>OY754976.1:10161218-10835498 GCA_963576475.1 Molanna angustata | reverse complement strand
AACACTCAATTATTATTATTATTTTTTTTTATTTTTTTATTATTTATTTATAAAGGAAACATACAATTTTATTAATAAATTGTAATTGTACAAAATAATTATCAAATAAACCAGCAAAGTTTCCATAAATGGTTTACAATAAGATACTTCATGAAGGAAAAGAGCATTAGTTATAGCAGGAGGAAGAATAAACAAGATTGAAATAAAACATAGAATAATAAAAAATAAAAATAATAAAATAAATAACCAGTTAACCTGTCAAGAAATGAAAAAAAAAAGATAACAGTTAATACGTACCCACATAAAAAGTACTCTTTTCACACAACATTAAAAAGTTTTCTTTTAAAAGCTGCAAAATCGTTATTTAGAATATCTACTTCAGACTTAATGACAGAATTAAACAATTTACAACTGCGTCTGACAAAAGAGTTCTGCGCATAATTAGTCTTACAAATAGGAATAGCAAATAATTCATTCGATCTAGTAATGCGTAAAGGGCAACGAAAGGCAATTTTCTCCAGCAGATATGCAGAATCCACAATGCAATTCACTATTTTAAATAAAAATATCAAATCGAACACCTTTCTACGCTTATTTAAACTGAATAGTTTGCATTGGTTTTCCCCAAAACGATATGTTAAATATTTGAAAAATTTATCATGAACTTTCTAAATACGATCAATATAATATGTTCGATATTGGGGATTCCATATGATGGATGCGAACTCAAGGTGTGATCTGACATATGCCATGAATAACAATTGGAAGGTAAATGGTACAGAGAAAGGATTCGAAATGCGAAGAATGAAACCCATTTGTCTATTGGCTTTTTCAAGTGCATATTCTATATGATCTTTAAATAACAATTTAGAATCAAGCAACACGCCAAGGTCTCTCACTCTCTCCACACGCTCAGAAACATCAGATTATTTAAGTAGTAGTCAAACATCAACGGGTTAGTTTTACGCGTGAACGTTATTATATTACATTTATCTATATTAAGGTACATATGGTTTTGTTTACAAAATTCACTAATACTGTTTATATCAAATAATTAATACATTTATAGATTTTCATGTCATCAGCATACAGTAAAATATCTGAATGTTTGACCACACATTTTATATCATTTACATAAATACTAAAAACCAAAGGTGAGAACCTTGGGGTACACCGGAGGGAATATAATTAAATTGAGATATATAACCTTTTAACGCAACTGCCTGAAATCTGTTATTAATATATGAAGAAAACCATCGAAGCAGACATCCACCCACACCTATCTTCTCCAGTCCTTCCAACAGTATGACGTGATTAACTTTGTCAAATGCTTTAGAAAAATCGGTGTAGATGGAGTCTACCTGTATTTTATCATCCATGGCATTAAGAACAAAATCAGTGAACTGACCTAAGTTTGACTCAACGCATCGTCCGTGAAAGAAGCCATGTTGATCAGGAATAAAAATTGATCTTCTGCAAAGTTCAAACATACGATCGTATACAATTTTCTCCAATACTTTACTCAAGATAGGTAACTTAGATATAGGTCTATAATTTTCAATGTCACTTTTATTACCTTTTTTGAATACAGGTGTGACAATAGCTTTCTTCCATATAGTTGGAAAAGTCCCTTCTTTAAGAGAAAGATTAAAAAGAAAAGTGACAGGAAGAGTTAGTTTTTCAGCACACCATTATACACTTCCTCAAAAGAATTAGCAGATCAATGCGTAAATTGTAAATTATTTAAAAGAGCAAAATAAAATGCAAAACAAACGCATCATCAAGCTTTCAATTGCGAATAGTTCACCCATCCAGATACCTTACATATCAAAGGATTAGGCTCTGAGGAGGTCTCTATACTACCTAACAACCCTACTGATTCCCGAATATTAACGTTTAAAAAATCTTTAACTAAATTTTAAAATAAATTTAAATTTTTGTTATTATTACTGTTATTATTTTGTTAATACTTGCTATAAATTTTGTTTTACTTTTATTTTTGTTATTACTTTATTACTACTATCCTTATTTTTTTCATATGTTTGTAAAGTACAGTATGTTTTTGAATAAATTATTATTATTATATGTAGATTGATCTCGGTTATGATCCGGTAATTTCCTTCACAACGGAGCGTACTCAAGTTGTGAGGCTATGTGTTTGTGTGTCTGTGTGGTTGTGTGTAGTTGTTTAAAGTGGTACCTGTAGAAATTTTCTGACTATTGTGCATGTGTTGATAATTGTAGTTTTTTGTATGTTGGTGATTACGTATGGGGGTAACTTTAGTATGTCTATATTTTTTTGGAGAGTTTTTGGTATGATGCCTGTAGACGATAATATTATTGGGACTATTGTAACTTTTTCTTGTTTCCACTGTGATTTTATCTGTTCTGCTAAAGGTATGTATTTATCTATTTTTTCTAAATGTTTCTTTTGTAGATTTGCTGTATTTGGTATCGATATTTCTATTAGATATGTGTGTTTATGTATTTTGTCGATTAATGTAATGTCTGGTCGGTTATGTAGGTTTGTTCTGTCTGTGATTATGTCTCTATTCCAGTATAGTTTGTAGTTATCATTTTCTGTTACAGCTGGGGGTGTGTATTGATACCACTTGGGGTGTGTTTCGATAAGTTTATGTTTGTGGGCTAGTTCCAAATATATGTGTTTGCAGATGTTATCGTGTCTTATTGTATATTCCGTCGGTGCAAGAGTTGAGCAGCCACCTGTTATGTGTTCTATTGTTTCTTTTTGTAATTTGCACTTTCTGCATGTGTCGTTTGTTATTGTATTGTCTTTTATAATATGTTTCGTGTAGTTTTTTGTTTTTATTATTTTGTCCTGAATAGCTATGATAAATCCTTCTGTTTCTGCGTAGAGGTCTGAGTGTTTGAGCCAATTATTACTAAGGGCTTTATCAATATGTTGTTGTTGTAGATGACTTGGGTGTATTCCATGTAATGTTTTATTTTTCCATGTTTCAATTTTTGCGTCATGTGTTGTTATTTCTAGATTGCGTTCGTTGTCGTTAAGTGTAAGTGGTGAGTATGTGTGATCTATGTTTATGATTTCATTATGTATTGGGCTATTTCGTTTTGTGTAGAAGTATTGCCTTAAGTTATTTATTTGTGTATGGTGTAGATTTTTAATGTCTATGAGTCCTCTTCCTCCTTCCTCTCTTGGCAGTGTGAATCTTTCTATTGCTGAATGTTCGTGGTGAATTCTATGTTTTGATGATGTTGTTCTGAGTTTAATGTTGAGATCGTCAAGTTCCGTATTGGTCCATTTAATTATTCCAAATGTATATGTTAGTACTGGTATTGCGTATGTGTTTATTGCTTTAGTCATATTTTTTCCATTTAGTTGTGTTTTGAGGAGGATATTTAGTCTTTTAAGGTATTCGTTTTTGGTGGTTTCTTTTATCTTTTTATCTTTTATGCTTGGGTTCTGGAGAATTCCCAAGTATTTATAAAATTCATCTTCGTCCATTGCGCGTATTATTTCATTCGTATCCTTCAAGGTGCTTCCCGTGTGTTCCTTGGGTTTACCTCTTACTACTGAGCATGTGTTGCATTTATCAATACCGAATTTCATTTTTATGTCATTACTAAAGCGTTCAGTTTTATAAATTAGTTGTTTTAGTTCGTCATTATTTTTGCCATATAGTTTTAAATCGTCCATGTATAAAAGGTGGTTGATTTTTATAGGATTGGTATTTAAGTTGTGTGTTGTGATTTTGTAGCCAAGTTTGCTTTTGTTAAGCATCTTGGAGAGTGGGTTGAGGGAGATACAGAACCATAGTGCGCTTAGGGAGTCACCTTGAAAGATTCCGGTTTTAATGTTTATTTGTTTTGATTTTATCATTTTGTTGTTTAGTTTTAGGTATATTGTCGTGTTCCAGGTGTTCATTATTTGTTTTAAAAATTCTACAAGTTTTATGTCAATTTTGTATATTTCTAGAACTTTTACTAACCATGAGTGGGGGACACTATCAAAGGCTTTTTGGTAATCTATGTATGCACAGTACATGTTCCTTTTCTTCTTTATCGCCTGATTTGTTATTGTCCGGTCGATGATGATTTGTTCTTTGCATCCTCTGCTTTGCTTTCTGCATCCTTTTTGTTCTTCTGTTAATATGTTATTTTGTGTTAGGAAAAGATCTATTTTTGTAGTTATAATTGAGGTAAGAATTTTGTATATTGTGGGTAGACATGTGATTGGACGATATTTAGATGGATTTTTTGTGTCTGTTGATTTAGGTTTGAGATATGTGATACCTTTAGTGAAAAAAGATGGGAGGTTTTGGTTTTCCGTTACGCATTTGTGTAATAGTTCGGAGAATTTTTCATGTGTTACAGGGAGATATTTGTACCAGTAATTTTGGATATTATCTATGCCTGGTGTCTTCCAGTTGTGTGTCTTCTTTATAGCAGTTTTGAAGTCAGTTATATTTATTTGTATTGTGGCCATGTTTTGAAATTGGTTATTGTCATTTTCTTCCTCTGTTATCCATGTGGCATTTTCATTGTGTTTTTTGTTTTCAGACCAAATGTTCTCCCAGTATGATTCAATTTCATTTAATTTAGGTGCGTCTGTAATTTCTATATTGTTGTTTTTTAGGTTGTTGTAGAAGCTTTTTTGGCTTGTTTGAAAATTGAGATTGTGTGTTTTCCTGTCATAGCATTTTTTGTAGCGTTTTAATCTATGTGATTGTGCTGATAACTTTTGTGTTAGCGTATCAAGGAGTATAGTTAGGTTGTGTTCATTGTATTTGTCTTTAATCGTTTCAATTTCCCGTATTTTTCTTGGATTTTTTAGATTATCTTTAATTTTTTGTGTTACTTTGCCTATTTCATTTCTTAATGAGTTGATTTTGATTTGTATTCTGTGTTGCCATGCTGGTATAGTGCTTTTGTGTGTTCTATGGGAGTTTTCTGTTTTATTGTTTATATTTTGTTTGTTTAGTGTAATAATGGTGTATGCACTACAGTAAACTAATAGATGTAATTTTTCGAGTGTTGTTTCAGTGTTAATCATGTTATGTAGAATTGTGTTGATAATATTGATCATGTTAATGGTTTGTTTGTTGATTTTGAGCTTTGGTAGGTGTGGTCTTGTTGTGGGGTCGCTATCTTTATATATTTCGATTGTGTGTTCTAGTGTGTTTGTGATTTGTGCTTTTGTGTCTGGGTTGTGTTCTGTTCTTCCGTTGGTCTCGTCATTGTTGTTAGGGCTTATTGTTGTATTATTGTTCATATTGGTGGATTCGTTAGTTATGTTTATATTTGGTTGTTCAGTGTTATTTTGCTGTGGTATTATTGATATTTCCTGTGGATTGTTGTGGTTTATTTGCGTATTTGTTATGTCTTGTGTTAATGTACTTATTCTATTTTGATTACTCATTCTGATTGCGTCTTGTTTTATTTGATCAAGTATTGATAGTTGTATTCTTTTGTTGTTTATTATAACTCTTTTCTGGTCCGCCAGTCGCTGTTCTGTGATGTGTGAGAGTTCTGGATAAATTGTGGAGAATTGTGTATGTAGCTCCTGTCTGTATCCAATTATTTGTGTGTCTCCTTGTGTGATAGTGTAGTAGCAACGCATGAGGTTTATGTTCATGTCATCTGTCCATTTCATGCGTTGTCGTGGTTTTCCCGCTTTGGTGGTTGTCGGTTGACTTGCCGACAAAGCACTTTCAGCAGGTCGGGTGTGTTGGGTTTCGGCTGTTGTTTCTTCGGGTGTCCCGGCATGTGTCCGCCTGTTCGACAGCATGTCATTAGCGGCTCTCATGCTGCTACGCCCAGCGCTAACTCCGGACGTGCCCTGGCGCTCCCCAGGTAGCGGTGTTTGTCCGAGGCTTGTGTTTTTTGTGTGATCCATGTATGTGTTGTGTGTTTGTACCCTTTACCCGTTGGCAAGCTACTCGATGTAGTTGTGTAGCTCCCCGCCCCTCACGTAGTTCTAGATGTTTTTAACTGGACGTGGGTTTGGTTTTTGAGGGGCTTATTATTATTATTATTATTATTATTATTATAAAATATATTTCTCGGTAAGCAGAAGAGTCTATATTATATACTTCAAAATTCAAAAGATTCAACATTATATTGGTACGTGTAAATTGCATTCAAGATGATAAATCCAACTATTGACATCCGTCAATTTTTTACTCAAACATGTCTTCTGTGCAAACTTACAAAATGTTAAATGTCCTGGCAAATTGAATTTTATTTTTGTTTGAATTATGTAACACTATAAACGTAATTTAATTGAATAAACATATTGTCTATGTTTCAAGAAAAAAAAAGTATACGCAAACTTGTAAGTGGAGAGATTACTATTGGGCGAAAACCGTTCGTTTTTAAATATTATTTTGCAAAATATCATTTACATTTAATTTTAAGATTCTATTTTTATCGAAAGATCCGATATATTATATGGTTTAACAAAGTATTGCCGTGTACCATGTATACGTAGTATTAAAAGCGAGCCATTTTTGGTACAGCAAGAAAATAGGATGAATAGGTATCTTACATACATATACACTACACTGCAGAGAAAGAACTTTGTGTATCTACATACAAGGATCGGTGCACTATTTATCTCTTACAAGTAACTAGGTAGCTACCATTAGGTAACACAACATATGGGACCAGTTTGAATAATATATTATTTGACTAGAAAACAGACCGCTGCTACTAAACTTTGCCGATTTATCTCGCGTTGCATGCACCTTCCGTGGTCAGACACGAAGAACACATGAATCCATCGGACATTTACGATAGCGCACATTTATTTATTTATTTATTTATTTATTTTATTTTGGGAAACAAAACAGCTGTTACATGTTTTACATTAATAAAAAAATAACAATCAGGAAAGTAAGCCAATTACATTGTTCCACAGAATAATATACATAATAAAGACAATTCAGTACAAAGTCAAAGACAAAAGTGTGGTGTAAGTGTACAATTGTGATGTGTGTGTATGTGTGTGTGTGTGTATGTGTGTATTTTATGAAGCGAGGGTGGGACATGAAGAAAGGTAGGAGAGGAGGAAAGGGTGAGTTGTCATATTAATACAGTATTGGACATACCAAAAATTGTACATTCAAAACTACTGCAATATATTTTTGAGAAAAAAATCTTAAGCATTAGGAAACCTTGAAGTGTAGAGATAGACACATGAGACGTCGAACTTATCAATCAATCTCAATATAGGCAACCCACCTATATTGAGATTGACAACCCTCCTATATTTTTCTACAAGAATATATACAGAATATAATTAAAAAATTAAATAATAATTTTCTTTATTAATATTCAAACTACCTAAGCTATTTTTTTTCAAAATGATTCGTTTTGTAGTAATGATGCAATATCAAATTATAATAGGTACATTGGTAGCAGGCGCCCCCTTAAAAATAAACTAATCACGGCAGCGAGGAATGAAATAATTAAATTTTTGGATAACCTGATCAGACAATACATAATGAGATTATGAACTGACTGGTTTTCCATCTTCCAAGTGATTGTCTGTACAAAATTCAATCTAAATAATTAATATACCTACATTACACATCTAAATTGTTTGTGCTTTTAATAGGTACATGGCCATATACCAACAGTTTTACTGCGATGTTTGTTATCAGTCTGTCTGCTTAGCACGAACGTCAAACAATGCTGAGCACGAAAACTATTTCTATGAACAATAACAACAGAATTCGCCTTTGGCAAATACACCGGATCTTAGGAGAATTAGTTCATTCTTAGAATCCCTTGTAACCTCTCCTAGTTTTTCTCGAGTGGTGCTTGTTTCACAATAGACTACGAAATCTAACCTAATTCGTTCCGTCAAAGTAGCACTTACAATACTTTTTCGCTTTTACAAGATCGAAGTTATTTTTGTTTATGAAATCGCAAGTATTGAAATAGATGGGTCGATGATAGAGCGGTTAGCACGCTGGGTTAGAAATCCGGTGATCGCGAGATCGAATCCTGCTTCGACTGATTTCGTAAAATAATCATTTTATGCTCAATTTAGGGAATGTGTGAAGATGTTTATGAACTTGTTTAACAAGGACATAATCATTTTTATATTATTAAAAAAATATTACTTTATTATTATCGTATGTATCTCTCTGATGACGGTCTTCGATAAATCGAAAAAAAGATGGTGTCTAATTTCAAAATTACATTTTTTCAATACGTCTCATTTTTTCAATACATTTTTTCAATACGTCTTAAGTATCTGTGTTTTTAATAACTATCAAGTTTTTATTAAAAAAAAAATAACGTAACAGAGAATGAGTACAAAAATGATCATATTTAATATGATTGTAACACTCTGATTTAAAGAACGTGTGATATGTTGATTGTAATATATTGATGTTGCGCCTTAAATCAGACAATAGGTATAGCGTATTAACGAGTACATACGAACAAAGGATTCGGGAATCTTCGGGGGTCTGATATAAGGCAAAGTGGGCGGTTTGTTGGAGTCATTCTGGTGATACATATAGGCTCTCACGTAGTGGTTTAAAAGGGAACTAATTATTGTGCTTCACTCTAAAATATATATTCATGTAATTACAATAAACTGTGTAAAGTGTTAACGCGTGTATTTATTTATATCTGAACACCAAAACTACCAGATATCACACTGGCAACGAGGATAAAAAAGATTTGCAGTGAATTTTAGAGGACTTACTTTGTGAAAAAAAAAGTAAGTGAAAAAAATTGTGGTGACAATTTTTTTTTGTTGGAGAGCAGAAGTTATTTTTAGTTTTCGGTCAGCATCTGGTCGGGGAGACCAGGACATAGGACCTAGGTTTTCTTCGTGAATTTATTGCGGCAAATGGGATTTGTGGGCAGTAAGTGAAGAAGAACTTTTCGGGATCGAGAGGATCCAGTACAGGAACCGGGACAAGTGAGGAGCAGAGAGGTGTAAAGGAAGCCAGAAGGAAGACTGGAAGTCAAAGACTACTTGTTGGAGCCAGAGGAAGACTGGTAGACAGGACTACTGTTGGAGCCAGAGGAAGTCAGGACTACTTGTTGGAGCAAGAGGAATCCTGCAGGAAGACTGTTTTCTGGAGGAACAGGAAGCAGAAGGAAGACTACTTTGGAAGCTGGGAGCAGATTGCGGGCATCACAGGAGAAGAAAGAAGATACTACATAAGTTGAGTTAGATTTTACTTTGTAAATATTTTTTTTAATTTATTGTGGGTATTATTTTTTTCTTGGTTTTAGGTAAAAAAAATTTTTGACTATACCTACTGTGTATATAGTTTTTATTGTTTTACAATGGCTTTAGCTAGGTCGATACCTACCTTCTGTCATGAGCGAGATAACTGGGAGGTTTTTCACTCAAGGTTGGAACAATATTTGATTTTATGTGATGATTTAAATGCGGTTAAAAAACGCGCAATCTTACTGAACGCTTTGGAAGACGAAACATTTAGTCTTTTGTGTAATTTGTGTAGCCCTAAAAAAGTGGGTGATGTGTCGTATGAAATTTTGATTGATCATTTAAACAAATTTTGTGGAAAAATAACATTGATTTATGATGAGCTTCCATTATTTTCTACTATTTTTTTAAAGGTTCAACGCCCATTCTGAATGTAGTGCAATTTTTATGTGAGACAAGACTGACGAGTGGGTTTATACTCATGTGTTGGGCTCCATTTTATAGGGTAATGCACATCCGCACACTTGTCGCTGGTTAACCCACATTGAGATCTAAATTCTATAATGTTAAACAGGAAGACAGTGAGTCAGCAAAAGATTTCGCAGTAAAATTGAAAAAGTTAAGTTCCAAATGCAATTGCGCCTTGTATCAGGCAATATGTATAGCGGGTTTACGAGATTGTACGAATAGGGTATTCGGCAATCTTCGGGTTTGAATATAAAGGAATGTCGGTGGTTTGTTCTGGGCTTTTTATCTACGATAGTGCTCTCACATTGTGGTTCAATTTATAAACTAATTATTGTATATCACTCTTGTATATATCAATTTACTGTAATTTATAATAAACTATGTAATTGTTAAACGCGTGTTAAATTAATATATCTGTGTACTAAAACTACCAGATATCACAGAACGTTTAGTAAAATACCCGATACTTGCTCCACTGCTTAAATTGAAAAACTAAGAAAAGACAAGATAATTAAATAAAACAAATAATCTATTAAACAATTTATAAAAATATTACTTCGTAAGGAGGTACCTGGAGACCACGAAGCAATGAGGAAATTCGTGCATTGACAGGACAACATATAATCACCAGCGAAATCTGGTCCAGAAAATTAGCCTGGATTGGACATGTTGTCAGATCAGGGGAAGTAAGAGCCACACAACGTATCCTGCAAAATAACCCTGTGGGCTAGTGACTCCTGGGAAGAGCAAGGCAGAGATTGATGGACAATGTTACCCGAGATCTGAACGTGCTGAATGATTGTGACGAGTCCACTGCAGCTGACAGGAAGGCTTGGAAAGCTATTTTTCAGGAGGCTAAAGCTCTACCGGAGTTGTATGGCCATCGAAAGTAAGTAAGTAAGGAATGACTAAGCAAATCAAGGAATTAACGAATGTTTCTCGAAAGCATATGATGATAAAGTTAGCCACTTGAGAAAAAGGTCTCCAAGATATCTTTGCGGGATACCGATTATATAGTTTCATCATTGTGGTGTATTAGAGGACGTGGTATTGCCCCTTCCCCGATAAAGGTTATAAATACCGTTGCGACGCGAATCGCGGCGCTTATCGCTTCCGCGAGCTACGCAGCAGTTAGGTATACAGTGTAGGTACTTGTTGGCTACTTGTATCGGGACGTAGTAATAAACCGAATACGGAGTTAATACGTTTTAATATTAATACCCACACCAGGATAAGACACTTTGGCGCAGTCAGACTTTCAAACCGCGTTCCAATTTAAGTGAAAAAAAGACTTAAAATAAAGGAAAAAATACGCACGAATTGATACGGCTGAGTACCTACCGCCTAACAAAATTTCAACAGAAAAAAATCTACCCACGGCGGGAAAACAAAATTTAGCGATAAATATAAGAGCTACAGGAGTAGACATAGAGAACGAGAACTACAGGAGTAGTTTTCTTATAAATTCATCATCAAGGAATACGCTTCTCCGTTCCGGGATCATCAGGATCTTCCGAGTAGGAACTCGGAAGAAGTCTAAAGCGGCAATCTAGGAGCAGAGAAGAGGACGAGAAGCAGGCTTCAGTACTTCCTTGCAGACAGGGACTCTGGGACGACGGGACAGGACTAGCGACCAGTCACAAGGCGTGAGGGGACGCGGAGTCATCTTCGACGGACCAGAGTTAAGTAGTTGTTTTTTTTGTTTGTTCATTTCATTGTCCTTTCAAGGCGATCGGCGATGGCTTTGTCGCGGGGATTAGAACCCTTTTGCCACGAAAGTGGGAATTGGGGAAATTTCCGGACGAGGTTGGAACAATACCTCATACTGCAGGAATTCGATGATGAAAAGGCAGCCGAGATGAACAGAGCTGTGTTATTGAACAGCCTTTCCGAAGATACGTTCTCCCTGCTGGTGAATCTGTGTGTTCCAGAGCAGGTGAGTAAATGTAGTTTTGAAAAATTGATGGAGTTACTAGAGGATTATTGCGAAAAAGTGGGTTCAGTGTTCGAAGACCGAAGAAAATTTTATTCAGCTACGCAAGGGGAGGATGAATCCATAAAAGATTTCGCGGCACGGTTAAAACAATACTCGGCAAAGTGTAAATTCGGTACGAGGTTACAGGATAGTTTACGGGATATTTTTGTAATCGGTATTAAGGATAAACGAATCCAAGAAAAATTATTTGTGGAGGGAGAAAATGAATGTTTCGAAAAATTAATTAAGATTGCATCAGTAATTGAATCATTAAGTTTAAATCGCGAGAAATCGCATATGAGTATATGTAAAAATGAAACAATTTGTGTTCAACAGTATAGTAATAATAAATATGACAGAAATGTTACAAAAAACAATGAAAGTGTATTTTTAAATTCAAGGTCGAATACAAAACAAGGTAATAAATCATTATATTGTTCGGTGTGTGGGTATGACAATCACAATAAAGAATTATGTAGGTATAAGAATTATCAATGCAAGATTTGTAAAAAAATAGGTCATTTGGCTCGTTTATGCAGAAATAAAAATGTTAATATAATAAGTACATTGAATCAAAATAAGAAGATTTGTAATTTGAATAATAACCCGTTTATTGTAAATATAAAATTGGATCAAGTTAAATACGAGGCTTTAATAGACACCGGCGCAAGTGTTTCCGCGATTCCTTCATATTTATTTAATGAAAAATTTAAGTACAAAAAGATATTTGATTGTGATACAAAATTGTCGTCTTACGACAATAATCAATTAAATGTGATAGGTAAAATTTACGTTACAGTTGAGTTTAATGAGAAGAAAATAGATAAGTTAGAATTTATTATTATTGAAAACGGTTCACAGGTTATTTTGGGTAGAAATTTTATAGAAAAATGTAGTTTAAAATTTGCAGAAATAAATAACATGTTGATTGATTGTAAATTACAAGAACAAAAATTAAAAGAAGATTTCAATGACGTTTTTTCAGATAAGTTAGGTACTTTTAATAAATACACGGTAGATATTAAATTGTCAAATCAAAATAAGGTGAGACAGTTATTTGTACCTTTCAGACGGATAGCATTCGCATTACAAGACAGGGTAAGATTAGAATTACAAAGGTTAGAGCGAGAAGGAATTATAGAGAAAGTCGAAACGAGTAGGTACGCTAGCCCAATAGTGTGTGTACCCAAGCGAGACAACACTATAAGGATATGCGCAGATTTTAAGCGAACATTAAACAGCTGTATACAAGACGTCAAATTCCCGATGCCGTCAATACAAGACATTGTTGCAAAACTGAACGGCGCGACATTATTTTCAAAATTAGATTTAAAAAACGCGTATAATCAAATAAAATTATCAGAGAAAAGTAAAGAGTATACAACTATTTCGACACACATTGGGTTGTATAGATACACACGTCTAGTATACGGTTTAAAAACAGCCCCGTCTTTATTCAGTGAAGTGATACAATCTTGTTTACATGGACTAAAAGGTATTGTAAATTTCTTAGATGACATTCTGGTATTCGGGAGTAATGAAAAAGAGCATTTTATCAATTTGTGTGCAGTATTAGGAAGATTACGGAATTGTGGGTTAACATTAAATAGTGAGAAATGTGAATTATTTAAAGAAAAAATAGAATTTTTAGGATACAGAATATCCAGTGCGGGAATTCAACCAATTGCGTCAAAGATTATAGCTGTCAAAAATGCAAATAGGCCGACGAATGTCAGCGAATTAAAGAGTCTAATCGGAATGATAAGTTACTACAGACAATTTGTTAAGAACATGTCTAGTATATTAGAACCTTTATATAAATTATTACGAAAAGGGGAAGAATTCATATGGTCAGAAGATTGTGAAAAATCATTCGAAAGTGTAAAAAATAAGTTATCATCGGACAGTATTTTGGTGCATTATGACCCGGGGAGGAAATTAAAGTTGGTAACAGACGCGAGTAGTAAAGGGTTGGGAGCTACCCTGCTACATGTCTATCAGAATAATACGGAAAGACCAATAGCATTCGCGTCTAGGCAATTGACACCAAGTGAGAAAAATTATAGTATTTTAGACTTAGAGGCAACAGCGATAATTTTCGGTTTAAAAATATTCTTTCATTATTTATATGGGAGGAAATTTATTTTAGCAGTCGACAACCAACCTTTAGTACATATTTTTGGAGAGAAAAACGGGTTACCGGTACTTAGTACAAATAGGTTAATAAGATTTGGGGTAATTTTATCTGGATTTGACTATGAGATAGAATACATTAAATCGGAAAAAAATTGTTCAGATTATCTATCACGGTTTCCGGTGGGGGAACAAGTTGAAAATGAAGTGGAAAATGAATTTGACTCGTTATGTCAAATTGAATTTAACAATATAGATTTTGAATACATAAATGTTTTGTCGGAAAATAGGGAAATAAAAATGGACATAGAGAAATTAAAAGAGGAAACTTTGTTGGATCCGGTACTAGAAAAAATAAAAAAATATATAAAATCAGGGTGGCCTACCAAGATAGATAAAAATATAGAAATTTGGAATTTCTGGAAAGTACGAAATGAGCTGTCAGAATATAGTGATTGCGTATTTTGGGGAAACAGGGTTATTATACCTAAAACTATTCGACGAACTGTGCTGGAACTACTGCATCGTTCACACTTAGGCATGGTCAAAACAAAAGCATTAGCACGCAGTTATGTCTGGTGGCCAGGGTTAAATAGGGACATAGAGGGGTTGGTTAGTGGATGCGAGAGCTGTGCGCGAACACAGCCTTCGCCGCCACGATCAACCTTATGTTCATGGCCCAACGATGACAAAATCTGGAGCAGATTACACCTAGATCATTTTGGCCCAATAGGGAATAATTTTTTTTTAATTTGTGTAGATGCGTGCACAAAATGGATAGAATGCACGGAAGTACCCAGTGCAAGTACTAATAGTACTTTGAAAATTTTAAGACGACTGTTCTCACAATTTGGTATAGTAGAGACAATTGTAAGTGATAACGGAACAGCCTTTACTTCACAAGAATTTAAAGATTTTTGTGAAAATTTTAAAATACGTCATATAACTTCCGCAGTAGGACATCCCCAAAGTAATGGTCAGGCAGAGAATGCGGTAAAAACTTGCAAAGTTTTTTTAAAGAAAATTCTCATAGGTAATAAATTCCCACAAGACATGGAAGAAAAACTATTAAATTTCATTGTTGATTTCAGAAATACACCATGTATTGCAACTGGTTTAGAACCAGCAATGATGATGTTGGGAAGACGATTGAGAACCGTTTTTGACACTTTTCTTCCGGTCAAGAACATGAACCAGGATGGAAGGAAAGTAAGCAAGGAAATAAAAGGAAGGATGGAAGTAAGCAAGCAGAAGAACAAAAGTTATTATGGAGGGAGGAAGAGGACGGATGACAGGTACAGTATAGGACAGAAGGTGATGGTAAAGGACTTGAGGAATGAGAGGAAAGAATGGGTACCTGGAGTGATTGAGAAGCGT
This sequence comes from Molanna angustata, assembly GCA_963576475.1. NCBI lineage: Eukaryota > Metazoa > Arthropoda > Insecta > Trichoptera > Molannidae > Molanna > Molanna angustata. Next base: position 10,820,364 of record OY754976.1, on the reverse strand, counting down.
CTGGGAGCATGCACGTTCATCATAGGGGTGAACGGAATGCGGTGGAAGAGGCATTTAGACCAATTGTCTGTCCGTCAGGTCGACTGGAATAAGAGTCCAGATAATGACCAGGCTGTAACTGAGAGACCTGAGGATGAGGGTTCCCCAGTTACAGACCTGGATTTTTCCGGACTGCTTGGTAGAACGGAAAATAATCCATCGGTCTGTTTCAGGGATTGCTGCTCCCCTTGGGAAGGACGACTCCGTCCGAGACCTACACCTGGCCCGTCGAGGATGACATCGTAACACCATAAAGGGAAAAAGTATTATTAACAAGGAAAAAGTATTGTAAATATATACAGGAATATTATTGTTTTGTATATTATTGTATTAGTGAAGCCAACAAGTAAGTTTTAATTATGTAAACGAATAAATGAAATATGTAGATAGTTGACATATGTAGCCAGGTCTAGGGTCCTTTATCGGGGAGGGAAAGTGTGGTGTATTAGAGGACGTGGTATTGCCCCTTCCCCGATAAAGGTTATAAATACCGTTGCGACGCGAATCGCGGCGCTTATCGCTTCCGCGAGCTACGCAGCAGTTAGGTATACAGTGTAGGTACTTGTTGGCTACTTGTATCGGGACGTAGTAATAAACCGAATACGGAGTTAATACGTTTTAATATTAATACCCACACCAGGATAAGACAATCATCATCTTTTTCAGCCAGATATTGGTCTCCCCTTCCCGTTCTTGTGCGATTCCCATCCACTGGGGCCCAACGAATATGTTGATGTCTTCAACAATCTCGTGGTCTCTAATCGCCCCTCGATTTCCTCTCCAGCAGTCTTTTCATATAATATGATATCATAATTTATTTAAATTTATTTCTCACGCAGACATTGCTTCTCTGGTCTGGAAACACAGGTAGGTTGGAAGAAATGTTAGTTGGAAATGTGTTTATAATTATTATTATAATGAATATCATACATACATAACTTTTGGTTCCTTATTAACATTTTGTATAATAATACATGATTCATTTTTACTCCTCCCTAACCCAAGGGGATATTGTGTAGAATTATGAATTCGCAATTTTTAATGTTATTTTTTTGCTGCAGATAATCAACTAGTAACATGCTGAGATTGTATTCTGAAATTTCCATCACAATGTATCTGTTTGTGAGCAGTGTACTATGTGTAATGTACGGCGTGTTTATTCTACGTCGTCCATCTCACTAAACATATCCAAAAAAAGGCTAGAGCAAAAATATCTATCTGATATTACCTGATTTCTTCCTCTCCCCTCTTTCAATCCTTATCCTTTTGATCCTTTTTCATTACTTTGTACTGCTTTTAATAGTCTTTTTTTGGTGTGTTATCTTTATTTCCTTTTTAATTTTGTCAAGTTATTGTTTTTTTTGCATAGTAGGTACACATTGTATTTTTTTACATTATATTTCACAAGAGAAAAAACAGTTGCTCATCAAATATATTGATTTTGGTCAGAAGAAATTGCATCTTTGGTCCCTCCTCCACCCACTCGCAACAGAGTCACTCGCTTCACTCAATCGCAGCATCCATTCACAGTGGACCTTCAACATATACGAACAAGTCGCTTCTCGAACTCCTTTATTAATACAGCAGCCCGACTGTGGAACGATCTTCCGAATTCTGTGTTTCCACCTTCGTACAACCCGGGTCTTTTTAAAATCCGAATTAATAAACTCTTTTCTAGATTGCAAACCCCTCCCAACGCTACGTAGTGCGCTTCTTCGGAAGAGTAAAATGGACCCAAATCCTAATAGCTGGCGTCCCCTACGTAGACATGACAAAAAAAAAAAATACATTTAGTTGACTTATATTATGTGTTATCACATTATTTCCAATAGAGAAGTTTAATAGATAAAAATAGACGTGCTTAGAGATTAAATAGAGATAAAGTAATAAAATATATATAAATATTATGAAAAACATTTAAAGTATAATTTTGAATTCACAAGAATGACGTTTTAAAAATCATCCATATAACATCACTACATTAACAGGGCATTCCAGCCATACCCAGGTCCTACGAGTATGTATCCAGTGATCTTTTTGAATATAGATTGAATATAGATTCAGATATAATAAAAATGTCAGTATGGTCATCAAAGTTTTTACATATTCTGCAAAGCGGTATCCTGAATCCTACATTAGCTCTCGGTGTACTTGTGAAAAAAAAGTGACGTTGTATTGTTTATTATCATTAACTCTAGTTGGTTGGAAGAAATTGCGGTTTGTCAATATGCCCACCAATAAACAAACAATATGTTCACAAAGAAATAAATTAATATAGTTTCACCTATAAATATTTTTTTTTCGTATTTATTAATCAAAAATAAAACCGTCTACCTAGATGTACGTAGGTACTCATAGTGGATACAATTGAAGTTTGCCAGGCGTGTTAAAGGCATTATTATGGATGCCAAACTCTTCAAAAGTTGCTCAATCAACGGAAATAAACTTTAAAGAAACTGGCCGAGACTCGGAAAGGAAAAAAAGGTAATGGAAAAGGAAAAATAGGTAATAATACCCACCCTTCGCGAGAGGGAACATGAAAAATCGATCAATTTATATTAAACGATTCCGAAAATTTGACATCGTTATATTATGAAAAACAAGGTTAAATGAAAACGTTTGAAAAGCGCCAGTGTTAAAATAACATCGTAGGTATATCCGATATGGCACTTTGTATGCCAAAACCACAACCGCGGAACCACGCACTCCGACTACGCGCTGTTATGTCAATTATAATTTATGCTAAGCTTTTAACATAGTTTCAATTTAATATCGCTGACTTCCAAAATGTTAAGGTCAGTTCACTTATCGATAACGATAACGCATATTTACGAACATCCCAATTTGCAATAACGAAGTAATTCGAAATGTATTCAAATTCTCAATTCAAAATGAGTTCCCGGAGAATTTTTGCAGCCGTTCGAGATCAGTACTTTTAGATACAACAGAGGGTCATTGATAATAATTGTTCACCGAGAATTCCGACTAAAAATTCAAAATAAATAAATAAGAATTTTTGTTTACTATCAGTATATTTAATGACTGAAGGGCAACGGCTTAGAATAGTGCTTCAATTTTTTCTACTATTTTTTTTTCGAGTGTCCCGTAAAAGGTTCAACCACCCATTCTAAATGTAGTGCAATTTTTATGTGAGACAAGACTGACGAGTGGGTTTATACGCATGTGTTGGGCTCCATTTTATAGGGTAATGCACCACCGCACATTTGTCGCTGGTTAACCCACATTGAGGAGTATGCCGTGGTAGTATAAATGAAAGAATATTTAATGACAAACTTAATGTTTATTTTACTAACACGAATATATAAGGACTCAATATAAGACAAAATGTTATTTAACAGATTTTTAATTATCTCAATAGAGACGAAGTTGGAATATTTATTGTAGGAGAACCGGGAAATCAAAACACCTACAGGGCTTACGACCTGTCATCGGCTGGTTTACGTGATTACTTTATGCGCTTGCGCAACGTTCACCAATTATGCCTTTTTAATGAGATCCCTATCAATTCAATTTTGAAAGTTCTATATATTGTAATACTGAAATTCTTTTCGCTTGAAAATAAGGAATTTTTACTACAGCCATCTATGGGTGAAATTATGAACAACAATCTTATTATTTTTTATTTATTTTGTTGTAACGCCATCTATTGAGAGAATTGGTTTTTTGTAAATAATGAAAGCTACAATTCTTATATCTGGGGTCACAATGCATTTTTCGCATAGAAGCCACCCCTGAATTGCGCCAGACTTATAAGGTCATTTTTGTCTTATTTACCTACTTGTACCAATGTGTAAGTAATCGAATATATAGATATAAGAATTGTAGCTTTCATTATTTACAAAAAACCAATTCTCTCAATAGATGGCGTTACAACAAAATAAATCTAAAGTAATAAAGCAATCAAAATGTTAGTGTGTGTGTGTGTGTGTGTGTGTGTGTTTGTCTCACGCCTTCTGAAAAACCAAGAGCATCTTAAAATCTAATTTAAGTGCGAACATGTACCAGTATACCTGATGCAGTGTCACGCTAAAAAGAATGCGATAAAAATGCGGAATTTTAAAAATATTTAAATAATTATTTTTTTCATACAAAATTTTCCAAGTCATATCTGTCAAAAAAGTGTACATTTTGCACGCAAATATCTGTTAGTTTAAAAGTTAGAAGTAGGTATTTACACAAAAAAAAATATTTTGAAGTATAACTTAGCGTTTAAGTGAAAAACATGGTGAATATTTGGTATAATTATAATGTTTAACTTATTTTTAAAGTAAGCCTTTTGTACATAAACGCCGCCATTTTAATATCTTTTCATACAATATTTCATTTTCCCACCGAATGAATATGTTCTTGAAAATAATAAACCTTTGAAATAAATGTAATTATGAAATAATAAAATGAAACACAAGACATTACGGCAAGTTTTAAGACATATATTGTAAAAATGTGTTATTTATTAGTAAAGATATAGGCATAATAAAATTGCATAATTTGTAAATAATATTTGATTTTTCTGACAATTTTCATTTTTATGGCATCGAACAAACCAATGTAGGTACCTACATATTCAAAAAATGTATCCGAACCATTCGATATTACTTACGTGTTCGAATCGTTTCCATGGCTACAGAAAGAATGTGATATTCAAATAAAATTTGTTAGGAATCGAATTTATTTAGAAGGTTGTTGTAGGCAGGTACCTACCTAATACTATTTACTTACAAATCAACAATAATATACCTATACTGATTTCCTATAGGAAAATTATTTTATTTATTTATTTATCAACCGTTTGTCCGATTATAATGAAACTTTGGTGAAATGTCGAGCGTATGCCCAGGATGGTTTTTGGATTTAAACTTTTTTCTTATTCTTCTTCTTCTTTGTGTATTTGGTCGTTTTACCTATGAAGGGGGAATATCCTGGGAAAAGAAGGTCCGACTGTCCCTCCATCTCTTCACAGGTCTTCCAGGACGGGTTCTGCATATAAACATTTTTCTTCTTTTTCTTCAACGTGTACTTGGTCATCTTACCTATGAAGATGAACTATCCTGGGAGATGAAGGTCCAATTTTCCTTCCATATCTTCGCAGGTTTCTGGATTTAAACTTTTTTCTTCTTCTTCTTCATCGTCTATTTGGTCATTTTACCTTTGAAGGTGGACTAACCTGGGAGAAGAATGTCCAATTTTCCTTCCATCTCTTCGCAGGTATCTGGATTTAAACTTATTTCTTCTTCTTCTTCTTCATCGTGTATTTTTGGTCATTTCACCTATGAAGTTGGAGAATCCTGGGAGAAGAAGGTCCAACTGTCCTTCCATCTCTTCGCAGGTATCTGGGTTTAAACTTTTTTCTTCTTCTTCGTGTATTTAGTCATTTTACCTATTAAGTAGAGCATCCTGGGAAAAGAAGGTTCTTTCATCTCTTCGCGGTTCTTCCAGGATGGTTTCTGGATTTAAACTTTTCTTAACCGACTGATGGGACGGGATGTAATGAAGGGAAGGCAGGCACTAAAGGGCCTAAAGGGACGGGAGGTATAAAACTGCCTGAAGGGACGGAAGGTACTGAAGGGCCTGATGGGAAGGGACGTAATGAGGGATTAAAGGGACGGGAGGTACTGAAGGGCCTGAAGCGGCGTGTCCTGGAGTCTAATTCTTTTTCTTCTTAATTTTATGTAGGCCTTTAGGGCAGTTTTTATACAAACTATTTCCTATTGTCTAATTCATCTTCTTCTTCTTTTATGTATACATTTGGGTCATTTTTTTATAAAAATTATTTCCTTTAGTCTAATTATTATTCTTTTTCATTTAAGTACGTAGACTTTTGGGAGAGTTTTAATACAAACTATTTCCAATAGTCTTATTCATTTTCTTTTATGTAGACCTTTTGGTCAGTATTTATACAAACTATTTCCAATAGTCTAAATATTCTTCTTCTTCTTTTTTGTAGACCTTTGGGTGAGCTTTTATACAATCTATTTCCAATAGTCTAATTCTTCTATTAGGTATATGTATTTTTACTTATTTTATGTAGACCATTGGAATAGTTTTTTATACAAACTATTTCTTATAGTCTTATACTTATTTTTCTCTTTTTTATTTAGTCTTTTGGGTTAGTTTTAAGTCTAATAGTCTATTGTGCAGAAATATTATTAACGATATGCACACTTGATGAAAATACATATGAAATGAATGGGATATGGGATGTGACGATATAACCTGCACTAGAATCTTTTCAATACTTTTGTTTAATTAAATTTAAACCATTTATATCATCCTATTTTGAATAATTTTCAACACCTAATATTTAAAGAATGGGGGTTGTGGCCATTACTGAACTCTTCACAACATTTATATTCAAATTAAAAACTATTTACTATAGTTCAAGTCTTCTTCTTCTTCGTTAATGAAGACTTTCAGTCAAATTGAGCAAAAATATAATGCACACTTGATGAAAAAATATAAAAACGAATGGGATGTGACCAATACTAGATCTTTTCAGTACCTACGTTTGTTTAATCAAATTTTAACCACATCCCAACATCCAAAATTACTAAATTTTCAATAGGTACACATTACAATTTGTTTTCGATGATAATATTTAAAAATGGGGGTTGTGGCCAAACCAATCTCTTTACAACGTTGATAAACAGTTATATTTAAAACCATTACGCATAGTCCATGCGAGCAGAAATTGTATAAATATTATACTTCATTCACACTTTATAGCAATATATAAAAAAGAATGGGTTGTGGCCATCACTTGAACACTTTACAATACTTAAACTCAATCAAATTTCAAACCACTTTTCATAGTCTGATATTGCAAAATAATTGGGTGACAATATTATAAAAACGATTGCTTTTTCTTTCACAATTTTACATTCTTGGCCAACGGCGGGACATAAAAACTAGTAAAAAAATAAAAACAAAACCAGAATTGGTAACTTTGTAAAATGTATTTATACATGTTACCGAAACGTTAATTTCACAAAATACCCATACAACAAAAGTGGTTTTGGCGTCAGACACCGTTAAAATTTATCTATAATTGCAAAAAGTCTCGAACATTATGGCTGTCACAATGAGAGTTTCTGGAACTGTTCACAAAATATGCATACAGATGAAGATGTGGAACAGAAAAGTTCAATTGTAAATTAAATTATTTTTTACATGAAAACTGTTCGCCTATGTACTATGTTTTATTGAAAAACAAATTGTTCCACGATACAAATATTTGAATTATGTATCCAACCCGTAGTTATTTACAGTAACTTCCATAACATTTTTATTAGAATTGAATAACTACAGATTTTTGAAAAATATTGATTGAAAAATAAATGCCTTTTCGACCGATCTAAAGCATTCTGGTTGAGCATTTTTTGAGACCTAAAAACATACTACTAAAAACACACGACAGACAAACTAGATCAGTGACCAACAAACTTTTACGTACAAACAAATTCAACAATGACTATGAACGTAGGACCGACGATGTGTTGCTGCCCAAGGTCTGGAACCCCATGCCTGCCAGTTTGAAGCAGTGCGGATCCATCGAGGATTTCAAAAAGAAAACCAAAGAATACATATTGCACAAAAATCCTCGATGGTTGATCTAAGTGGTGGGCACGGGTTGTTCCGGACTATGTAGGGCCGAAAATTTAGTGTAGAAAATTTAGTATCAAGATCACAGCCAAAAATCCCCTTAAGGATAAGCAAAATTAAACACTTGAATTGTATTTTTATTAACAAATAAAATAAATAAAAAAAGATGACAATTTCATAATATTGTAATGTAAAGTAATTTGTATAGTTATAAAATAAAACGATTTATAGTATATAAGAAAACGACATTACTCTATGTTTATGGATAACCTAGTCTTCACACCATTTTTGTAAACCTAACCTACAAAAGTTTGGTAAAAATAGGTTGGTTAGGTTTGTTTGTAGTTATAATTGCGACTGGCGTGAGCCAGTTTCATTATATATTAAAAAAAAGTAACTAAAATATTAAAATAAATGACTAAATTGGTATTTTCACCAAACTTTTGTAGGTTATGTTTAAAAAAATGGTGTGAAGACTAGGTTATCATATGTTTACCAGTTGATAAGGGCGTAGTCATCCGGAACGGCCGTCCTATTTTAAAGAAAATATACATGTAGAACCATAATCATTTTTGTTTGATTAAAAAATACTTAGTATAATGTAGTTCTACGCATGAAACACCGTCAATATTGACAATTTAAAAATTTATTATATGTTACATGTTGTTTCAAAAACTGGGAATAACAACATTGTACATAGATAGCCATGTTTGTTATAATAATACTTCCCATACACAAATACACGTTCGTATAATGATACATGTTATGTATGTAAGTTGAGAGCAAGTACTTGTAATACCTTTACCACCACGTTCCACCATATTGGGGAAGGTTTACTAACAACTAACGGGGTAGCTACTAATACTTTCGACCCTTCATCTTGGGAATTTATCGAAGGTGTGTCAAGTTACTTGTACAGCAACGGAGCTATGAAAGGGTTAAATATTTAAGAGCCTTTACCCGTCCCGAAACTAGTTATTTAAGGGCACCTCCTCCCCCTCACGCTGCCTAGAGATAACACGCGTGCATTGAATATTCACGAAAATTCTAATAACTCTACGTTACACCTTTCAAAAACTATCATAACTTCCGAACAACCGAGTTTATATAATCCTAAAAATAAGTGTATATGAACCCAGCAAAAGTTATTAGATATTCTATCCGAAATAAAATATTAAAGATGATTGAGCAATCGGTAACCAGATTCAAATAAATTCCAACTGAATTCAAACACAGTTTTGTCTTACTCAATGAGTGCTTCTTTATCCATATGCAATACTGTAGTCTTGGCCTTGCATTCAAAGAAGCAATCAAGGTCTTTTTTTGCGTTCTCGGCCATATATTTGTTTTGCGTTCGCCCATCACTAAAATAGTGTTCAAAATACGATTATTGCACTGATTCGTGAAAATTAGAGGATTTTTTCCAAGTTTTTGCAGTCAAAAGCAGCAAAACAAAGGTGAGATATGTTGAATATTTAATGTTTTATGAGTTGAACCCAATACAATAACACAGAAACCAAACGACATATCACATTGCCACTGCGATCAGCATAATATTATAATCGTAATGGAAAGAAAGGCTTTTTGACATTTTTAAAAGTTTAATACAACTTCAAATTGAGCACTCCATTTTTTTTCCTAATAAAATTCACGGAGATTATAATAAGATACACATTATATATGTTATGTACAAAGACCTCGTAATAATGAATTCTTTAGTATATAACTTTGGTTATAACTATATAAAAATGTAGAGATATCATTATTGGGAATACGAAATGTATTAATTCATCCCATCCAGCAGAGCGGTAGATGGAATAAATTTCCTCGTGTATGAGAAAAAGAAATAATTTAACAAAAATTATGCAGTATATTATCCCGGGCGGCATGATCATAAAACATATACCCGAAGAATTAAAGAATCAATGTAGCAGTCCTTTTGGATATTTAACATTTTAAGTCGGTCTTCGTGGCTTCTGCCACGTCCATGTTTCACTGTCATACGTCAAAGTTAGGCACTACAATTGCATTATGTAGGTAGTGCCTAATTGATTGGAGAGTTGACCTTACATGTTATTTTGTATTTTTTAATATCAATTTCTCTGTGAGTGTTTCTTAAATAATAAAATAAAATGCAGGTACAGCAATTTTGGCTTCCTTTCAGATTCTTGGATCGGACATTACTGGTCTGAGTGCTCCGTTTATTATATTACCTGCCAGAATACTTCTTTCAGTATCTTTATCAGGTCTTCCATTCCCAATTATAATTCTACTTTTTTTAGTCATTCGTTCTCTACTTTTATCTTAAATGCAGTAGTACTTTCAGTTTAGTAGTTTTTTCGAATACCAATATCTTAGATTTACTCACATTCATTCTCAGTCCGTTCTGCAGGCATCCTTCATACACTTTATTCACAAAATACTGTAACTCATCCGCACATTCAGCAATCAATTAAGAGTTAAGAATGTGGCAATTTGTTATTGGGTGCGTTTTAAATTAATACATAAGGATCAGAAAACAAAACAAATAACCGCACGCACCTCAGGAACGCTTGTTTAGATCCAGAACATAGAAAATACAAAGAGCAACTCATGTAGCCCTCAAAATTAGAAATCTCGGAAAATAATTATCAAGGAGTGTTAACCTATAATAGATGAAAAAAAATATCGAGGCAAAAATCAAACCGATTCCATAATATTCTCTATTACTAATCCATCGCATTTACCCGCTTTGCCACCGATCCATTTCTGAGGGTACACTATGAGATGATGCAACCGGTCGTATTGCAAAAATATTTCAGGTAGCGGGAATATAATTTAATGATAAAATACCAGTGTAGGAATGTGTTACTACTACACACTACGAATGGCGGGCGCCAGTCATAAAATATTTATGACACTCACTGTGTGAAGTACAACGAATAAGGACAATCAGAACACTGGCAACGGTGAAATAAAGCCTTTTAAAAAGTAGAAAGAAGAAGAAGATGCCATACGGGTATAAACAAGTGGACATGTTGTGAGTAGTCGAATTCAGGGCATAGTTTGATATATAAACATAATTCAAACAACAATTAACTTTTTTTTAGGAATTACTTACTAAATACAAAACTACCATTCGTCCGCTTCCATAACCAAAGTTTTCTCGCATAATATAGTATATACTTCAAACCGGCACAGCAGTGCAATTTCATTTTGAAACAGTTAGGTAGTGGTAGAAATAGATAGTTAAATCGTTAACAAATTAATTTCGTAAATGAACCTACATATATAAACACGCTCCTTATGAGGTAAGGCAGAAATTGTGATTGATAAAATGTGTGAAATAATAAACATTCCCTTCAGATGATCTCTTTGAGGTGAGAAGATCTCATTAGGTGGTTTAATTCATATATAAGTAACAGGTCTGGCTGTGACTTTGAACGGTCACAATTCTAACTGCAAACTTATTTTTTCCGGGGTACCCCAGGGCAGTCATCTGGGGCCTCTGCTATTCTCAATATACATTAACGATATAAAATATTGTCTAAAACATTCCAACATACTATTGTACGCAGATGAAATATTTAAAGAAATGCTAAAATATTTAAAGAAATTAAAAGCCCGTCAGATTGTTTGGAGCTCGAAGATGATTTATATAGTTTACAACGTTATTGTGCGGAAAATCAATTGTTCTTAAATGTAGAAATGCTCACGTAACCGTAATAAAATATTATTTAATATAAAATCAATAATGAGGAACTGAACTATAAATCTGAAATCAGAGATTTAAGTATCATACTAGACGAAAAACTATTTTTCACAAATCATATTGATTACATAACAACTAAAGCATATAAAACCCTCGGATTCGTATTTCGAAACACGAAACCTTTTCATAACTCTGACACTCTGCGTATATTATTTAATTTATTTATAAGAAGCTTATTGGAGTTTGGATCGGTTGTATGGAACCCAAACTATAAAATACAAATTAACGAAATAGAAAATCTTCAAAAAAAATAAATATATATACTTAGCAATTAAATCTTTAAGCTCTACCAAAGCACCACAACATAAAACTACTGGAGACACGTAGATCAATCCAAGATATTTGTTTTCTATGTAAAATTATTAACGGTCAGATCGACAGTACACCCCTTCTAAGCACACTCCGTTTTCACTGTCCACTTAGAAGAAATAGAAACCAGTCTCTCTTTTACATCGGATCTTCTAGAACTAACTATATGCTTAATTCATATATTAATTGAGCTCGTACTGGGTACAACAGAAATTGTTTGAGTGATCCAGAGTAGGATAATATGTTTGCTTTGAATTTGTATATATTTAAAAAAAATGTGAATATTTAATCTGTGCTCTGTTTTGTTGTGCGCATCTTTACCTTTTTAATTGTGCGCCTTTGAATTAATTTAATTCAATATAATTGAACTAAGAATTATTCATACATTGAGACACGTGGGGTGTATGGGTAATATGAGTTTCCAGTGGTTGACGCTTCCCCCCCCCACCCCTCCCTACCTCTCTCATTACCCATCCTGTTTTGAAAATTGTTAACATCTTGTAATATATTTTAGAATACTATAATTGTCAATATAAAAATTATCATTGTATATTTGTATAAATTTTTCTTGTTTCCTGTAGTATTCTATAAAATAAATAAAATTAAATTAAACATTCAATACACTTTTCACATTCTAAAAACACGAAAACTATTCAATGATAAAGTAAGCAAGGTGGAAATAAAATCCTCGACAGTCAGCGGAACAAGATAAAAAGAAAAAATAAGTTTTAATAAACTGATTATATTAGACGTCCAGTGAAATCAGCACGTAAGTTAAATCCTGACGTCACAACAATAAATGGATAAACAAGTCGTTAAGACGCCGAACAACCTTCGGAATTATCCCTTCAAACTTAAAAAATAATACCAAAAACGATAAAAGCTCTGATATAAAATAAAAAAACGCTAACAAATGGCGCATTCACAGTACTCTTGGGGTGTTTTGTGTCGACACCTACAAACTCGAAATAGCGATAACACGGAGTGGAATAATATTAACATTTTTAGCAAAACTAAGCGACAAAACATTTTCAGAAACAGAAAAAGTCTCATAAATTATATGCTAAACAAAATATTTTTTATTCTCCTTGTACAATACACCCCCGGGGAGACGAACGACTGCCTAAAACAATTAAAACGATTATAATATTTTCAACGACAACTGTAACAATATAACGAACACAAGTATAAAAATTTATCGCGAGAACAACAGACTTAAATGTCTGCACACGATATGTATTTGGACTCAAAGAACGTTGATCGCATATCCGAAAGCAGGAAACAATTTAACTGCCTCAGGATTCGATAGTGAAGTAATTCCATGTATTACCAAGCCCTAAACAATCTTCGTAGATACGCCAACGTTCCTCCAAGAGAAATTCGTCCGTCATTCTTCGCATGGCCTAAACATACAATCTCAAAACCATGGCACACAACTGATACCAATCCACTTACACTAATTCGTTTAAAATTCACGCAGCCCGGCTATGGAATCAATTACCCGATGATATAAGAGACACTCCTAGCTTGACGATTTTCAAAAAACTTCTGAAGTCGCACTTCCTACAGTCCCTTCCCTCCCATCAGTCCCTTCCGTTTCTTCAGTGGGCACACAGCCCAGGACGAGCCTTGGCCTCTTCAAGGAATCGTGCATTGCATCCTGTCCCTCTCGACTCCATCTATCCATCGTAGTCTTGGCCTAACCAAACTCGTCCTACCCTCGGGACATCGAGACGCCGAAAAGAATTCTCGGTGAGAATTCTTTTCGGCGTCTGTTCATCGTCCATACTTCCTACACATAGTCCTTGTTTATCCTCGATAATCTTTTTTTTTTAAATGAATATGTCCTTGTTAAACAAGTACATATACATCTTCCGACATTCCCTAAATCAAGCATAAATGCTTGTGCTATAGGTGAACGAAATCAGTGGAGGCAGGATTCGAACTCGCGACCACTGGATTACTAGCCCGGCGCGTTAACCGCTCTCATCTGCCATCGACCCATCTTAATCTTTCCTTCGTGTACCTTTTTATAAAACTATTTTGAAACATTTTTTGCGCTAATGTTATTTTCTTTGTTCTTGTATCTTTCTTTTAATCTTTTTGCGTATACATAATCTTTATTTATCAAAGTCTAACTTGGTACATAAGAGTTTTTGTGCATATCTTGTTACATCTACTCTTATTTTAATTACTAGGATGGTTGATTAATAGAAATTGGCTCCAGGAAAAAGTCCGCCACATTTTGTTCACAATAAAAGACATGTAATATTGTTAACTTGTTCACCGGCAGAAGTTCTTAAGTTGTCGTTATTCGAATTACTCGTTCTAGCCATTAATGAAACTCATAAATTGCCGCAACACTCCCATAGTGTGCATTAAGGGGTTGTGCAGTTCCCAGAGCAAAAGACCATATTGCCGATGTAACCGATTATAATTTGGAAATGATTATTCAAATAGCGTTCATTGTATATTCATACGTTGCAACTATTTTTGTGGCACATTTTGATTCACATAATCAAAACAAACAAACAGATTCCTTTGTTTGAAGCACAACCAAGTGCTCGTTTCGGATCTAACCCACTCCTTCTTCAAGTTTGTGGGAAAAAAGTATTTAAAATATGCATATGAAATGTGTGATTATCAAATGCAAACATCTGACTTTACAAATTGAAATTGAAACAAACGGTGTCTAAAATAAATTAACCCCACGGCATTATTTTGATATAAAACCAGTTGTTGTTGGAATATGAAAATAAATAATAGTACAGTTGATTTTGATCGATAAGAAATTTACATATCAACATTGCATCAAATAAAAAAAACTAGCGACCAATCAATAATTTTTAATTGTTTTACTATTTTCCACTACAAATTAAAATTTTTGAAGGGGTTTTAGTTTATTTCTCCTTTAAATAAATAACCTGGAAAAAAGTTAACAAAGATTCATGTCTTTATTTGTATATTATAAATGAGATCATCTATGAAAAATTTTATTATAACGCTTTTATAATCTACTCATTTGTTAGAAGTCAATTGGAACATGCGTCAGTCATGTGGAATCCACAATATAATGTTTATATTAACAGAACGAATTCAGCACATATTTTTGAGACACATTAAGTACATAATATTTTGTAATAACTACAAATATGAATTGGAGACTTTACATACAAGACTAAGGATCTCAGACTTAATGTACCTTTATGACTTGATAAACTCCAATATTGACTCTACAGACCTTCTGAAAATTATTAACTTCAACATATCACACCTCAGCCAAAACGATAGTTCTGTTAGAGTAAATAAATCTGAACGTATATCAGCGATTTGATTTTGTGAAATTAAAAGATTTGTTACCGTCAACATTGACAGTATAAAAAATCAAAAATATTTTTTTGTGGTTTTAAACACTGTTCAGCGTGCGACGGGCCCTTAACAAAATCCGTAATTAAAAACACAAATCAAGCGGAACAATGAAAAACATGTCGAGCGGAATGGCTCGATAATATATCTTAATCAAACAGCGCTTAGGACCGGGAGGGATGCTGTTATAACGGCTGACGGGTAGATAAACAACAAAAGATATCGCAAATTAGCGAATTGTGAATGCTTTAATGAGATGAATGTCAAATATATTAATCAAGGCGAAGTTTAAACCGTTAAAGTCAAAAAACCAACAAAAAACGCTGTTTAAAAACTAATCACAATAATTTAAGAAAATACTTAAAATATCATCAGAATCTATACCGAAGCCATATATTCTAATAAGTTTTTTTAGTATTCTACAATGTTTGAACTGTCACTTCATTATAGCATAAAAATGTGTTTAGGTTTATTAATTAATTAATTCAATTTTAATACAGCAAAGTTCATAGAGGTAATTTTATTGCAATGAGGCAATAATCTCTTCCGATAAACTCGAGCATGTGAGGTCACAAAAAATTTGATATATACTTCATAACTTAAACATCTATGAAAAAAATATAAAATTACAACAATTCGCACAAATGAGGTTTTATCGGCATAAGGCAATGTCTGCTTCTTCCTTTTCTATCTTCCAAACAGTCCAACCAACGTGAAGCTAAAAGAACCCACATAGTACCTAAAAGAAAATAGAATAATAAACAGACTAATAAACAGACTAATTAAAGCAATGCAGAAAGGAGAGAGAGGTTTGAAGGACGCAGAAGGAATATTATTGAAGATTATTTGATTAATGTAGTTTATGCTTTTTTCATAAATATCTGTATAGATAGAGACCTTTAAAAATGCATATATTATAGACCAAAAACCAGCTACCACCAAATTTACGTCATAGTATAAAGACTGTTTTTTTAATAAAAGGATACCACATCAGGTAAAAACGATTGGATAATATGCACCCTGAGTAGTGGTGGCTTTCGGAGATAACAGGCTTCAAAGTGAGAGACTACCGTTAAAGAGACAAAAATTTGGTGTCTGTTAGGGGGTTTCCACCAACCAAAGTGTCTGTAAATGTAAGACGTGATTTCTAATAGTCTTATGTATTACATATAAAAAATCACGCTTAATACTATAATTAACGTGTTACAATAGCAATTTTCAACACATTGAAGACTGTTATCTCCGAAATCCACCTTTACTCAGGGTTCATTTGATCCCATCGTTGTTACCTGCTGTGGTATCCTTTTACATAAAAAAAATCAGCCTCTATACTATTCAGTAAATTTGACAGTCGCTGGCTATTACTCTAAAAGTCTAGCGTTGCTTGGGTTGGTTTGTGGAAATCGTCCTGCGACACTAAATCTTTTGTGCAAATAGTTCTTCAAAAATTAATTAAATTTAAAAGCTGTAGCGACTAATATAATCGATTTTAAAATCTAATAAAGATGATTAATAACAGACAAATTCTTGGTCAAATATTTAATGTCCTACATTATAATATTACAGAGGTCGGAACTTAACGGCGACCCTTTGATAGTAAATCACCCATTCAAATGCACTGACTGTTCTTTTAGGAACACTGCGTAGCTTTGTGACCAGATCATAAATTTTTCGCCTCAAATAGTCCTATGTATCATCCGAATAGGACAGACAGAATAGATTACTGGTTTGAAAATATTTTAAGAAATCAACAAAGCAAATAAAACATCATATCGATTCGATAAACAAAATTCATATAACGCTTGAGTAAATAATGCATTAGTTATAATGAACAAATATTCAATCAAAGATAAGGAAAGAAATCAAATAGTTGTTTATTCATCTTATCAAATTAGTGTTAAATATTCTGGTCTATTATTAGTACCTACAACTTAATTTGCTCACTCTCTTTTAGTTTTCCTCTGACATCCCCCGTCACTTTCCTATCTCACTATCCTTTACCATCTCCTAACCATTATTTCTTTGCATTCTTTCTTTTCTGTTTTGTTGAATATAACTAACAGTGGATATACATAATTGGATGGCAGGCCTAACTATACTTTGTAGCACTTAGTATATATTTTAATGAATGTGACCTGTTCATCTGTGTTTACCCCCAATAAAATAAAATTTGTGGGTAATTGTTTATTTAATTTAATATTCATTTAATGAGCGGTGATAGCCCAGCGGTAAGGTCGTCGCCTCCCATGCGTGAGGTCGACGGTTCGAATCCGGGCGGAGCAAGCACCTCTGAATTTTCAAAATATCTATGTGCGGATTTATATCACTAGCTATGTGTATCCATGATCCAATTTTTCTGGTTCCTCTTTCTAAGGGTTACGAGGTCAGATGGCAGTCGCTTCAATGTAATAACCAGACTAGCCAATTCCAGGATCATGGTCAAAGCGTACCCCGATAGAAACAGGAGAAAAGCGATAAGGAGAAAGATAGAAAAAAGGATAATTGTTTTTTTAATTTATTTTGTAACCTTTCATAAATAAAAAAAATAATAATTCAAACCCGGTTCGAGGGTTCACTTACAATAAAATAATAAATATTTTACAAAATACACCCCGTGCTCAAATGCATAATAAAACAAAAGAAATGAATGACAAACCAACAAATGTTTCTACAGTATCAGGTTTTGGTAAAAATGTATTTAAAAGTTAAAAGTATTAAAACATATTTTGGTGGGGAGTTTAGGAAACCGTTTGTTATGTCAAATAAAAATAATATAATTCAGTTCTTCTTCTTCTTGTGCCGCTCATATCGGAGGTTGGCGAACATCAGACCAAACTTATCCCGATCTTGCGTCAACCTA
This sequence comes from Molanna angustata, assembly GCA_963576475.1. Taxonomy (NCBI): domain Eukaryota; kingdom Metazoa; phylum Arthropoda; class Insecta; order Trichoptera; family Molannidae; genus Molanna; species Molanna angustata. Next base: position 10,802,419 of record OY754976.1, on the reverse strand, counting down.
ATTAGTGACGCTGCATCCGGAATCGTGAACCGTGAAGATTTTTAAGCCACGATATTTTTTTACGTCCCATACTCCGTCTTCCCTCTATCTTTCCACCACTATAATTTGTAGAAGGGCATATTTATCACCATGGAAAATGTGGCCAAATCTTGACAGTGGTCATCGACTGTCTCTTTCTACTTCATATTTAGAACTCTTTCATTGGTGACTCTATATCGACCCATGAGAGGCACATCAACCTTTTGTATAGCCACATCTCGAATACTTTAATTTTATTTATTGTTGAGATTTTGAGAGTCCAACCTTCTACTATATAAAACAATACTAGCAACACGTATGATTTAGCAGCTCTCCGTCTTGCACTTACCTTTAGATCTCGGTTACACGGCAGTTTTTGTTTAATACGTAAGAAAATAATTTAAAAATTGCATACTAGTGAAGCAAAAATATTATTTACTAAATAATATTTTTGTGAAATATTTCCATAATATGTAACAAAAGCACATAAGTTTTCATTTACCATGCACCGCGCATAATCCTTTTTTCTGTTTTTTTTTCAGTATGAAACTATAGCAAATTGCACTGACAAACAATATGCGTGCATTTTTATAATTTCGTCTATGCAATAAAACAAGACAATCTATCAAATAAAAAGATATTAAACGCAATAAATAATATAACATCAGTGTATAAAAATTGACTAAACCACAACACACAGATGCAACTTCCTTAAATTAATTACGTAGAAAGCGTGTTAGAGAAAGTACCCCGTATTTATGATAATACAATAATGATGAGCAACATGGGCCTTCCCCTGAGTAGTGTAAAAACAACCATTATTATAAAAGAGAAAAGCCCTCCATGAAGCACACGACATAAAAGCTTTTTAGTGAAAACTACGTTTTGGACAACGCACTTGTTACAGAATTCACCGACGAAATTATCAACTGAGCGTTAAATACTTAAGGAAAACGTAAGTCTCTATACTCCTTTATGTCCAAGTTAGACGTTTGTCTTGGTATTTATTTATGATAGGTTACATACAGTTTTGAAATACATATACATAAGAATGCCTAATTATTTCACACATATAAAAAATCAAGATTGTAACATCAATTACTAAGTTACGGTCTTACAGAAAAAAATTAAACAACAAAAAATATTACGTAAGCAAATAAATACATTTATGTAATGTGGAGTCTGTGTTTTTACTTGGCTGTGAGACTTGGACGCTGAAGGTTAACACCGTGAACATGTAGCAAGCTTTGAAGATGTGGTTGCATCGCAGAATGCTCAAAATACCTTGGACAGATCTGGTTACAAACTCAAAAGAAGAAGGTCCGCAAGATACCACTTAGAAAAATACAACATGCTTCAATTAATACTGGTGGACAAGACTGAAAGGAGACAGGTATCCTGCGTAATATTAGGAAATGGTCGGGCCTCAGAACTGTGGAGCATATATTCCTGGCAACTCAGGACAAAGAGCGATTCCCCAGAGTGATCGCCAACGTCGGGGATCAAAGAAGTAGAAGGTTTAGGTTTAATTTCCCACATTTTTTCTAATTACCTATAAATTGTCAATAAGTGTTTTTTAATACATCCATATCCACCTCATATACATCCATTCATTGTCTCAAATACATTATATTATTTTTACTTATAACGTTTCCAGCTACTTTAAATTCATTCGTGTAATGGTGCCAAGACCTGCTTGTGGAACTTCGATACTTCATTCGTCAGACGATCATAATTATTTATTTATTATGTGTTTAAACTTTGAACGATCTTATATTGTTTTTTTTTTTGCAGTATTGTTTACAGCAAGCGCTGCTGGCTTTTATTATTATTATTAAATCAAAACAAAGTTTCATCAATAACATGTTATATTAAATAATACGCTAAGTTGATGACTGTTAAGGAGACAATGTACTAGGAAAAGGTAAACACAGCGAACGCGCAGTTAACTTTTTTGCTGAATTCGACCGTTAGGGTTTTTACCGAAAATAATTACCTCTTTAACAAACACAATACATACATAATACATAATGAAAACTATTTTTGGAAAAATAAATATTACAGGCTGTTAGACATGAAAGGCATTAAACACAAACAATACAATGTAACAACAAACAGATTGCCTTTTTAGACGAGAAAAACGTTTTTCAATTAATTCCAACTGAAATGTTCAAATTAATTTACTGAAAATTTTCGTTTTTTTATTTTGAAAATGACATAAAACATAGTTGACAAAGGTCTTTGTGGAAATTAATTAAAACCCAAAACACGAGGATAGTAAAAAATGTAAAAGCTAAGAGAGCTCATCTTATATTTGAATACATCAGAAACGACAGTAATAATCCTTATTCACCCTAGTATAGAATACCCTAAAAAGTAAAATGGATGTGCGCTCGTCGTTGGCGCATATCCATTTAAACCCATCCTCATCTTCCTGACATAATAAACTTCATTCCTACCAACATCCACTCCTTGAACGTAGCAGCAATACTCTCGCCCCTTCTCCGCGCGAGAGTAGACCACCGCCAGTCTAAATACTCACTTGGTGCGTGCACATATTATACAAAGACTTAAAATCAATCCCGCGCCGTGCGCATGCTAATAATAAAACAGTTTAAAAACGTTCGCGGCATTCGCAGGTATATTACAGACAATCAAAGTAAGAATCTATTTAACCAGTGACGAAAAGATGAAATCAACGCGAGCGCGAAGAGAGAAGACAGCTGTCTTCTCTCAGTCCACGTCCGTCAATTGTTCCGTCTCTCCAATATATTCTTCTTCTGCCGTTATCGCACACTAGTCGCCATACATTAAAAACAAAAAGACTTCAAACACCCAGGACGGCTGACTATTAAAGTCGAATTTCGTGACGGACAGGCTGGCTAGACAAAATGCACAGAAAGGAGACTCTGGAGGCGACTTGTAATAATCATTTTAGATGTCTCAAATTAGTATGTTTGAAACAAACGAAACTGCATTGATGGCATATTAAACCACCTTGTCACTGATTCACGAATTCTATGAAGTTTTCAAATGGAACAATGTGCATTTCTTTACGTACTCTGAATAGTCTGGATGTCAATGTGAAATTCGTTGTATCTGGAAAATAACGTGGGGTTAATTGTCATTAGGTGAGTATATTAATCTGAAAATGGTCACACTATAATACAATACATAACAAGTAACATTGTAAACTTAATACAGAGATCAGTCCAACAATATAAAAGCGTAAAATTATACAAACAATATATTTATACTATTCAACAAGTAGGTACTGCAAACGAAAGATATGCAAAAAATTTAAATAAATATAAAATAATAAGTCTCGGGAGGAAGGAAATAGAAACAGAAAGGGTATTAAAGAGGAGAAGAAAGTAGCTCGCACCCACCAACAACAAACCGTCCGTAGTCGCCAGCACCGATATCAAACCCGACTGTATTTCGAAATTGTGAGCTGAAACATGTCCAAACCCTGAAAGATGAAATTACAATCCTCACAATAATAGTTATATGAGTGATATCATACGGAAAATGTCCTACAAATGCAAACAAAAATATAACTGTATTGCAAATTAGGAAATGAAAAAAGGCTTGAAATGAAAACAAAACATTTTTTCTACTTTTCGTATTTTTTTTAAATGTGAACATTTCATTCGTAAAAAGCCCTCCATTTAACGTCAAAATTCTGAATTCTCTCAGCGTGGGTACTTGTGTATTACTTAAACAATTCAGAGTAAAAGTATGGAACGAAGAAAAAACTTCTAAAACCGGAAAAGGATACAAAAGAAACACAAACATGAACACATTTTTGTGACAGCAGAACTTAGCAAACAAACACACATACGCCACAATATATTTTACTTTATCTAGTCCTAGTGTCGTTGGAGTAAGGGGATGAGTGTAAATTCCTCTTTGTTGAAGGGTAGGTAGGTACGTGTATACCGAATGTCCCAAAATAGTGTATACACACGTTCGTTTACATAGGTATTAGATACTTGCATTTGCCACAAGTAAATGTCATTAGAAGTATTAGTTCGAGGATGAAGAGGACTGTTATTTTCAGCGATTGAGAGCAATTTTGCAGTCATCTATCCCACTCCATTGATTTAGAGCTTCAAGCTCTATTCAATCCTGGAGCGGCTGCTCGTTAGACGACACACGCATACATATTATGTCATACCACTACTCCTAAGAGGCCAACCTCAATCAATTTTAAGCAACTTCCTACTATCACCGTGATATGCGAACTTTTTTTTCGATTGGCCGAAAAAGTGGCATCAAATGGTCAAAATCCCGCGCTCTCCTAGATACCTCACATTACTTACTATACTTACACTAGAAAAGGTTTATTTGTCAAACGACATAATTAAGGGAGAAATTAATTATTGCAATGAAATTAGTAATCCAATGATTAGTCATGTTTGCTATTTTATTGTTTCAAATCATCAAAAATGTTAATTCTAAGCAAACATACGAAAAAAAAATAAAAATGCAAAGTGACCATTTTTCAGTAAAGCAATTTAAAACTATAAATGAAATTAAAATACATGTTTTTCGATTTGTGTTAAAATTAGACGTCCATACAATAATCCATACAATCCAAAATATTGTATTCATCCAAACATTTTTCACACTTATCAGAAATTGACTTCCAATCGAACATTTGTGATGACTTGAAAATTTTTTGACTTAAAATCTTATGCATCCAAATATTCACTTTTTTATAATCACGAAAAGTATTTATACATTTTTGGGACAGCCAGTGTATACATATTAACGATAAATAATGGTGGGCATGTAAGTATCAACATTACAACGACAAAGAAAGGTTAGACAAAATTTATCCACTAACTTGGGTATTCCAAGAGATATTACCGAAGGTTGACTTATCAATGGACGGTGGTGGCACCACCGTCCATTGATAAGTAAACACGTGGAGTTTTTTTTCTATGCTGGTTCACCCTTTTTCAAAAATATTCCAGCCAGTAACAACGCTTGACATCAGTGCACCCGAGTGCTTAACAAAATTACTTGGTCATTGTTAACCCCATATATTATCTCCGTTAAAGGAAGGTAACAAAATGATTCGTTTATCGAAGATTTTATTTCAATCGCTGAACGCCCCAAAAGACAGAAAATATTACATTATCATGAAGTTTCACGAATTGTCCGTCGACAAACTTAATAAAATAAAAAACACGTTTACATTTTCATTTGGTAATAGTTTTATATGAAAAATTAACTGTCGATAACAACATAAATAAGTACTTAGTCAAAAACTTACAATGTACAATACCAACTGCAAATTTTTGAAACTCAAATGTGTGACAAACCCAGACTAAAAATGATACACAAAAAGCGTGAAGTTACCAGGAATCAATGGCGGAATAAATATTCGAAGAAAGTTCACATTCGAAACAAGCAGGTCATTTCTGCTCAAACAGACTCATTCTAAAAGCGCGTCATTTCTACCGCTCCTGGAGTGAATATGTATATCATTCCATACAGAAGCGTGGAGAATTTCGTTCAGTGGGGAAAATTTACCCTAATGTAAGTCACCAGGTCAGGTTTCCCCGCCCGCCGCAGGGATGGTTTACATATAGAAAACAACAGGTGCATGTAATTCAAAATTAACTCATTGCCTCCCCCCAGCAAGGAGCAATTCTGGTACAATGGCGCGCAGAGTAAAATATAAGCTAAAACGTAAAAAAATACAATAAATCATTTTGATTTAATGGAAGAAGAGATATGCAAAGACAAATTACACGTTAAAGTAAATTGAGGGCCACATTTATACAACTTTGTTAGAATTTTCACGATGCTTGGCGTGAACAAAATCTATGCAAACGATTTTATCGATTGGCAATGCGTTTTGAGACAATTTTGCACCACACACTTTCCACACGCTTCATCCAGGTCCACTTCCGAACGCTTCGGAGCCAGAATACAAAATATAAAATGAGACATAATTCAAAATATAACCGCCATACTGTCTTCTTCGTCATCTAAACATAGGAACATAGCTGAGCAGCCCCCCTAGACAACATGTTATTAAAGCTAAGCGTTATATCGCTAAGCGATAGAAATGTATGAAATTGGTGGCTGTCACGTGATGTCATAGCCACCAATTCTATACATTTACTATCGCTTAGCGATATAACGCTTAACTTACATAGATGGCATGTTGTCTAGGGGGGCAGGGTCCTTTTGACATATGAAGTGTTTTTTTTTTATTATGTATATCCTGAATTCTCTTGCGTTTTGTGTTTTGAATGTAAATACTTTTTTTTATCTCAAAATATGTTTTCTTAATATTATTTAACCCTTTGGATACCCATCTGCCCAGTGGCACCAGCAAAAATCTAGCGTAAACAAGATTTATCAGAAAATAAACAGTATTGTCATATGTATACCAATTCGTATGTAAGTAGTTCAAAATTAAACCAAAAATTTTACAAATACTGAGTATATTTATTTCAAAGAGATGCGTTTGTATTTTAATGTTTTCCACGTAGAAACAGCTTCTTTTCAATATGTAGATCCCGATGATCAAGGTTTAAATTATAATTTATGTAAATTGCTCTTTTGTCTTTCAAAAACTGATCTATGTTGATGACGCTGTCAAAAATATAATACTATGTTTTCATTCATGAAAAAGACATTTTCTCAGTAGCAAATAAGTGTAAAAAGCCAAATCAATACCAGAAACACCGGAAATTAAATATCGACATTTCCTTCATATACCTATAAAGTATTTGATGGAAACGTATGCAACATGATAAGTTTTATAGGGAAACTTAATTCAGCCAATACAGAAAAATACTCAAGACCAATTTACTTGTTTCGCTAGAAAAAAAACTAACATTTCCAAGGTGTATTATTTTTGATTTTGAGGAAATTGCAAACTGAAATACATATACATATAGGTTGGGCGTCAGTCTTCGGGATAGAATCAGAAAAGAGGAGATTATTATTTTAGAGGAGATGTAGGACATACATTACCGACATCACAAAAAGAATAGCAATGCTGAATTGGAAGTGGGCAGGGCACGTGGCGAGGAAAGGCAATGTCAAATAGTCAAAACCATGAAGTGGAGACACTGGACCGAGAACAAAAGAGACGTATGAAGACCACTCACTATAAGGTGGACAGATGACATCGTCCGTCACGCAGGTCGTAGATGGTAGCAAACAGCCATTAACAGAAATAATTTAAATATTTAGAAGAAACGTATGTCTAGAAGTGGAACGAATATTGCTAGAAGTAAACACGAAACATATAGGTCGGTACAAATTGTAAAATCATAAAACTGATATTCGAAAAGTTATTGTTTTTATACTTGATTCAGAACAAAGTTAAGGCTACAATGGTTTTATATAAATTAAAATCATCATCTAACCTTTATTTTGGCACCAGACAACAATTTAACATAAACAGCATTATTTACTTCAAGTGCTTTTGAATAGAATTATAGTATAAATTACGTTTAGAAGAAAAAGGAGTAAACGGAAACAAGAGGATATAAAGAGGGAAAAAACAAGAAAAATATGAAATAAAATTATGCTCCGTTTAAAGACTATCACAGAAGTAATGTCACTTTAGGTTTTATTTGAAAGTGCTAGGGTGAATTTATACACTAAATTACACCCGCACACCTCTAAATAGTTACCCCACATTTTGGGAAATGCTGTGATGTTATGAATGAATTTATAAGGCTAAAAATTCAAGCTTTTTTTACAAAATACTCAAATTAGTTCACTTCGTAACAGAGTCAACATCTCAATTTCACATCGATGGGTTGAGAGTTTTTATAAGACAATATTCATAAAAGTTCAAATATTCCAGAGACGTCTGTTTATAATCCATAAAAGATAATTCAATCTAGAAATGGTTTCAGACATAATATTCAACAATATTTCCAATTCGAAAAACTCAAAACTCCTCCAACTTTGTGTTTAAAATCAATGTGACAGTATGAATATTTTATTTTTTATACATAATACAATGTATTTATTTCAAAGTAACGAATATCGATTAATAAAACCTAGTCATAACCTGTTCTTAAAAAGGTCTTATTGTTGAAACATTTCCAAATCACAGTCAACATTTTCTTAATGCTTAAATGGAGGAATTTTGAGCAAATTCAAGTTTAAATAGTGTAAATTAACGAATTGTGCATACGTGTACTGTCCTACTACATTTTATGTTACGTATAGTAACAAAAGCCATTAAAAGTAATAGATTAGTATTGCAAAATTATTAGGGAATCAGTTTCAGTCAGTTTCAAAATTATTAGGGAATCAGTCAAGAGGTAGATGATAGAAGTGTTCAATAAACTGGTATAATCATAATAATTTTATGTATATATTTTTTTGAGATACTGTTCTCATGTTGGCAAAAAATATATTATACTTATTTTAAATTCACATTCATTCCCTGTGAAGCCAAGAATCATCTCCCAGCAACGACGTGGTTTCCCGTATTTTCCGGTAGCCCCGGGCCTCAGAAAACCAATTCTAAAGGTGGAAAACCTTTATTCAAAACAAAAAGCGCCAGTCTTATAAACAAAGTCCACATTACACAAGCTTACATTTCCCCTAATGTAATAAAGCCAGGCTGTATACACAAATTCAACGTTAATAAATAAGTTTATTATTTATAGAAACAATGAGTTTGAATAAGCATAAAGCGAGGACAGAACCAGGAAATTTAGAAGCTTTAGATTATACTTTAAAAATGCGCTAGTAAATAACTAGTCATAAAACAAGTTATTTCCTCATGACTTGAGGTCCTATTGTCCAACAGATGTTCCCTATACAAAGCTTATCTAGGACTCTCTGGCTCCAGCAAATTGTATCGCATCTCTAATAATGAATTGGCATATTTTTAAACTGGTCGATCTAATTCATCGGTGATTCAGTACTTGTCTACGAACACTCCCCAGCATTCCATTTGCACTAAGACTTCTCTAAATAAAACGTCCCCAGCAAAAAAAGTTATAACTTTCAATCAGTGCAGTTTCAAAGGTTTACTGCACCATAAATTACCCTTTCTGCTGCATTTGTGAATATTTTTAAACGATCGTGTTGTCAGAAAGGTTGTTTTTCTTTTCATTTGTTGATATATGTCTTTGTATTTGTATGTAAACTTCTTTTCGTCTCAATAAATGTTTATTTATTTACTTATTTTATTTATTATTTGGGTAGTCAAATACATTTACCATTGAAGTAATCAAGCTGAGGTATAACGAAGGCATAGTTTGTATTTTTCGCCATTCTCAAATGAATTAAAACGATTATCAGTTATCGAATAGTCATTCGATACAAAATATTGATAACTAAATTATTTCAAATAAGTCATCACCAACTGTTGATTATTTAATTAGAAAATATGACTAGTTACTATAACCGTAAAAGAAAACATTTGAAAATTTTCTGATAAAGTGATTCTATTTGTAAAAAATCACTTTCACGCGAAATCAAAATCACCTACTATTCCAAAGTAAAAACGATAAGTAAAAAGATTACTAGATCGCAACACAAAAGTATTTTCTCTTCTGTGTAATCATAAGTCTTCTCCCTTGCTATATCCATAGTATCTTTCAGACTTCGGCATCCCTCTCACCGTAAACGAGCGACAACAAACACTTCGGTCAGCCACCACATCCATGATTGGCAAGTTAACTGAAATCAATAGAGTCAACACTACATCTTTCGTCGATGGTACTTTTGCTGTGGCTGGACCAGTCTCGTGGAATAAACTACCACTAGAACTGAGGCGAATCGACAACTTGGCCCTATTCAGGGAACACCTGAAACTCACTTCTTCGGCGAGTCTTACAAAATCCTGTAATATATTCAAAGCACCCTTGAGGTGAGGTTATCACGAAAACGGCGCTATAAAAATCATCCCAATTAATTGTCCTGTATTATGTCACCTAGGCCATGCCTCTGCAGTTGGTTTCGTCTTTGCACGATCCAGGAATCCCACGGCGAGTTCAGGAGGGCAAGGCCCGTCAAACGGTGGAATCAAAACCCTCATGATTAGGTACTCATATCATGGATGTAATTATCATATTATGTAGTTCTATAATATCTTAATAAAATATATTTATAACACCATAAGATAATTATATCCTTGATATGGGTTATCGTGGGGGTTTTGACTCCACCGTTTGACAGTACTTGCCCCCCCCCCAGGTCGAATTTATTTCGGTTTGGCCTTGCTTCTGGGCCGTAGTGTGTCTGTGCATTTTACAGCATTCGAAGGAAAACGTGCACCAAAACCTATACGTTATTTGGCGTATGTGCGGACTTGCAAACCTATACCTATACATTAAAAACCTATACGTTATTTGGCGTATGTGCGGACTTGAAAACCTATACCTATACGTTATTTGGCGTATGTGCGGACTTGAAAACCTATACCTATACGTTATTTGGCGTATGTGCGGACACGAAAAAGAGACTTTATCTCCTAGAGCGAGTCCGGGTGGTAAAGGGTCCTCTAAAACTAATTAATAATCCAGTAATTCTTTAGTTTTCTTATGGATGTAAGTCGAGGAAGATCCACGGAGATTGCTTGATGGTTTACCATGTGATCTGGCGGTCTGCGTTCAACGTGCCTGTACCATCTCAACGTTCTTTCCTTTATCTTACTATGTATAGGTATATTATAAGTAGCACCTTAGCTTTCACGAATGGGTGATTTTTTTTATTATCTTAACACAAGCTTCTAGTTTAAATTAGGAGAGGAAACATTAATTACTTTGATAAAATAATATTGTATGCAATTCTAAAGTCTAATGTATATTTAAATAAATAAAATATAAATCTAATTGTGTGCGTAATGACAGCTTGTCTAGAATAAAAAGCTTCATTTTGAATCATTATCCTAAGTATAATTTTAATTTCAGCAAAACATTGAATCGTAATGCAACAACTGTTGGTTTATTGTATTTAAACAAAAGTATTTATGAAAAATGTATTCTTGCTAATATGGAGAAATAAAATGCACCAAAAACCATTAGTATTTTGGTGTTAGCCTTTTACGAAATGAAACAAATTTAATTTGTGAATGGCCTTATAAACCTAAAAAATAATGAACAAGGAATCACTGAGTATGTTGCAAAAATATTTTTGATCTTGCATTTATCGTGATTTTTAAGTGTATTTAGAATGGAATATTTATATGCTGAATTTCTTATATTCGTGCTTCCACTCTTTTCTATTATTGTTTTCGAGTGTCCCGTAAGAGCCGGGTAATCGAAAATACAACAGGCAACTATAACATCTCACATAGTTCAGCAATGAGGTTCACCACCCATTCTGAATATAGTGCCTTTTTAGGTGAGACGAGACTGGTGTGTGGGTATACACAGATATGTTGTGCGCCCTTTTATAAGGCAATGCACACCCGCACACCTTTCGCTGGTTACCCCACATTGTGGGATATGCCGTGATGGTATGAATGAATGAATGAATATATTGATGGATATATTGGATGGGTGGATGGCAGAGCGGTTAGCGCGCTGGGTTAGTAATCCAGTGGTCGCGAGTTCGAATCCTGCCTCGACCGATCTCGTTCACCTATAGGACAAGCATTTATGCTTAGTTTAGGGAACGTAGGAAGATGTATATGTACTTGTTTAACAAGGACATATTCATTTTTTCATTAAAAAAAAAAAAAAAAAAATTTAATTTATGACTTGATTACCCAGATAAAATTTGATAAAATAATTAAGTGACCTGACGAAATTAATTATTTTTGCGAAGGCTTCCATTTCTTATTGCCTTCAATATAATTTGATATGGAAATAAAAATCAATTTAACACAGATTTCTCAACGCTCGTTTCGGCAAAGATAGGTGTACCTGTGTCACCTCGCTAGATTCCAACATACGTAAAAGATGACGGCAGAAGCGTTCCTAAAAGGTAATTCAATGCAAACACAACGAAATAATAAAATCGAGAGTACACACACACACTTACATACACACCCTGACACAAACACACAATGTTGACGACGCGCGAAAAAAATACGTCTGCAAAAAATATTCTTCACCGAAACTCGACAAATTAAATCCTTGGAAAATTCTATGTTATGTTACAAGACGTGAATTGTAACACTAGCCGCTTACTTCACCAAGGTTCTTTTATATTAAAATCAAAATTTTGATATACCTAGCGCAATATTTGACAATGGGCTGGGCATATTGTCAGATGCCAGGATTCACGATGGACCAAAAAGATCGTAGAATGGCGACCGAGAACAAGAAATGTGCCGCAGGGAGATAGATGCAGTATGTCCAAGACAGGGAATTGTGGAGGATCAAGGGGGAGGCCCATGTCCAAGAATGGAAAAAAACAGGCTGAAGAAGAAGAAGAAGAATATTTTACTACTCCAAACAGTCTTACCTCCGCTTAGTTACAACACAGCACTAAACTTTTTGGACTATTTTATTTTATTAATAAATAGAACCAACAGCTTATAATAATATTTACAAAGGTATATTAAATTATAAAGTATATTTTAAACCTTTCAAAGGCTCTTTTTAGTAGGTACAATAAATTAGGTAAAATATTAAGCAATTTCTGGAGAGTTAAAAAAATCGTTACAAAGAAAATAAGATGCAAAAAATAACATGTTCATTATTAAGGCATTTGTATAAGCACGAAAACCACAATAATTCCAACTATTACATACACCAGCCGCATTTATATTAAAGTCATAAAAACAGTTAAAGTCATAAGTAAGATTAGGTATCTTCACTATATTCAGTTTGCACAGCTCAAGCCTATGTGGGTATTAAATAAGTAAGAGTAGATATCTTCACTACATTCAGTTTGCACAGCTCAAGCCTATGTGGGTATTAAATAAGTAAGAGTAGTTATCTTCACCACATTCAGTTTGCACAACTCAAGCCTATGTGGGTATAAAATAAGAGTAGGTATCTTCACTACATTCAGTTTAAACAGCTCAAGCCTGTATGGGAATTAAATAACTATATAAGAGTAGGTATCTTCACTACATTCAGTTTGAACACGCCAAGCCTATGTGGGTATTAAAATATTGTTACAACTATCTTATACCTCGAGCCAATGTAGGTGAAGGGTATGTGTTTTTTTTTGTCATGTAACAGTGTGAGAGGTCTATGCACTTTTTATCTAAATTTTATATAAAGATTAATATTTATTGGTATATTTTTCAGAATTCCTAAACTCCTATATTTTGATAATAATAAACACATGGTTTCGATTTAAAATATACAGATCCTCTTAAAACAATAGTTTAATTATGAAATAAACATCGTTTTGATTTATTCAGCTCGCTCGAAATGCTCTTGTAGCAGAGTTCGAACAACGTTTACAACAGTTTTCATATTTACAAAATTATTCCATATTTTCTGCTTTTACAAATTCTCATAAAACAATAACTTATCTTCTTACATTTCCACTTTCGTAAATAAATATTAATGACTGAAAATCATTATTATTATTTCCAACGTTTCACTCGGCTGGCAGCCACTTACAAAAAGATAACAATAACCGATGTTTATAGAATTATTATACGGAACGGAAGATCGGTTCTGAGCTTTGCATCCATAGAGCGTGGGAACATGGTGGTCCATCCAGGCACCGAGTCCTGACTGTACAAACAGGGGTAGGAAGCAAGCCGCGAGGGAGGATGCTGGATATGAAGGGAAAGAGGGTAGGAGACTGGTCGATAAAGGGAGAAGGGAGGCAGAAACCTATGCGATAGGGACCCACGTTTTCCACAACTGAACGATGAGACGATGCGTTTTTATCAACGCGGTTTGAAAATAAGTACCGACGTCGAAGACGCACGCATTAAAATGCATGAGTCTTTTCGATGCGGTCGCCCCAGACTCCGATCTGTTGTTCAACGAAACGTGTATATTTTGGTAGGATGTTATTAGATTCTGGACTCAGTTCGATGGAACCCGGTCATAATAAATTGTAACCGCGAATGTTAAGCTTGGTTGGCACACAGCGCAGGTGAGACTATCACATAGTAGGTACAAGGGTTCGATATTTAAATTCAATAACACGTATAATATTATTGCACGTTTACTGGTTTAAAGGCTTGAATACATCAGACACGTGCCACGTTCGGGCTTATATGCACACGCAAAACAAAATAGAATAACACGTCTGTTTTGAATAATGTCAAATCTCTTTACAATAAATTATATAATACCTATAAGCACGAATGATTTGAAAACCTACTAGTTGCATGTAACACATGAAATCCAACTCTCGATATCGATAGTATGTATAGTTGAAGAAAACGTACCAAACTAAAAAAAACATAAATCCAAATTATTGAATATTTTTTGATATCTTGTTTTCTATACAAAACATGTAGGTATGTATGTCAGGATACGATAGTATGAAGGTCAGTCATTTTTTCCTACCCAGATTGTGAAAACAGCACGATTGTATGTATATTTGTTTGGAGATTAAGTATGTTTGGAAACTGTTGAGAGTCCCCGTAGATATTGTGTATTACAAATATAGACCTGGCCATACAAATGTCGCGTATCTTGACTTGATACTTTGTCGATATGTAAAAAGAAATAAATTCTCTTGAACAAATCAACAGTTGAATTAATCAACATTTAGCAGACAATTAATTTCTTACTTTTAAAATACAAAAATACTTCGAAAAATAGGCATGGGTATGCTTTTAAGATAAATATATTAAAAATTATTATATTCACATAATATAAATATATAGGTATTAATTTTCTTATTGTAAAAAAGATTTAAATTATATTTACAATTCTACTACCAATGTGCTTGAATATTACTGAAGAATAATGGTACAATCTTAATAAAAACATCGCAGTTTAAAAGATTTAATCTTAGTTAAGAATTTAATGTATTCATAAAACTTGAATCCTTTGAAACAAACTTTTAAAAATAAGTTCTACAATAACGACTACTTTTTAAGACTGTTAAAAGATCTTTACAAAAAATATATATTCAGACAAGGAATCATAAATTTTTATGGTGACAAACACGTGGATCTTTTGAAGTTTCCAATTAGAGGGGCTAATTTATGTTTTATTCACGATTAGTTTTACTGATGTTAATACCTTACTGAAAATAATACTTAAGAGGAGTACTGTTCCTAAGATTTTAGTATAGGGGGCGTGTCTATAAAGAAGTAAGGTCGTGGCCTATGTCAAAGGTGTGTGAGTTGCGTCCCACATATACTGCGTACCTATAAGTGCACGCAATATACAGAAACTGCCAGTGCCGTCCGGTAAAATATTGTAACTACACTGTGGAGGTAGGTACAGCAGGTATTCAAACTGTCGATGTGTTTGTATAATTGATAAATATATATGTAAAAATAGTTGCATGTTACACATGAGATTAAACTGTCGATTGCAATTATACAATATTTTCAATAATGTATATGTATATTTTTTTATATTTTTCTATTACCTAAACAATAGTATGAATCATTGAAAAATATGTAAAAATAATTACATGTAACACATGATATCCCACTGTTGTAGGCAATAGTATGTGTAATTGAAAAATATGTAAAACTAGTTGCATGTAACACATGATATCCAACTGTCGATGGCAATGGTATGTATCAATGAAAAATATGTAAAAATTGTTGCACGTCACACATGATATCCAACTGTCGATGGCAATAGTATGTGTAATTGAAAAATATGTAAAACTAGTTGCATATAACACATGAGATCCACCTGTCGATGACAATAGTATGTATAATTGAAAAATATGTATAACTAGTTGCATGTAACACATGAGATCCAATTTTTGATGGCAATAGTATGCATAATTGTAAAATGTCGATGGCAATAGTTTGTATTATTGAACAATATGTAAAACAAGTTGCATGTAACACATGTCATCCAACTGTCGATGAAAATAGTATGTATCATTGAAAAATATATGAAACTAGTTGCATGTAACACATGATATCCAACTGTCGATAGCAATAGTATGTATCATTGTAAAATATGTAAAACAAGTTGCATGTAACACATGTCATCCAACTGTCGATGAAAATAGTATGTATCATTGAAAAATATATGAAACTAGTTGCATGTAACACATGATATCCAACTGTCGATAGCAATAGTATGTATCATTGTAAAATATGTAAAACTAGTTGCATGTAACACATGAGATCCAACTGCCTATGACAATAGTATGCATAATTGAAAAATATTTATAACTACTTGCATGTAACACATGAGTTCCAACTGTCGATGGCAATAGTATGCATAATTGAAAAATGTAAAAAAATATCTTATAATAAATATTAATTTATGTTTGAGTGTGTATAGTTTGGTACCAATTCTTCAATTATAGGTATATGAAAATATCGATATTTCCCCACATAATATAATTTATTTTCCTATTTATTTTAAACATTTTTCAGACATAACGTAATAAGTACACAACAGCGAGCCTATTGTCATATGGCAATTCTTCCAACCAACCATATCCATTTTGTGAAGTAAATTGTGTCTATGAAACGTACCAATTTATGTGAATAAAATACTTATTTATTATTCAATGTATATTTGTAGAATCATATAAAATAAAAAAAAACAATAAAAAGACGCGGGGAGAAGAGAGGATAAGGATATGATAAGGAGATCATCTTCTTGCTGTCTTCCTTAGAAAACATGAACATGTAAATAAAATAAAATTGAGGTCACCCTTTTCAAAGTTAACTTCACAAATTAAACTTTTAATCAATTTTTCACTATCATAGTTTATAATAATTTAATTGACATTAAAATGAAATACCGTGTCTTCATAATTAAAAACAAATGTGTGATATAATTTGAAGGCACATAACATTTGTTGCCATCGACAGTTGTGTGTCATGTGTTAGATGCAACTAGTTATAAATATTTTTCATTTATACATACTATCGCCATCAACAAATGGATCTCATGTGCTACATGCAACTAGATATACATATTTTTCAATTAAACATTTTATTGCCATTGAAATTTGCATCTAGTTATACCTACATATTTTTCAATTATACATACTATTGCCATCGACAGTTCGATATCATGTGTAACATGCAACAAGTTTTACATATTTTTCAATGATTCATACTATTGCCATCGACAGTTGGATGTCATGTGTTACATGCAACTAGTTTGA
Source organism: Molanna angustata (assembly GCA_963576475.1). NCBI lineage: Eukaryota > Metazoa > Arthropoda > Insecta > Trichoptera > Molannidae > Molanna > Molanna angustata. The sequence goes on along the minus strand of OY754976.1, from coordinate 10,785,205 downwards.
CATATTGTTCAATGATACATACAATTGCCATCGACAGTTGGATATCATGTGTTACATGCAACTAGTTTTACATATTTTTCAATTATACATACTATTGCCATCAACAGTTTGATATCATGTGTTACATGCAACTAGTTTTACATATTTTTCAATGATACATACAATTGCCATCGACAGTTGGATCTCATGTGTTACATGGAACTAATTTTACATATTTTTCAATGATACATACTATTGCCATCGACAGTTGTATATCATGTGTTACATGCAACTTGTTTTACATATTTTTCAATTACACATGCTATTGCCTACAACAGTTGGATATCATGTGTTACATGCAATTATTTTTACATATTTTTCAATGATTCATACTATTACCATCGACAGTTGGATATCATGTGTTACATGCAACTAGTTTTACATATTTTTCAATGATACATACTATTGCTATCGATAGTTGGATTTCATGTGTTACATGCAACTAGTTTTACATATTTTTCAATTACACATACTATTTCCTACAACAGTTGGATATCATGTGTTACATGCAACTATTTTTTACATATTTTTCAATGATTCATACTATTGCCATCGACAGTTGGATCTCATGTGTTACATGCAACTAGTTTTACATTTATTTCAATTACACATACTATAGCCATCGACAGTTGGATATCATGTGTTTCATGTAACTAATTTCACATATTTTCCAATGATACATACTATTGCCATCGTCAGTTGGATATCATGTGTTACATGCAACTATTTATACATATTTTTCAATTATACATACAATTGCCATCAACAGTTGGAAATCCATGTGTTACATGCAACTAGTTTTACATATTTTTCAATTACACATACTATTGCCTAAAACAGTTGGATATCATGTGTTACATGCAACTATTTTTACATAGTTTTCAATGATTCATACTATTGCCATCGACAGTTGGATCTCATGTGTTACATGCAACTAGTTTTACATATATTTCAATTGCACATACTATAGCCATCGGCAGTCGGATATCATGTGTTACATGCAACTAGTTTTACATATTTTTCTATTATACACGCTATTGCCATCGACAGTTGGATCTCATGTGTCACATGCAACTAGTTATATTTTGGTTTTTGTTTTTTTTACATAATACATCTGTATAAAAATGTGATTATACTGAAACAAATAAATATATAAAAAATAAAATTCAACATTAATTATATGACTTAGGTATTGTATAATCCGGCGGCGGTACGCCTCTGGATCTAATAATATTAAAACTCTCATATTTTTTGTCCTTACGCTTGTAGTAGTATTAGTACTTGTTAGGTATAACTCGATAAAATAAATAAATATGGGAGCGCAACTTTCGACACAGATTACACGTCCAAATTGGCCAACTCTCAGGGCGGGTCTGAATTACAAACGAGCGAATACAGAATGTATTCCTTGTGACGATCGCTACAATAAGTGTCATATTTGCATGACCGTCATACGGGACTTTAATTTTCTAGTCAGCGCAATTTCCAAAATAAATGTTTTTTGAAAATATTGACTGAACATGAAGCATTCATGCAACGCCAGATCGAATTTTTCTTGATATTTTTGTGTTCTTTAATTTAAAAAAAATTATATTGCTCTAAGCCTTATAGTTTATTAGAAATATAAGATAAATGTCATAAATCGGGGTATGCTAATTATTTTTTAGAGCAATAAATACGGATCATAACTAATGGAAACATCGAATTTTTCTTAATGAGTATCCAAACTATCTTATTTATTTTTTTCAAAATGATTCGATTAGTAGTATTGATGGAATATCAAATGGAAAATAGGTAAGCTGGCGACAGTCATCCTCTTAAATATCTACCTTTTAATTGCTTCAGATGTATAAGTTTTTCCAAGATCCTTCATGGTCTCAGGTCATATACATATAGCATCTCAAAGTCACAAACTGTTTCCTCTGTTTCATCAGCGGTGACTTCTAATTGACTGTTAAATTATCATATTAGAGGTAAAACTGTATTGTAAAGCTGTTAGTCTCTCAAAAAAATATAAATAATCATCCTTAACAGAGTGTCGTAGTAGGTATATTCAATTTATTTTTATAATTGTTTTGAAAAGTTCAATTTATAGTAAAAAAACAAATAGAAGATAATCACGTAACATTTATAAATGTAAATACACAGCAACAAATAAAGGAAGGGGATAGAGGTTGTAGGAGGAGAGAGAGGACGGAGAATGGGTGTCAATTAAAAGTTTTTAGAGAGGTATAACAGCTTTAGTCTCTTTTTAAAGAATTGAATCGATTGAGAGGTCGTTATATCATCACTTAAAGGTTGTTCAGGCTTGCTGGTTGTAATTGAAAAGAAGAACTGACAAATTCAGTCAAATGAATGGGAATAGCTATTGAAGTACGATCAGCAGATCGAAGAGGTAGACCGTAGACTTGACAAGGTTTGACGTAGATTTGACAAGAAAACAATCTCTTTCTTAAGATTCTGTGGTGAATTAGTGTTATAATTGTGAAAGTAAATGAATGTATCGACGTTGACGTATCGTAAGACAGCGAAGAAGATTTAGAAGAAGTGGAAACATGATCATAATTTCTAAGATTATAAATAAAGCGTAAACATACATTTTGCAATCGTTCAAGTTAGTAAATTAGTTCTTCGTTAGCATCCAGATAACATACTTCAGCATACTCAAGCAATATAAGAAGTAAAGATTGTAAAAGCGTGATTTTGGAATGTGTCAGAAGATTTTTTTTAGTCTATTGAGAGAGTGTAGGTATACTATTAAACAGATTTTTACTGACATTACTTTTTCTGAACCACTGTATCAGGTTAAATTAATGAAATTCTTCGTTGTCCTGTTCCTCTTCTACCTTGTATCCTTCCCTGGATTACAAGCTGCAGGAGTTGGTACTTGTTCCTTCTAAAATATTTACCACAACAGGTTCACAATATCGGTGACAGGAAAATTAATCGAAAAACAATTATTCGAATGCTCAATTTTACGAAAATCAATTTTACAAATGGCAATTATTCGAAACACATTTTTTCGAAAAACAATTTTCCGAACACACAATTATCAGAAATTACAATTGTTCGAATTTTTATGACGTTATGTTGGTAGTATTGTGAGAGGAATAAACCATAGATTTTTATTATAATATACTAGATGAGAATTTTGTATGAATCGAAATGAGGCATTTTTCCGGGGGATTTTCGACGTCTTAGTACATCACTTTTCCATAGAGAATAACGACTAATGTGAATTGTTTTGGGATTTATTTGTCGTAAAAAACACTTTGTTTATTTAGATTTAGAGAAAAGTTATTTAGGATGTGTTTAAATGTAAGGAAACTGATATATGTTGTCAACCAAAACGTCAAACGCGCGATATTCCATGACTCACTTTTTGCACGGAGTACAAGACACGGAGTATTCCATAGATTTTTATACACGGAGTATAAAAATCTATGGAATAAACAACATGGCGACGCTCCGCGCTGTCAATCATCCATTATTAAAAATGTGCAAACATACGTACCTACCCAACAATAATACAACAAGTAATAATAGTCTTCATCGAATATATGTTAATGGCAACAAATATGTCAAAGGAGGCAACATAATGACACAAAAATATAATAAATTCGGTCAATTGGTTTTCCAATAAATGATAGTTCGAATAATTTGCTTTCGGACAATTGTCATTCTGATAACTGATTTTCGTAAAATTGTTATTCGTACAATTGTGTTTCGAAGAATTTTCATGTAATCACAATATCGCCTAAAATTTGTTTTAAAATGAGGATTGAAATATTTTTTTAATTCCAGTTTATTAGCACTAAATACCACATTCTCGTGAAACTAATTATTACCGCACAACCATTAACTAAAAAAAATACAACCATTGTGAATATTACAGGAGAAACCTGACTCCGGGGTATGGCAGACGAATGAAAAACCAGTGCTGATATGTAGATAAAACGGAAACTGGGGTCCATGTGAGGTTGGCCTTAATTGATGAAAATCTACTATTCCATTAACTCGACACATAACGACAAACGCATGTCTGGCGTCAGTCAAAATAATAAAAAAACAAACACAAAAAACGAGTGGATTGTAACCAACACACGAACCTAGAGGTATTTAAAAACTTGCTTTGCAGTTTGGCGGGAAAATATTATTATTTCTTTTATGTACAAAATAAATTTAAAAAAAAAAGTGATTTGGATAGATTGGAAAAAAAAAGCTGTTTGAGAAATTAACACTCAAAACTCACTGGATGCAAATAAATGTTTATTTAATGATTTTTTTTTTTAACATCTATTTATTTGAAAAACAAACAGGATATAGTGTTTTAAGTAGAGAATATAATATGATAATATTATAAGTAACAAATAAAATACTATATGTAGCATATATTATGTAAGTGTACATACCTATTATGTGTTATATTGTATGTATAAATGCGAAATAAATTATGGATAAATATGAATGTGGTATGTACTATTAATTTATCGAATTGTTGTAATATGAAATCTGCTTGTGATTTATGTATTATGTCGCAATGTTTGAAGTATGTATTAAATAAGTGTACATACCTATTATGTGTTATATTGTATGTATAAATGCGAAATAAATTATGGATAAATATGAATGTGGTATGTACTATTAATTTATCGAATTGTTGTAATATGAAATCTGCTTGTGATTTATGTATTATGTCGCAATGTTTGAAGTATGTATTAAATAAGTGTACACTCTATTCCCTATTTTAACGTTGAAAATCTCTGAATACATTTTTATGAAGTTGATAACTTTTTCATGACTCATTTTCCGGAACGAATTAGTATATTGCACGAATTAGTACAATGCAGTCCTTCACATGAATGAAGATCTTAAATTGATCTCTTCTTGGTCATCGGATCATGGTCTTCTTGTTAATCCTACTAAGTCCCAGGCAATTATAATCGGTAGTCCTCGTCTGCTGTCATCTATAAGGAATTTGCAACTCCCACTGCTGTATATCAATAACCAATGCATTCCTTATACCAGGGTTGTAAAAGATCTTGGAATCTTCATCGATGATGACCTTTCGTGGCATGAACAGGTATCGCATGTTAGTAAATCTATTTTCTTTGCCCTACATTCACTTAATAAACTTAAAAATTTCCTTCCATTCCGTTGTAAAATAATTCTTGCTCAATCACTTCTTCTTCCATTGCTTGATTATGCCGATGTATGCTACTTGGATGCAAATGAAGTGCATCTCAATAAACTTGAACGTCTTCAGAATATATGTATCAGATTCATCTTTGGGTTGAAAAAATTTGATCGCATATCACCTTACCGCAATCTTCTTTGTTGGCCCAGGATACGCCAGCGGCGCAATATACACATTTTGTCACTATTGTACAATATTCTATCGAACCCAAACCTGCCACAGTACCTCAAAAGCAAATTCACTTATTTATCCAGTCATGGACTTCCACTCCGATCTGCTGAATGTACAACACTTTCCATACCTATCCATAATACAGAATTTCTCAGCTCTTCGTTCGAAGTACAATCAGCAAGATTATGGAATAGCCTTAGTCCGGATATTGCGTCGTCTAACTCACTTAGTATTTTCAAGAAAAAACTAAAGAAGGAATATTTATCCTTGAACACCTGATCCCGATTTCCTCTCCTGTCCTTACCATATCCTTTTTCTTGCTATGAATTATAATTTTTTTTTTGTTTTAATAGTATTTAAGTGTTATACGTATTTTCTTTGATTTCTTTTACTCTTTTTTATTTGCTGTTGTACATACACAATGTTGTCATACTTTGTAATCTGGTTGGTTGGAAGAAATTGCCTAATGGCAATAAGCCCGCCAGTGTACAATTATATTTGTTTATATTATGTACAAAAAGATGTATAAATAAATAAATAAATAAATATATTAAACGCTCTAAAAGATGAAACCATAGAGAAGAAATAGACGAAAGTCATTGGAACCCTGATAATCTTCAATTAAAATCACTATACAAATATGAAAGCAATGTAAAGTCGATCGAACTTATGATATTGGCTGTACAGAGGATACTAAATTTTGTATACTTAGTGCACAACATTTCAAGAACGTGAGCGGATTTTGAAAGTTTTGGTATATGGCTTTGGTAGACTGATCGATTCTAAGTTAAAGCATTTTATGTATATTATGATATTAATACGAAGTGGATCGAGCTTATAATTTGAGATGTACAGAACAGTACGCAATGCGTAAAAAGCCTACTTCGTGCAGGCAAACACATCAGACGGAACTCATAGAGGGTTTACATTCTCCACATGATACCTGTCAAGAAATTGACGTAAAGAAATGTGCTTTAAAATTATTCTGAAATCAAAACTCTAACATTCCACAGTAGTGGAGAGTAAATACAACCATACTTGATAAATAAAAAAATGCCTGCTCTTGTCATACGCGAGGGCATAAATTAAATATATAACAAGCCATTTGATTAATTTAACAACCGACTTCCTCTCCCCTTAAGGTTAATGAAAATAATTTGATTTGTAGGATTAATCTGCATAATCAAACCAACCGGTCGACCCTCTACTGTTATTTGTATTTTTATAGCTCAGAGGGGCAAACTGAGTGATAAGATTTTATCAAGTAAGTATCAAGGTGAGTTATCCGTTCGGGGTAAGCGATCGTGTTTCCCGAAAACAATGGATGCTTAAATTGTTGTTTTGTTACTCGTTATAGACAATGTTCCAGCCGAAACGGAAACAATTGGGAAAAAAATTATAATTATTTTTGAATGTCAGCTTTCGCAAAAAAATAATGCAAACTGTTTTTGTTTTGAATAAAAAGTTAATCAATAATTTTATTTATTACAATTCACTTCGTTTAAACCACGAATGAGTTATTTGATAGACCGGTTTCCAAGCAATCGTCTCTTCATCGGGAGGAATAATAAGAGGGTTAACGAGATTAATTTTTCTTTTTATAGATGTACCTACTTATTTTGTTTATATATTTTTTTGATTCTCTGCGCGTGTTCCTTTAAAAAAAAATATCAAATTATTTGCGATTTAAAAAAAGTGCATTGTTTAAAATAATCCACAAAGTTGATTCCGGAATGACGTTAGCCAGGGTTGCATTCTAACACCATAGCTCTTCAATAAATAAATTGACATCCGAAAATATAATAAATTTTAATTTTCTTTCACTCCTTCCTTTCCGTGTCCATAGATAGAAAAATATATTTTCTAAATCCAGTTTTAATGTTATATTGTTTTTTTTTTTTAATTTAATTAGTGAAGCTTATTTTGATTACTGTTCAACAGATAACTCCACCAACCAAAAAAAGACCGAATAACATAATTTTCAATGTAAAGAGTATAGTAGGTTTGTTATACATCTCAAGAGACACGAAGAAGAATGGCTATGAAGGAAACAAATAAGTCAAAAAACCCACAGGACTAACGATATATTATCGGCTAGGTTAAATGTACCAACTTGCACAATGTTCAGCAATTAGAGTCTGTCAATTGAAATCTACTATCAACTATCAACAAATTGGTTGTAAGTTGTATATATATTTTGTTTCAAGTATCATTCTATATAGAAGATGTATGTACATTTACTATGTATAAAGTAAAAAGATTTATTGCACATTTCATATAACGGTAATTACATAATGGTACCATCTGTTGGATAAGATCCAAACTAAATACAGAATTTTGGCATAACTTCATTGCAAAAACTATATGCAATTACATTTAGTGTCGTCTACAGTAAATAAAACAAAACATCTTATTGTGATGTCTGTTGGCAAACAAAATCCTCAAATCAAGATCAAAAACAGAAAATAAATATTAATTTTTATATGGTAATCCACCCTATTTAGAGTGCTTTATGCCCTGAATTAAAATGTAAATAAAAAAGGAAGGTTAGGATCAGTTTTAGGAGAATATAAATAAGTTTACAACACTGTTGCGGTCGTCGCGTCGGTTTGGTCCTGAAAAGGACCTTTTCATACCGTTTTGGCCGAGAGGTGGAATGGTTGACAGAACTTGTAAAACTTAGACGCTGTCCATATGGGTTAAGAGGATACACGTACCCAGAGCCACACGAAAAGTAAAGTTAATTCAGTATAAATAAGTTCAATATTATGTAACAGTTCAATATTTTGTGTTTTAAGAAATTAATAAGACATCAATTTTTGAGTACTTAAGAGATAACAGGTGGGAAATGTTAATTGGAGATGCATGAACAGTGTCAATCAAGGATTGATACAAACCACTGAAATTAGATCGGTTATAACAATTAAAAAACATAATATTACTTAGATTATATGATTCTTGAAGTAGTGAAAAAATATTGTACTAAAGGCTGGATGAAACCTAGATCAATTGGAAAAAAGATCACACAAAACACTCAGTTACGAACATATTAAAATGACATATTTGTTATTCGATCAAATTCAGATATCGTCATATTTTATTTCAAAATAGACGGAGGAAAATATAATAAGTAAATAGATATATGATCACAAAAGTAAATAGATATATGATCAAATTCGTCTTGAATTTTTCCGTCGTCAATAATATAAAATATTAAGTAGGTAGGTACATTATAATATCAAATGATAAAACATATATGAAAGTAGTGGGTATGTTAAATACAACGATATCTCAATTTTCTATATTTCCTAGCAGATCTTTATCAATTTCGACATTTTCATATACCCTTCCTTTATTACATTCCATTTTCTGTATTTTTCTTCTCGGTCCCCATCCGTCTCCTGCGTCTAAGATAATATCGATTTATCATAAGATTAATAAAATGAGACTTCGGTGATGTAGAATTAATTTATTTTATTTTACTGTACAAAGGACAGCACACATACAGACGTAGACATACATTGTGATAATGATGACGTATGTATACTAAGGGCAAAATGTATGATGATGTTTATTTATTTATTCATTTATTTAGGGACAAATACAGTCTTAAAATACTAAAATATAATAATACACTAAAATAATAACAAACAGACCAATTACATATGTCCACAGATATTAAATATGAAACATTTTAAAAATTAATTTCGATATAACTAAGATTTACTGTATGTTTACCTGTGACGGGAAAGGAAGGGAAGAGAAAAAAAAGGATGGGAAAAGGATGTTGACGTTTGGATACTTCATGAAGTTCCGCAATAATTAACAGCAAAGTGTGAGGAAAAAATGTTGCACTTCATCGAGTACAGCATTTTATACGCCTAATTTATGAAGTACAGTATTTGTTCCCCAATGCTTGGCAATGGTGTCAAAAATTATTGTGAAACCTCATGAGAGTTCAAACTTCAAAAACCCTAACATACGCTGCCCCGAGTATAGACACATCATAAATTATGATACTACGGTATACGCTACATAAGTTGTTTTAATTCAACTGAATTATTATGTAAATGACTGAGAAAAACACACGGGTCTTCAATAAACCTACAGAAAAAAGTTTTGTGTTAAAACCACATGCGACCCGTGTCACAATATATTCTATCAACTGTATTGTCTTACTTTTTATGAGCGACAAAAATGATCACCTAGCCTGGTACTGTAATTTTTATATAATCGTACAGTTATATAACAACAGAAACGAAAAAAACATTATTTCCATTTTACTAGGAAACAATTACAGCCAACATAATAAAGTGGATATTGTGTCACGCGAAAGAAGCGTTTAAAACTAATATTTTACCACTTTTTAAACATCTTGCTAGTGTTATATAAATACTCGAGAAAGAACTACAGAATGAAATAACGATTTGTTTCAGATATCATCATCAATGATCATGGTAAAAAAATAACGAGACAGATTAAATTCTAGATATCGCGGAACTTGTAAAAAATTCTTTATATTATTCAAAACGACCAATTGTAACCTGTGAATCTGGCACAATGTTTATAAGATTGACTACATCCAAATACGATACGGTTTCTGCAACATAAAATATATTGAGAACCAAATAAATACTTATTTAAATGAATATCACATCACTCGGATTTGAGAAATTCTGAAAATGGGCAGGAGGTATTAAAGCGTCCATTAAAAAAAAAGTTTGACAGCTGATGTAATATGGCATGTGGAAAAAAATATCAAGAAAACGGGCTGAGTTATTTCATAATTTTATTGTTTAAATATAATATTAAACAACACTACATTTTAACTTCAGGTGTTATCGAAAACATGAATTCCACAATACTATGTATAACAAAAAGCGAATAAATCGTTATTACTTGTTGATCATACCTGAACCGCCGTAAAACGGCAAGTATACAACAAATCGATTATCGTCTTTTACGAAGTCTGCAGAAAATAAAAATATGTTACGTATCTCCTGGGATCCGATGCTAAACATGACAGAAACACCGCTCCGTATACAATTTAGCAAAGTAAGCCAACGGAATCTCGCCGGGAACGAAAGTAAACGAGCTCAAAAATGCTCGCCAGATAAACCAACAATTCCTCATTCGATACATAATCAACCATGAGAAGTTACCACAAGTGGAACGATAAATCGATCAAGAACCATAGAAATATTTAGATACCACTAGATCAAAAATTTACAAATCTTTTTAACATCTAGAATGGTTCAAGTTTGAATCTCTTTCGTTTGAACTTACAACTGTCCAAATATCTTTAATTTCTATTCACAAAAAACCACATCTTCAGAGGCTTTACATAGTCTCATTCTCAGATCGGCAATTTTTAACTTTTCTTTCATAAGCAGTTTCGTTTGGCTTCATATATCACAATAAGAAATTTAACAATTGAACTTACGCAGGGTCAAGTTTCCTGCTAGTAAGATATTCATGTCTAGATAGATAATATAATTAATTGCTTTGTCGGTAAGCTCATAAAAGTCTGTTTGGTCACCACTATACAGGTTGTTTACAAACTACGCTACTATATTATGTCCGATAGTCTGTCTGTCAGCTCCACAGTCACTCTAGGGCACTCTCGCCATCCATATTTGAAAGCAATATCAGCGCACTTACAATGGACAGTTCGGTTTAACGCTGACCAAATTCTTCTCTGTTGTTTAAATTCAGGCGGTATGTCCGTGATGCAGGGCAAGGGGTTTTTTCCGCTCAATGATCCATCCATGTGATTGCATTTTAAGTGGTGCTTTTAGTTTTCTTGCCCCCTAGCTAAGTTGAAGATACTAAAAATTTTGTCATAAGAAAATACTCATTTTTATTTATACGTATGGTGTTTTCCGTCTGTTGCAAAACGACGTAAGCCACAAAAAAGGATTACTCTAGTTAGAAACGTCAAGACTGTACCTTGACCAGGGAGCTTTAAAGGTGAATATATTTAACTTTTGTATAATAAATATCAAAAATAAAACTTTTCGTACAATATTCGTAATGTGTGTTATTTTTAATCAGCCTCGAAACAATCATTTACCACCTAGTTACAAACTAGCAACTCTGGAATCGGATTGTGACCGATATACTGTCTATTCCATTGTCTTGTACTGCGGTCTCCTCAAGTGGGTCATTGCATTCATAGACTAGCATAAAAAGTACCTACCTACATCTATAAAGACCTATTTGCTGTGTAGGTACACTGCTTTACACTCGCAAACCTAAAGCAATAACCAAAGTATGAACTCTGTAGAAGATATGGAAAAATGACTCGATTCTAACAATACAATATAATACTTTTGATTATTATTTTTCATAATATTCCCGTTTCTCTGAAGCAAAGTTTGCGTATTGCAAAGTAACTCCTTTCATAATTAATTCATGGAGATGAATAAATTATTGTTTGTTTCTTTGTGAAATGTGAACGAGATTGACATTATGTAACCTTTTAATTATTGTCGAGACGGATATTTACATTTATTAACGAGAATTTTGTTCTTGTTTATTTCCACAATGAGAAAACATCAATGTCACAAAACAGTTTGGTCACTTACAAGAAATAATATTATTGATAAAATTGGCTGCAGGTTTAGCTTTTATTTATATACTAGCATTTATGCTTATTTTAAGAAACGTAGGAAGATGTATTATTGTTTAACAAGGACATATTATTATTTTATTTTTTTTTAAATAGGTATATATTATAATTTTATACGGATATCTTTATTAGATTTCCGTCCTCCTCAGAACGAAATACCACTCAGTCGCTTTGAATCCGATCGTATGAAATAGCTCGTTCATAGTTTTAGCAAAGTAAATTATAATAAATAACATCATTTAGCTCTAAACTCTATCGAGAAATAATAGGGTACATATTATGTATTATTGAAAAAAACACCCATTATATAATAATAAAATAAAACATAGATACATACACCTCCACCCGCTCCTCATATGGGGAATGAAAACGGCCCCTTCGCAGAACGCTAGTAAGAATGATAAAGAATGCATGGCACGAAAACTAGCTCTAGAAGCTCCTCTAGACTCGTAGTCTCGGTACAACAGTGCAAAAAATAACAATCAACGTCGGTGAAAATAATATTCACAGACATGGATTGTCGCGAGAGTACTTCAAGCCTGTGACTGTAAAACTGGACATCAGAGAGTTGACCAAGGATACTCATGAATTTCATTGTTTTTATTCAGCAGATAGAAGGGCACTATAAACATGGCAAAACAATTTGAAGGCTGCAAAGTTCCTCTTAGAGACCACTAAATCCGCATGCCCAATGGGACCTTGAGAAGGCCCACGGACAGCAGCGAGGAGCTCCGTTCTGTTGTAGGACACATTTGGGTGAGAGCATTCCGAGAGGATATGCTCCGAGGTTTGGTCGGGGTGATGGCATAACTGATATAAGGACGAATTTACAATGCGGAATCTAAAAAAATAAAACATAACTCAAGACATAATTATTGTAAAGACATCTGCATTGTAACCTATCCAAGTGGAAGAGTCCAAATTTGATTGATTTCGTGATATCATAATTTGGCCGACAAGTCGTAAGCCCTGTAAATACCTGATTTCCTGGTTTCTGCTAATAAAGATAAATTAAACGGTGCATTGATCAAGATAATTAATTATTTCGTGATTTTTTATTTCTTCATACTTCGTAGTTTATAGAAAAAACTGGTGTTTTGTGCGAGTAAAGAGTACAGAATAAACTAAAGATGAAATATTTATCCCTTAACATCTAATCCTCTTCCAATTATTTTTTACCATGAAGTGTTTTTTTTAATATTTATTTTAGTGTGCTGTATGTATATTTTCTTTGTTATTTCACTTTTATTCTTTTGTTGATGTAGATATATAATTTTGTCATACTTTGTAATCTGGTTGGTTGGAAGAAATTGACTTATGGCAATACGCCCGCCAGTGCGCATTATATTTCTTTATTTTTTTTTATTTATGTAACTTCTCGGCCAACTAACAGATACTATGTCAAATAATTATCTAACACGCACCCAATAACATGTTGCCAAATTCTGGAGACTTACGATATCAATCGACTCACTGATCCAGACTGAAAACACAATTAAAAACTGTGTCTCCACCGGGAACCGAACCCGGGACCTTTGGACCAGCAGTCAGATACCTAACAAACTGAGCTATGAAGGTATATTATGTACAAAAAGATAAATAAATAAATTGATGCCTTTATCCAACTGTCGATTTGTTCAAGAGAATTTATTTCACTTAATGAATCGACAGTATTAAGCCAAGATACGCGAGATTTGTATAGCCAGAGGGGCAAGTCTGGTCAACCGGCGGAATCGAAATCACCTGTGATATGGGTAAACAAGGATGGTTTTCATTTCGCCGGTTGACCAGACTTGCCCCTTTGGCTATACAAATCTCACATATCTTGGATTAATACTGTCGATTCATTAAGAGTAGAGCCCCGAGGTCTATATTTTTCAAGGTTTTTTCAACTTTGACGCCAAACAACTTCGCAGCACACATGGATTTACTCAGAATTCGGAGTAGAACATTAAGTGTGTCTGTGGGTGTACGTGCGTTTATGCGTGCGTGCGTGTGTGCGTGCATGTGTTACGAGGAACTAGTCTAATAAAAAAATTTTGTGTCCATATATGTAATAAAATAAAATTCAACATTTTTTTTATCAATCTCGAGTATCTTCCACAATTTTGTGATTATTGGTTTAGAGATTCTTATGAATTTATTATTACCCAACATTTTTTTATATCTATATCTTATGAAAATAAAACCGAAGTTATGTAGGCGGTGAGTTATGTTATGTCTTATACAAATATTATTATTTCAACGGGAATTTTCCCCAGAAATTTAATTTACTCTCCTAACCCGTCTCCCGTCCACAGCATGGGGTGGGGTACACCGACCAAAAGGATTTTTCCAAAAATATGCTCTAACGTCGTTGGACTTTTTAATGTTACCACTTAAAGGCCCAGACACTGTTAAGGATGAAAATTAAACCCAACACAAGTTGAAAACTTTGGGCGTCTCATACAGCGGGAGTCTCATAAATGGGATGTGAATTTTAGTTGCTTGAATATTTTAAAGCATCAAAGTGATTACTTTGGAAGGATGAAAATATGGGATGAAGGTTTTTTACTCTCCACTACTATGGAATAATGGAGAGTCATGATTTCACAATTTTTAAACGTATTTTTTATACCATTTCTCAACGAGCATCATGTAGAGAGTGCACACTATGACCAGAATGCACAGTCCTAGGTAACTAAATACTAACTCTTAACCTCACTGGAGTATTTAGTATTCTTAAGTTAACAATTGCGTCATCATCACTAACTAAGTAAATACATACTAAATACTACGACAAACTTAAGGTAGATGGCGTAGCGTTTCACATTATTACGTACGAAAAAAAGAGACATAGTTTTTTTTTCTACGCTCATTAGAGTATTTACAAAAATTTGTTAAACAATAAAGAAAAAAAATAAACATGTTGTGAGGGTTAAAGTCATGGTGGCAGAGGCCTAGGGCCTCGCCCCACCCGGACTCGCACCCGCACCACCGGCCAGCCAGCCGTTTGCACATGAAACTATCAGAAATCGAATTCTCGGGGTCACAACCTGCCCTGAAGGAATTTAACTCCAATTCAAAGAAATTGTTTTAAGGGAAGTCTATCAAAAAGACTCCCATTATACCAAAAATAAATATAATTTAAGATTATCAATATTCGATCATTTCTTGTCATACCATTAGAAGGTCAAAAGGAGGAGAGATAAATACAAAACCTGAATTATGATAACAATTTATATTTCATTTTGCTTAATCAGTCTTTTTCGTTTTGATATAAAAAAAATTATCCATATAATACAATTAAATTATTACAACCTCATTACATTTTTATTTCTATTACAATTTACCATACCCAATATTAACCCTTTAAGAAAAAAAATCTATCTTAATGTAATTATGACCCAATAAAACATTATTTATTAACAAAAATCTTCTTATTAACTATTTTGCCAAATTTACATACTGGTGTTAATACATTATACTAAATTTCATTAATACAAAAAAAATGGTTGTCGTTAATTTACATTTTACAAAATTAAATTAAAACGAGTGGGTTGTGGCCAACACTAAACTCTCCACACCACAAATATTGACAATGAAATATTTTATTCATTCTAAATTTTACTACCAAGAATATAAACGATAGTATATTTTCATGTTAAGATAGACAAACTATTAATGCAGTATGGTGAAGAATTATAATGTTGTATGAAATATTTTAATAAAAGCAGATAAATTTTGTTTTAAAGGACGTTAGAGCATTTTGACAATTTTGACACGTAATATCATATGAAGAAATTTTTGTTATTTATGGAAAGCTAATCAGTTCGATGTTCAAGCTCTTTACATTATAACATGAAATCAAATTACTGAACTTTTCCATACATAAGAAATTTATCTTATTATATACATTTTTATTCATACTAAATTTTACTACCAGGAAAATAAATTTTCTATCGATAGTATATTTTTATGTTAAGATAGACAAACTATTATTGCAGTATGGTGTAGAATGCTTATGTTGTATGAAATATTTTAATAAAAGCAGATAAATTTTGTTTTAAAGGACGCGAAAGCATTTTCAAAATTTTGACACGTGATATCATATGAAGAAATTTTTTGTTATTTATGGAAAGCTAATCAGTTCTATGTTCAAACTCTTTACATTATAACATGAAATCAAATAACTGAACTTTTCCATACATAGAAATTTATCAAATTACATTTTTATTCATACTAAATGTTACTACCAGGAATATAAATTTTCTTCCGATAGTATATTTTTATATTAAGATAAACAAACTATTAATGCAGTATAGTGAAGAATGCTTATGTTGTATGAAATATTTTTAAAAAAGCAGATAAATTTTGTTTTAAAGAACGCGAGAGCATTTTCAAAATTTTGACACGTGATATCATATTAAGATTTTTTTTGTTATTTATGGAAAGCTAATCAGTTCTATGTTCAAGCTCTTTACATTATAACATGAAATCAAATTACTGAACTTTTCCATACATAGATATTTATCTAATTACATTTTTATTCATACTAAATGTTACTACCAGGAATATAAATTGTCTTCCGATAGTATATTTTTATGTTAAGATAGACAAACTATTAATGCCGTATAGTGAAGAATGCTTATGTTGTATGAAATATTTTAAAAAAAGCAGATAAATTTTGTTTTAAAGAACGCGAGAGCATTTTCAAAATTTTGACACGTGATATTATATGAAGATTTTTTTTGTTATTTATGGAAAGCTAATCAGTTCTATGTTCAAGCTCTTTACATTATAACATGAAATCAAATTACTGAACTTTTCCATACATAGAAATTTATCTAATTACATTATTATTCATACTAAATGTTACTATCAGGAATATAAATTTTCTTCCGATAGTATATTTTTATGTTAAGATAAACAAACTATTAATGCAGTATAGTGAAGAATGCTTATGTTGTATGAAATATTTTAAAAAAAGCAGATAAATTTTGTTCTAAAGAACGCGAGAGCATTTTCCAAATTTTGACAGGTGATATCATATGAAGATTTTTTTTGTTATTTATGGAAAGCTAATCATTTCTATGTTCAAGCTCTTTACATTATAACATGAAATCAAATTACTAAACGTTTCCATACATAGAAATTTATCTAATTACATTTTTATTCATACTAAATGTTACTACCAGGAATATAAATTTTCTTCCGATAGTATATTTTTATGTTAAGATAAACAAACTATTAATGCAGTATAGTGAAGAATGCTTATGTTGTATGAAATATTTTAAAAAAGCAGATAAATTTTGTTTTAAAGAACGCGAGAGCATTTTCAAAATTTTGACACGTGATATTATATGAAGATTTTTTTTGTTATTTATGGAAAGCTAATCAGTTCTATGTTCAAGCTCTTTACATTATAACATGAAATCAAATTACTGAACTTTTCCATACATAGAAATTTATCTAATTACATTATTATTCATACTAAATGTTACTATCAGGAATATAAATTTTCTTCCGATAGTATATTTTTATGTTAAGATAGACAAACTATTAATGCAGTATAGTGAAGACTGCTTATGTTGTATGAAATATTTTAAAAAAAGCAGATAAATTTTGTTTCAAAGAGCGTTAGAGCATTTTGACAATGTTGACACGTGATATCATATGAAGAAATTTTATGATATCTATGAAAAGCTAATCAGTTCTAAGTTCAAGCTATTAATATTCTTCTATCAATATGAAATCAATGAACTGATCATTGCCAAATATAAAAAAATTCTCTTGTTACATATAAGTTTCATACAAATATCCATTAAATAAAATATAATTTTTGAAACCGTTGAATATTTTTCTTTTAACATTGACCAACTTTGAATACAATTTTATGAAGATTCTTGGTGTTGTATAAATAGTTGAAACCAAATTAAAATATCTCTAATTTCCAGGTCGTGAGAGCATATTTTCAGTTTTAATAGATGAAATCATGAAGAAACATTGGGAAAAAATGAACTGTTGTCTATGGAAAACTAATCAGCTCTAAGTTTATGGACTTAACACATGTTATATCAATATGAAGTCAATCGGACTTATAGTTTGGGCTGCAGAGAGGACACAAAAAAAAAACAACGTAAATGATGAATTCATAGAGAAGAAATCAAAAGTTGTCTATGGAAAACTAATCAGCTCTAGGTCCTTGCACTTTACACATATGATGTTAATATGAAGTCGATCAGACTTATAGTTTGGGCTGTAGAGAGGACACAAAAAAGATAAATGGTACGGCGTACAGCGTATACGCCATACACACAAACACATCACGACGAAACTCATAGTGTGCATTCTCTACATGATACCCATTGAGAAATTGATGTAAAAAAAATACGCTTAAATTTTGCGAAATCATGACTCTCCCCTATTCCATAGTGTGGAGAGTAATAATAATAAACTGTTTTTTCTAGTATATAATTTTTCTTCCGATAGTATATTTTTATGATAAGATAGACAAACTTTTAATGCAGTATGGTGTAGAATGCTTATGTTGTATGAAATATTTTAAAAAAAGCAGATAAATTTTGTTCTAAAGAACGCGAGAGCATTTTCCAAATTTTGACAGGTGATATCATATGAAGATTTTTATTGTTATTTATGGAAAGCTAATCAGTTCTATGTTCAAGCTCTTTACATTATAACATGAAATCAAATTACTGAACTTTTCCATACATAGAAATTTATCTAATTACATTATTATTCATACTAAATGTTACTATCAGGAATATAAATTTTCTTCCGATAGTATATTTTTATGTTAAGATAGACAAACTATTAATGCAGTATAGTGAAGACTGCTTATGTTGTATGAAATATTTTAAAAAAAGCAGATAAATTTTGTTTCAAAGAGCGTTAGAGCATTTTGACAATGTTTACACGTGATATCATATGAAGAAATTATATGATATCTATGAAAAGCTAATCAGTTCTAAGTTCAAGCTATTAATATTCTTCTATCAATATGAAATCAATGAACTGATCATTGCCAAATATAAAAAAATTCTCTTGTTACATATAAGTTTCATACAAATATCCATTAAATAAAATATAATTTTTGAAACCGTTGAATATTTTTCTTTTATCATTGACCAACTTTGAATACAATTTTATGAAGATTCTTGGTGTTGTATAAATAGTTGAAACCAAATTAAAATATCTCTAATTTCCAGGTCGTGAGAGCATTTTTTCAGTTTTAATAGATGAAATCATAAAGAAACATTGGGAAAAAATGAACCGTTGTCTATGGAAAACTAATCAGCTCTAAGTTTATGGACTTAACACATGTGATATCAATATGAAGTCAATCGGACTTATAGTTTGGGCTGCAGAGAGGACACAAAAAAAAACAACGTAAATGATGAATTCATAGAGAAGAAATCAAAAGTTGTCTATGGAAAACTAATCAGCTCTAGGTCTTTGCACTTTACACATATGATGTTAATATGAAGTCGATCAGACTTATAGTTTGGGCTGTAGAGAGGACACAAAAAAGATAAATGCTACGGCGTACGGCGTACGGCGTACAGCGTATACGCCATACACACAAACACATCACGACGAAACTCATAGTGTGCATTCTCTACATGATACCCATTGAGAAATTGATGTAAAAAAAATACGCTTAAATTTTGCGAAATCATGACTCTCCCCTATTCCATAGTGTGGAGAGTAAAAAACTGTTCATATTGAAAGTTACTAAATTCGAAGCTTCTATTTTTAAAACTGCACGAAGTTAAATAAGATTCGATCATCCGCCATCGTTGTTCACAGAAAATGTCGGTCTTTTGAGGTTACACGACTCATCGCCATCTTGATTCAATTTCATATCATATTTTGCTGTTTCCAGCAAAACAACTTGTCTTCAAAATGATGGATAGTCGGTGCAATGATATTTTTTAATCTTAGTCTACATAATACTTTGGATTCCATTACATATTAAATATATAAAAAAACTAGTAGGAAGGAATATTTGGGGGACTCGTTAACCCTGGAATATGTTATAAAATTATTGTGTGTCGGTGGACGTCAAACTAATTATGTTCAAAAAAATAGACATGGAGACTTACCCATTTTCCCACTAGTCTTTTTTTATGGTTATTTATAATATTTTAAACGCCACAGCGTTTTCTCTGTCTATTTAAGTGACGTCCATTTTATTGACTTTTTCGCGTCACCTCTCGTTAAAAGAATATCGGCAAAAAAAAAGCATCTGGTGTTTCCGCTCGGCGACTAACTAACGGGGTTGCCCGCAGACAAAAAAACTCTGCCTATTAGCATAATTTTAACTCGCTGATTTTTAACATTTTTTCCAAAGTGGATTATCCTTTTTTTTCAATTTTCCTCTGAGAGGAGGTAAGTCATGCTATTCAATAAAATAACATGACAATGTGCATTGCCATAATCATATAAAACAAAAAAAAAACAACAAAATAAAATAATTAAAACAAAAAATAAAAGACGTAGGCAAGTTAAAATTAATAACAAAGAGTGAAAAAATACTCAAAATACAAAATTAAAAAAAACAATAAATGAATTTTTTTTTAAAATACCTAATAAATAAAATTCTCAGACAAAACAGCAAAACATACTAAGATAAAAAATAGTATCAAAATAAAAACACTGAAAATACACTGACAAAAAATAGAAAAAACATAAAAAATAATAAATAAAATAAGATAATGAAAGAAAAGAATAAGACAATAATTAAAAAAGTTAGATGTTATTTAAAAGGATTCTCTGCATCTCCCTCTTACAAAAGCCAATACCAACATTAAAAAAATCTTTACTTGAGGAATACTCGTTACTTAGACGTTGCATGCGAACGAGCGCCGAATTTCGCTGTGCGTTTGTAAGATAATTGTCGCAATAAAAAACACTATCAGCGGTACTAACAACATTTTCGTTAAAACTCGTTTTAGCCAACTAAACCTCGCACTACGTAAACCACGTATTAGGCACTAATTCGTGGTTTAGTGGGTTCTTACTAATAATGCAAAAATGTACAAGGACTAAGTAAACCATGGAATACGGAATGAATCTTGTGTGAACGCAGCCATTTAACGGGAATTTCGGAATTTTTCTTTACTTTATGCTATTTTTTGTTCATTCTCTATGTCATCTATGACATCTATCGAGAATCATCGTATTTCTATGTTTGTCATTGTTTGTTTACTGCATGGTTTTGATGGTTTACTGTTTATGTATCGTCACGTTTTGGTTGAATTCCCAATAATTTAACTTATTACAACATAACTTATTACATTTATTTTAAAACAATTGTCAATGGAAAATAAATATCTTCATTTATTTGCCTTTTTCCAAATAAATCTACGAGATGTCTAACTCCTACCTTCGAAAATCTGTACTTTCTTCTAAAATTAATGTCGTCGTAATCAACAAACGGATTACAACGCACCTATGAACACACCTTATAATTTTTGCGTCATAAAAAAACTTTCCACCTGCTCAATTTCATGAAACGATCTTTCAAAATCGCCGATTCTATAATCAAACAGATTGTTGTCCATAATTAAAAAAAGTATTTCTTTAAAAATGACAAAATACAATACGCGCGGTCTATTTGACTTTTGACAGCTCACGAATTCACTATTTCTATTCCACCACTAAACTAGAGGACCGGATGGTTTAGCGTTACCATGGTGATATAAACCATGGAATAAAATAGAAGTTTTAAAACTTGGTTATTAGTAAGATTTTTGGCCGTTAGGTTTTAGTCACTCTATTCCATAGTTCAACCTCGCTACTTTTTCGTTATTAGTACCGCCGTATGGGTTTTCTATGGGTTCAGACGACGTTTACAATGTTTTTATTTGTCATAACACAAACTCATGTAACCAAGCTCACACTGACAGCTCGATGTCACGATTTTTCTGAAATTCCAGAGAATTTTCGGCATCACGTATAGATCGCTGAATAATCTGTTTGGTATTTGATTTGACAAAATTACCAAATACATATTTGACGAAGTCGCTAAAATCATCAGCCATCGAAAACATCTTTTATTTTATTATTAAACCACTCGTAAGGTTCCTCGCTATCAACCTTACTTTTAACGCGCATGCGCTAAGTATTTAGATATATCTCTTGAACTTTTTATACAATAAAAATATATCCTTCAAAACTGTATTCAGCGATTGTCATCCTTTAAAGAAATAAATATATGGTCTGTTATATCAATGTGAAATAAAATGCATATTTGTATGAAAATTGAGTGATCACTTTCATATTAAAATTGCATGTATCATAAACAAGTGTATTTTTTTATTCTCCACTACTATCTTCCTCGAGGAGTAGGCAGTCAGAACCGAACACCGCATTCTTCTATCTTGACAAATATCCATCGCCTCGTCAACAGTGATACATTGTCTCATACATTGCTCATCTTGTTAGTAATGCAATTTTTTTACATCAATTTCCCAACAGATATCATTTCGAAAGTTCATTCTTTGAGCTTCGCGACAATGTTTTAATGTGTATGGTGTATTGTGAAAACTTTATTCCTTTGGGAATCTGATATTTGTTTAAGAATCTAATACAGATGTACTTCATAAAAATGCATTAAGAGATTGTCAACCTTTTTCAAGAAGAAAAAATGTACACTTACTATGTAGTGAAGAGTTAAGCGTTGGCCACAACCTACTCGTTTTTTTAATACGTAGGTACTACAAGATTCGCAATGAAATTCTTATGGGCAATAAACACTTCCTTTGACCCTGCAAAATGGAGAACTAGAACCAAATGGTAATGTCTTCATACAGTACCAACTCACAAAACCTAAAATTGCTCGAAAATATATTCTTTAACTTAATAGGAGACAGTCCTTAAGTAAAGCTGTTGCTTAGTATTTGGCCCGAGAAACAATATGAAATAAAATAAGTTTTTCTTTATTATTACTGTATAGGGAGATCAAAAGACTAATAGGTTCTCTGACAAACTTTCTTTTTGAAAAATTCCCGGTAAACACATCAACTTCCCCTGCCTATACATGGTTATTGTTGCAGAAAAATACCCTAAAGCAGAGGGTATATACTCGTTCATATACAAGATGGGGTCCACAAACCGCTATGGACATGCGATACCGACCAAAGTTCGACACACAAATACACGAGTAACACATTACGCGGAGATACGATCGATATATTGGCGATGAATTGTATGGAAATTCGAAGGGGATGGATACTTTGCAAGATCATTTATTTTTCAACTCGCAGTTTCCCAACATCAATATTTGCCGGCCCGACCAACCCGACTCATTTTTCCGAAGTCGAAAATGAAACACGATTTTTCGTTTTTACGCGAAATCATTTTTTGTTGCTTCATAATAGCTGGCCATCTGTTATGTTTTTTTAGAACAATTTTATGGTGTGCGTAGGAATGTTTGCGTCTGGTCATATTTATTTATATTTTTATTGACAAGAGATTTGAGAAGAGAATGGAAAAGTTTTAAAGGATTACAACGAATACTCGGATTGCTAATTGAAATAATAAAATGTATATTAAACATGTATAAAAGTATTTAAATCAGTCGAAAATCTATTATCATCTTATTCGTTTATTAGACCTGTTGGTCTGTAATTCAAAAACTATGGCTCCTGAGATGACAAAGTCCAACTATCCTTCCATCTCTTGGGTGTTCTTCCGGGTAGACGGCGACCAGAAGGTATTTCATTTGCTGCTATTTACACTGCCCATTCTGGCTACGTGGTCTCTCCAATGTCTTCTTCTGGATCTACTCCACCGAACGATGTCTTCTATTCCAAATGTTTTTTTCTTATTTCAACATTGCGAACAAGATAATCTATTACAACTTCCATAAATACGTTGGGGTGTCTAAAACCTACTGACTAAACCCATTTGACATCGGATTACAGAAATGTACTAAAGAATCTTACTACATTTTATAAATATCGTTACATCTCTATATATTTAGGAGTTTCTGATAGCATTTCATCTGCAATACCTACCTATTTTCTAATAAAATGTGGTGAAATGGGAGTTCGATTCGGTAGATAACAACAAAAACGAACTACTGCGCCTAATCATCCGTGTAAAAATATGGTCGAAGACGTGTTGACAGAAAGCTAATACCCTGGCTCCGCAATATATAATGTGAACTGTTTCAAGCTACCCAGAACAGAGCTCACTCTCGCGTGATATTCAAATTATATATAAGAAGAATAAAAGAGTAGCACAAGTAAAAAAAAGAAAGCAGTTTTGAAATATCTAAGAATAAAAAGAAAATTACAAAATAAAAACAATGTCACGAAAGATTTTAAAAAACGAAAAAAAAGCATTGTCAAATAAACAATAAGAATTTCCTGTCGTAGATTTCCACTGGATCTGTATTTTTGTTTAAGGCTTAGAATAGTGCTTAAGGTTTTTAGAATAGCGCTTAAGGTTTTTAGAATAGTGCTTTCACTCTTCTCTATTTTCGTTGTTTTCGGGTGTCCCTTAAAAGCCGAACAATCGGAATACAACAGGCAAAATACAGAGTTCAGCAATAAGGTTCACCACCATTTCTGAATTTTACCTTTTTAGGTGTGACAAGGCTAGTGTGTGAGAAAAAACACGCTTATGTAGTATTTACTTTTATAAGATAATTCACATCCATATGCCTGTCGCTGTTTACCCCACATTGCGGGATAAACTATGATTATCAAATAATTATTTATGATACACGATCAAATACAAGAAGCAGAACTTTGCTACATCCAACAACTGTACATACTACTTTTGCACAGAGACATCACATTTACTTAGTGCCGCGGATATATAATAAAATAATACATGACTTACTTCAATTATTCCTACAAAAAATAGCAATATTAACAAATTAGTAATAAAGTGGTTAATGGACAGGGGCAGAGAAGAGTGCGAGAGGAATCTTATTCATGTTTTGAAATGACGGATCTCACTCATGTCTTAATATATTTTATTTTAACATGTCCACGTAGGGGACGCCAGCTATTAGGATTTGGATCCATTTTACTCTTCCGAAGAAGCGCACTACGTAGCGTTGGGAGGGGTTTGCAATCTAGAAAAGAGTTTTTTAATTCGGATTTTAAAAAGACCCGGGTTTTACGAAGGTGGAAACACAGAATTCAGAAGATCGTTCCACAGTCGAGCTGCTGTATTAATGAAGGAGTTCGAGAAGCGACTTGTTCGTATATGTTGAAGGTCCACTGTGAATGGGTGCTGCGATTGAGTGAAGCGAGTGACTCTGTTGCGAGTGGGTGGAGGAGGGACCAAAGATGCAAGTAGTATCTATAGAATAAACTTAAAATACCGACTCTGCGTCTGTGTTCTAGTGAATATCAACCAACACATGTCATGTACATACAATAAGTACTCACGGACTAAATTTTGACTGACTAAATACTTGCACAGCTACTCATTTTGAATAGGTATTGCCTCGGAACGGGCTTTTGCCTATTGAGGCAATATATCCAAGTACCTACCTAATATTGATATACATTTTATGTGTATTTATTTATTTATTTATTTATTTATTTATTTATTATTAAAAATAACAAAGAAAAATACACAATACAACAATATATACAATTTTTAAAAAGATACATTATAATTTTGTTTTTTTTTATGACTCAACTTCAAAAAGAGTTTTCTCGTGCTTTGAAGTGAGTCACATTTCACAAATCTACAAACTATCTAATCTATTTATATACATACATCTTAATCTAGGCACTAATCTATTTACAATAACATACATATTTAGATACAAACATACATAATATTATATACTAGCCTTTATGTCCCGCCGTTGGCCAAGAATGTAAAACTGTTAAGGAATAAGCAATCGTTTTTATAATATTGTCACCCAATTATTTTGCAATATCGGACTATGAAAAGTGGTTTGAAATTTGATTGAGTTTAAGCATTGTAAAATGTTCAAGTGATGGCCACAACCCATTCTTTTTTATATATTGCTATAAAGTGTGAATGAAGTATAATATACAATTTCTGCACGCATGGACTACGCGAAATGGTTTTAAATATGACAGTTTATCAACGTTGTACACAACCCCCATTTTTAAATATTATCATCGAAAACAAATTGTAATATATACCTATTGAAAATTTAGTAATTTTGGATGTTGGAATGTGGTTTAAATTTGATTAAATAATGTACTGAAAAGATCTAGTGTTGGTCACATCCCATTCGTTTTTATATTTTTTCATCAAGTGTGCATTATATTTTTGCACAATTAGACTGATAGACTTAAAATTGACACAAAAGTCTACATTAACGAAGAAGAAAAAGACTTAAACTATAATAAATAGTTTTTAATTTGAATATAAACGTTGTGAAGAGTTCAGTAATGGCCACAACCCCCATTATTTAAATATCGTCAACGAAATCAAATACGAAGGTGTTGAAAATTATTCAAAATAGGATGATATAAATGGTTTAAATTTGATTAAACAAAAGTATTGAAAAGATTCTAGTGCAGGTTACATCGTCACATCCCACATCCCATTCGTTTTTACATATGTATTTTCATCAAGTGTGCATATCGTTAATAATATTTCTGCACAATAGACTATTAGACTTAAAACTAACCCAAAAGTCTAAATAAAAAAGAGAAGAATAAGTATAAGACTATAAGAAATAGTTTGTATAAAAAACTATTTCAATGGTCTACATAAAATAAGAAAAAATACATAAAATAGAAGAATTAGACTATTGGAAATAGATTGTATAAAAACTGACTAAAAGGTCTACATAAAAGAAGAAGAAGATTAATCCATAGGAAATAGTTTTGTATAAAATTCACCAAAGTTCTATATAAAATAAGAAAACGAAGAAAAAGAATTAGACTCCACGAACGGTCGCTTCAGACCCTTCAGTACCTCCCATCCCTTCAATCCATCATTACGTCCCTTCCAATCAGGCCCTTCAGTACCTCCCGTCCCTTTAGGCCCTTTTATACCTCCCATCCCTTCAGGCCCTTTAGTGCATCCCTTCCCTTCATTACATCCCGTCCCTTCAGCCGCTTAAGAAAAGTTTAAATCCAGAAACCATCCTGGAAGAACCGCGAAGAGATGAAAGGACCTTCTTTTCCCAGGATACTCCACCTTCAAAGGTAAAATGACTAAATACACGAAGAAGAAGAAGAAAAAAGTTTAAATCCAGATACCTGCGAAGATATGGAAGGAAAATTGGACCTTCTTTTCCCAGGATACTCCACCTTCAAAGGTAAAATGACTAAATACACGAAGAAGAAGAAGAAAAAAGTTTAAATCCAGATACCTGCGAAGATATGGAAGGAAAATTGGACCTTCTTCTCCCAGGATAGTCCACCTAAAATGTCCAGGTAAAATGACCAAATGCACGATGAAGAAGAAAAAAGTTTATATCCAAAAACCGTCTTGGAAGACTTGCGAAGAGTTGGAAGAACAGTTGGACCTTCTTCTCCCAGTATTCTCCAACTTCATAGGTAAAATGACCAAAAATACATGAAGAAGAAGAAGAAGAAGAAAAAAGTTTAAATCCAGAAACCTGCGAAGAGATGGAAGGACAATTGGAACTTCTTCTCCCAGGTTAGTCCACCTTCATAGGTAAAATGACCAAATACACGATGAAGAAGAAGAAGAAAAAAGTTTAAATCCAGGAACCGTCCTGGAAGACCTGCGAAGAAATGGAGAGACAGTCGGACCTTCGTTTCCCAGGATATTCCGCTTTCATTGGTAAAATGACCAAATACACGAAGAAGAAGAAGAATAAGAAAAAAATTTAAATCCAGAAACCATCCCGGGCATACGCTCGACAATTCACCAAAGTTTCATTGTAATCGGACAAACGGTTTAGGAGCACATAGCATACATGCATCCATACATAAATAAATAAATAAAATAATTTTCCTATAGGAAATCAGTATATTGTTGATTTGTAAGTAAATAGTATTAGGTAGGTACCTACCTACAACAATGTTCTAAATAATTTCGATTCATAACAAATTTTATTTGAATATCAGAATCTTTCCGTAACCATAGTAACCATCGAACATATAAAATATTACTATCAAATGGGCTCGATACATTTTTTTGGATATGTAGGTAGGTACCTACATTGGTTTGTTCGATGCCATAAAAATGAAAATTGTCCGAAATATCAAATATTATATACAAATTATGCAATTTTATTATGCCTATATCTTTACTAATAATTAACAGACTTTTACAATATACGTCTTAAAACTTGCCGTAATGTCTTGTGTTTCATTTTATTATTTCATAATTACATTTATTTCAAAGGTTTATTATTTTCAAGAACATATTCATTCGGTGGGAAAATGAAATATTGTATGAAAAGATATTAAAATGGCGGCGTTTATGTACAAAAGGCTTACTTTAAAAATAAGTTAAACATTATAATTATACCAAATATTCACCATGTTTTTCACTTAAACGCTAAGTTATACTTCAAAATATATTTTTTTTGTGTAAATACGTACTTCTAACTTTTAAACTAACAGATATTTGCGTGCAAAATGTACACTTTTTTGACAGATATGACTTGGAAAATTTTGTATGAAAAAAATAATTATTGAAATATTTTTAAAATTCAGCATTTTTATCGCATTATTTTTAGCGTGACACTGCATCAGGTATACAGGTACACGTTCGCACATAAATTAGATTTTTAGATGCTCTTGGTTTTTCAGAAGGCGTGAGACAAACACACACACACACACATACACACACACATACACTAACATTTTGATTGCTTTATTACTTTAGATAAAGAGAGAAAAAAAAATACAAAATTGGTCTGTAGAATAAATAAAAATACACAAATTGAAAATAAACAACACACAATGAATACACAAGAAAAATGTTACTTCAAAAAGTCTTTCAGCAATACCAAGAAACCACCAAAATTATTTTGCGCCACTATTCTCATATCCACTGGTAAATCATTAAACCACTTCACCCCATAATATGAATAATGATTTTGGCCAAAAGATGTATTTTTCTTTGGGATCTTTATCATTCCACTTGTGCGAGGACCAATTCTTAGATTGTCTATAGGGTGAATTCATTATATAACACATTTAATTTTTTAACTTTAAATTGAGAAAATAACTCTTCAGTGGGAAAATCGCTTGGCTTTACTAAAATAATTTTAATAATCTTTCTTTGTATGGTATATAATAATTTCAAGTGAGCAGGATACGACCCTCCCCATCCAATTATTCCATATTGCATCACAGACTGAGCCAATGCATAATATGTCATTCTAAGCATTTCAATATCCAGAAAATTTCTTATACGGTAAAAAACATAAAATATTTTATGCAATCTTTCTCCTGTCTTACATATATGGTCCTTCCATTTCATTTCAGATTCAATTATGACACCCAAATATTTGACAATCTTGCTCACATTTAGTGTGGTACACTGAGGTTCTGAACAAGAACCAAATGCATCACAATCCTGTCGGTGGATTTTAATATTTAACGTATTTGGTATATTTTTGCCTTGAATTGCGAAAGGCACGAAATAACACTAGAGTGAAGATCCAGTTTATATAAATCATTATAACGTAACGTATAAATCATTGTAACGTAGTTTATATAAATCATTATTAACGTATATCAAGAACAGTACAGGTCCCAATACAGTACCTTGTGGGATCCCATATTGTGAACTGACCTGGTATTGTATTTTGTATTAATATTGTTATGTTATTATGGCTTATGTAATTCTTTTTAATATATATATATATATATATATATATATATATATATATATATATATATATATATATATATATATATATATATATATATATATATATATATATATATATATATATATATATATATATATATATATATATATATATATATATATATATATATATATATATATATATATATATATATATATATATATATATATATATATATATATATATATATATATATATATATATATATATATATATATATATATATATATATATATATATATATATATATATATATATATATATATATATATATATATATATATATATATATATATATATATATATATATATATATATATATATATATATATATATATATATATATATATATATATATATATATATATATATATATATATATATATATATATATATATATATATATATATATATATATATATATATATATATATATATGTTTAAATAGAGGTTTTCGCGAAGGGGTATATGCATTATGGTTTATTTTTCGGGAACTTCGCGTGTTTTACAAAAAGTTATATTTTTGTGCAATATTTCGATTGTACTTGGACAATCATTGACGAGCACGTCTCTCTGGTGGTCGAGAGGTAACTGTGGATCTATTCCTAAAGCTTCGCCGCAAGGGTGGTGGAGGTAGCGGGCGCGGGGGCGGTGTCCTACTCGGTTCTTCGTTTCTTATTTGTGGCGGTGGCAGCGGTGGTTGGGGGGGTGGGAGGGGTACCGTACTGATGGTGTCTGTTAGGTTTATTTCTTTTGTTATGTTCTGGTGGTTGGTTTTGTCCATGTCAGGGGTGTCAGCGTTTCTGTTATTGTTTTTATTTCTTGTATTTTGTTCGTTGAATTTAACTTTTTTTACTATCGTGTGATATGCATCGGGTAGTCTTTTGGCATCATCTCTTGTGTTCATAGCGGATTCGTGTTCGGAATCATCTCTTGTGTTCATAGCGGATTCGGAAATCCACAAACACGAATCCGCTATGAACACAAGAGATGATGCCAAAAGACTACCCGATGCATATCACACGATAGTAAAAAAAGTTAAATTCAACGAACAAAATACAAGAAATAAAAACAATAACAGAAACGCTGACACCCCTGACATGGACAAAACCAACCACCAGAACATAACAAAAGAAATAAACCTAACAGACACCATCAGTACGGTACCCCTCCCACCCCCCCAACCACCGCTGCCACCGCCACAAATAAGAAACGAAGAACCGAGTAGGACACCGCCCCCGCGCCCGCTACCTCCACCACCCTTGCGGCGAAGCTTTAGGAATAGATCCACAGTTACCTCTCGACCACCAGAGAGACGTGCTCGTCAATGATTGTCCAAGTACAATCGAAATATTGCACAAAAATATAACTTTTTGTAAAACACGCGAAGTTCCCGAAAAATAAACCATAATGCATATATATATATATATATATATATATATATATATATATATATATATATATATATATATATATATATATATATATATATATATATATATATATATATATATATATATATATATATATATATATATATATATATATATATATATATATATATATATATATATATATATATATATATATATATATATATATATATATATATATATATATATATATATATATATATATATATATATATATATATATATATATATATATGTTGGTTTTGATATATATATATATATATATATATATATATATATATGTTTGTCATTATCTTCGTGCACGCGCTCGAGTTAATAGCCTCGATAATGCCCGATGTCATTCGGGCGAAACGTCGGCAAGACAACCAAAAGCCACAGCGGATTATCCGGAAAAATAATGATAATTCATATATATATATATATATATATATATATATATATATATATATATATATATATATATATATATATATATATATATATATATATATATATATATATATATATATATATATATATATATATATATATATATATATATATATATATATATATATATATATATATATATATAGTGGATTGAGTTTGAATTTAGAGATATAAATTGAAATAATGATATAAAATTCGCAAAATAATAAAATATAAATTAAAACATACAAATGATAATGGGATAAGTGGAAATTGAGGGGAGCGGGGAGGGATAAAGGATTTAGGCATTGTATGCCTCATATTTATTTATTTATTTTATTTTTATTTATTTCTATCCAAAAACATTCAGTATATATGTAATACAAAATATCTTAAGATAATATAAGCTTATTCATACATAGTTAACATAAAAAGTAAATATAAGTTATTTCATTTCAATAAATATCAATTTACCATTTCACTGGTGCTTACATAGTTTAAGCCATATCTTTTTGTTTGTATCTTTGTTACTAGCCCCCTCACTAGGCATAGCCTGTGCTAAGGTGAGCTAGTTTTATGTTATTGTCTATTACGTTGTTTATTTATAGATACATTTACATATAATGTAAGTACATGTACATACTGCGTCATTACCGATATACTCCTCCTGCGTTGTTGAATACATCAGTGTCACAAAATATTGTGTTAATATGACGTTATCATAAAGGTGACGTTAATCTGGTCGAAAGCGCAGTTCGCGATTGAAATTATCGCCAAAAGTACGACTAAACTTTTGAATCGAAAATAAAGTTGGCGGAAAATTTTATTTTAATGATGGAAAGTCGTAAAACAAGGCGATATTCAAAGTTCGACTAGCGCGCACAGAGGACACGAGTTTCCAGTGTGAAATTCGAAACGGAAAAACTTCTTACCTCCAAAGTAGTGGAGAAGAAGTAGGTATTAGGTATGGAACCAGTGGAAAGTACCTACCTGCTCTAAGCGAGATCGATTCCAATTTAAAGTTGATTCGGAAACTTTTAATTTAAATCCAGCGACACTTTAAATAATTACTATCCGAAATGGACCCGAAAACTTTCTCGCAAAACCCAAAACTCCACATTCGTAAACGCCCGCCCTGTCCTATCCGTGATCACGTGATTAAATTATTTTAGAATATACTTTTGACACAAAGCAATCGTGTATCTTCTATTTAAATTGACACTTAATATCAAATCACATATAAAGTATCAATTTGAATAGAAGATGAGTACTTACTTACTTACTTCCGATGGCCATACAACTCCGGTAGAGCTTTAGGCACCTGAACAATAGCTTTCCAAGCCTTCCTATCAGCTGCAGTGGACTCCCAGTCATCACAAGCATTCAGCACGTTCAGATCTCGGGTAACAATGTCCATCAATCTCTGCCTTGGTCTTCCCAGGGGTCTCTTGCCCACAGGGTTATTTTGCAGAATACATTCTGTGGCTCTTTCTTCCCCTGATCTGACAACATGTCCAATCCAAGCTTATCTTCTGGACCTGATATCGCTGGTGATTAAAGGTTGTCCTGTCAATGCACGAATTTCTTCATTGCTTCGTGGTCTCCAGGTACCTGTCGCAATTCCTGAGTGCTTAATATCAAATTACATAGAATAATAATTCTACGAACAGATCATTTTTATCATTAATTGAAATAGAGCATCATTTTTGTATTCCGGTTCCATAATTACAAATATACCTATGGGTTAATGAATCATTACAAGATTACGTATATTATGTACCTACATATTATTATTAGTTATGTCACATCTCCCACAAGCGTCGCAAGTCTCATACACGTGCTGTAACAAATCTAAAGGCCCCCATTCACGATCGTGCCATCCTTCCAAATGGCTTGCCATCACTCCAAAATGCGCTCGTGAATGTCAAATCCCGCGCAGCCCAATTGGCCTGACACACCAAAATGGAATTCCAAACGATCGAAACTCTGTAGTACCGCGAAAACGGCGCGGCGCATCCTGTCGGCACGGCATGCTCGTGAGTGTGAAAACCAGCGGTACATTGCGCCTTATTAATGCGAAAGCGCCGACCGCTTCCGTATACTAATTTTGATGGCTCGATATGGCGCGCCCGTGAGTGTGATGAAAATTTTACAATGCTCCAAATGGAGCCAGTCCATGTGGAACGACACCGAATGGCACGATCGTGAATGGACTGCTTAATAAGTCGATAATGTAATAAATTCAATGAAAAATATTTATTTTTATTTAGTAGAAACCTATTTTGAATATTATTTTCAAAATAAAAAATTAGATTATTTTTTTTTAATGTTAGAAACTGCCATGATAGTCCTCGATAATCACATAGAATTTTGATGAAAAAAAATATATGATTTTTCGTTCTATTTAATTTAGTTCTCCCATTCACCGGTATCGCTCAATGCCAAATATCGTCACTATGGTTCTGATGACTCGGCATTGGGCGATCAAATAGAATGAATAATTATAAATAATATTTTTCACCAAATTCTATGAGACTATAATATTTGATTTTATTACATCACGAAAAAGTCTAACGATAAAAATAACGATTTACATTTTATTTGTTTTGAACCGAACACCGCATTCTTCTATCTTGACACATACATCGCCTCATCAACATTGATACACTGTCTCATACATGCCCATCTTGCTAGTAATGCAATTTTACTTAAAATTTCTTAAAAAGTATCATGTAGAAAATACATACTGTGAGTTTCGTGACAATGTTTTTGTGTGTATGGTGTACTGTGAAAACTTTTGTCCTCTGGGAATCTTATATTTGTTTAAGAATCTAATAGAAATATAAACATAAACATGCATCTAGAGATTGTCAACATTTCAAGAAGAAAAAATGAACGCTGACTATGGTGTGGAGAGTTTAGTGTTGGCCACAACCCACTCGTTTTGCTATGTTTTTTTTTTTATTATTTATTTTGGTGTTATGTATATTTTCTTTGTTCTTTTAAAGCCTTCATTTTTTGTTGATGTACATATATAATTCTGTCGCTCTGTAATCAGGTTGATTGGAAGAAATTGCCTAATAGCAATAAGCACGCCAGTGTGCATTATATTTGTTTATACTATGTACAAAAAGTTAAATAAATAAATAATATATCTTATTTTCATATCATTTACTTATATAACAACAAGAAAAATGTATTAGGTCAACAAAAAGCTTGTCTATGATGAGACAGCAATATATTATCAAACAAATATATGAGAATAAACAAACCACACTATACCCATGTCAAATTTGTATGACTTGATTTATTTCTCACGACGAAAATAACTCGTGGTAAACAAAAGAATAAAAAACAAATAAAATATCTACGAAATTCCTTTGAAATTATATTGTTATTTTTTATTTGTAGGTACAATACTCGCTGATAAAAGTATCGTCGTGTCATCAAAAATAATATTAAACCAATGAAAAATTCCAGATATGATAATAATTATGCGGATTTATTTTCAAGAAAATGGATATCAGGTTTCTCAAAGTTTACAAAAACCAAAAATACCTGGATGCAAATATTTACACGTTTCGCAGAAAACTACATGCAATATCGCATTAAATTCATCGTCTGACTTATCATTATTTGATATTCCTCTTCTTCTTCGATGGCGCAAGGGCCCAAATCGAGCCTTAGCCTTCCCAGTTTCAAGTTATCATTTGATATTAAACTTTATTCGAATATTTAATGATTTGTTTTCTTATACACGCAGACTAGACTTTTACCCCTGCTAGTAGTCAATGATATTTTATATAAATTTCATATATCAACAGAGACGAAGTTAGAATATTATAGAACCGAAATATCAAGACACCTACAGGGCTTACAACATGCCATCGTTGCTCTCCTATAATATTCTATCTTCGTCTCTATTAAGATATTAATTTATCAAAAAATATCATTGAACTCAATTAATTAAACTTAAATAAGATATTTTTTTTTTTTTTTTACAAAAAATGAATATGTCCTTGTTGAACAAGTATATATACATCTTCCTACATTCCCTAAAATAAACATAAATGCTTGTGCTATAGGTGAACGAAATCGGTCGAGGCAGGATTCGAACTCGCGACCACTGGATTACTAACCCAATGCGCTAACCGCTCTGCCATCGACCCATCTGATTTTGATTTGATATTAGATATAAAAACTAAAAGTTTTAAACCATAAGGACCAGTACATATACTTTTTACAAGCGAAACAGGCTTTTGCTATGAACAGCTAAACATCCCCAGAGGCAATAATTACATAGATTATAAAAAGTATACCATAATTAAAAAAAAATTCTAAGAAAACGTCCATCAATTAAAACTTACTTATATATGTATGTCGTATATACCTACATTTAGTTCATCTGTTGGGTTATGTTTCAAATTGAAAATTTTTCATTGAGCAACTTTGAATTACTTTGAGCAACTTTGAACTTTGAACAAAATTATTTTTTTTGTACATTTCTCTGAATTTAAAATTGTATTATGTAAATTAGTTATGCAATAAATATAAAAACCACAAGTCCAATCAACTTTGTCGCAAGGACTAAATTAGGTAAAATTATAATTTAATGTTAAATAGATTAAGGTAACCCAATGACGGAGAAAACCGAACACTTAAATTATAATCCGATTTTGAAAACACGGATTAATAAAATACTTTATTAATCCTTTAGTTTAAAAAACTTTAATAAAACAATTAATTATTCATAAACAAAACAAAACTGTTGTTTTTTCGAAACTGGAAGCCTTCTTGTAACTAATTACATAAAATACATGTGACATAAATATGTCTGTAGAAGCAAATACTTAACTAGTTGCATGTAACACATGAGATCCAACTGTCAATAGCGATAGTATGTATAGTTGAAGAATAAGTACCAAACTATAAACCCATAAATACAAATTATTTAATATTTTTAGATATTTGGTTTTCTATACAACACATGTACCTAGGTATGTATCTCAAGATAATATAGTATGGAGGTCAGTCCTTTGATCCTACCCAGAATATGAAAACAGCATGATGGTATGTATGTATGTTTGGAGATTAGTATCAAACAATTAAGTCTTCTTAGGTATTGTGTGTAGGCGACTGCCATACAAATTGTATGAAACAATGCCGTCTCTAAATTAAATTTTTATAAAAATTGTTAAAAAAAATTGAGATGTGCTAATACAATGTTAATATTTTTTATAGAAAATTAAATTATCTATTTGGGGTGTTTCGGCTTTTTTCGATATTTTTTTTAAAAAATTGGAAATATAGGCAGTTAAACTCATAAATTTATCATAAAAAAATATTTTTCTTAATAAAAAATGTTTGAGAAACCCTGGAATTTTTTTGAAAAAATAATTTTGAGATTTTGTATTTTTCTATGTTTATACCAATTTTTAGCGTTCTAGCTTTTACGGTTTCTGAGATATATGGAAAAACAAATCAAAATTTCAAAAGTTGATAACCCCTGACTGAAACAAAAATTCACAATTCTGAGTATAAAAGTTTTGTATGCTTATAAGTGTTTATATATTTTGAAATTTTGGGCTCTGTAAATTGAGCGGATCAAAAGTTATAAGGGGGGACGGACAGACACACAAACAGACACAGACACACAAAACTCACATAAAATGTTCTACTCCGAATTCTGAGTAAATCCATGTATGGGAACATATATGCTGCGAGGCCTCTAATTGGTGTTATTAGCATGCAAAAAGTCCACTACGCCATACAAAATGTTCCTTCGTACACGCATTCTGGCTTAATACTGTCGATTCATTCAGAGATTGAATTCTCATGATCGAATCGACAGTTGGATTATTGAAGGGTTGAACATCCCTGGATGCGTTTTTATGATGCCTATTTCTATTATTTGAACGAAAACTTAAAATTCTCTCCGCTGTTGAGAGGACTCAACAGGGGATGTGGCCTTGATAAGACTTTTCCTGGACTTCAGGCGCGACTCCACTGGCTGGTGGTGTTATAAAAGGTGACATATGTCATGTGTTTGTTTATACCTCTGCATCTGCGGCAGTTCTATGTCGGATATGTGGTGGGGCAATTCCAATAATTGGGAATAGTTGGTGTGGGCTTTAAGCACCCCGAGACAATTCGTGCCATATCATTCAAGGCAACGTCCACCTGTTTGGAGTAGATTTCTGCCAAACTGGAACACGCATATTCCGCCGCAGACAAGCATAAACCCTGAGCTGACGTCCTCAGCACTGATGGCGTCGCATCCCACGTTGTCCCAGTAAGCTTGCGCAAAATGTTGTTTCTGGGGCATACTTTTTGTATTGTGTTCAAACAGTGTTCTGTATAGGTCAGGGTTATATCCAAAGTGACCCTCAAATATTTAGGAGTACCGCAGTGTTTCACTCTCTCCCCCACATCCACTCCACCTTAAGTTCTCAGGCAGATTCTCTATTTTTCAGGTGAAAAGCGGAAAGCTGCGTCTTCCCTGGGTTTGGCCTTAGATCGGTTTCTTTATACCAACTCCCAAGAACCCGCAGTGACCAAGTAAGACTTTCCTCAACCCGCTGAAATGTATCCTCCTGAGCAGCCACAGCAGTAGCATCGACATGTATTAAGTGTTTGGTGTTCAAGTTGGTGGCGGGTTGGTCGTTCGTATATACATATATTATAAAGTATAGGCGCCAAGACGCTTCCCTGTGGGAGCCCATTTTTTTATCTTCTCCATCTACTCTTCCTCCCCTGAAAGGTGACATAGAATCTTCTGTAATCAAGAAGCATACCGATTTTCCGCGCGAGTCTATAGTCTTTAGTTTGGGCGTAAACTTTCTTCAAGAGTCTGTTATGATTCACCGTTTCATACGCTGCAGTGAGATCCACAAAAGCGACATAATTCACTGAACTGACTCGGACATATCCTCCGTATGTCCACTGTCAGCCTCAGCAACAGTTGTCTTCTATATCACCCTGAAGGGATAAGACGTCAGTGTACCGATCATCCACAGACTATACAACAGAGCTGTGTCGGGCCCAATCCACACGGAAGCAGGCAACGGTGTTGTCCCAGGGCAGAACATCCTGGAAAAACTGGGCGACGACCACATGCCACACACTAAGAGCGGACGTGGATAGACTTTTGATCAAAAGATACTCATAAATGGTCTTATCTCTAACTTATATAACTTTTTTTAACTTCTTATGTACCTAGTTTTTACTTCGACTTACATATGTAACTTGTATAACTTCTATAACTTTTTTTTACTTAACTTATGTAACTATTTTTTTCTTCTTTTTCTTTACTTAACTTTTATAACCGAATTTTCTCTTATTATTGTAACTCTTACTTGTGTAACATACGTGTGTGACTGAATATGAGCTCATGAAATTTTGTGTGCATCCATAATTGGACGTCCAGCACTCATAATAATAATCTAAAGTAATAAAGCAATCAAAATGTTAGTGTCTGTGTGTGTGTATGTGTGTGTGTGTGTGTGTATGTGTGTGTGTGTTTGTCTCACGCCTTTTGAAAAACCAAGAGCATCTAAAAATCTAATTTATGTGCGAACGTGTACCAGTATACCTGATGCAGTGTCACGCTAAAAATAATGCGATTAAAATGCTGAATTTTATAGATATTACAATAATTATTTTTTTCATACAAAATTTTCCAAGTCATATCTGTCAAAAAAGTGTACATTTTGCACGCAAATATCTGTTACTTTAAAAGTTAGAAGTACGTATTTAGACGAAAAAAAATATATTTTCAAGTATAACTTAGCGTTTAAGTGAAAAACATGGTGAATATTTTGTATAATTATAATGTTTAACTTATTTTTAAAGTAAGCGTTTTGTACATAAACGCCGCCATTTTAATATCTTTTCATACAATATTTCATTTTCCTACCGAATGAATATGTTCTTGAAAATAATAAACCTTTGAAATAAATGTAATTATGAAATAATAAAATGAAACACAAGGCATTAAAGCAAGTTTTAAGACATATATTGTAAAAATGTGTTTATTATTAGTAAAGATATAGGCATAATAAAATTGCATAATTTGTGAATAATATTTGATTTTTCTGACAATTTTCATTTTTATGGCATCGAACAAACCAATGTATGTAGGTACCTACATATTCAAAAAATGTATCGAACCCATTTGATATTTTTTACATGTTGGAATGGTTACTATGGTTACGGACACAATCTGATATTCAAATAAAATTTGTTATGAATCGAATTTATTTAGAACATTGTTGTAGGTAGGTACCTACCTACCTAATACTATTTACATACTTACGAATCAACAATATACTGATTTCCTATAGGAAAATTATTTTATTTATTTATTTATCAACCGTTTGTCCGATTATAATGAAACTTTGGTGAATTGTCGAGCGTATGCCCGGGATGGTTTCTGGATTTAAACTTTTTCTTATTCTTCTTCTTCTTCGTGTATTTGGTCATTTTACCAATGAAAGCGGAATATCCTGGGAAACGAAGGTCCGACTGTCCCTCCATCTCTTCGCAGGTCTTCCAGGACGGTATCTGGATTTAAACTTTTTTCTTCTTCTTCTTCATCGCGTATTTGGTCATTTTACATATGATGTTGGAGTATTCTGGGAGAAAAAGGTCCAACTGTCCTTCCATCTCTTCACAGGTCTTCCAGGACGGGTTCTGCATATAAACTTTTTTCTTCTTTTTCTTCGTCGTGTATTTGGTCATCTTACCTATGAAGATGAACTATCCTGGGAGAAAAAGGTCTAATTTTCCTTCCAACTCTTCGCAGGTTTCTGGATTTAAACTTTCTTCTTCTTTTCTTCTTCTTCTTCGTCGTGTATTTGGTCATTTTACCTATGAAGTTGGAGTATCTTGAGAGAAGAAGGTCCAACTGTTCTGCCATCTCTTCGCAGGTTTCTGGATTTAAACTTTTTTCTTCTTCTTCTTCATCGTGTAGGTATTTGGTCATTTTACCTATGAAGGTGGACTAACCTGGGAGAAGGAGGTCCAATTGTCCTTCCGTCTCTTCGCAGGATTCTGGATTAAAACTTTTTTCTTCTTCTTCTTCGTGTATTTTTTGTCATTTTACCTACATATGAAGTTGGAGAATCCTGGGAGAAGAAGGTCCAACTGTCCTTCCAACTCTTCGCAAGTCTTCCAAGACGGTTTTTGGATATAAACTTTTTTCTTCTTCTTCTTTTTCTTCTTCATCGTGCATTTGGTCATTTTACCTATGAAGGTGGACTATCCTGGGAGAAGATGGTCCAATTTTCCTTCCATATCTTCGCAGATATCTGGATTTAAACTTTTTTCTTCTTCTTCTTCTTCTTCGTGTATTTAGTCATTTTACCTTTGAAGGTGGAGTATCCTGGGAAAAGAAGGTCCTTTCATCTCTTCGCGGTTCTTCCAGGATGGTTTCTGGATTTAAACTTTTCTTAAGCGGCTGAAGGGACGGGATGTAATGAAGGGAAGGGATGCACTAAAGGGCCTGAAGGGACGGGAGGTACTGAAGGGCCTGATTGGAAGGGACGTAATGATGGATTGAAGGGACGGGAGGTACTGAAGGGTCTGAAGCGACGGTTCATGGAGTCTTATTCTTTTACTTCTTAATTTTATGTAGACTTTACAGTTTTTACACAAACTATTTCCTTTAGTCTTTTTCTTCGTTTTCTTATTTTATGTAGAACTTTGGTGAATTTTATACAAAACTATTTCCTATGGATTAATCTTCTTCTTCTTTTATGAAGACCTTTTAGTCAGTTTTTATACAATCAATTTCCAATAGTCTAATTCTTCTATTTTATGTATTTTTTCTTATTTTATGTAGACCATTGGGATAGTTTTTTATACAAACTATTTCTTATAGTCTTATACTTATTCTTCTCTTTTTTATTTAGACTTTTGGGTTAGTTTTAAGTCTAATAGTCTATTGTGCAGAAATATTATTAACGATATGCACACTTGATGAAAATACATATGTAAAAACAAATGGGATGTGGGATGTGACGATGTAACCTGCACTAGAATCTTTTCAATACTTTTGTTTAATCAAATTTAAACCGTTTATATCATCCTATTTTGAATAATTTTCAACACATTCATATTTGATTTGGTTGACGATATTTAAATAATGGGGGTTGTGGCCATTACTGAACTCTCCACAACGTTTATATTCAAATTTAAAACTATTTACTATAGTTTAAGTCTTTTTCTTCTTCGTTAATGTAGACTTTTGTGTCAATTTTAAGTCTATCAGTCTAATTGTGCAAAAATATAATGCACACTTGATGAAAAAAATATAAAAACGAATGGGATGTGACCAACACTAGATCTTTTCAGTACATTATTAAATCAAATTTTAACCACATTCCAACATCCAAAATTACTAAATTTTCAATAGGTACATATTACAATTTGTTTTCGATGATAATATTTAAAAATGGGGGTTGTTGCTAAACCAATCTCTTTACAACGTTGATAAACAG
This sequence comes from Molanna angustata, assembly GCA_963576475.1. Classification (NCBI taxonomy): domain Eukaryota; kingdom Metazoa; phylum Arthropoda; class Insecta; order Trichoptera; family Molannidae; genus Molanna; species Molanna angustata. Next base: position 10,743,012 of record OY754976.1, on the reverse strand, counting down.
TCATATTTAAAACCATTTCGCATAGTGCATGCGTGCAGAAATTGTATATTATACTTCATTCACACTTTATAGCAATATATAAAAAAGAATGGGTTGTGGCCATCATTTGAACATTTTACAATGCTTAAGTTCAATCAAATTTCAAACCACTTTTCATAGCCCGATATTGCAAAATAATTGGGAGATAATATTATAAAAACGATTGCTTATTCCTTCACAATTTTACATTCTTGGCCAACGGCGGGACATAAAAGCTAGTAACTAATATTATTTTCTTCTTATGAAAATTGTGAGCTGGATGTCTGCCGATGTACCATTTTTAATAAAATAAATAAATACTGAGTGAATAATAAAGGTATGAGACATATCTTTCCGTCTATGTAAACCTTTTAAATATCAGCTAGTAAAGTATCTTGGATTGTGTCATATTGTATGCAAGAATCGTCGGGATCAAGTCCCCGAGTACATTCTAGAGTCTACGTGAATACCTATCTACCTAAGAAACCTGAATATTATTTACATACCGTTCTGAGAACGTTATTCACCTGGTACCAACTTGCCAACCTCCCTTTACATTCATTATTATTTAACCTTATCCATCCATTGTTGCCAAACACACAGTATGACTCGTGCATAATGCATGACAACTCTTGTGTCAAGTCGAGGGCCCAACATACACGAAAACTGAAAATTAACGAACAGTTCCTTAAATTAATTAATTTTATTTTGTGTACACTTAACATAACTTCGTAAAGCCTAAGATAATGTAAATTATATAAGCACGCTTTTCTTCAAATCAAACAATATCAAAATTACCAGAAATAGAAAAAGATCGAAAGATTCTGAAGAGGAATCGATCAGGAACTATTTGACAATTATTATCGCTGCATAGAACCAAATATATTTTTTTATACTCCAGTGGTACAGTATAAAAACCAAAAAAATCGTTTTTTCGCATAAAATTAAGTTGATACATTATATAATATGGACATCATAGTAGTAAATCATTATTTTTTTGGATCGTTTAAAATAAACAAATAAAATAAAACACAGTATTTTTCATTATCTTTAAATTAAATGGCGCATACGATATTCTGATTATTCTGAAACATTATCTAATTTGGGACGCATGTGATTCATATCAACTACACCAACGAAGTTAACTGGTCTCATTTCTATGGTTCTGATATGAAAAATTGTGGCGGAGATTAGATTGATGACATGTATTAAGGACCTGGTTGATCTATTTTGTGTGAGCCTATATGTTTGTTGAGGTGGTGATTGTGAGTGTAGAATACTGTTATTGTGTGTCTATTTAATTTGGAACCATCACCTTGGACAATATGTAATTATTTATATTTTTTAATCTATTTATTTATCACACCATTTTAAAAATCTTCATTAAAAATACTACCAGTTCTAGGGCTAGCAGTGTACATATTATTATATTTCACACGAGACATATAGGTTGTACCTATTTGCATTTTTAAAAAGTATCTAAACAATATAAACTTAACTATCGTACACAGATTAAAAAATGGAATTGGAGTCATCATGATATGCATATACATATTGTGTATGTATGTATGTATCTTGTAATTTTTATTTGTTAATTGCACAAATAATCTGAACTAGTATCTCTTGGGAATACTGAACTGACAGAGCATAGATGTGATCCGTCAGTCATATCTTTAATCAGTAGAGTCTCAGATCAAATCAAGACAGTACAATATTTATAAAACAATTAGGTTTTTTTGCGAAAAAGGAAAGAATAAAAAAAAACAATTATATAAATTATGTCCTTTTACACTACGATGTCGAACATTTGATACATTTGATGCTTATATTGTCACTAAAAGTTAACTTCTAGCCCTAGAACAGGATTTCCTAGTTGGGCAGTAGTAATCTACTTGCTGTCGTAATTGAAAATATGATGTGATTAAAAATAAATAAATATATTTCACAAAATCTTACAAAAGCTGCTTACATAAAACAGAAAGGACACAGTGAGATTCGGAGCGGACATTTAAATTCTCTTATATCTAAATATTTCAGATCAAAGATGCGCCATCGACCACTCGATGTCTTTTACTGGTCGATTTATGATGTTCGGGTCCTTTAAATATTTTAAAGAAAGTACAAGAATAAAGGAATGAACACGACAGTGAATGAAGAATACAATAAATTTCAACCCTCTTTTTGAGATGCTTTAGAAATGGCAATACCTCTTTCGAAACATATGCATGGGAAATGTATATATTTTTATACACCCCTTTACCATAACAATAAAAATAATAATAAAACAATACTTTAAAGGGGTATAATTTTAATCAATTAAGAGGGGAAGGTCGACAATAGACAGTGTTGTGTTGTGTCATGTGTTGTTTTTGCAACACTTTGAATACACCACAGCTCATTTTGCTAAGGTCGGTTGAGTTGTAAAAAGTTAACATTAAACGCGAAAATTTTGAACATCAATAATAAATAGTGTTAAAAATCATAACTACGTAAATAATATGTCGACAAATATAATATATGCTATGATGTTTTTTTTATGCTATGATAATTTTTGTTATGATGTTTTTGTTTTTATTTTTTTATTTATCTTGGTGACATGTTTATTTTCTCTGTTCTTTTGTAGCTTTCATTTTATGTTGATGTACATGTATAATTCTGTCACTCTGTAATCTGGTTGGTTGGAAGAAATTGCCTAATGGCAATAAGCCCGCCAATGTGCATTTTATTTGTTTATATTATGTACAATAAGTTAAATAAATAAAATAAATAAATAAAATAAATATATTTGAAAAATATTAATTCATAGTAAACTTATTCCTAATCTCAAACGACAAAAGTGTTGATAACATTTTTACTGTAAGCAATTTCCTTTCAATTTAAAAAACAACTCGCTCACGCGAGTTGCTTTTATCATTTAAGACTAACTGAACCTAACCGCAATTATATGGAATGCAATAAAAAACGACAACGAAATAATATTACCGAGTTGAGTAGGTACGTAAATCTCCATTCCCTCAATTTTTTTGGTTTAAGTGATTTTTTTTTATCTAGGTACAGTTAGTCTTTAATAATAATAGTTGTTTTATAAATTGAATGGGAATTGGTTGCAGGAAAAATTTAATCAATATATTTGTCATTTGAGGTTAGGAATCAGTGTTCAACATTTTGTCAAGAGAAGTTGACGTCTTCAATATCAGCAAAAATATATTTCTAAATGGTACGTATTGTTTTTAAATTGTTATTAGGTAGGTTTACAAATTGTAGTTTATTAAATTGTAACTATGTATTGTATTGTTATTATCTGTGTATTGTATGTTGTTATTTTTCATAGCATGCCATATTAGGTTTCCCTGTAAATTCATGAGATTCTTTATGTCAAATAAATACTCGGTAAACTTTCCACTACATAAGATGGTATACATATTTTTAGTTGAAAGAAATAAACCGTTGTGTGTGGAAAATAAATTACCTCTATATAAGTTAATTTACTTCACACAACGTTATAACAAAACCTATGTTAATACTCTCTTCATGATACTCGCTGAAAAATATATGTAACTAACTACAAAACACTTATTCATAAAAGTGGATAGTATAAAACTGCAAAACTAAATAATTTTATTCCACAACTAAGAGTTCTAAGTAACCTTTGACAGTTTATTAAATCTTATGCTCGTAAAATAATTCTGTACTTTTTTTTATAAACTTATAAATATTTCTCTCAACAAGTTATTCATTGTATTCAACAATGTCTAAAATAATAGTGTAAAATTAATTAATGATTATCTTTTCATAAATATGGTTTTCTGTAAATTTGAAACATAATATTTCCAATTTTCATTGTCACGTTTACAGATTCAATTAAAATTCTAATAATCAAACTACGTTGCTCATTATATTTAATAGGATTTTAAACAGGTAATGAGAGAGGATTTTCAGATCATTTCGAAAATATTTCGGAAGATCAAATTACATTTCATTTCCTTCCAATGTGAAATGTTTCAAAGATAATTTATTTTGAATAATGCTTCATTCAAAAAAAAAATTAACTGTAAAATAAATACAATGAAACGTACAAAAGATACAGTACAACGTAAAAGATTCATCTTTGTTTAATTAAATTAAAAAAAGACATCTTCGTAATATGGAAAATCACCCAGCAAACTCATCATCTTCTTCAATGGTGCCAGAGCCCAATTCGAAGCATGGCCTGCTTCAAATATGCGTTATTCTTTGAGATAAATCTTGTGTTATAAAAAGAGATATTTATCACATATCTAAAGAATAATTTTTTGCGGATTAATAGACTTAATAAGGTGATAGGGAACACAAAATATATCAACATTTTTGACAAATCAAACACTGAACTAAAATAAGAAATAAAATAATTTGTTCAAACAATGATTATAACTAGTGTTCGTTCAGAATTTTGAAAAGTCATTGGATCTGGGGGGCAAGTCCCGTAAAACAATTGAATCAAAGCCCTCATGACTACCCATATCATGGATATAATTATTATATGGAATTCTATAGTGTATACTTACTTACTTTCCGTGTCCGGAACACCATCATATTCGCAGCCCCCAATATTCGGCCACTCGGATTCCACTAGTGTTTGCTAACACTGTGTCTTGGGGCGTGCATGTCGCTCCTATCATGGGACATGACAGTAGGTGCACGTTGTCCTGTCTGGCGCCACACTCGCAGATGTCTTCCTCTCTGTATCCCCATTTCTTGAGGTCACTGTAACAGCAGTGACCTCAAGAAATAATATAAATATAATGTATTAAGATATCATAGAACTCCATATGATAATTATATCCATGATATTTATTTATTTATTTATTTAATATACAGAAACACCAACAGAACACTGAACAACACAAACAAAAAAAAACATGAAACAAAAAATAGAATCTCCAGTGCTCCAATAACAGGTATCTCCCGCATGGCTATTGTGCATAGTTAGGTATGTACAATCAACGTCTCCTGACCATTCATATTATAAAAAAGACATTACTTTGCACAGTTAAAAGAAAAGTTTAAAATACACATATACATATATGTAGGAAAACAGAAAGAAAACAAATGTTGAACTAATAAAATAAAACATAAAAAAAGAAGGAACAATTGAACCGAGACAAAAAAAAACAAATAGATTTTACCCAGCATATTTTAAAGGATAAAAATAAGCAATTTATCATAGATCAATTTCTATGAAATATGAACGTCATTGTCATTACATTAAATTGTCACAACGATTCAGACGCAACGTCTGAATCTACCAATACAATGACACTCCGACACGGCAGAATGTCACTGTATTGGCAGGTGCATACGCGAGTGCAATGTAACGACAGTCAATAAATAACGTCGCGGACAAAATCGCGAACTCGGCAACATGCCCGTCTAACTAGAATATTTTTAGTAAGACTTATAAGTTAATATGTTGTCGAATTTGCTGGTTTATATGTCGTACTATACACGTGTTAGTATATGGGTAATCATGAGTGTTTTGGTATCGCCGATTGACCAGACTTGCCCCCCTGATGGATAAATACATTCCTACATCATCATTTATACATTCCGACAAACCATCACCCTATGTATCAATCGTGGTTATGGAGAGAGAAGCGAGCATCAAACACCTATATGCTAGCAAATAATATGATGGCATGTATCATTAATTTACTGCCACATGAACAAATTACCTCAAACGCTCGTAGGACTGTGACAAAACAATGATCATCGGTACACAATTAAAAAGGGACGTAACTGTTCCACCGTTACATAGTGTCATAATAACCCCAAAAAGGGCAGGTGGTGACGAGCAATCAGGGCTAATAAACCACCTCTCGCACCCCACATAAGGACCTTTTGCTGTGGTCACAGCCAAATATCCAATTAACTCTGGATCCAGGACCCCACACTTGCATTGCCTACGTGATAATAACATATTTATATTAAAACACTAATCCAAAGAGAAATGAATTCCTACAAAAGTTTCCCAACATCAAAGGTAAACGCTTCCTACACAGTACACAGCAATCAGACTTATATTAAATTCAATTAAATTATTATTCTGTCATATAATGTCGTATCTGTGGGAATCCGAGATTATTTCTAGTAAGTGACAATAAGGGATGAATGAAAAAATATATCAGTTTCTTTTAAACCTTGATAACTCCGAGTAGTCTATAGAATGTGGCAACTTGTTATTAGGTGCGTGTTAAATTAATATTTGACATAGTACCTGTTAGTTACCCAAGAAGCAATATAAAAAGTTATTTTCACTGTGTTAACATTAACACTTATTCAAAATATATTTACTAACCAAACATATATCAAAAAAGAGATTTTTGTTACAGAATCCTGATTGTTTTTTTTTCCTCAGTATATGTAGTTAGTATTCTTGGAAGAGTAAAAATGGTCTGGTGACGTCCCTGAGACAAGACATAATGGCGTTTTTACAAATCTTCTTCACTTATCACTATTAAAAGTCTTAGTGTTACGGTTTCGCAGTTAATTTTATATTATTTTTATTGGTCGATAGAGAGTTACACAGTCTACACAATTTATAAAACAGACAATGTACATTACTTTATTAGTGGACCAGTGAAAACTCCATGCATTATTCAATGGGATAATTAATATTGATATAAAAATTTACAAATAATGTATAATTGATTTACTAGTACATAAAAAAATACTAAAATAAGACAGCTGATTAAATCGAAGTAAGTACTAGGAAAGATAGGAGGAGACAGCTGACCTAAACACACTGAGAGAGCGCGCAGGGATGTCGAGTGAATTAAAGAAAGCATTGTACACCGTGCAAGCACGGTAAACAAAACCATTCTGAGTGTAGTTGTTATTACAATAAGGAATATAAAAAGTGCTAGGATATCTGGATGTTCTGCTCGGACAGTGAAAGCAAATTGAAAAATCGAAATTGAGTGGAAGCAGTTGATGAACATATATTTTTCATCACGTTTTCAACGGATAGGCATGACATACGGTGTTTCACTATGAAATGTTGTACCATACGAAGATACAGCCCAAATATAAGTTCGATCAGCTGTGAAAAATTAACTATGAGTTATATAAGTAGATATCTCTAGTTTTAGGTACTTAAGAAATATGATTAGTCAGTAGAGTTTTAATTAATATGGTAGTTATATATACGATTTTTATGTGCTTTTAAGTATATCTAACACATATGATTATTATGTGCTAAGCATATCTAGCACATATGATTATTATGTATCAAGTATATCTTACACATATGATTATTATGTGTTAATTACCAAAACTTAGAGAGGATTAGTTTTCCATGGAATACGCTTCGTTTCTTATCTATGATTTTATATTTCAAAACTTTCAAATTGCTTTAATTTTCGGGAAAATTGTTTTATCAATGTTTGCTTAAAAATGTACAGGATAAAATAAAAATGCGATCAGGTATTATCAATTTTCGAAGTAAATAGGTTTTATATTTCAGCAACCCAAACTCAATCAAATTTATATTCAAGAAGAAGAGGTACAGGAGATATCGACCACGATCCAAACGTAAAGTAATGATATTCACACAAACATACTAAAACGCAGGTAAGCAGAGATAACCGACTGCAATGATATTCAGGGGACTAAAATTCAAACATACAAGTGGTATTGACAGAAAAAAGAGTTGGTAGTACACTCCCTAAAAGATAGTCTTTTGACATCATCCAATGATCGATGCGGATACGGAGAAAAACAGGCAGAGACGAGTGGAAACAAGTAGAAAAGACCTTCATTCGGCGATAGAAAAAGAAGGGTTAAGAAAAAGGTGTGAAAAAGTCCGTGTTACATGTAACATCATTTCATAAAACATATTTAAACCTCCATTATTCCATAGTGTGGAGAGTAAAAATGGACAGATAGAAAATCCCAACTATAGAAGACTACACGGAGACCACAAAAGAGATGGAAGAACAGTTGATCTGGATCACCTACTCCAGGATAGTCCACCTTCACAAACAGATCAAGAAGAAAAAAAAAATAAAACAACTAAAGCGAATATTTTTATTGTTGCATATACGCAAATATTTTTTTTTCCCTGTCGGGAGTCAATGGTATTTTATTACAAATTTATAATTTCTCAATAGAGATGAAGGTGGAATATGATAGAAGAACTCTTGGGATACTATAAATATATTCGATAAACATACACATTGGTAACCTCATTGACGAAGTAAGAGAGCAAGCGAATACGGCCGCCGTCGTGGCTGGATGCTTGAAAAATACTGTATGGAGAAACAGACATGCAGAAGGAGAATAAGGTAAGGATCTATAAGACCTGGGTAAGACCGATCATGACATACGGCATAGAAACAAGATCTGACACCGCCAGAACAAAAAGCCTCCTAAGAACCACTGAGATGATGACTCTACGACACATCGCAGGCGTAACACTTCGTGACAGAGTAAGGAACTCGAAAATAAGGAGAATCTGTGATGTCGAAGATGCTGTGCGATGGGGAAGAACACGAAGACGATTCTGGAGAGATCATGTGGGGAGAGCAGGTTCGGATCGAGTAGTGAGGATAGCAGCGGATGAGGAGATAACAAACAGCAGACCCCCTGGAAGAACACCCAAGCGATGGAGGGATAGATGGACGTCCACCTGACAAGAGCAGACTTCGAGAATAACAGAACACAGTCCTAACTAAAACGAAAGAAGATACACATTGGTGCAAGTATGTAAGCAAGCCAAAAAATGTATTAATAATTCCGGCGCAGTTCAGGGGTGGGATAGGGAAAGGGAAATACACATGAAAAACACTCCTCTTAAACTCGGAATATCACCGGTATAATACGCGAGGTGCAAACAACATCAGACCCGCAAAGTGCAGACTGGCAAAAGTCGCAAATAGCTTTGTGGGACAGAGTATTAAGCTGTATGTATAATAAACTGCCACCTCACATACGGGCATTGAATGAAGGTAGTTTTGAGAGAGACGAAGAAGTATCTCGTCGATAAATCATTTTATACAACTGAAGAAATGCTAAATGTCCAAAGGCGTGCTATACGTCTGATTGATGATCCATCACTGACTGATGGATTGCAATCACTAGAACACAGACGCAAAGTCGGTATTGTAAGTTTATTCTATAGATGCTACCACGGGAATTGCTCAGAAGAACTTGCATCTTTGGTGCCTCCTCCACCCACTCGCAACAGAGTCACTCGCTTTACTCAATCGCAGCATCCATTCACAGTGGACCTTCAAAATATACGAACAAGTCGCTTCTCGAACTCCTTTATTAATACAGCAGCCCGACTGTGGAACGATCTTCCGAATTCTGTGTTTCCACCTTCGTACAACCCGGGTCTTTTTAAAATCCGAATTGATAAACTCTTTTTTAGATTGCAAACCCCTCCCAACGCTACGTAGTACGCTTCTTCGGAAGAGTACAATGGACCCAAATCCTAACAGCTGGTGTCCCCTACGTAGACATGTTAAAAAAAATTAAAGAGATTTCAATTAGTATGGAGTATTTTGTCTTTGTTTATTAATAATTATTTGTTTATTTATAATCAATGACGACTCCCAATTGCTCTGCTTGGGAGCCTATGGAGGATAAACCAATACAAATATAAATCAATAAAAAAGGCACAATTTGTAAACGTTGTGCCAGCGCATAAAGTGATCACGTAAACCGGCCTGTGACAGATTGTAGGTGCATTGATTTTGCGGTACCCTATATTAAAAATTTGCTCTAAAAATAAAACAGGGGGGCAAGTCTGGTCCAATCGGCGAAATCAAAATCCTCCTGATTACCCATATCATGGATATAATTATAAGTTCTATGACATATTTAGATGACATAGAACTCCATATGATAATTACATCCATGATATGGGTAATCACAAGGGTTTTAATTTCGCCGATTGGTTCAGACTTGCCCTCCAGGGGGCCAAGCCAATATGACAAGATAAAAGTTAACGTTTGGCGAAAAGTTGGTTGGTTGGTTCGTGCGTTATTTTTTTTTTGTATGGGATTTGACGTTTGATTAAGTCACGCCGGACCAACTCACGAACGTTTCTCCAAACGATAACTTTTAACTTGTCATCTTGGCTAGGCCTCCTGCTATCTAACGGCGATATTCATCAGGTATTTTCGCTCATCAAGGTGCTCGTATATTTGAGAATATAATTATAACAGGTTGGAAAGGATTAAAACCATTTGATTTCTGATTCCTTTGGCCGAGGGAAGACCTAAATAATTCGTCTGTGAATTTTCTCAACTCGACTTGGAATAATAAATAACATTTTCATAGTGAATAATGCCCCAGGGGTATAACCTCTTCAACTGGGATAATATTATCTCATACAAGTGAAGCTGGTTTCGAGTCTACATTGCCACCATAGTCGGTGTACATAATATTGTTTAACTAAATACAAATTAACACTTGATCCTTGCGTATTTTCTAATTACATCACATAATATAAATTTGAGATTTTTTCATGAATGTTGTCAGTTGGGGTGGGTCGTGATCGTACAGATGACCTCTCAGCCATAATGTTCCCCGTTGAAACATTTCATCAATCGTGGTATGTCCACTGAGTAGAATAATACGCTCATATAATTCTTTGCATACAAAAATATCTAAGGAGACTCGATAGTTTGATACTTAATCTCGAAACATACATACATACCATCATGCTGTTTTCATATTTTGGGTAGGAAAAACATACTGAACTCCATACTATCCAATCCTGACATACATAGCTACATGTTTTATATAGAAAACAATATATCTTAAAATATTTATTAATTTGTGTTTATGTGTTTGGTACGTATTCTTCAATTATATATAAGTAGGTACTATCGCCATCGACAGTTGGATCTCATGTGTTACATGCAACTAGTAATATATAAGTTTATATGTTAGAGTGTAATATAATATAAAGAAATATGATGTAATATAGTGTGATACAATGCAATATGATAAAATGTAATATAATGTTATGCAATATAATATGATGAAATATAATATACCTAATGTAATATGATTTCATTGCCTAAGGACTGTTACTTACACTAATTTATAAGGCAATTTTTAATGTAGGATGTGGCCACTTGTAATTGGCTGACCAGTTTTGTATTAGCTTTTTCTTATTTTATGAAACTGATGTATAATAACTTGTTAGCTGTAATAATAAATAAATAAATATATTGTTAGCTCATTGCTTGAATTGTTTACTTATAATATTTATTGCATATTGAATTGTTTGTTGACCTATGAAGGTTTATTGATTGCTTTATTTTTTCACTGCTATAATGTGTTTATTTATTATTATTTGTATTATATAATTGCATACCGATTTGTTTGTTGACCTATGATTTGTTATTGGTTGCTTTATATTTTTTTTTATTGCTATGACGTGTTAATTTATTTATTTACTTATTGATTGCTTTCAAATTGGGATACTTTTTTCATTACTTACTATGAGTATAATTCTTTTGTTTTAATTTCAATATTACAATCAATGTAGCTTCAAGTGGACTTGTTATTAAAATTATGATAAAATTGTCTGTTTAAAACAGTAATTACTCCTAGTTGGATAGACAAAGATTTATTGGAGAAACTAAAAAACATGGTACTTTCCAACAACTAGGTATTTTATTTTATGTAATTAACTATAAACACTATAAATTATAAATTACATGTTCAACAACTATAAGTTTCTGTAAGTATTTTACTATGGAAAAATAAATATTATTATTAAAATATTATAAATCACAATATAATATAGACCTCCAACACGGGTAGGTTCTCGCCTACCTAAAAGGGGAAACTATAATGTTAATGTGTTATGTTACTTAATTGTTAATGAATAAATACATAAATAAATAATAAATTACTGCATGATTTTGATTTAACATAAAACTGGATTGTTTCATCTACCAAAGATATATTTAATGTTTTTATTTATTTATTTATTGATTCACGGCTCAAAGCCTTTTACAAAATTAAATATTACATGACACAGCATAAACAAAAGAAAAACAATTTATAAACATCTAGACATAACAACGGTAGCAGAGGATATATAAAGAAAAATAAAAACATATAAGAGAGGTAAATTAAACAACAAAGTACATACATTAAAAACCAAAGAATAAATAAATAAAAAAAAACTCAAATAAAAAATACATAAGAATATTACTGACTGAATAATATAAAAATGAATGGTGTGAACTACCTACATACTTAGCCACACTGAATCAGAGAATGCTGCCAGATGTGATTATATATTACATTATTGAATTAAATAAAATAAAAATCAAATGTACAAAAATATATAAAATATAAAATATATAAAAATGTTAAAATATATAAATATGTAAAAATATATAAAAATGAAAACAACTGACTACACAATCATTTGGGGGTATGTTTTTGAAAATGTTTTAATAAAGTAAATTTTTATTCATTAAAATAGTTGAAGAAAGGGTCAGTCTGATAACCAAAGTCATTGCCCAATCGATGGATTCTAGTAATTTGCTACGAAATTTTACAATTATTGCTGTCAGTTGACAAATTCAATAAAGTCACTTTTAATACCGATTAGGACCGGTTAACTATAGCTGTACGATTTCGATTTTCATGCTGTATTTTTTTATTATATGTAACAAAACACTGTATTTTTTTGGACAAAAACAATTTCAACGTCTGCCGACGGCACAGCCTCAATGTCGTTCATTTCTAAAATTAAAAAAGAAATTTAAATTAATAAAAATTCACCAAAGAGCTTTTGTCCATTATTCAAAAAAGAAAAAAAAACAAGGTCGGTATTGTAGTCTCCCGACATTACCGACGCTTTCAGACACCTCTCGCCATTTATCTTGGCAGGGATGACGTCAGTTTAGCAATTTCATGGTTCGTGATGATCCTTTCAGGGAACATCTCAACGCTTTATCAGCTCACTATTTGAATTTTAAAACAATTAGCCGAAAATGTATTCAACAATGTCTATGAAATATTCAACGAGGATCGAAATTTTGTCTTTCGTTGAAAGGGGAATCGGCGAGGGAGAAAAATCGGCACCTACTTTTAAATTATAGGGGCAGGTATAGGTGATTTGACAATGATTAATAGTGAATTAGTGGCTGTAAAATCCATATTACAAATCGATCACATTATTTTATTTTATTTTATTTTATTTGGAAAACATACAGCATACATAATAACAATAATTTCATGCCTAAGTAACATGTTTACACTTATGTATATAAAAGTTGTAATACCTTACAAACATATTTTTTATTTATTCTATTTATTCATTATTTCTTTTTCTTACATTATCATTGGGCGGGTACATTCGAAACACCAGGAGAAAAAGAACATCAGATATTACTCTGATTAAAATTTTAATAGCAAAAGTAAAAGGAACAAGCAAACAGTAAAAAAACATATTTTTAAATTATTCTGGTTAAAATTAAAATGCACAAACTAGTATTAAAATTAAAAATTTAAGAGATAAATTCAACATCAAATAATTCAGGTTATAAAGGCCAAAAGTAGAAATAACAAAATAAATCAAAACAAAATAACACATTAGTCGCTACAATTGTAACCTAACTTCACCGCATAATAATGTAATTACATATCTTATTCTACTTTATTAAAGAATAAATTTAATGCAAGGAATATAATTGTTTTAGAGAAGTGTATGCACATTGTGTTGGGCAAACTGCTTAAAAAGTTGCCTAATTAGCCAATACCAAAAAACAATAATTACAATAATAAGAATTAATGAACACCAAATAAAAGCATTTTTTCCACAAAACTCGATTACCTACAATGATTAAATGTTTTAGTATAGGATGATTTTAGTTTAAATTGGTTAGTTTCATTTTAGATCTTGATAATGCCGAATCACCTTTGCGAAAAGGTTCGGTCATTATAATCGAATTTTGTGGAAAAATACTTCTATTAAACTGTTCCATGCACCCTGCGCAAATGGCGAGGTTAATGCTATATGGCTATTTCTTCCAACTAACCAGTGTTACCAAACATGCATATAAGTTTTATTTTAAAATATATTGAAATTGAGATAAGACACGGGATACGGGAAATTGACAAATTACGTTAAATAATGAAAATACTTAGATATAATGTTAAAATTTATTATTACACTATGTTTTACCCGTCTACGAGTAATCCTTTCATTGTGACTAGGTACTTTTAAATAAAAGTCGAATCAATTAAATTGGTTATTTTCACCTATACCTACTCATTCAAACACAATATTATGTAAAGACAAGCTTTGTCAAACATTACAGGAATACTGAAGTATGGTACACCTTCGTTAATTCATAGTAAATTTGTGGTAAGCGGTCAGGATTTACAGTTCAATAACTATACATAATACCTCTTTACAATGATTTCTATCGGAAACATCTCTTCGTCTTCCAATACTTTAGTTCCTCAAGTGATTGTACAATACATACAAGTATATTGGGTACCTATATGGGAACGTTTCAAGTCAAGCGAGACGCCATTGTTATCGATACGAAGGTACAACCCCTACATAAGAAAACCCACAAATAATATTTTTTTCGTATAACATTATGACATGTGTTATTTCTGCCCAAATTTTAAGCATAATATTATCCGACGGTTTTTCGATAAAGAAATCAATTAGGTTAACCTGTCATCACAAATGAAATTGAAATCATATTGTGTGAATAATATTCGAATCAATAATTCAAAGGAGAAAATTTATATAATATGAAATTGATCAATAATACAAAACATTTTGGAAATAAAATATTTTTTTATGTACAGTAAAGTGAACAAATGTAGATTTATTGATATAAGGCAATCTTTTCCACCAATCTCAAGCAACGTTAAGCCTCAGTTATTATTGAAAAGAAATGAATTAATATCAATGTTGACATGTGTGTGTCTATATTATAATGCTCTGTTGGTGTATTATGTAAATGAATAAAAATAAAAAAATAAAATGAAAACTAGTCACTGTAAGGATTTTCAACATGATATTTAAGAATTTAAAATCGATTGAATCTATATTTTGGGCTGTATAATGGGTAAAAAATTACATATTACGCCATACCTACATACAAAAGCTTACATCTAGCGCTCTCTACATGATAGCAGTTGAAAATTGATTTAAAATTAGGCTACAATGTCATACTCTCAACTTTTCTTTTAATATTGGACAGAAAAATATGTACTTACCTATTATGTTATTTATCTACCAATCCAAATTTTTGAGACTTTTGAGTCCAGCGATTGAAACTCCATAAAAGCATTGGTAAATGCACAAAGAGTATATTCATATTTTTCGTTTAGCCTAGGAAAAATTTATTCGACTGTTTTAACTTTATCAGAATATTAAATCGAGTTTAGTTTGGCTTACTTACTCCTAGCCATATTCTATCCGGTGCTGTACCTCTTCTGAATTTTTCCATTGAACTCTAATTTGTTGTTTGCTGCCATCCATGATCCGCATGCCGGACAATATCATTTGTCCACCTTTTAAGTGGTCTTCTTACGCCTCTTTCGTTGGTCAAGGGCCTAAACTTCAGAATTCTAGACCATAGTGACCATCTGACTATGTCTTGACCCGCCACGTGTCCCGCCCACTGCCATTTCAGCCTTGCTGTTCTTACTGTGATGTCGGTAACCTTTGTTCGACGTCCAATCTCCTCATTTTTGATTCTATCACTAACACTAACGCCCAACATTTACCTCTCCATTGCTCCATAGTTTGATTATACCAATTCACAAATGGTATAAATATGGTTTTTATTCAGGCAGAAATGTTTGTAGAAAATACAAAACTAATGATTGAATACGAGGGTAAGAAATACTATTTAATTTTCGATTCGCTGCTCCGCCTAAAAAGTTTCTTTCTGAAATATATATACGCCTCGGATTAACAACATTTTCCCATCACATATTTTAAGATTTCTCTTTGACCCAAAATAAGTTTCCCTAAGTGTGCTTTTAGCCGAAATCCAAAACATCTTATTCCGTATGCTATCGAGTACATAACGTACGTCTAAATTTTCTTCTCTTTCTTCTATATGACTGTTTACTCGGTATCTTTCACGTTCACAAGGAAATCAGACGACGATGATAATAATTCGCAGTCTCGCTCACCCAGTTATCCACAATAAGTAGATGTTGTTTGTCTAAAAACAGAAATCCAAAGACAACAAACAACACTATTAACATAAAAACACAGAAAATGGAATCATTTGTCGAAGAACAGAGGGTTCTTTTTATTTCGATGAGTTTGGATTATGTCACTTAAAATTAATGTTAAACTATTCCGACACAAGCACTGCTTAGGGCCAGTCTTATAAACGAAAGACCAAATATTCGTAAGTATGTTAACGATTTACTAACTGATGGATGTTCCTAAGTAGATATTACTATCGGCGGTATTATAAAACTATTTTAACTGTCCGTTTATTTGACAGTTACAGTCTAATTAGACTACAATGGATTTTCATTAGATTTATAATGGACTATAATGGATTGTAATGGATAAAGCGGTGCTGTCATTGCAATATATAAACAGAGAGTGTTTAATTTTTTTTTATTACTTCAAACAATATCAAAAATTACAAAAATGTTGATAATCCTTTATTATTTAGCTAGCGCGCTGGATTAGCAATTCAGTGGACGCTGGTTCAAATCTCGCCTCAACTGATTTTGTTCACTTATATCACAAGCATTTATGCCTAATTTATGGCATTAAAATTTAAAAAACTTAATGCATATGTAGTAAATAGTTACAATTATTTATTCATTCATTTTTTATTTTTTTTTATTTTATTTTTTATTATTTAAAATTAAAAAAAAAATTAAAATAAAATAAAACGAAATTCAGTGTCATCAATGTCATGTTAAAATAATAAAATATTTGGTCAAACACAAACTTGTAATCAAATTCGTTCCGGTTATTCAAAATCACTGTCGGCCGAGATTTTTATCGAAAAAAAGGCAATTCAATATAAAAATCCAAAAAATGTAAACTAAAAAAAAACTATAACTAAACTGTATTTCAAAATATTCGTAATATTAAAAATGTACCTCAACACAAAAAAACAAGCATGGTAAAACTCAATACTTCCATAACTTATCGTTAACGAACGCTTAATCGGTGGTCCGACTGTCGGTAAAGGCTATCGGTAAAATTTTACTAAAATTTAACTAACGGATTGTTATAAGACGAAATATAGAGCATTTGTATCAAATTTCGGTTTGTTTGGTCTGAAATCTAACTAACGGACGTTTATAAGACCGGCCCTTAGTGAATAGTTCGTATCGAGTGTATCGACTGGATGTTGATACTGGTGAATTGTTTACATGTGTTGTAAGAACTGATTCTGTTCGTGTTATAATTAAGTATCCAATATTCTAAATTGTCTAAGTTCTATAGTTAATTGAACTGTTGTTGCACTTTTGTTATTCTGTATTGTTTATGTGAATTTAAAGAAATTAATAAATACGTAAAACGGTGATTACAAAAACTAACTCTAAGTAACAAAAAACACAGAAGTTTTCTTCATATTTAAGCAACGCATGTTTGCCAATCCACTACTTATTTATTAAAGAAAGCTATTTTTTTTTTCAACTAAAAAATATGCTAAAAATAACTATTATTATACTACGTAGCTTGGGCTGGTTAAAAAAAAACATTTATGACCTCTGTTAAAGTAAATAACATACGTATAATAAAGATATTATATAGTAAATGTCTTATCTATATTGAGAAATGGCACGAGTCTTCATTTACTGGATAGGTTACCTAATATATGAAATAAATTTCGGTGCCACTATTTTTACGACCGGAATTGGCGGGAAAAGCGTTTTCCCGCCAAAAAGTGTCTATTTACACGACAAATTTTCTGACGTCGTCTATGTTTTTAGGTCATTTATAACCATAGAAAGCGCAGATAAATCAAAATACAAAAATATTTACCTTTGTCATTTTTTCAGTGGTCATAAAAATGCATCATGGAAACCAACTTGACGAAAAAATAAATAATATTGGCATCTTATTACATATACTTAAGTAATTTTATAAATCATTTTTTCATCGAGATCTACATATATCTACTATAACAAAGTATAAACAAAGATAAATATTTTTATAACTTGATTTATCTGCGTTTTCTGTGGTTATTTTTGGTTTTCGTCTATGGTTGGGTCGTGTAAATAATCGTAGCCAGTAAATTTAGAGAAAATTTGAATCTGTCCCTAGTAAAAGTGTCTATATGAAAAAAAAAATCCAGGAAAGATATAAAAATTCTAATGAAGAAGTCCAATTACTCATTTAAACGAGTGGGTTGTGGCCAACACTAAACTCTCCACACCACAAATATTGACAATGAAATATTTTATTCATTCTAAATTTTACTACCAAGAATATAAATTTTCTAACGATAGTATATTTTCATGTTAAGATAGACAAACTATTAATGCAGTATGGTGAAGAATTCTAATGTTGTATGAAATATTTTAATAAAAGCAGATAAATTTTGTTTTAAAGGACGTTAGAGCATTTTGACAATTTTGACACGTAATATCATATGAAGAAATTTTTGTTATTTATGAAAAGCTAATCAGTTCGATGTTCAAGCTCTTTACATTATAACATGAAATCAAATTACTGAACTTTTCCATACATAAGAAATTTATCTTATTATATACATTTTTATTCATACTAAATTTTACTACCAGGAAAATAAATTTTCTATCGACAGTATATTTTTATGTTAAGATAGACAAACTATTATTGCAGTATGGTGTAGAATGCTTATGTTGTATGAAATATTTTAATAAAAGCAGATAAATTTTGTTTTAAAGGACGCGAAAGCATTTTCCAAATTTTGACAGGTGATATCATATGAAGAAATTTTTTGTTATTTATGGAAAGCTAATCAGTTCTATGTTCAAGCTCTTTACATTATAACATGAAATCAAATTACTGAACTTTTCCATACATAGAAATTTATCTAATTACATTTTTATTCATACTAAATGTTACTACCAGGAATATAAATTTTCTTCCGATAGTATATTTTTATGTTAAGATAGACAAACTATTAATGCAGTATAGTGAAGAATGCTTATGTTGTATGAAATATTTTTAAAAAAGCAGATAAATTTTGTTTTAAAGAACGCGAGAGCATTTTTCAAATTTTGACAGGTGTTATCATATGAAGAATTTTTTTGTTATTTATGGAAAGCTAATCAGTTCTATGTTCAAGCTCTTTACATTATATCATGAAATCAAATTACTACACGTTTCCATACATAGAAATTTATCTAATTACATTTTTATTCATACTAAATGTTACTATCAGGAATATAAATTTTCTTCCGATAGTATATTTTTATGTTAAGATAAACAAACTATTAATGCAGTATAGTGAAGAATGCTTATGTTGTATGAAATATTTTAAAAAAAGCAGATAAATTTTGTTTTAAAGAACGCGAGAGCATTTTCAAAATTTTGACACGTGATATTATATGAAGATTTTTTTTGTTATTTATGGAAAACTAATCAGTTCTATGTTCAAGCTCTTTACATTATAACATGAAATCAAATTACTGAACTTTTCCATACATAGAAATTTATCTAATTACATTATTATTCATACTAAATGTTACTATCAGGAATATAAATTTTCTTCCGATAGTATATTTTTATGATAAGATAGACAAACTTTTAATGCAGTATGGTGTAGAATGCTTATGTTGTATGAAATATTTTAAAAAAAGCAGATAAATTTTGTTCTAAAGAACGCGAGAGCATTTTCCAAATTTTGACAGGTGATATCATATGAAGATTTTTTTTGTTATTTATGGAAAGCTAATCAGTTCTATGTTCAAGCTCTTTACATTATAACATGAAATCAAATTACTGAACTTTTCCATACATAGAAATTTATCTAATTACATTTTTATTCATACTAAATGTTACTACCAGGAATATAAATTTTCTTCCGATAGTATATTTTTATGTTAAGATAGACAAACTTTTAATGCAGTATAGTGAAGAATGCTTATGTTGTATGAAATATTTTTAAAAAAGCAGATAAATTTTGTTTTAAAGAACGCGAGAGCATTTTTCAAATTTTGACAGGTGATATCATATGAAGAATTTTTTTGTTATTTATGGAAAGCTAATCAGTTCTATGTTCAAGCTCTTTACATTATATCATGAAATCAAATTACTACACGTTTCCATACATAGAAATTTATCTAATTACATTTTTATTCATACTAAATGTTACTATCAGGAATATAAATTTTCTTCCGATAGTATATTTTTATGTTAAGATAAACAAACTATTAATGCAGTATAGTGAAGAATGCTTATGTTGTATGAAATATTTTAAAAAAAGCAGATAAATTTTGTTTTAAAGAACGCGAGAGCATTTTCAAAATTTTGACACGTGATATTGTATGAAGATTTTTTTTGTTATTTATGGAAAACTAATCAGTTCTATGTTCAAGCTCTTTACATTATAACATGAAATCAAATTACTGAACTTTTCCATACATAGAAATTTATCTAATTACATTTTTATTCATACTAAATGTTACTACCAGGAATATAAATTTTCTTCCAATAGTATATTTTTATGTTAAGATAAACAAAATATTAATGCAGTATAGTGAAGAATGCTTATGTTGTATGAAATATTTTAAAAAAAGCAGATAAATTTTGTTTTAAAGAACGCGAGAGCATTTTCAAAATTTTGACACGTGATATTATATGAAGATTTTTTTTGTTATTTATGGAAAGCTAATCAGTTCTATGTTCAAGCTCTTTACATTATAACATGAAATCAAATTACTGAACTTTTCCATACATAGAAATTTATCTAATTACATTATTATTCATACTAAATGTTACTATCAGGAATATAAATTTTCTTCCGATAGTATATTTTTATGTTAAGATAAACAAACTATTAATGCAGTATAGTGAAGAATGCTTATGTTGTATGAAATATTTTAAAAAAAGCAGATAAATTTTGTTCTAAAGAACGCGAGAGCATTTTCCAAATTTTGACAGGTGATATCATATGAAGATTTTTTTTGTTATTTATGGAAAGCTAATCAGTTCTATGTTCAAGCTCTTTACATTATAACATGAAATCAAATTACTAAACGTTTCCATACATAGAAATTTATCTAATTACATTTTTATTCATACTAAATGTTACTACCAGGAATATAAATTTTCTTCCGATAGTATATTTTTATGTTAAGATAGACAAACTATTAATGCAGTATAGTGAAGACTGCTTATGTTGTATGAAATATTTTAAAAAAAGCAGATAAATTTTGTTTCAAAGAGCGTTAGAGCATTTTGACAATGTTTACACGTGATATCATATGAAGAAATTATATGATATCTATGAAAAGCTAATCAGTTCTAAGTTCAAGCTATTAATATTCTTCTATCAATATGAAATCAATGAACTGATCATTGCCAAATATAAAAAAATTCTCTTGTTACATATAAGTTTCATACAAATATCCATTAAATAAAATATAATTTTTGAAACCGTTGAATATTTTTCTTTTAACATTGACCAACTTTGAATACAATTTTATGAAGATTCTTGGTGTTGTATAAATAGTTGAAACCAAATTAAAATATCTCTAATTTCCAGGTCGTGAGAGCATTTTTTCAGTTTTAATAGATGAAATCATAAAGAAACATTGGGAAAAAATGAACCGTTGTCTATGGAAAACTAATCAGCTCTAAGTTTATGGACTTAACACATGTGATATCAATATGAAGTCAATCGGACTTATAGTTTGGGCTGCAGAGAGGACACAAAAAAAAAACAACGTAAATGATGAATTCATAGAGAAGAAATCAAAAGTTGTCTATGGAAAACTAATCAGCTCTAGGTCTTTGCACTTTACACATATGATGTTAATATGAAGTCGATCAGACTTATAGTTTGGGCTGTAGAGAGGACACAAAAAAGATAAATGCTACGGCGTACGGCGTACGGCGTACAGCGTATACGCCATACACACAAACACATCACGACGAAACTCATAGTGTGCATTCTCTACATGATACCCATTGAGAAATTGATGTAAAAAAAATACGCTTAAATTTTGCGAAATCATGACTCTCCCCTATTCCATAGTGTGGAGAGTAAAAATGGGCAACGAACAATAACATTTTTTTAAACAATATAATAAATAAGAATAACAACATAAGTAATTGTAACTTAATCAGCCCACCTTTGATTTCATGTTCCATGTACTCACTGCTGGTAACAAAACAATTAATTATTCCTGTCTAATGTTGCTCCTGAAAAGGGTCCTGGACATACAGAATATATCCACGGACCTGATCCTTTTTTCAAATTATTATATATGTGGTAAGGCATCGGTACAATGGCGAATTCTGAGCGGCGTCAGTGTATTTTTTTTTGTCAAAAAGAACGTTGAGGTGTGCCTTGTGCGTTTGTTTGGTATGTTGAAGTTAATCATTTTCAGAAGGTCTGTACAGTCAATATTGGAGTTTATTACGTCATAAAGGTACATTAAGTCTGAGGTCCTTGATTTTAAATTAATTTTAATACAATTACAAAAAAAAATATAATGAGCCTTAGTTGTCATAATAAACCCTTTTAAAACCATAAAAAATTTTGGTAGCAATGTATCGTTACATATATAATTCTGCACGTGCGTATGTCACTGGACTCCTAAACGGCTGTATCGATATTATTTTTTTGTGTTTTTTAGTGGGTCCCTGGATGGATTAGATTTGCAAATCGAATCAAAAACTGTAAAAGTGGAAATAAAAAATATAAAAAACGTGTCTAAAAATGTATGCCTATTATTAAGCAAACAGTGGCTATATTTTTTGAGATATGCTTTAAAATGCGAAACGGGAGTTTAATTATATGTTTATATTATAATTCTTCTAATGTATTAAATAAACCCTTTTTAAACCATAACACAACTTTTGGTGGCAATGTAATATATAAATCCTTTCTAGGGAAACCTTCAGTTGTTTTCCATTGAATAGGTATATAAAATAGGTAAATATATAAATAGGTATATATTTTCCATCGTATAAGATAAACACAATAAACACCAATCACGCATGACGGTTGGTTATGTATATAGGTTAGGTTAGGTACACATCGGTTCATATTGAAAGCGGACTAACACTAATTGCTGATTTGACATCGCAACCACAAATCCTCTTAGGACAGGGCCCCGTGTAATCTAATAATAAATATATTATATACATACAAGAAGGCTTTCATACATATACGGGAGTCTAATTATTTATGCCCGAATTGTATTTTATCGAATGAACCCTTCAGAGTGATTCCGTTTACACAGGCACACAATTTGCCAAGAGAAATCGTTCGATAAAATAAATCAAAAGTTGTATTTGTTTAATAGAATTAACTCGAATCAATATTATTTTTTTTTGTTTAAGGCAATTTACCCTGTGAAGAGTGCTATGTGCCAATTATTTCATGTCAGAGGAGAAAAGTTAATTTTATTATCAACTAGCTGAGAAGCTTCGCTTCGCTCAGCTTCTAAGCTAGGGCTTGCAGCCGGCTTTTCCCGCTGCGCGGTAAATGACCGCCTCCGGCGGTCCATGGCACTGAGGGGTCTGAAGGTACTGAACGGTCTGAAGGTACTGAACGATCTGAAGGTACTGAGGGGTCTGAAGTTACTGTCTGAAGGGATGAAAGATTCGGGAGGAAATGAAGAGGGGTATGAGGCATTGACGGAACGGGAGGTACAGAAGGACCTGAAGGGACGGGAGACACTGAAGAGACGGGTGGCACTGAGGGACAGGAGACATTAAAAGGACAGGAGGCACCGAAGGGACGGGAGACACTGAGGGACCATTTTAATTATACAGGCAATACGAAGATTGCTGAGTTTCAACTAAATCAAACGCATATAATCCGCAAAGTGGTTAAAAAGGTTGCAAACCCTATTGTAGAAGTCAAACGAAACTTCTCTTTTAGTTTCTTAATTTGCGTTTCACAAACCATGACACGGAGCAAGCTTTATTTTTCGCTGCTGTGTTTGTCGCCTCCGCACAAAGACGTTATTCTTATAAAATATTAATTTACAAAATAATAAATTGTTTAATTTTAGAAAGATTGATATTTTAAACTCCTTGTAAATAAACATGTAATAAATATTAATATTTTTTCATGCAACTCTCCAATAATAATTAGTACTTTAAATCCTGGCAACACCGTGGTTGACATTTGACTTGACGTTTGACAAATGACCGATAAATTATGTTTGCAAACTCAACATGTAGTCTAAATCTAAACTAAATGATATTACTTAAATGATCACCTATTGTGTGTTATGTGTATTTAGATTGTATAATTTTTTATGCTTAAATAAGGATATTCGCCTTTTCAGTTAATTTAGCAAGCATTCGCAGACTCTTATTTTAACTGCAGACATTAAAGCGGTACTATAGTTTGGTTATGGACATTTTATATTTAATTCACCAGAATTTGATGTATTTCAGATTAGCATTACAGTAGCGAGATGTATTCTAAGTGCAATTTTTTTAATACTATAATTTATTTTGCCAACTGTAACCACTAAAATATAAAATCATGTATGTTCTCTTCGGTGATAATTTTTTTTTCTTGTTTATGTTTACCTCCGTTTCACGATGAAACTTTATCTGTTACAGAAACATATTATATTATTATGTTATATTTTTTAACTTGCAACTGACAGTATAGCCAATCAGCGGAGACTTCTAATTGGCTGTTAAATTATTATATTAGATGTAATATATATGCTGTTAATCTTCCAAAAATTTACAAACAAATAAATATAATAATTTTAGTCTAAATTTAATACTTAAACTTTGTCGTATGTCTGTTTAATAACAAATGAGAACGTATGAGGCCGACTTAAAAATTATTTACCAGTTAAGACTAAAATCACTCTAACGCGACGTCTTACGTAGGCGATTCAAGGCGAACGCGAAGCGGCGCGAAAATAACAATCAGTCGGTAACTATTGAAGTGTCCTGCGTTACCGACCGCGAGTAGGGTACGGTGTGACATGGTACGATGCGAAGCGAACGCGATCAATTTGTTTGATATTTTCGCGCGAATTGGAAGCGGTGCCATAGTTTTTTTTGGTAAAGTATAATGTCAGAAGCACGATTCGCGTGCCCGTAGGACAGAGCCGCAGCGTCGCACCGCATCACTTTGAATTCGCATGTATCCGTTCGGATCGCTTCGCATTCGCGTTCGCTTTGAATCGCCTACGTAGGATGTCGCATAACTCAACAACACATGCTACCATTACTTGACTACGCTGACGTTGCCTACGCTGAGATTCAACTGAAGATCAACTTAACAAACTCGAACGGTTACAAAATGTCTGCATTCTATACGTGTTTGGACTCAGGAAGTTCGACCACGTATCCGAGAGCAGGCAACGACTGAACTGGTTAAAGATCCGTCACCGAAGAGATTCCCGTGTTCTTTCCCTTTATATATTTTGTATTTTTAATACTATAAAAGTCTTTAATTATTATTATTATTAGGTGATGTATGTATGTCGAGTATCGAGACGACAATGCGTATATGTCAGAATAGGAAAATGTGTTCGATTCAATATGGTTATATAGTTTTTATAGTTCGATTCAAGTTTTTTCAATTAAGTTTTTGACAAAGATATACATTGTTAAAGATATTGAGAAAACTTACCACGTTAATAAGTTTTGTTGAATTTGATAGTAATATATTTTTATCGGATACCTACCTGGATATTAACAAAACACGAAGAAAACAGAGTGGATGCCTTTGAAAGAAAAATATTATGCAGAATATACCTATGTACCTATTAACGACTGTCAAACATGGCGTAAAAGATATATATCACCGAGCTTTATGATCTTTACCAGGACCTCAGCATAGTCATGAGCCATGAGGCAGCAGAACTGGAAGGTGGCAGCCAACGATAGAACAGTGACGCTAAGAATAATGATGATGATATTTTTATGTGAATAAATTAATTGATTGTTGGCAATTATTTAATTTTATTTTCTTAAATTTATCTTCATAAATTTGAAAGTAAAATAATTTGTTAATTAAACGAAACATACAGAAATGTTTTGAAAATATAGATTTCTTCTTCCTTGCCTCTTCCCAGTTCATCTGGAGCGGCCCTTCTGGTACGACCTTTCCTGTCTTGCCCTTCGGAGATCTTTCCATCTTGCGTCATTTCTCTGGTTAGTTGCTCCTCCCTCAACTCCTTAATATTTGTCCACCAGGTGGCCTATGTACGGCCTCTATTTCTGGACTGAGTGCGTATATCCTGTGTGAGTTTAACTATATGAACCTCATTTCGTCTGGTAATGTGTCCGTACCATCGGTGTCTGGCCTTTAGTTTCTCCGGAACAGAGGCGACTCCAAAACTACCTCGGACGTATTCATTTCTAATTTGATCCTCCTTTGTAACACATCTAACTCTATCACTCATAATAATAACTCATAATTCTTTAGTTTATTCCTAAAAATTTCATTTGAAAGCAAGCATTACATACATACCATCACGCCATGTCCCTCGCGGGGTAGGCAGAGAGAACCAAACGCTACTTATTTCTATCTTGACACACATTCATCGACATTCATACATTGTCCTATACATATTCATTTGTTGTTCATGCTTCTGACATCTCCGCCTTTCAAAATAGCGTTCCCATGGATATGCCATCCCTTACTTGGGCGGCCCCGACCTCTCATTCAATTCCTGTCCGCAATGTATATTTTCTTCGTCAGGCGTTCCTAATTCATTCTGCCCATGTGTCTAAACCATCTCAATGTGTTCACTTAAATTCTATTAATGACATCTTTCTTTATCTTACATTCTTTCCTTATGTCCTCATTTCTGACCCTCTCATACATCGTCCTATTATATCTTCTAACATGACTTTTAAAATACTTAATTCTATAATGGCATGCATTTATAGAATTACCTGTTAATAATGTATAAAGAGGCTCTGGAGGATATCTATTGCAGGTATGTGTACTATTCCATTGTTACAACACATTCCTGGGTTTTCTCCCTTCCATTTCGAATCACCACAATATGTACAAATTATAGACATTCTACCAAAAGTTGATACTGGCTCAGAAATAAATTGCAACTATAAGTTAATATCTATATTGCAACTATAGGAAAAAGCAGAATTTTCCTTTTGTCTCCATGATTCATGTTTCAATGCCACATCTGTTATTTTACATACAAAAAAAATAGTGTTTGGCGATATTGTTAAGCGTTTTCAATTTGACTCCTCAGGGGCCTTATGACTTGAAGACTTAGAGGCTGTTTTATACTTTTAATGCTGCTAAGATGGCGCATTCAAGTGCAGTAATTTCTATTACTTCAACGTCTTGCATATTCATCTGATCTATTATCATTAAATTATCACGACTCCCTACCTCTATCCAATTACTTGAAGACTGAAAATCTGTATTTCTTCTTTCTTGCTGCAGAAATTGTAATACCCTATACGCCGTCATTCGTAATCTACTGGCTTCACATCTCCTTTCTTGCTGTTCTTTAGATTCGTTTGCCCTAAGTGCAACCATTCGCAACATGTTATTTTCATGTGCCATTCCTTCTGCACTTATTAACCTACTCCTAGAAGAATGACATAACCTGTACACCGAAATACAATAATCACCAACTCATTTATGAAAATATCTTTAAACAAATACCTACGTTCTTTCCATATGTGAATGTTGATTTAAAATTTACCTAAATTCATCGAGAATTGAAATTTCAACTTACATTTTTTTGTAACTATATAGGCTAAAATTTGATTCTGAAAGAAAATAAAATATAAAGTTATTAAATATTGGAAAATAAACTAAATCAATACATATTAATTACGATAAAAATATAAAGTAGGTAACTTTCGAATATTTGACAGCTGAAAGAATGGTGGAACAACGCGAGGAAAGCAAATCTGACCCACAATGCTAAAGGGACCATTTGTTCAACGTGAATTGCTCACTCTCCCTGTGTCGGATTTTATTACTTCGTGCCATTTGAGGTCTAATTACGATAGGGACGCATATATCAGAATGTTGGTATTTTTGTCATCTTCAGGGTAAATTCACATATATCAATTTTGGCGACTCGGCGAGTAAAGCATAAAAGCATTCTTTAATTCTTATTATATAACATTTAAACTAACTTTCTTTTGAAAATAATAAAAAAAACATATCAGCTTGTGAGGCTTTGTGTTTTTATACTGTTTCAAATGTAATATTATAAAAATGTAATATTGTAAGTTTTTTACTCTACTGTAAAATTGCCGATTTCCACATAGAAAGATTTCAAACGAATGTAAGAACAGGCAGCCTTGGGCAGACTGACATGAATATAGTCGTGCACAAACATTCGCAAATCCAGAACGACAATCTTACCAGGTCTACTTTATTTATATGCAGATTTATGTCATTCAATGAAAGGAATTTTGAAATAACGGACAGTACACGTGAATTATTAAGAGACAAAAGATGTTGGATATTAAGTGGAGATTGGTGAGTGATTTTAATTAATTGTTTATATATATTTTTGAAGTTGGAATTATTTTTACAGATAAAAAATACATGATCAATTGTTTCATCTTCATCACCACACTGGCAAAGTGGGTTATTTAGAACTCTAATTCAACACAGATGGGAGGCAATTGAACAATGGCCAATTCTCATTCTAGAAAAACATGATATTAATCGTTTAGATATGTTTCTATTATAAAACCGTGGTTAAGAGGAAATTTTTTGTTGGATACCTGCATGATAAGCACCCTTATATTTTTTTGTTTTGTACCAATTTTCATCCCATTTGAAGAGCATAATTTGATTTAAGGCGGGGTTAAAGATCTGAGATCAGGATTATAAAGTTATCTGGAATTGTGCCCGAAGTAGTTCCCAATTTCGCAAGTTCATCAGCCTTTTAATATGTATTATTCAAATATACATGGGTGTAAGAGATGGAGTGAATAGCAGGGGCCGCCCCAGAAAGGGATGGCATGACCATGTGAATGATATTTTGAAAGAAGGAAATATAAGAAGCTTGAATAATCGACGAGCATGTATGAGACGATGCATGGATGTAAAGGAAGCTAGGAATGTATGCAAAAATAGAGGAGTATGGCGCTCGGTTCTCTCTGCTTACCCCGTAAGGGATATGGCGTGATGATATGTATGTATGTATTAGTCTAACATAAAGAAATCAACAAATATTAGACAATACGTCCAATTTCGTAACTTTTTGAATTAAAATAGGAACATTATAAAATTTTAAAATTAAGGTCGTTTGAACTTAATTTCGTATTCTGTAACTGACGTTGTTTCCAGAACTAAGATCTACAAAATAAGTGTACCGTAGATAATAATTTGAACTCAAATTGTCTATGACGCAGACTACGCATGCGTACTGCGCATTATTCGGCCATGTTTATTTATGTCATGTCGCCGTGATGTCGCCTAACCTAACATTTCAATTGATCTGCACTAATATTCTTTGGTTTTTATTTTCAACATAACGCAATACGTGTAAATGATCCTTTTTTATTTTTTTTCCGCAACATCTGATGAAAAACAACTGATGTTTTCAACTTAACTAAAATATCCCGAACTGCTGTGAAAATAACTAGTTTGCTTCCAATTGGGTGTGAACTAAAAATGGGAACGTTTTGACATTTGATTATACTTTAAATCTGGTTATAGAATAGGGAATTTAACTAAAGCATGACTTACTTGAAGTAAGAACGTTCCTATTTCAGCGTTGTAGAATATCAAATTGGACTAGGTGGAATAGGAACACACCTATTTTTGACGGAACGTTCTTTAAAAGTTATTTACCAATTCATTTGATGCTTGAAGCGAGTTTGATGATTAAATATCTAGACGTAACTATGTATATTCCAGAATTTTGTTGAATAAGTCAAGCATGAAGGGTAGAAGATTCGGATGCCGCTCACCGAATGTGATCTTGTTAAGTCCGCTCCGGGATCTTCATCACTGAAGTGTAGTGCACGTCTTTGGAAGAGTAGAATGGATCCAAACCCTAATAACGTAGTCAAGTTCAAAAGAACACCATCATCAATCATGAAGCCAAGAGGAGAAATAAACACCAAGAAAATGCGTGAAAGTTGCACACGTAACATACAACACGTAGGTATTACATTAAATTCGCAATAGATGACTTGTGAATGTAATAAGATTTTCACAAACAGGGAGATGATTTTTTGTCGCTATTCCCAAACCATAAATAAATAACCTATGAAATACAACGTGACTATCCAGACTTAACATAACACACATACCTACGTTACTAGTAATGAGCAATAGTCTTGCAAGTCATGGTTTTGCATAATATTATGCGAGTGCCACTTTAAGACCAAGACCCAAAACACAAGTATTGGATGATTCTTGACAAGAGGATAAAATAAAACATGTGTACAAATACTTCTGTACTCTGCAAATAAATGGAACGGGTACTTAACACCAAGTTGATCACAATGTTAATTTTTTTTTTATTTATTTATTTTATAAGAGTATTACACAATATTTTGACTAAGTTACCATACATTTTGACTAAGTTACCATCGTGTTCGAGAGAGGAGTATCGTAATTACATACAGAAAGAAAAATTCAACATATAGGATTATGTATTGCCAAAAATATGCCCTTTTAATGCTATTTTAAATTTATTTAGATCTTTTATTTCTCGAATGGAAGTGGGCAGGTCATTGTAAAATAATATTCCCCTATATGACAGTAATTTCTGTGCTGCAGTTGTATTTTTATTTCTCTAATGGAAGTGGGCAGGTCATTGTAAAATAATATTCCCCTATATGACAGTAATTTCTGTGCTGCAGTTGTATTTTTATTTCTCTAATGGAAGTGGGCAGGTCATTGTAAAATAATATTCCCCTATATGACAGTAATTTCTGTGCTGCAGTTGTATTTTTATTTCTCTAATGGAAGTGGGCAGGTCATTGTAAAATAATATTCCCCTATATGACAGTAATTTCTGTGCTGCAGTTGTATTTTTATTTCTCTAATGGAAGTGGGCAGGTCATTGTAAAATAATATTCCCCTATATGACAGTAATTTCTGTGCTGCAGTTGTATTTTTATTTCTCTAATGGAAGTGGGCAGGTCATTGTAAAATAATATTCCCCTATATGACAGTAATTTCTGTGCTGCAGTTGTATTTTTATTTCTCTAATGGAAGTGGGCAGGTCATTGTAAAATAATATTCCCCTATATGACAGTAATTTCTGTGCTGCAGTTGTATTTTTCTTTGGTATGACGATTTTGAACTTTGCTCTAGTCATTACTGTTCCAATAGAAAAAATTTCAGGATGGTTCTGTCTGTGAGCATATATAGTTGCAATAATGTCTATTTTCTGTTTTAGTGTTGGGAACGGGAAGTCTACATAGATCTGTTCCGTCGGATGATCTATAGGTTTGCCTAGAATAATCTTTATAATCAGTCTTTGCGCAACTTCAACAGGCAAAAGATTTGTCTTATATGTACCACCCCATCCCGAAACACCATACATAAGGATAGAGTGCACAAAAGCAAAATATGTATACAATTTTTAAACTATTTTTACATAATATATTTTTGAGATTCCTGAATATATAAATGGATTTTCTCAAACGGTTTACTATCTATCTAGCTTCTTCTTCTTATCGTGTCGGTCAGACTACAGCCCCCTTCGCTCCCAAAATGCCACAACTCCAACTACTTTGTCCTCGAGGCGGGCTCGCTCCGCAAAATCTCTCCAGTCACACTGTTCGGGAATCAATGGACATGCGAGGAGATGCTCGGTGTTCTATCTAGCTATTTCTATCTAGCATACTTCGAAGCAAACAAAAGTATAAGTGACTATGTACTGTACAGTCAAAAACTACAAAAAAGTTTGATTTTTTCAAGTTTCATTGTAATATAAATATTTTTTCCAAAACCGTAAGATCTGGACAAAAAATGGGTATGTAAAGCCAATATCGAGACCACGAAATGACAGAGTATGCAAGACCAATACCACCGTTGTTTTTGTATTGAATTTGCACATCACTATACACAATGGGTTGGATAGATACCAGGTACTATTTCATTTTAAAATTCTCTGAATGTCCTTTTACATTCACCCCAGAACGAAGTAAATAAAACATGCTATAAAATGTTTAGCTGTAGGTAATAAAGAGTATACCCAAGAATAAGAAATACACATTGGTGGAATAGTTCACTTTTCCTATGCGTAGTTTTATTTCAATTCCATACACGTTTGAGTAAACGTTATTTAACTTGTCGACGGGCAACTCCCATGACAACTCCAATACAAATAAAGCTTAATTGTTTTGTTCTATAATAAATAAAAAAATATTATAAACACAATAAAAAAAACACGTACTGCAAATAAACCAACTTCGTTGAAAAAATGAAGTACATATAAAACGAATACGGTAAAGCAAAACTTAGTAAACTATTCCTCACTGTTTTCCTTTAATGAAATGAATTTACTGGCTAAAAATAATATACTGTAAGTCTTACTAATAAACGTATTGTAAAAGTTACACGACCGTTTAACACCCGTGTAGGCAAAAACGTTACCAATAAACGCTGTTTAGCAGATCAGTTGGTTAACGACTGTGTATCTCTCATACAAGTTTTACACAACGCTTGCACGCCTGCCCAAGGTAGTTAAGCGGTGTTTTAAGACAACAGTAGCCAATCAGGAACTTCATTTTTATATCGTTATATCTTGGAATAATACGGCGATTTAAATAAAAACAGGTATGTATAATATGTTTATGAATTTAAAAATCTTTATAAATTATTTTATTTCTCGATAAATGTGCATTTGAGGAGCGAAAATTTGTAAACAATTAGCTTCTTTACAATGTCTACAGTGAAGTATGTATGATTTTTTTTTGTTTTTCATAAAAAATTAATACCTATGTTCTTGTTTAACAAGTACATATACATATTCCTACATTCCCTAAAATAAGCATAAATGCTTGTGCTATAGGTGAACGAAATCGGTCGAGGCAGGATTCGAACTCGCGACCACTGGATTACTAGCCCAGCGCGCTAACCGCTCTGCCATCGACCCATCTTATCGATTAAATTCCTATTACCTAGTTAATTTTCCATATTTCCATATATCTATTTTAAAATATGAATAACGTATTTGAGAGTATCCACCACGACAAACGTCAAAAGCAGATTGGCGACTGGCGGCTTTGCACATGCGCGGGTGTGTAATTGTGACATTGTCAGAACTAATTTCTGTTGTAAGCCTGTTGCAACTACCCAATCGTTATACAGCATTTATTAGTACCTAAGATTTTTAAATAATTGCTGCACGGGCTTTACACGGTGTGTAACTAAATCACTGGTCAACGGGTGTGCAGTAGATTTTTATCAGTAAGACTGAGAATCTATAACAATCTACATATATTTCATATCTAAGTTTTTCCCTACTTTTTTATTTGTTATTCCTTTTGTATGTAATTTTACACAATTGAATTTTTCGAGTCTGAAATATTAAGTATATTTTGAAGAAAAAAAATCTGATCAACTAAACGTTTAATCTGGTAACGACATAGATTATTTATTTTAGCATTTGGCCGTATATATCACAATTATAAAATATAATAAAATTTTCTATTCTTAAGATAGATTAATGATAAATTAACGACATATATCTATATAAAACGTGCATACTACTGTAACATATCTTCAAGACAAAATTAAAATTTGACACGCTACCTACCTAGGTACCTACGTGGGTATATTTTGTTAACCTTTACACAGCCACTCGCGTTACATCGATTCGATAAAATTTTACGTTATGGAGTGTATTTTCGTTTTATCGTTACTTACTCGGCACCGCTAACATTTAGCTCTGGGATGAAAATAATAAAGAGAAACGAGAATTCACTCATTGTTCTTTATGTGTAACATCAAAAATGTATCGCTATCGCTATATACTCGCAGTAAGTATATTAGATTTTCACCGTAAAGGTACTACAATGAACGCTATAAAGAGTCGTATTGACACACAAGCTGGCATATAAAATATTAATAAAAGGCTTGTTTACATACATTTTTTATTATTAAATATTAACGCAAGATCTACAGAATTAGGAATGAAAGTGTTTATAAAAGGTTGTCAGGAAGTGAAAAAAAATCAGCTGTCACATTATTTTTATTTTTATTTATTTTATTTATTGTCAACAGCTTTGTACATACACATTACAATAGATATTACAATTAAAATGAGTTATTAAAATTGCGTAATTAAAATATTTATTTAATTTTTTTTAATTTATTATTTTTTTGTAAAAATAATAAATATGTCCTTAGAAAATGTACGAGTACATGTTAATTGTACATCTCCATAAATTCCCATAGTGCAGCATAAATGTTTTATTTATTAAATATTATTCATCATATTGATAGACAATAGACATATCCCTTAATATAAAATAGAAAGATATAAATCATAGATTTTCGATGATTTATGTGAGAAACTGTATGACTTATGTGAAAAACCGTAGGAATTATGTGAAAAACCACACACATGATTTAGGTGAAAAACTATATGGCTTATGTGAAAAACTGTACATATGACTTATGTGAAAATCCGTATGACTTATGTAAAAATGAAGCAACATCAACAATTAATATTGAAACAAATTATATAATAAAAACATCATTTGAACAACGTTGACAATGTACCTTAATCAATATTTCGTTCACCTATAGCACTAGCATTTATGTTTAATTTAGGTCATGTATGAGGGTGTATGTACACTTGTTACAAAGACATATTGACTACTTTAAAAAAATATTGAATAATACAATAGATGAGAAAATCCTGAAAGAAATTAAAAATATAAAATTTAAAATGTACTAAGTAATAACGGTCAATGAAGAAAAAAGAATACGGAAATGTATGAATGCGTATGTATGTATATATACTTATATTACATGTAAATACATGAATAAATAAACAAAATAATGGATAATAACAATAAACTAGCTAACCTTAGCACAGACTGTACTTAGTTAGAGGGATAGTAACAAAGAGACAAACAAAAAGAGATAGAGATACTATGTATGTAAGCACAAGGGAAATAAAAAAAATATTTATTAGAAATGAAAAAACTTATATTTACTTTTTATATGCCTTTATAACCAACTATGTATATACATATATTACCTACAATTAGTTTGTATCGTGTATCTGGGTTCGATTCCCAGCAGAGGAGATTATTTAAATTCATTTCTCACGCAAATATTGCCTCACTGGACTGGAAACACTGGTTAGTTGGAAGAAATTGCCAAACGGCAATAAACTCGCCACTTGCGCAGGGTGCGAGGAAGTGTTCATTATTATTATTATAATTATATCTAATCTATTTCTTGGATAGAAATAAATAAATTAAATTTTATTGTGAATCAAAAATACTTGAAACACTTATAAACGATGAATGAATTTTTTATTATAAAAATGGTTTGGACAACAAATTATTATAATAAATAAAATTGTTTAAATATACATAGGTACCTACTACAAAATAATTCAATACGTTTTCTCAAAAACAGTTTTTTTTAACATTTGTTACTATTACTGCCGTTTCTAAATCTATTTGAATTCCTATTCGCATTTCGATACAACGCCTCAAAGATTATTGTTTATTTTAGAAATGACATCGCGTGAATAACAGATGGAATTTCAATTATTCGCTTTTCCGGGTAACGTTCAGAATGTGTCGCCCTCTAGTAAGTAACACGCGACATGCACGTCCTAAGGCGGCAGAACTTCCAAAGCATGATAACGTACCTACCTCTAGATGAGGCATGCAATTGGAAAATGTCCGATGAATTTTTTTATCAAATAAATCCAAAAATCCGTTATAAGAAGCTGAAGAAATAAATTTTGGGTATTTTATTTATATTTATGACAATCATGATGAAAAGGATGTTCGGAAAGTCATTTCATTTTTTTTTATTTTTTGTATTTTCAATAGATTTGTTTTGGTGCCGTATCGAGCGTCGAAAATTAAAGCAGCATTTTCGGCACAATTTACCTTTTTTTTACTTTCGAAAAGAAACAAACACGAGTAAAAAATAATGTATATGAATCGACATAACGCCAGTATCAAAACTGGTTTACAAAATTTCGTTCTGGAAATTTTGATGTTAAAAATGCACCATACACCACGGTCTTGAAAGGCCAGTTAAATTTAGATAGACAGAAAAAAGGTATTGCTTGATGCAAATCGCTGAAATACTCATGACATCGAGATCGAGATCACGTGTAACACCGCAGTTTAATTTTCTTATCTTTCATTTTCGTAATAAAAACGATATGACTTTCCGAACAACTTATTATATTATAATGTATCGCGATTCGGTTGGTGAATGGAAAGTACATACTAAATAAGACAATTCTATTCTCTTCTAGAATAATATATATTTCCGCTTAGCTTATAAAATTTATGAATGTACCTAATGGACATTGTTTCAAACCCCATATCTATTAATAATTCTTATACAATAATAATTTATACAACTATGAACACTGCTTTATGAGAATAGTTTTCACTGTGAATTATTTTATTATTTTGCTTCTGGGGCAACTATAACCAGTAGATATAATGTAAATACTAATTTAACACGCACTTAGTAACAAGTTGCAACATTGTAACTTGAAATATTTATATTCACTTTTAATATTTCAAAACCATATACATTCATAGAAGTACACAATAAAAAAATCACAGTTCATAAATGAACTGTACTATTTACCTTCCAATTTTTATATAAGACACAATGTCAAATCACACTTTCCATCATATGAAATCCCCAATATTGAACGTATATTGATCGCATTGAGAAAGTTCAAGACATTTTTTTCAATTATTTAACGTATGTATTAATCAGCTAACGTATCACCAACTTATATAAGCGTAGAAAGGTGTTAGTTTTGAAATTTTTATTTAAAATAGTGATCTATATAGTGGATTCCGCATATCTTTTGGATAAAATTACCTTCCATTGTGACCTTTACGCGAACAAGATCGAATGAATTATTTTCAATTCCTATGTGTAAAACCAACTATGCGCAAAACTCTTTTGTCAGACGTAGTGCTAAATTATAAAATTCTGTCGATAAATCTTCAATCGATATTCTAAATAATAATCTTGCACTTATATGTACGTATTAACTGTTTTTATGTGTTTTATTTCAATTTTGTTAATTCTTCCTTTTGTTATAACTAATGTTTTGTTATTTAGTAACTTATTGTTGACCATTTATGGAGACTTTGCTGGTTTATTTGATTTTTTTGTACCATTACAATATATTTACACAATTGTATGTTTCATTGATAAATAAATAAATAAAAAAACATTGAGGATCAGCAGTCTCCTACACCACCTTACACGGATCGCTATAGACATCGCTTCATCTGTTTGACCCATGATTAGAAATGAACAAGAAATATTTCGAATGGGTAGCGTTACATAAGGTGGACACGTGAATTATTATTATAAAAGGGTTTCGAAAATGTGAACTATCCACCGCCAGTCAAAGGCTATCGGAAAATATAATCTCCGAGACTTTCCATGGCACGCTCCAATTCGAAATATCAAAAAACCGATTCTTCCGATTCGACATGACCAAAAATATAAATTGAGAAAAAGACGGTTCGCCGATCTTCCGAGACAATCAGTGCATGCAATCTTTTATTCTTTCTCTTTGCAAAATAATTGTACATACTTAATAGTGCAAACAATCGAAATATAAATAACGTAATTAATTTAAGGCCAATGTATGTATGTATATCCTGTGTATACGGATGTACACAAAAATGCACATGCACTAAATAACCTATTATGTGATTAACCATATTTTTTGGTGGTGTTGCATCTGAATCTATATTCAAAAGGGAAATTTTAAAAAAGATCACTGATACAACCTCTAAGGACCTGGATGTGGCTGGAATGCACTGTCGAGGAAGTAATGTTATAAGAGTGATGTCATTCTTGTGTATTCCAAACTATAATTAGTATAGTTTAACAAGTTAAGTATTAAAACCGATTAAATTACAAAATTCGATCTTTTCAGTTTTGTCTAATTTAGAGCAAAAAATAAGTCGTAGAATCTAAAGAGGTCATTTTTCATATAACTATCGATTTCGCAAGTTATAAAAAATAATTTTTTTTCTCGACATGTTGAATAGAAAGGAAATTCTGTAAAAAGTACATGATGTAGAGGTTATTTGAAGAAAATAACATCATTGTATCTGGGGTTATCGCTGGGGGAATTATTCGACGACTCTGGTCCTTCTTGGAATTTCACTTTCGAAAGCAGAACGTGTACTGTTTGTGGGTAGGTACACACTATTATTAACACGAACACAGAATTTTGATTTTGTAAGGTAAAGAGGGAACATTATATTGCTGATCGAGTTGTCATGTACATCCCAAAATTTGAATACAAACGTGGATCGAGTACTCGCGCCAAAAAAAAATTACTTCTTCTGCACGTGCAACTGCGACCTTCCGAATTCCTATAGATCCTGGACCAGTCTCAAGAACTTCCAACTCTGCTTCAGGAATGCCGAACCAATGCCAGTTATTATTCAACTATGATATTCATTATACCCTCTATTTCGCCTTCCATAGTAAGTTGCAGAAGGGCAAATTTATCTCCAAGGAATGTGGCCAAAGTATGCGGCCTTGCGTCTCTTGACAGTGATCAACAGTCAACAGCTCTCTGTTCTTCTCCACGGTGCCAAGAACTCTGTCATTGAACCCACGTCCAACTGACGGGATGCGTAACAATGTACGGACCATTTCAATTTATTTGATAAGTGTCTTAAAATGAATAATATATTTTTATTAATGCAATAACTCTTTGTGTACATTTTGTGGAATAAGTAAAGCAAAACGACTAATCAACAAAAATCTTACGAAACAACTGAAAATATGGATGTCTCATTTATATATAAGTTAGTCAACGGAGAGATGGACTGCATAGAACTTGCGAGTGCAATTAAATTTCACGTCCCGAATAGACGGAAAAGACAATCGGTGATGTTTCATGTGGTAGCAGCTTCCGCGCACTATTTTGAACTCACCAATACCGCGATTGCATAGGTTTGGTAATGAACTGTGTGTTGATGCAAATATTATCGGAGATACCTTGCCGGTCTTCAAAAAAAAATTATGGATCTTTCATAAATCGATAACTGTCAACTTATATAGCTGCAGTCGATTTTTTTCCTCTTATTATTATTTTCAATTGTCATTATTTTATTGAGTGATAAATTTATTTCTTTATATAAACAATTTTATTATCATACTTCTTTTATCCATGATAGTTGGGCTCATTTTAAAGTTTTTTTTTTTTCAGGTGATTATTTTTTTTTTATAATATTTGCACCATTATTATTGTTAAATTTATTTTTTACTGATTGTAAGGTGTCTAATTCTAATTTTCCAATTCTTTTCTGTCTATTTGTATCTTTCTTTCTTTTTCGTGTCCGGCTAAGCTCTACCAGTCTAATAAGCAGCGACTGACATCGTGTTGTCATTTGTCATAATCAGATCCCCAGGACTACAGACCACTCCCATCAGTGGGCACATCAGCAAGTGGTTGTCATCCTGGGTTGCGCCACATTCGCATCGAGTGTCATCTGATGCAGACAGGTACCCCCACCTTTGCAGGTATTTTTATCTGAATCAATGTTTATATCTGAATCTATATTTTTATCTTTATATATATATATATTTTATCGTTGTATGTAATTAATTATTACAATATATAAAACTTTCAAAATTGAATTGATAGGGATCTCATTAAAAAGGCATAATTGGTGAACGTTGCGCAAGCGCATAAAGTGATCACGTAAGCCAGCCGATGACAGGTCGTAAGCCCTGTAGGTGCCTTGATTTCCCGGTTCTCCTACAATAAATATTCCAACTTCGTCTCTATTGAGATAATTAAAAATCTGTTAAAAAATTAATTATTAGTATTGTAACAAGTAAATGGCTTATGCCGTATAAAGTGTAAATAAATAAATATTTATTTGATTTACGTTTTTATTCACGTATTTATTCAGAAGAAGACATTGGACACGCAGCCAGAATGGACAGTGATAGACTGGCGTATATGGCATCAAATGAAATCCCTTCTGGTACCCGTCTACCCGAAAGGCCACCCAAGAGGTGGAAGGACAGTTGGACTTGGTCATCTCAGGAGGCATAGTTTTTGAATTACAGACCAACGGGTCTACCAAACGAAGAAGAAGATGAAGACGTTCTTATTATCAGAAAAATATTTCACGAATAACAATACCAGGAAACGCCATACATACAAAAGACACAACTAACAGTAAAAATGATTCATTAAGAGGGTGACTGCTGCCAACGTACCTATTTTTTCAATTTGATATACCATCATTTTTACTAAACGAATAATTTTGAAAAAAATAACCTAGTTAGTTTGGATATTAATAAAGAGAAATATACCTTAATTTTTTGATTACGTTCTGTATATATTCTTGTAGGAAAATAATAAGCATACCCCGATTTTAGACATTTATCTTAAATATCTAAAAAAATATAAGGTATAGAGCAATTTTTTTTTATAAATTAAAGAAGAACAAAATACCTGGAAAAATATGATATGACGTTGCATTAACGCATCAGGTTAAGTAAATAAACCAAAAAAACTATTACTACGCAATGGCGCTGAATGGAAAATAAATGTTTTTTAGGTTTATTTACTAAACCTGAAGCATTAATGCAACGTCACATCATATTTTTCTAGATATTTTTGTCTTCTTTAATTAAAAAAAAAAAACATATTACTCTACGCCTTATAGTTTATTAAAAATATACGATAAACGTTGAAAATCGGGGTATGCCATTATTTTTCTACAAGAATTTATACAGAACATTATCAAAAAGTTAGAGTATATTTTTGTTTATTAATATCCAAACTATCTAAATTAATTTTTCAAAACGATTTGATAAGAAATAATGATGGTATATCGAATTGAAAAATAGGTACGTTGGCAGCAGTCCCCCCCTTAAATACTAATTGCGAATTTGAATACTTTTACTATTTAGAAAAATTGTACAATTGTACAAAACTTGTTCAGGAATTAAGATTACTTAAACACATGATGTGTTTAAGTAATCTTAATTACTGACTTTTACTGACTTATTATAATTATATTAATTTATTATCTTTATTTATTATTTATTTATTTATTTATTATCTTTACAAAAATGCAAATACTTAATTCCTATAATCTGTATTGCCATATACCCAGTTCTGACAAAGAAACTCAGAATTAGAACTGAAATAAAATTAACTCAGGACAGACGAAGATAAAAAAAAAAAAACACTTCCTTGCACCCTGCGCAAGTGGCGAGTTTATTGCCGTATGGCAATTTCTTCCAACTAACCAGTGTTTCCAGCCCAGAGAAGCAATATTAGCGTGAGAAATTAATTTAAATAAATTTCTCCTCTGCTGGGAATCGAACCCAGGACGCCCGCACAGAAACCGAACGGCTTACCAACTGATATATAATAGTATATAATAGTATATAAGATATATAATAGTATAGATATATGTACATACATATTTTTCCGTTTACAGCAAACATTAATATTCAAAATGGAAAATTTTTCGCCCATAAAATACAATATATTCGTAATATCATAATTTATTCATTGCCATAAAAAGTCAGAGTTGACAAAATGACGAAAATAAACTTGAGACCACGAAACACGAGAATTGATACGAGTGGTTTTTTTTTCTTCATATTACCAAAAGTTATATTCATGAAGTGTTTTTATACTAGTAAATGGATAACATTGTAAGAGCGATAAAAATAATATGATCGTGTAAAATGACGCACTCAAATTATTTAATAACAATTTATTAGATTAGAAAAAACCTCCTTTTAATATAATATCATGTGTTACATGCAACAAGTAGTACCTAGTCAGTTATTTCTCTAAGTTTCGACTAACAAACGATTTTAATCTAGACGAAGAAAATTTTCACAAAAAATATTGTCAGAATAAATCAAAAGTTTCCCTTTCGCTAAGCTTTGCAGACAATAGACAGAAGATAGAGTAAATGGAAATTAGTCATTTCCCTGGCAGCAAGGAGTAGCTGAAGCAGGCAATCAGGCAAACTTTATCAACGAATGTAACCAAAAGTCTCTGCAAAACTCTCGAAATTAAATCAACGGCCACCGTAGTAATAATCTCTACCCGGCACCGGAGCTGAGAGACTTCAATTGGCCCCCAGTTAAATAGCAGGTTGTAATGTGAATCCAATGGCAAATTTAGTGAAAGTTTTAAATAAAAAATAATGTCTTCTTTTTCAGACGATGTCTGAAATGCCTGT
The DNA here is from genome assembly GCA_963576475.1 of Molanna angustata. Lineage (NCBI taxonomy): Eukaryota > Metazoa > Arthropoda > Insecta > Trichoptera > Molannidae > Molanna > Molanna angustata. The sequence goes on along the minus strand of OY754976.1, from coordinate 10,700,420 downwards.
ACTGTACACATTGATTTCATAAGAAGATTAGCATTATGACTAGTTGCACGTAGCACATGAGATCCAACTGTCGATAGCGATAGTATGTATAGTTGAAGAATAAGTACCAAACTATAAACCCATCATAAATCAAAATTATTGAATCTTTTAAGATACTTTGTTTTCTATACAACACATGTAGGTATGTATGTCAATATAGGATAGTATGGAGGTCAGTCCTACCCAGAATATGAAAACAGCAAGATGGTATTTATGTATTTTTGGAGATTAAGTATCAAATAATTGAGTTTCTTATATATTGTGTATAGGCCACTGCCATACAAATTGTATGAAGCGATGTCGTCACTAAATTAAATTTTTATAAAAATTGTTAAAAAAATTGAGATGTACTTCTACAATATTAATATTTTTTGTAGAAAATTAAATTATCTAATTAGGGTGTTTCGGTATTTTTCGATATTTTTAAAAACTTTAGAAATATAGGCAGTTAAACTCATAAATTTACTATAAAAAAAAAATATCTTAATAAAAAATGTTTGAGAATCTCTGGAATTTTTTTGAAAAAATTGATTTGAGATTTTGTATTTGTCTATATTCATACAAATTTTCAGCGTTCTAGCGTTTATGGTTTCTGAGATATATGGAAAAATAAAGTGAAAATTCTCAAGTTGATAAATCCTGACTGTAACAAAAAATAAAATTTCTAAATATAAAATTTTTGTAAGCCTATAACTATTTATATATTCTTAAATTTTAAGGCTTAGTGAATCCAGCGGATTAAAAGTTATATGGGGGGGGACAGACACACACACAAACACATAAAATGTTCTACTCCGAATTCTGAGTAAATCCATGTATGGGAACATATATGCTGCGAAGCCTCTAAGTTGGTGTTTTTAGCATGCAAAAAGTCCACTACGCCATAAAAAATGTTCCTTCATACACGCGTCTTGGATTTAAACTGCCTCTTCCTTCAAGAGAATTTCATTCTCTTGAACGAATCGACAGTTGGAATACTTTCTGAATTAACTTTATAACAAATTGCAAAAAAATATTTTTTTTAAAACGCGATTAATATATTGAAAGGAGTTATCATTCATCCTAACATTTCTTGCAAAATACACATTGATTGAATTAGATTATCTTGAATTTATTGCCTTAGAATATAGGTAAGGAGTTCATATTATATTTTGTATTTAATCAGGTGAATAGGACAAAACATTCGTACAGCTACAAGAGGAAAATTTGTAGATTTATAAATCTATTTTGAAGTAAGTCAATCAATCTAAAATAAGTTATTTTCATAGATACCTTAATTATTATTTGACATAGTTAACTAAAGTTTGTCTTGGTTCTTGGTGTTGAAAATCTCCGAATTCGATGAGTATATATAACACATACCTATTTAACGAGGTTAAATAGGTATGTGTTATTGTGCCATGATGTGAATGTATCGTCTTACCGGATGTGCTGAGGCCAGGACTTGCTGTAAACTTTGCTACGTCCACAATCTTCACAGCAAACTGCTGTTGGGTCTGACGATGGATGCATCTTCTCACCAGGCTGAATGGCCCTCTGAAAGACAACATAAAACACCATTATGCTACAATAATATGAGTAATACACTTCAGAATCAAATGTAACATAATAATATGTAGTTGATGTCTTGTTCCGGTGTGTGAAGAGAAAAGGCCATGGATAGGGTGCAATGGAGACGATTCCTTGAGGAGGCCAAGGCCCATCCTGGGCTGTGGAGCCACTGATGATTATGATGATGTCTAAGGAATGTAAAAATATGTACCTACTCGTAGTTTTGGCCACACACCACAACCAACTAGTTTTTATATCAATTGGTGAAATAAGTCATGAAAAGCATATCAATTTTTAAGTAATATACCATCAAATGCTTTAATAAAACATATCTATACAAATATATAACTGAAGTATTTTGGGCGAATGACATAAAATTATATTTTTTTTAATATTAACACTTTCTTATACTTTGTAAATGTTTCGATTTTATAGCCAATTTGTAATTTATTCAAACAGCTACAGTGTTTTCAGTTCAGAAAGCAAGATTTGTGCGAAAAAATGAATTTATATAAATTTCTGCATTGCTGGGAATGAAACCCAGGATTCCGGCATAAAACAAAATAAAACCTATGTATTTATTTAACTTTTTGTACATAATATAAACGATATAAATATAATGCACACTGGCGGGCCAGTTTGCATTATATTTGTATTAGCCAATTATTTGTTGCCATTAGACGATTTCTTCCAACCAAACAGATTATAGAGTGGCAGAATTACATATGTAAAAGAACGAAGAAAATACATATACATAACACCAAGATAAACAGTAAAAATAAAAAAAAACATAGGAAAAAAAGGATTGGGAAAGAACAAGAAGAGGAAATCGAGATCAGGTGCTTAGGGATAAATATTCCTTCTTTAGTAAACATAACGTAGCAAGGGAAGGAAGAAAAAGGAGAGAGATCAGGTATTTTCGGAGAGATATCCCTGCTTTAACCCTTAAATGCATGATTTTTTATATTTCCATTTAAAAAATGTTTTTAGATACCTTTTAGGCTATAGTATGTGGTAAAAATAAAAAAAAAAAAATAGCAAATAAAAATATATATTTTTTATAAAAAAAGATCATTGTTGCCAAATGGCTACATTATGGGTTTGTTTGAAGGAAAAATTTTACACTCCATGAAATGTGTTGAAGCAATTTCTGGTTGCTGTAATGCAAAGGGCCACTCCGCACTTCTCACACAGAATACGCGTGAACCCTTTGCATCCCGGTAGTTTACACCTGGTTTTCACATTTTTTTTTGGACAGTGTCCTATTCCGTCCGTTCTAACATCTTTGGGTGGAACATGTTGAACAGGACCTCTCCTTTTCTTTTCCATAATTTTATTTTCAATTAGAGATGGTCGTCCACGTTTCTCTGCTTTCTTTTGGAAGTTACAGAGTGTATCTGCCAATTCCGCTCTGTACTCTGCTAATGTTAATAATTTTTTACCTGGGTTGCACTTTTTATAGAGAACCCAGGAATTTATTATTGTCATGTCCAGTAAATGGTAAAATAGCCTCAAATACCATTTTCGGCTCTTTACCCTTATTTTATATCGTCCTATGAAACTATCCATGAGGTCTACACCACCCATGTGTGCGTTGTATTCCTTTACAATTTTGGGACAGTCAATTTTGATAATCTTCTTCTGTGATCTGTCGTACCTGTCTATGCTATCCACTGGATGAGCTCCAACATAATGTAGACGCCAAAGTTACTATCTTGTTGTCTTTCCATGTAGTGACAGAAATGTCTACACCTTCATAATCGGTACATTGCTCTTCAAATGTACCTCTCGCAACATTTGTCCTCATCATTTCTGGCTTGGCAGGTAGCTTACACCCTTTACCGAGCCTGTTTCTTTGTACTGTGCCTAAGCAAAAGATCCCCTTAGAAGCCAAGTAGTGCATCAATAGAATGGATGTATAAAAGTTGTCGAAATACACTATGTGGTTCACCTGTCTAGGAACAACATTAGTCAAACGAACAACAGTATTTCCTACAACTCCTAAATCAGGTTCATTAGACGAATTACATGGATTTTCTTTCCCAGAATAAATTTCGAAATTGTAAGCATATCCCAGCAAAGAACATAAAACATAAAGCTTGAACCCCCATTTGTGAGGCTTGTTAGGCAAATATTGTTTCATGAAATGGGAAATCTTTGTGGCACACATTTGCTCATCTAAAGAGAGCCTTTGGTCCAGAGGAACTTGCGAAAATGCTTTATTTAGATGAGATACTATAGGTCTAATTTTAAATAGCCTGTCGTGTTCTGTGTGTCCAATCGGTTTGTGGTTCAGATTATTGTTGAAATGTATAACACTCCTCAGTTTCTCAAATCTGTTCAGTGGCATTGTATTTATTATTGGTGCGAAACCAAACCTCGGACACCAATAAGATCGTACATTTGGATAATGGTATACTGACATAAATGTAAGAGTACCAAAAAACTGCCTCAATTCAACAATATCCACAGGATTACAGTGTGCCACTCCGTTTTGCGTGATATATAAATTGGTCTCTTCCACAATATTTTTTAAAAAATATTCGTCAAAAAAATAAGAAAAAAAATTGAACGGAGTTTCTAATTCCAAAATGTTACTAGGCAACGTCGTATTCCCATGAAATGAAGTCTGATTCTCATTGAGGACCAAATTTTTTTTCCTTCATACTAAGTCTCTTGACTTATTACGCCAAGATGGAATTGGCCCCGGTGCATCAACTACGAGAGGTGGACATTCGTTTTGTTCATCTTCCTCAAGAGACTCAACTATCTCAGTTTGATTTTCAACTTCAACATCAAGTTCGCACTCTTTCCTGAAGTCATCCAATTCGTCTTCATCTCCAGACTCCATATCAACATCAGAAAGTCCCTCGTCTAATCTCTTCAAATATTCTTCGATTTCTTCTGAATTCATAGATGGTTTCATTTTGAAGCTATATAAAAAAAAATAAAAAAAATCACTACATTTCTCAACAAGATTTCGAAAAATTCATAATACTGTAAATAATGTTACATAAACAAAATGTAATCACCAAACGCATAGTGTAGCCATTTGGCAACATAACTATAAAACAAGGTTTATGAAACTATAAATAAAAAAATAATAAAAACAGCATTTGTACTTAATAATTTACCTTTTTTCTGCACTTATAATATTTTTTCACTGCAAATATCACACGATTTAAAATAATATAACGAAAGCAAACTCTGTCAAGGCAACACAACCACCAATGGCGCGATCTCAGATTTAACTAAAAGTTATCTCACAAACACGTGGCAAACAGTCAAAACAAACATAATTTGTTTTTAGTGTTGGTTTGTAATCGTTTGGCAACAGTGTGTATAAGTGGCATATTTTACTTCTATACAGAGTAGTGTGACTTTGAACGGAATGTTGACAAATGTCTACAATGCTCTTGAAAATGGAAAGCGAGTTTGACAAAGATATATCAGGACTCAAATTATTCCAGAGACATAATATAAATTGACCTAACATGTCTTCTAAAGTTTTTGATTCAGGAACACGGTGTACAACTAAATTTTTCCTTTAAATGTATCGCTCATATATCTCGCTAGTTTGAATCAAACCAGTGAATATATTTGTGAGAAACGTTACCGTAGTAAAAATCTTTCTGGTTCAATTTCACGCTATTCTCTTTGAATTTGTAGGCAAGTCACAATTCAAAAAGGTGCCACGTTCGAATTCAACTTAACACAAACCTTTGTTCAAATTCATTTCCGTTTCCTACAGAAACTTTTGAATACATTAGGGAGAAATAGATCCTAGTGTCTACTGCATATTTATTTTATTTTATTTATTTATTTAAAAATCCTTTTTTAGACGTATAACAATATCTGATGTAGAAGCAATGTGATACAGTAGTAAATAAAATGTATAACACCAAAATTAAGTTAAACGTTAGGTCTTACTTATTATATTTCGTTAATAGCTTACTAAACGCGCAACTAGATAAGCACGACAAAAATAATTAAGATCGGTATTAAAAATCTTACTTATAAACGTATTACGTATACTAAGATATGACTAACTATCTCACCGAATTGTTTACAAACACCCTCATTTATTTTTTTTATATGGCCGCATTGGCTTCACAGATGTCAAAAAATAGATAAACCTGTCCTAACTTGACATCTATGAAATAAAGGTGTAGTTAAAATAGTCACAGTCACAATAGTCACAACACCTTATCATAATACCGCAACAATCAATCTCGGTGATAACATCACGTCATACAACGACTTTGAAGGAATAGGGCATTTAGCAACTAACGAAACAGAAGTCTGCAATTACCTTAAAAAAATTGACACAAAGAAAGGTTGTGGTAATGATGGAATACCACCATCTTTCATCCAAAAATGTGCGCAATACCTTGCAAGTCCAATAACCACGATATTTAATAGGTCTTTCTCGGAAAACACGTTTCCTCAAAAATTAAAAGAAGCATTAATTATCCCTATTCATAAATCCGGACCAAAAAATAATATAAAAAATTATCGCCCGATATCAATTTTATCTACAATAAGTAAAATTTTTGAACGCATAGTGTATGATCGGATTTATCCTATTATAGTAAAAAAAAATCCCAAGCCAACAACATGGTTTTTTAAAACATCGATCTGTATTATCTAATCTACTTATCTACAATGAATTTATTTCTCGTAATATGGATGATAAAAACCAAGTGGATGCGATATATACAGATTACTCTAAAGCCTTTGATAAAGTAAATCACTTAACACTAATCAAAAAGCTTGAGGAAGTTGGAATCCATGGTGACCTACTCAGATGGTTTAAATCGTATATTACCAATAGATTACAATCTGTAGTAATTGAAGGCTTTAAATCAAACTTCACATTAGCCCCCTCAGGAGTTCCGCAGGGCTCTATATTGGGACCGTTACTATTTAATGCTTACATTTATGATATTTACAAATGTTTCAAACATTCCCAATTTATAGCCTACGCGGATGACATGAAAATTTATAAATCCATACGTTCACTTACCGAATGTCACGAACTTCAAGACGACCTAAATAGACTCCTTGCATATTGTCTTGTAAATAGATTGCAATTGAACACCTCAAACAGTTTTAAAATTACATTTACACGAAATAGACAGAAAATCTACTATAACTACACAATCGATGACAACATACTTACAACTGTTGACAAAATTAAAGATTTAGGAGTTATCTTCGATTCGAAGCTCACATTTAACGCACATATAGACGCAATAATTGACAAAGCTTTTAAAATGCTCGGATTCATAGCACGCTTATCGAAACATTTTTACAATACTCAAACTCTTCTTGTTTTGTATACAACCTACATAAGACCGATTCTGGAACATTGCACCCCGATCTGGTCTCCTTTTTATAACATACATATAAATAGAATAGAAAGAGTACAAAAAAGTACCTTAAAACCGTCAACTACAAATCACACCTTCATTTTCCTAACTACACAGAATCCAGGAAATTTCACGGCCTTGAATCACTCGAGAACCGAAGAACTCATAACGACCTATCACTTCTTCACAAAATAGTTAATAATTTTTTTGATGCTCCCCAAATAATAAGTAATATACTGTTTCATGTGCCAGGTAGAACAAGCAGACACTCAAATCTATTTCATATTCCACACTGTAGCACTAATCACAGAATGAATTCATGCTTTCCACGCATTTGTAAGCAGTATAACACAAGTTTTTACGACATTGATGTACTCAACAGCACATATCCGCAATATCGCAGGAGTATATCCGCAAAAACGCAGTGATACGAGACATGGAATACCAATCCTCTTTATTCCCTCCCCACTCCCCGCAATTCCTAAATATCCCCATTATCTATATCCCTAATTTTGAATTACTTATCTTGTTTATATTCTTTGTTATTATTATTATTTTTTTTTGTTTTAAGCTGTATACTTTAATTTTAATTAAGTTTTTAACTCACTCCACTGTATATGTTTTTTAAGCTAACTTGTCCTTTTTTTTATATTACGCATGTTGTTTAATTAAGTTTGTAACTCACTCCACTGTATATGTTTTTTTAAACTAACTTGTCCTTTTTTTATATTACGCATGTTGTTTAATTAAGTTTTTAACTCACTTCACTGTATATGTTTTTTTAAGCTAACTTGTCCTTTTTTATATAACGCATGTTGTTTAATTAAGTTTTTAACTCACTCCACTGTATATGTTTTTTTTTAAGCTAACTTGTCCTTTTTTTTATTTTACGCATGTTGTTTAATTAACTTTTTAACTCACTCCACTGTATATGTTTTTTTAAGCTAACTTGTCCTTTTTTTATATTACGCATGTTGTTTAATTAAGTTTTTAACTCACTCCACTATATATGTTTTTTAAGCTAACTTGTCCTTTTTTTATATTACGCATGTTGTTTAATAAAGTTTTAAACTCACTCCACTGTATATGTTTTTTAGGCTAACCTGTCCTTTTTTTATATTACGCATGTTGTGGGAACTATTTTGGCAAATTACTGATATTTGTTATTGTTTTTGTTTATGGATTATAAATTGCTGTATGTTTCCCCTTAAATTAAATAAATAAATAAATAAATAAATAAGTAAACTTTTTCGTTAATCACGCTCTATCACCAGGTACCACAGATAGTTTACGTTTATAAGTAAGACGGTATAAGTTTAAGTCATCAGTGTATATAAATTTATTATAATTTGTGGATTACGCTACTCTACTAGGCGTCGCGTGTCCCAGAGTAGCGTTATGTAAATCAGTTCGATTATTTTTCATTCGTCATAGTGTAAGTTAATTTTTATAAGGTTTAGTAGTGGTAGGTTTAAGTGAGACAAAAGTGCAAGTGTACGTATTAGTGTAGTGTGAAATATTGCTTGATGTAAAAAGAGTTAATGCTAATACAATTAATTATATAGTTTATTAAATAAATTATGTAGTCTATAAAATTAAGTAAATTAAATAAATTTTCAGTTTTTGTTATGTGATTAGGTTCTTATGGATAGAAAGTCTGTTTTAAAGAGGTACTATAAATATTTTAGGCCCTATGTACGCGTAATTTTTCTGACCATGTGTTGTCTTAGTTTTTGGTATTCCAACACTCATTCAACTGTCGATTTGTTCACAGAATTTATTTCTCTTAACAGATCGACAACGTTTCAAGACAAGATCCGCGCATTTTCATTGTCAGGTCTACATTATTCATGTGTCTATGTCATGTGTATGGATTAGCTCAGAATTTGGAGGGTGAACATTCAGTGTTACTGTGTATGTCCGTCCATTCCTTTTGACATTTGATCCGCGTAATACACAGATCCCAAATTATAGAAATTTAGAGTTTCAGTCAGGATTTATCAATATTTGAATTTTTATTTCATTTTTCTTATATCTCAAAAACCATAAAAGATAGAAGGCTGAAAATTTGTTTTGTTATAGATAAATACAATATCTTAATTTTTATTTTAAAATAGTTCCAGAGTTTCTCAGGTTTTTTTATCATAGTTTTCGTTTCCCATCTCACTAGGATAACCTGTTTTGGAATGGGTCACTTACAATGTTCTTTTTTAAATACATTATACACTATCCAGTGCTAGCCATAACAAAATTTTGTTTTTTAAATTTATTTAAAAGAATACTAAGTAATGACGACTGAAGCGGTGATAGCCCAGCGGTAAGGTCGTCGTCTCACATGCGTGAGGTCGACGGTTCGAATCCGGGCGGGGCACGCACCTCTGGATTTTCAAAAAAAATCTATGTGCGGATTTATATCACTAGCTATATGTAGCCATGATCCAATTTGTCTGGTTCCCCTTTCTAAGGGTTACGAAGCAGTCGCTTCAATGCAATAACCAGACTCGCCAATTCCAGGATCATGGTCAAAGCGTACCCCGATAGAAATGGGACAAAAGCGCTAAAGGGAAAGAAGAATACTAAGTAATGACAAGGAAAAACAAAATTCACAAAATATACAGAAATATAATTAAAAATAATTTCAAGTAAATTTTGCAACATAACATATTTTGCAACATAACATATTTTGCAACATAACATATTTTGCAACATAACATATTTTGCAAGAGAACCATGCATAAGAGAACAAATTTTACTCAACACTTAATTTTCTGCACACATTTATATAAGTATATTTATATAATTTTACACATCATTCACACAATATCTCACCATAATATTATGTATGTAACTATTCCTAACTTATCTAAATATACTACGGTAACTCCAGTGACAACCTGTAATTGGCGTTAATATTTACTTAAATCATCTTTATTTTATCATATTGTCTATATATAAATAAAATAAATACCTACAAAATTCATTTAAGTACCTAAAAGATTGCGTTGTCAAATGGAGAGTTGGTAGTACAGAGCGTTATCTTCTAATCACCTTTTTCTCGATACAAAAAAACTGCTTTATTTAATTTGTATGTTGTATAAATAGAAACTTGAGTTAGTTGTTTTTCTTGTATCTGATGTAGGTATGAATAAACCTTTGTATGCTGAAAAAAGTAAATATTAATGCCGAGAAAACAAGTAGGGGAGATAAGATTTGTATCTTGACTTCGTTGTTAGCTACCAATTTTATCGTTGGAGTATTTCAGACAATCTCTGATAAGTATCCATCTTGTTTGAAAACTGTTGTGCTTTTGCAAAGTAAACGACACGAATATAAAGTATAAATTTCATTACTTACTAAAATTACGAATCAACTCTACAGTAAGTAAAAACATATTTCCCTTTACCAGAGTGCAAGCACTCGTGTGTAAAGGAGACATATAAAAACAAAAGACAATAATATTATTAAACTGCTTTAAAAATGAAACGCTCATGTGTGTATTTTTAATACTAGTTGCATGTAACACACGAGATCCAACTTACGATGGCGAGAGTATGTATTGTTGAAAAATACGTACCAAACTATAAACACAAATCAATAAACATTTTAAGATATTTTGTTTTCTATATAAAACATGTAGGTATGTATGTCAAGATAGGTTTGTATCGAGGTCAGTCCTTTTTCCAACCTAGAATTTGAAAACCGCATGATGGTATGTACGTATTTTTGTAGATTAAGTATCAAACTATTGAGTCCCCGTAAATATTGTAGAATGTTTACCGCCGTAAACATTGTACGAAATGATGTCACTATTTTTTTTAAATTGTTAAAAAGTTTGAGATGTAAGTACTACTACAATATTTGTTCATATTTTATTAGGCAGTTAAAAACATAAATTTATCATAAAAAAATATTTTTCTCAATAAAAAATGTTTGAGAAACTTTGGAACTTTTTAAAAAGAACAAATTTGAGAATTTTATTTGTCTATATTTATACCAATTTTCAGCGTTCTATCTTTTATGGTTTAGAGATATATGGAAAAATGAAGTAAATATTCAAAAGTAGATAACCCCTGACTGATTCAAAAATTGAAAAAAATGGGGGGAGGGACAGACACACTAAATTTTCTACTTCGATTAGTAAATCCATATATATAGAGGATATCCACTTAGAGGCTTCTAAATACTGTGTTTCCACCGTGAATCGAACCCGGGAACTTTGGATCAGCAGTCGCAACTGAGCCGCAAAGGTCGACAATATATAATATTACATAGATTGAAGAGTAGGAAGAATAAAAATAACTTTATAGCTCTAATTTATTGGCATAATTGTAGATGTTAAATTATACTTTTCAACATGCCGACCGCCGCGGCACAGTTGGTAAACCGTTTCGCTTCTGTGCGGGCGTCCTGGGTTCGATCCCCAGCAGAGTAGAAAATTAATATAAATTCATTGAAGAAATTGCACTACCAAGTCATCAAATTTCATAATAAAATTTTTCAACATTTTCATCAAATAATAAAAAATATAATTCAAATAACTGAAAAATAAGAATATCACGTCTACCCGGTAGACCAACCAAGAGATGGAAGGATAGTTGGACTTCGTCATCTCAGGAGGCATTGCTTTTGAATAACAGACCAACAAATCAACTAAATGAAGAAGAAAAAAAAATAAGAATAATAATCGCCTTTCCAAAACAAACAATCTTGTGTAATTAAGTAGGTACGTATTATTTTGTATTCGTAATTGGACAGGAACATTCTTATTTTTATTAAATTTTTATTTTTTATTCAGAAAATATACAGCATAATACATAATAATAATAATAATAATAATAATAACAAAAATGATATATGCAGTTTCATGCAATTGTAGTAGGTTCATATATATATATATATATATATATATATATAGCAGTAGCGGAATTGCTTATAGAAGCCGAAAATCTTGGCTTGCCTATAAATATTATGTTATGAAATTCAAGACCTAATAATTTTTTGACTGTTTTATTGAAACCATACTACAAGATTAATAATTGAACCGTGTGTAGATACGATGCTTGACAGAACCACAAATGTAAATATTATTTTTATATAAAAAATGAATATGTCCCTGTTAAACAAGTACATATTATACATCTTCCTAAGTTCACTAAAATAAGCATAAATGCTTGTGCTATAAGTGAACGAATTCGGTCGAAGCAGGATTCGAACTCGCGACCACTGGATTACTAACCCAATGCGCTTACTGCTCTGCCGTCGATCCATATTATTTTGGCATGTGATTTTAAAAGATTTTCATGGCCACTCAAATGAACAACGATGCTAAAAAAACATATAAATTTTCGACACTTCCCAATTTTCGTTCAGGGTTTGCCTAGTCTGAAGGTTCTAGGTACGCCCCTGCTATATAGGTATCCTACCTTTGTAACGACTTATTGTTCTTTGAGCTATAATTTTATTTTATTATCAATTTATCGTTGAAATATATTTTATTTTGGTTGTCAGTCACGTAACGATGTTGAAGTATTAAGTTAGTATATAATATGTAATATGATGAACATAATATTGTTATGTTGTCATTTACTTTATCATTTAACACACGTACATCGTACATGGTGCACGTAAGGTTTATTGATTCATCGAGTCTATGTTTGAATTTATTTACCTGCCTTATAAATAGGTGTATATTTGATAAAGCAACATTCATAATAAGTATATATTTATTATATTGTGGCAGGAAATAGAATGAACGGATAACATACATGTATATACCTATAGTAATGTCCGATCTAAAAATAGATGTTATTGATATTTTTGGAGTTATCATTGTGGCACAATAAGAACAGTTTTTTTTAATTTTATTTTTATATAACTAACAGGTACTATATCAAATATCAATTTAACATGCACCCAATAACAAGTTGCCACATTCTGGAGACTTGCAATATTAATCGTTAAATATTATTAGTTTTGGATATTACAAAATTCTCTTTAAGAGGATATATAACGCTAAACCTAGTGACTAAAAACATGATATACATATTAAAACCGCCTAATGCATTATGGAGTTACGTGTTGGTAAGGGTAACTATCGCGTGCGTTAAAAACGGTTTATATGTGATTCAAAATATCGGAAACCCCAAATTTGTTAATTTTTTTGCATATTAAGAACAAACCTGACTTGAATTAAAAAAATATCGGTCATTCACCTCGATTTTATGCACTCTTTAAGCACATAATAGATTCATAATAGATGAGTCGATGGCCGAGCGGTTAGCGCGCTGGGCTAGCGATCCAGTGGTCGCGAGTTCGAATCCTGCCTCAACCGATGTCGTTCACCTATAGCACAAACATTTATGCTTATTTTATGGTATGTAGGAAGATGTATATGTACTTGTTTAACAAGGACATATTCATTTTTTATTTAAAAAAAAAATTACTTCTCTACGACAAAATTTTAATTTTAATTTTAAAAAAATGTTGAAAATTTTAGAGAATTATTTTAGGAGAATTTATATGATGAACATTCACTAAAGAAATGTTGAAAATACTTATGGCATTTTTCTCAGAAACACACTGTTACATATATTTGAGAAATTTGATCTGAAATTGGGGTGTTTAGGTTTATATGCCCCCTTAACAAATCGACAGTTGGATTACACAGCATATACTTACTATACTACGGGGTTCCAGTGGGTAGTAGGGCTACGATGGAGCATACTGTGCTGGAAAGTATGCCCCTATAAAATGCAGTAATGTGCCATGTTGCAATGCCATCAGCAACTCTACTATCAAGTCCAACTCTCTAGCGTCCACGAGCGGTCTCCTATAATAGGCCCCGCGAACCCCGGGCAATGTGACCACTGACATTTCCATCAGTGTCATAGCAGATAGACAGTGGGAGAATGGCGAGTTTCCAGCGCCATAAAACTGGATACAACCAGCTAAGGTAAGGAAAACCCTGGTCCTCCTGGTAGGGGGTTGGGTGAGAGGCTAATAACCTCTCCCCATAAAATCAATTATTACTAAACCTATAGTGGAACCTCGGACATCGACTAGAGAACGAATTAGACCTGGCAATCGTAAAAAGGATAATGATTTCGAATTATGTACCTGGAATGTACGATCCCTACACAGACCGGCTGCACTACGACTATTGACGGAACAGCTGACACAGTACAAAGCAAGGGAAGGGAGTTATTGAAAGAAGGGAACATAACGTGTACTATAGCTGTCATGATAAACATCATATATTGGGCACTGCATTTGTCGTAGTAAAGAGAATGAAACACCTCGTCATAGACTTCAAACCAATCAATAAACGCATGTGCACCTTAAGAATAAGGGGCAAATTCCTCAATTATTCTATTATAAATGCACATCCTCCTACAGAGGAGAGCGATGAAGAGGAGAAGGATAGTTGGTATGAAAGCTTGGCAAGAGTATACGATCGATGGATGGATGCTCCCGTGGAGATATCAAAATTGTAGGTATACCTAGGGGATTTAAATGCCAAAGTGGGAACCAACAATGTGTTTAAACCAACTATAGGTTTACACAGTCTTCACGAGAATAGTAACGACAATGGCAATAACATGATTATATTATCATGAGTCACTAAAAGATCATGATAAACGTAGACATTACGCGGAAGAATTGAACAGAAAATTAACAGAAGTCAATGAGAACCAAGACCCCAACAACTTGTGGAAGGAATGTCAAGATATTATTAAAAATACTGCACCTAACTTAATCAGCCCTCCTTTATTTTATTTTTTACTTCTCGTGCAATAATATCGGGTTTATTGCCATAATTTCTTCCAACGAACCAAAGCAACGTGAGGTCATAAGTTGGGGGTGGCGAACCTATGACACGCGTGCCACAGGAGACACGCGAGACGATTTTGCATGACACGCGAATGAAGAGAAAACGAGTGGGTTTTGGCCAACGCTAAACTCCTCACTAACAAGTCATTCTATAAAGTATTCAAATTCTTCTTCTTCTTCTTCTCTTTTTAGGTTGACACCTGTTTTTTCAGGAACTTTGCCCATCCCTCAAGGCCTCTTGTGACGCCGAGCTCCAGCTATCAAATTCTGTATAGAAAATTTTCAGCATTTTCATGAAATGAGTTTGTTAAATATTTTTTTTATTTAAATATTTTAGTATGAAAACTTGATTACTCTTTAATGCCATTTTATGAAAGTGATGTTCCTCTTAATCAATTTGATAATATAAATTTCAATTTTTAAGTTTCCTGAGTTTGGGGTCACTTTGAGAAGCACTATTCATATATCGTTCAAAATCTAATGGGATCTAATCGAGTATTTTATATAAATATTTGCAAAATTTGAATAGAATCAAATGAGTACTTTAGTCTATAATCGATAAAGTAAAAATGAACACGCCGTACATAGCACACAGCACATAGCACACACACACACAGATACATTGTGATGAAACTTTCAGAATACAATCTCAGCATGATACTTGTTGATAATCTGCAAAAAAAGCCTTAAAAATTGCGAAATCATAACTCCCCACTATGGGTTAGTGAGGAGTAAAAATAAGTGATTACCTATACAAAAAAATAAAAGTGTTAGAAATAGTATAAAAAATATTTTAATATCCATGTGTATTTTCTTCGTTCATCAATAGTTTCACAAGCGACGGAAACGAAGGATATGACGATATTCATGCATAAATAGATCTCATTGTTTAATAGTTCTCGCACAGTCCCCCGATGTGAATTTTTTTGTAAAAAAACATCGCTATTTTAAGTCTATTTTACATTTATTTCTTTTATTTTTCCATTAATAAATACATAGTCATTGTTTTTCAATGCATTTATGCTTTTTAGATATTAAAAATCTGATGTTACACAATCATTTGATGCATTATTGTTTCCATGGCATCTGACACGCGATTATTATTATATTGAAAAAAAACTTTTTTTTTTGGCTTTCAGGGTCAAAAAGGTTTGCCTTCCATGCCATAAATAATGTAGTGGTAGGTACATTAAATTTATAACAAAAAACAAACAGTATGATAAACACGTAAAACTATTAAATGTAAAATCACACCAACAAAGAATGGGGGATATGGAGGTTGTGAGAGGAGAGAGAGGATGGGGAAGAAGTTTTTACAAAAAAATTTGTAATAATTTAGATGGGTCGGTGGCAGAGCGGTTAGCGCGCTGGGTTAGTAATCCAGTGGTCGCGAGTTCGAATCCTGCCTCGACCGATTTCGTTCACCTATAGCTCAAGCATTTATTTGCTTATTTTAGGGAACGTAGGAAGATGTATATGTACTTGTTTAACAAGGACATATTCATTTTTTATTTAAAAAAAAAAATTACTACTCTACGACAAAATTTTAATTTTAATTTTAAAAAAATGTTGAAAATTTTAGAGAATTATTTTAGGAGAATTTATATATGTCCTTGTTTAACAAGGACATATTCATTTTTTTTTTAAAAGAAAAAAAAAAAAAAAATTTCATCATTACATCTTCTTTTAATACTATTGTTGCATTCAATTTATTTAAAAACGTAACATGAAATATAATGTAGGTACCTATGTAAATTGTATTACCATTCTAGAAATATTATTCAACAATATAATTTTAAATCAATATTTCAGTTGAATATTTACAAAACATCACACGAAGGGTCGTAAAAGTCCCTTTTGCGAAGGTATTAATTTGTTATCGACTATAAAAAGATTATATAATAATACGTAATATTATATACTTAAGTAATTATTACTTAGAATTATTTAGCTCAGTACTTATAGAGGGTCGATATATAACAAGCACCTTTCGTATTGTGTAATGTAGATAAGTTCCGCCTATATGGGATATTATTTTAGACCTCCATAACCTGTAATCACATTATCTGGAAAACACCAGATGCCAGCTCACCCAAAAATCTGACAAAGCCTTTTGATTCCTAAAATTCGTGTCGATACGAACATATTCCAAACCCAGAATCTACATAAGAACTTTTATTCTACAATAATAGGAAGTTTAGTCGCTATATCACATGAAGGTTTGCTGTGGTACACACACTTTAAACATACCTGGGGACAAGTCTGGTCACGGGCGGAATCAAAACCATTCATTTTTACCCATACCATGGATACAATTATCTAACGGAGTTCTATAACATCTTAAGGTAATATAGAACTCCATAAGATAATTATTTTATTTTTATTTTATTTTATTTCAATGTAAACTAAACAGTCATAACAAAGTACAATTAATTACATATACAAAACAATTCAAGGACCAAAAACTGTTTACAGCTTATTACTTAATAGTAAAGTGAATTATATCCATGATATGGGTCAACATAGATGGTTTTGATTCCGTCGGTTGACCAGAATTACCTGGATGTGGTTGATGGAAATTAAAAAAAAATAGTACAATTCATTTTATTTCAAACCACACCCATCCTCAGAAAAAAGCGGTCGCTTCGAAATCGGTCTCATCAAACAAATCATTCGTGATTTGAAACAAGGCGTAATATAATTAAACTTTTGATTTTGAAGTAGAAACGAGCCACATGAAGCATGCAAAAATGCTCAACGTATGAAAACATAATATTTATCCAAATGTCGATTCGTTCAAGAGAATGAAATTCTCTTGAAGGAAGAGGCAGTTGAATCCAAGATACGCGAGATTGTATGTAGGGTCTACTTTTTTCGCGGCTTTGAAGTCAAAAAACACCAACTTAGAAGCTTCACAACATATATGTTCCATATACGGATTTACTCAGAATTCGGAGTAGAACATTTCGTGTGTCTGTCTGTGTGTGTGTGTGTGTCCGTCCCCCCTATTAACTTTTGATCCGCTCAATTTACAGAGCCCAAAATTTCAGAATATATAAAAAGTAGTAGGCCTACAAAACTTTTATACTCAGAATTTTGAATTTTTGTTTCAGTCAGGGGTTATCAACTTTTAAATTTTTACTTTACTTTTCCATGTATCTCAGAAAACATAAAAGCTAGAACGCTGAAATTTGGTATGAATATAGACAAATGCAAAATCTCAAATTTAATTTTTCAAAAAATTCCAGAGTTTCTCAAACATTTTTTACTAAGAAAAATATGTTTTATGACAAATTTATGTGTTTAACTGCCTATATTTCCATTTTTTTATAAAATATCGAAAAAAGCCGAAACACCCCAACTAGATAATTTAATTTTCTATAAAAAATATCAGCATTGTAGTAGTACATCGCAAATTTTATGAAAATTGAATTTAGTGACGACATCGCTTCATGCAATTTGTATGGCAGTCGCCTATACACAATATGTAAGAAGACTTAATAGTTTGATACTTAATCTCTAAACATACATACATACCATCATGCTGTTTTCATATTTCGGGTATGAAAAAAGGACTGAACTCCATATTATCCTATCTTGACATACATTCCTACATGTTTTGTATAGAAAACAAAATTTTATAAAATATTCAATAATTTGGCTTTATGGGTATTCAATATATAAAAATAATAATAATATTAAAATATTCAATAGTTTGGTAGGTACTAATTCTTCAAATAAACATAGGTACTATCGCTATCGACAGTTGGATCTCATGTGTTACATGCAACTAGTTTTATATTGCATTTCAGCAAACAAAAAAGTGGGTACTACATAGTGGGGATAAATATGAATTCAACAAGCACCCAATGAGTTGGCACGTTCTGGAGACTTATGATATTAAATTCAAATTTAAAAAAAAAACTATTTTACGTAAATGCAGTTTGCACACATGTTGAAAGTCAGATGGTACCTAAAAAACATTTCAAAACATATAAGTACCTGCCCTTTTTTTCAACATTGTTTATGTTTTTTTTGGTTATAATGTGTAAGAAACTGACTAACGTCTGTCTCTAGAAAAATTTAGGGACAGAAATACGCATGCACACAAAAATGACCGATAGTGTGATCGATTGAAACTTGGCAATATAATACGACAGCGAAATAATAATATGATGTGTATATAAATCCCATTCCCCTCATTTTTTCGGCTAGGTTCAGTTAGTCTTTAATAATTACATCGACTCGCGTGAGCGAGTTGCTTTATAAATTAAATGGAAATCGGTCGCAGGAAAAATGCTATCAACATATTTGCCATTTGAGGTTGGGAATAAGTTTATTATGTATTCGTATTCAGTTAAATATTTGTACGCACGCGTATTTCTGACTTCCGTCCCTTGACCTGTCTGACGGCAGACGCTTGTTAAGAAACTGTATTCTAAATAAAACATTACCTTAGATTATATATGATATTCTATGATAAGTACATACACACAAGATAAAAAAAAAACACAAGCAGACCGCGATTAACCACGCATATTTGTCATTTATGTACTGATCCAGTCTATAACATTCACAGTTAAATACATGCAGTGTTCTCACCGGGAATTGAAACCGGAACTTTTGACTCAGGAGTCAGATGTGTTTATAATTGAGTCACAAAGGCCGACAAATAATGCTACATATAGTATTATATGCTACAAGCTATACCTAAAGTGTATAATAATGTCACTAAATGCGATCTGTACGTGACCTCAATTAATTGACCGCTTATCAACAAACTACTATTGTATACCAGGGTAACAAAATAACTTTTTCATTTCGTCAGTAAAAGTGGCCATATTCCAGGAAATTTGTCAACAGGTCAGTACGCCAAATTTTGTGAAATCGATCGACTACAAAGAGCAGTTAGACTTTTAGTTTGAATTGATTCGCAATGATCACCAATATGTATTGTACTCCACATGTTACGAAACATATTAATTTTTGTCATTCTATTTAGTTTAAATAACGATCATTAAAGATCGATCTTAATAATGTGATAAGTTCGTAAAATGATCCTTGATTTACGATTCCTACTAGTTGTATACAATCACGTTTACATGTGAATTGAAATAAATAACAAACCCAATTCATTCTTTTTTTTTTCAATTAAAAACTCAATTTTTGATCATATTAAAATGGACTTCTTAGGCCACGCGTATATTTGTGTAAAAAAATGGGACGCGTGCTCTCCAGTGTTTTTAATATTAGGTATACATCGTTAGTAGATAGATTTATGAAGAACTACATATAATAGTGCGCAGCTATTGGCTTAGATTTACATTTAAGTATTACACACATAGTATACCCACAAACTATTAACTAGGTAGGTACATTGAATAATGGAAAAACTTCATTATTTTTTTATTTACATTTATAAACAAAAAAAAAGCTTTTTTATAGTGAACACTTAGTTATAAAAATTTGCAATTTAAGCATACTTTCTTACGTCAAGAGATTGCTCAACGAGAAAGTATCCTGTAGAGCTATGTTACTCAAAGCCCTGGGGCTCCGCAAGATATCTGATAGGGCTCAGAATTTTGAGTCTTGTTTTCCTGAAGAACATAATTCAAAACTGAAAATAAACTCGTGGAAACGAGATATATGGAGCATGACGTTTAGAAATGACATCAGACACAAGATTTAGCATCTTTGTTCAAAACAATTCCACTGAATGATTTTTGGTGCAGGATTCGAGATGAATATTCACAACTTATCACAGAGGGTTTAATCGTTCTTTTTAAAAAGATCAAACAAACTTAAATTAATCCTGTATACTAATGCGTATTGACAGCAAGGTAAGAATATAATATAACAAGAATATTGTCGGCCCTCGTGGCTCAGTTGGTTGGATATCTGACTGCTGATCCAAGGGTCCCGGGTTCGATTCCCGGTGGAGACACAGTTTTTAAAATTGTGTTTTCAGTCTGGATCTGTGAGACGATTAATATCGTAAGTCTCCAGAATGTGGCAACTTGTTATTGGGTGCGTGTTAAATAATTATTTGACATAGTACCTGTTAGTTGCCCGAGAAGCTATATAAAATAAAAAATAAAAAATAAAATAACAAACGCGAGCAGACACTGTACGAACCAAGGGGCTCTTAAGGACAACGGAAATTAAGGTTCTAAGGTCAATGACTGGAAAAACTCTCCGAGATCGTTTTTGCAATGTTGAAATAAGAAAAACATGTGGAATAGAGGACATCGTTCGCTGTAGTGGATCCAGAAGAAGACATTGGAGGGACCACATAGCCAGAATGGACAGTGATACACTTGCGTATATAGCAGGAAATGGGCCCCCCTATATTGCTTATATAGCATATTTACCTTTCCGTGTTGATTAGGAGGCAAGTACTGCCTCGCATTATTAACTAGTTTGTTGAACTAATGCACATAAAAATTCGTGTTGAATTCAAGGCACGTGTCCTTCAAATGCACACGCAAACTATTCCTGCTAATACGTGTTCAATTCAGGCAATTAATAAGTGAATATGGAACATATATAGCCATGAAGTTCGCGCGCTATTTCATTTCGCTCGCACCTCGTCTGTCACTGTCACATTTCTTTGTATTTTGTTCACAGATTATATGGTAATAATCAGTAATTTTGTTTAAATCTTTAAGTAATATGGAACTGTTAAAAGACATACTTATTTTGGACAATTTTAAAATTGTAAATTACGAAGGAGACAAGGATAATTACCAATGTAATATTCGATGCTCTATATCTTGTGACGGTAATAATTATGACGCAAAGTGTGATTATTTCATTATAATAATATCTTACATAGTATGTGAAAAGGTGCATTCATGGTGTACCATTTTCAAACAATACCTATTCTGGGTGTTACTATAAAAATAAAAATTTAAACTACAAAATCACATCTATAAAGCAACAAAAGAAATGATAAGAAAGGAATATTGTATAGGAGGAAAAATATGGATCGGAGATCAATCAATATAACATTTTCGGAAAACTTTTAAACTATCAATCATTACATATTTTGTTGAAAAGAGAACTTCGCTTACCATTCACCCTAGATGTATTTTTAATAGATATTCAAAAAACTTGAGAATCATTATGTACTTAGGTATTTTAAGACATAATATTTACATGGTACACTTTTGGATCTCCACATGAACTTTTTAAGATCCGAATTAATATTTTCCGAGCAGATCGCTAACTCTCCCCAACGTTATATAGTGCGCTTCTTCGGAAGATTATGATGGACCCAAATCCCAATAGCTGGTGTCCCCAACGAAGTCATGTGAAAAAAAATTGACCTTACCCAACCTAATAACCTAACACAACCAAAAATTAAAGGTATAATATGTATGTGTTGATGCTGGCATAATTTATTTATTTATTTATTAATCTTCACAAGGCAATTTCTTCCAACCAACCAAAGCAACGTGAGGCCATCGCCATAGATAGTATTAGTGGTAGATACATTAAATTTATAACAAACTGAAAGAAACACGTAACATTATTAAGAGTAAATTCACAGCAACGAAGGAAGGAAGGAAATAGAGGTTGAGGGTGGCGAGGGAGAATGTATGTAGGGTGTCGGTTAAGAATTATAAGACAGGTTAAACAGCTTAAGTTTCTTTTTAAAAAGTTGAATCGATTGATACGTCGTAGTATCATAACTTAAAGTGTTCCATAGTCTTGCTGATTGAACTTCAAAAGAGGAACTGGGAAATTCAGTAGAATGAGTGGGAATAGTTATAGATAGTGTGGTACGTTCAGCAGATCGTAGAGGCAGACCGTGATTTGACAAGAAAATAACCTTTTTCTTGAGATATTGTGGTGAATTAGTGTTGTTAATTAAATGAATGATTCGACATGATTTTTTTTTAAATCGTTAATTTTGTTGCTTTTTTCATTCATTCATTCACACCATCACGGCATATCACAATAAAGGGTAACCAGCGACAGGTGTGCGGGTATGCAATACCTTTTTATTTTGTCGTTTTTCTCAAACGGTCGGAGGCCACTTGGGCCTGTTTACATAGAGTTTGCTGCCTCTTTTCGTGTGGACTCCCACCTGTCTCACGGCCCTCTGGGAGGTTCTTCAGGAAGGAGTGGAAGCACTATTTTAAAACGGTGCCTCACTGCATTTTTGATAGAACAAAATCTATTAATTATTTCCACGATGATATTCTATAATATAACGTAACGTACTAGATTTTATATACATATTATATGCATTACCATTAATAACATTATTCATACAATTTGCAAAGTTGCTTACAGTAAAATAAGATAATTTTGTTATTTCATATACCTATGCCTACTTAATATATCTACGTTACCAGCAATGTGAATAATTCAGGTATACCAAACAAAAACAAGTCATCTATGAAGATCACAAAAGTCTCTAGCAAAATTTGGAACCTGAGTCAGTTTTATGTTACCTTGTCAAATAGTGACGTTTTATGATTACTATTTAGTATTGTTTTTTTTTGTTTATTACAACTTATGTTGAGGGTAATGTAAGAGACTTGAACAACAGACGAAAATGTATGAGACGATAACGATGATGATGGTTGCGTGCCAGGATAGAAAAATGTGGCGTTCGATTATCCCTGCCTACTCCGTTAGGGACATGGTGTGATGGTATATATATATATATATATATATATATATATATATATATATATATATATATATATATATATATATATATATATATATATATATATATATATATATATATATATATATATATATATATATATATGTATATGTGTATATATGTATGTACAATATGCTTATGTTAATTTTTATAATATTATTATATATTAGTTTTAATTTCTTTTTTCAACATTTAATAACGATTTATTTAAATAAAGAACCTTTTTTTTTACACAGTAAGTAGGTACCCTACGTGTAGTAATTATGTGTAATATTTTCTTGTAAAAGGCTTTATAATCCGTAAATAAATCAATTTGTCATAAAATTTCATTTTTTTTGCCATTATCGATACAAATCATGCAAGGAGCGTGCTAGCGAAGAATTTTACTATGAAATATATAGGTAGGTACAATATATGGGTAATTCTCATATAAGAGGTAATTCACATAAATTAAAATTGCACTTAACTTTCTAAAATAGTAGTTTTCGATTTTGTTGTTTTGATTTGTTTCAATTTCCAGTATTTTCTTTTTTTTATTTTTGAATATGTGTTTTGATATATTTGAATCGTCTATAATTCAATATTACTCATTTTTCAATTATTTTCATGTTTTTCTTTTTTTTGGTTTGAATGTGTATTCTGATATGTTTTCTCATTTGAGTATTCTTCTTTTTCATTTATTTTCAACCTTTTTTTGATGTTTATTTGATTTTTTTTTTGTTCATGTATGATTTGATTTAATTACTTTTACTTTTATGTTGACTTTGCTTTGTATTGATATTTTTTATTTTGTTATAAGTGCTTCCCTCATCAAGCACAAGATTGTAATCTTTTTGATGAGGTACTGCAGGGAAAAATATGTAAGAATATTATTACTAGTGAATTTATATATTGATTTGTATTATAAAATATATTAAAAATAAAATAAATAAAATAAATAAAGAGGTCATTTCGGTGGCTACATAAAACGGTTGTGGCCAACGCTATACTCCTCACTAACAAGTCACCCTGCAAAGTATTCAAAATTTATGAGAAAATTTTTCAGCATTTACATGAGTTTGTTCCACTGAGCCACATTGAAATATTTGACAGTTAAAAAAATTCAGAAGCACTGATCAGATATCCTTCCAGAATACAATCTCAGCATGATACTAGTTGATAATCTGCAAAAAAAAAAACTTAAAAATTGCGAATTAACTCTCCAATATATCCTTTTGGGGCAGTGAGGAGTGAAAACTTTTTTTTTTAAATACATGTTACAAATAGCTTTATTTTCTCGTAAAACACACCGTCTAGCCTATGGTCAGTTATTATCATTACCGTCATTTATATAGTTTTCATAGTTCTGTTTTTTTCTGTTGATCGACAATTTTTGACACATATCTAATTCCATTAAAATAGTTCAGTGTCATTTACTAATAAATAAATACACATTGTTAAATTAGTAGGTAATATTATCAAATATTGTATTTTCCATAAAAAAATCAAAAAATATTTTGTCTCGCGAATTTTTCGCCTCCTTCCCTGGCCTATTATAGTCCAAAATATCAAACTATTACGAATTATAACTTTTAAAAATCACTCGCTTGAATTTAAAACAACAAATGTCGTGCGACACATCCGTTCACTAATATTGTGTGGTTGATTGGTTGGAAGATATTGCCATTTGGCAATAATCCCGCCATTGTGCACATGTGCTCAAGAAGTTTAAAATAAATAAAAAAGAAATAATAAAAAAAATAATATTGACACATTTCGGTCATGATACTTCGTGGTGTAGGTAAGTTGTAGACAGTCCGATCTCTACCCTAGTGAGTTCAATTTAGTAATTATACAAAGTTGTCATTTATAGTTTTATGTTATAGTTGTAATAATATTTAAAAATAAGATGTAGGAATATAGTTATATAGACTTATACAGGATAATACACTAGACATTTATAAAGACTTATAATACAGAATAATACATTCGACAGTTAGGTTGAAAATTTAGTCTAGTAACGTCTTTACATTTTATTTAAATGTTGAATAGGGTTCTGTGATTTTATATTAATGTATAAGTATGACTAAATTAACTGTACCATATTTTGATCCCCATGTATGAGTAATGAATTAAGATTTTTGATACTATCTTAAGTTCTATAACTGTCACTAATACATTCAGGGAGATGCATTTTATTTATGGAATATTCTTTTATTTGATTTGTAGCTATTCTTTTAAAATCATCCAAGATCTAATTATACAAGATGTACAATAAACTATATTTAAATACTGTACATAAGTAGTTCTTTGAACGAAATATTTTGGGGGGTGAGAATCGTGGAGGAACTGTTCTAGTCGCTGGAGATAGGGAAATTTACACTAAATGATAATAGTCCACGTTGGGGGGGACCTGACACGATACTAGAAGAAGACTGAAGGTTCGATATATAAATATAAAATTTGAATAAAAAAACGACACGTTGTAATTAGAAGTTTCTGTTCAAACCAGTGATTAAGACAAACATTTATAATGAGTGCCTGATAATTCGATAAAATAACTGATTTGACAATTTTCCCGCGACAAAGATAATAATAATTGTCCATAATATAACATTATGTATAATAATATTATCATAATTGTGTTGTTTGAAGATTAAAATAATGAACAGTAAACGTTAACAGCTGAGCACTAAGTATTTATTTTTGTAGAAACACACTATTTACATAATAATTTAGCACATATACTTAGTTGTTGTCAGAACCGAGACAGAGATGAAACGATCAGAGAATTTGCCATTGGCAACATTTATGAGAGGCGTCAAAGTAAACAATTCAAATAAAAATCATGTGATTGACGAAAAAAAATTACAATGTACATCGTGGAGTATGCCGTTATGGTATAAATGAATGAATGAATTAGTATATATACATATTAGTACCCTCTATTCTACATAGTAGGTACATATTGTCGGCCTTAGCGGCCCAGTAAATTAGATATTATCTGACTGTTTAGCCAAAGATCCCGGCTAGGATTCCCGGTGGGGATACAGTTTTCAATTGTATTTGACATAGTAATTACAATATTTATTTGTACTTTATGTACAGCAAGTGAACAAAGGCGGGCTTATTGCCATAAGGAAATCTCTTCCAAGTAATGCATGCAACGTAAATCTAAATTCCCGTTAGTTACTCGAGAATCAACACAAAATAAAATAAAACCTACATTAATATTTATGTATGTAGTAGGTAATAATAATAATAAAAGACTTTTATTGAATGAAACAACGTGGCGGACTTATTGCCCGCAGGCAATCTCTACCAGTCAACCACCAGGTAGGTATAATGCATTTATCTATCCCACTGATTAATAATCCATAGACATGACATAAGCAAAATTTCTTGACACACACCGCATGACTATGCCACCAATATTTGAATATTTTCGGGATGGTTCGGAATGAAAATTGACATAGTACTTACTCAAAACTAAGACTGGATAACAATCCAGCACAGCGAATTCTGGAAGACCAGTTGTGGACAGCGACAGGCAAAGGAATTCATCGAAGGGCCCTCTAAGAAAAGGACAAAGAAGCTGCTAAATCTTGGCAGAGAACAATTAAAGGCAATGACTGGTTTATTCACTGGTCACTGCCATCTGAAAAGACATCATTACATAATGATGAACCAAACTGTAGAAGGTGCCAACAAGAGGAAGAAACAGCCTCACATGTGATCTGCGAGTGTCCAGCACTGATGGAATCCAGACACAGACATCTGGGAGCTTTTATACTAAGACCCAGGGACATGGCAGGCATCTCAATCTGCAAAATATGGGACTTTATCCAAGAAACCAGAATGCTATTGAAATGACAGCCCTAAAGGGAGGTGCACAATAGATCAAACATGGTCGCAGTGCGGGGGCATAGGGTCCCACTCCTTACTTACTTTACTTTGCGTATGGGATCGGCTTTTTCTTCACCGTGAGGGTTGCGTCCTGGTGTCACGTCAGATTATATTCGGAAGCTCGCTGACATAAGCCAGTTCACCGCTTCCGAGTCAGCCGCATGTAGTTCCTCCAGTGAACCGGGGAATGCATAAAGAGGGCATTCTCCCACCAAGTGTGCCACCGTCTGCCTTGTAGCTCCACATTCGCAGTTTGGTGTTTCCCTCTTGCCCCACTTCCAAAGGAGGTAGTTACAGCAGCCCTGCTCTGTGCGGATTCTGTTTAGCCGCACCCATGCTTTACGAGGTAAGCCGAAACCAGGGATTCGTACAGTTGGGTCTGGAATCAGGGATTTGTTGCAAACTTCCGCCCTTTCCCAGTCTTGTCTCCAGTCACTGCCGGCATCAAAGTCCGCATGTCTCACACTCCAAATTGGCTTCCTCGACCGCAAGCGGCTGCGCGGAGGATGACATACATCTTGAAACGCCGGCAGTGATGGTTTCCCTTTTATTTTTTTCATTTCCCTAACTGTTGCCATATTTCTGCGCACTTCCGGGGGAGCGATATTGGACAAGACAGGTAGCCAAGGGAGCGGAGTAGATCTCACCACACCGGCAACAATTCTCATTGTTTTGTTCAGCTCTGTGTTGATCTTGTTGCAATGAGCACTTCTTGCCCACACCGGTGAACAGTACTCCGCCGCGCTATATACCAAGGCCATTGCCGATGTTCGCAAAATTTCAAGGGTCCCACTCCAAACTAATAATAATACTCAAAACTAATATCAAAAAGTACATGTTGTTATCAAAACCAAAAACAAAAAAAAATTAAATTGTTAAAAGAATTTTATATATAAGTTTGTTGTTATATTGTGTTAATGGTTTTAATTGTGTTATATTGTATTACTAGTTTTTAATTTTTGTTTTTTGTTATACATATAAGTACCTATTATTTTTTTGTTATATTATCAAATTTATCTAAGTGTACGAGAGAGCTAGCACTGTCAAACTGCTTTTGTAGTTTAGTGCAAATTGAATACTTATTGTTAAAAAATGTAAATACCTAAATAAAACTTTGATAAAAAAGGGGATTTAAATTTCGTAAAGCAAATATTTTTACTGCTATATAAATGTGTCATTAATTAATGTCCGATTAAAAATCAAACATTGAATGTGTTTGGGATACGTCCGATCCACCTCACTTTGTTTACCAATCCCCTGACCTAAATACGTAGTTTATGTTAGACCTGTATATTCCTTACTCAGTGATTATTTTTAATTATTTAGTAACAGGTTGTCTCAAACCAGCTCTGCACATCGAATAAAATAAATCAACGTTACAAATCTGATTGACTAGTATTATGTTTAATATACAGTAGGTACATCATATTATAGATTAAAGAAGTTACTAGGGCATCACTTAATTAAAATTCTCGAACGTGTTTCATTAAAACTAGCAAACATATTATGTAAGGTATCGCAAATTATTTATTCGAAAATTCAATACAAAACTACATATCATGGGAAAACGATTGATTTGTGGCCAATACAATCTCTCGTCTAACTGTAAAAGTTATTATTAAACATTTTACTTTTTCAAATGTTGATCATCTCTAAATGCATGAATTTTATGAAACCCATTTCTTGGATTTGCTGTTTTTAAATATTCGATAACTCAACATTCCGTAACGTTATGAAAGTAGACATTGTGAATTAAAAATTAATCAGCTCTATGTCAATGCACTTGTTAACTCCGCACTAACCCAAGGAGATATCATAGTAGGGAGTTATGAATTCGCAATTTTAAAGCTATTTTTTATTGCAGATTTATTTATTTATTTACCTTTTATCACACCATATTTACAATGACAACAATAAGTATATTACTGCTACCCAACTAGGAAATCCTGTTTTAGGGCTAGCAGATTACAATTTTAACTCTTACTTAATTCCTGTCTTACATTTTTTTCTCAGTGATATATGTTTTGAGAAATGGACTTGAAATTAGAACAAACCTTATGGAAATTTGGTTAGATTTGTGTGAAATTTGACAGGACAAGAAACGAGAATGAGTGGTTAAAACAGAAATCATCAATAAGATGGAAATATGTTCAATATATTGGTTTGGACATTTCAAAAGAAAGATTAACAAATATAATAATATAGTCTATCAAAAAAAGTATAATAAGAGTCGATCACAAATATTGGCACTATGATCTACCTAAACTTTTCTGGAGAATAAATTACTTTTCTGAAGGATAAATTACTTTTCTGAAGGAAGTGTATGAGACGATGCATGAATCTAAATAAGACGATACTTTGTGTCAAGAGAAGAAAATATGGCTTTCGTTTTTAACTACCTACCACGAAAATAAAATAAGAAAATAGGTAAAATAGAAATATAAAATTGAATAAAAATATTACGTGGGAAAATAATTTGTAAATTTTTATCCAAATCAAATATTGTAAACGAATAATCACAAGTAATACGGTGAAATTATTCGATAAGTACCGATTTTCTAAATTCCATAATACCACAAAATCATTTCTTAGTAAACATTGCATGGAATAATTTACTTGTCAACATAATCAACTAGAAATCATACAGAATATTGATATGTTATTAATTTGAATGTGACCCAATTAGAATAGTTAATAACAATTACATCCAATTAGCATGAATAATTAATTGAAGTTGTTTAAAGGTAGATCAAAATTGTATATTTCAAATTTAATTTTATACTCACTTCCCAATGATTTCGCATAACTCGTAAACGTCATCGAACAAAACCTCGTCATCTGCCATTTTCACATTTATTTATTTAAAACATTTATTTTATTATATCACTCACACTATTTCACTTATAAACATCACAGAGCACATCCACAAAAACAAAACACAGTCGCGTGATCGCAGCGACCGACCACTTCACTTTATAGGTTAGGTTACGCCCACGAAAAACACCGATAAATCCAGTTATAACATAAAACTAGCAGGAATCTAATAAGAGATTAAACAAATTATTATCGAGCTTCATGCGTCAAAAATAATAAATCGCCGAATCGGATCCGGTATCTTTAAAAAAAGGACTGAACCTAGTACCGAAACAAACTGTCAAAAAGTGTATTTTGACGTTTGTTATGTACGTACACAGCGGGCGGGGGTGGGGCGTGTCGATTTGCTAGAAATTCCCGTCTATTGCTCGCTATATGAGCTCGGCACAATCACTAACATGGCTGCGCTGTCACTACACGTTATCACGACAACATTTTCTATATGAATGACACACCAATATTGCTCGGATAGCTTCGAGAACGAACACCTTGTTTTAATATCAAACACCCGACATTATAATCTGAATAATTTCGAGGCGAGTAAATTAAACAAGAAAGTATACACCGCTACCATCGAACCTCGGGAATGACATTGGAATAGCGTGAAGTTGCATCTCAATCTTTGTGCGCAATAGATGTGCGCGGATTGTTAATAAGGTTAGGCAGGTCCTGTGGAAAGATGATAAAAGTAGGTATATAGGTACTTGATTTTCTAAGGGATGTTTATTCAGCATCTCATAAATTCATTCAAAAATATGGATTCGTATTAGATGTTGTACATTAGAATCTAGTTGGATTATATATTTTATGTCTAATTATCTACCTTATTTACACTATTATTAAGACCAACTAAGCTTGATCCATGATTCCAAATTTTTATATATTACCTAAATAAATATTTTTTATCGATAGAATTTAGACTTGGTATACTTATACCTATTTATTAATTATACTTTTTGGGATAAGATAAAATGAGTACCATGTATGATCGATATTTACTTTTCTTTCATTTTGTTTTCTTATTAGTTTGGTATAATATATTTATTTGTAATAATTATTTGTAAAAAAAACTGTATTTATAAATTAATTTAACATAATGTTTTTTGTTATAATAATAATTTTGAATTGTTATTTTATTTAACCAAGAGTACCTGACTGAAAAGAGACATCTATGGAAGAAAACTTAAAACAATATAAGTGTTTTCAAGCTTATACATATTTGTTGGATCTTACAAAACTTTTTCATAAATTTTATAAAGAGAACATATTTTTATTGACCACTGACCTACTATTTTTTGAAATTACAAATTCAAAATCATTTTTATGCTGTCATAATTTATTTAAAAAATTATGTCAATTTTGTTAACTATGCATTTACTTGAGAATTATTGATTACTTAGTAAAAGCTAATAAATATTTTCCAGACATTTATTATTTTTATTCATACTATTCTCATAATAATATTCATAAATTTATGCTAAATAGAAGAAACCCTACAAATAATGGCATTCGTGGCTTAGTTAGTTGGGTATCTGACTGCTGATCCAAAAGTGACAGGAACGATTCCAGGTAGAGACACAGTTTTTAATTGTGCTTTCACTCTGGATCTGTGAGACGATTAATATCATAAGTCTCCAGAATATGGCAACTTGTTATTGGGTACATGTTTATCTTCTATCAATGTGTGTTTGATTGCACTCCAATATTTCACTTAAATTACCCTTTTTATTTCCTTGCATTTTTGTAGTGGAAGATGGTTTGCCTAATACTATTTAGAGTCAACAATGTTCCTCCGTTCATAAGTTTGGAGCAAAGCAATGTACATTTAGGTCATTTCTATCATCAACATTAAATGTTAAAACTGATGTACCTATTAATTGACTGCCTATAAAATACAGCATATTCCTTACTTATACTTACTTTCTGTACACCATCATATTCGTAATTTAAAATTTTCTAAAGTCCGGTCATTAGTAGTTCAGTTCTGTTTTTCAATAACATGCTTTTTCCATTTGTTTTATATAATCATGGTGATTGACTGGCAGAAGATGGTACCTATGGGCAATAAATCAACCACATTATTTAATCTTTTGTGTTTTACGTAATAAGTGATTTTTTATATTATTATAGTCATTGTTTGATGTAGCTCCGTTAAATTTATTTATGATTATTTATGTGTATGCAAGTTTTAAATATAATTGAAAAATCTTTATAAGAATTTTTTATTAGTTTTCTTTCAAATCCATATATAATTGGAATGCCCTTATCCTAGAAGTCAAAATACTAATTTACCTCTTATTTTCAAAGTACTTCATATCAAGGAATATTGTTAATTAATATTACAAATGAGGTGTTCAATATTTTTGTGTTCTGAAATAATACATTTTTTTCATGTATACATTTATATATTTTACAAAAAGAGTCAAAAATAGGATGAAACTGTCATAAGCAATCACATAATACAATATATAATATGTAAGTACTTACATAATATTAAACTTACCTTAAATAGAAATAATTACAATAATGCACATATTAATACTAAGATAACACAATATAAAATAACAGTAACAACATACAACATTTAAGAAATGTTCAAATGCATTTAATTTTATCACTTTTAGTTTTCATTTGTATTTGTTCGCATGTCGGTGATTTGAATTTGATATCTGATGAGTAGTAACTGCGATGTTCTCCGACAACTTTATTCACTCGTACAATATATTTGCATCCAAAATTTAAGTCATATAGTTTGAATTTAGGTACCTGAAACAAACAAATAAGATAAATTAATTATTTCACAGAATTAATCATACTTATAATGAGCATCATCATCATCATAAGCTCGAAAGCCCTGGGTGGGCCTTGGCTGATCCTTCTCTAAAAAGCCGCTATGGATCCTTCAGTTTGTTTAGTCTTCACCCAGGTTTCGGAAGCATACATGAGGACTGGCTTGATGAATGTTTTGTTACAGAAGGATCTTTGTGTTTCTCCTTTGTGTATATTATACATCCTCATACATTCCCTAAACTAAGCATATATGCTTGTACTATATGTGAATGAAATCAGTTGTGGCAGTATTCGAACTTGTGACTACTGGATTACTTACACAGCTATTTTAGTTTTTCCTTTCAAGAAATTACTAAATGATATATACAATATTTTATAAGTATTTAAAACTTACATCAGTTGTAGCTGCAATATGTTTTCTGATTTTATATGTTTTGTCATCTCCTTCACAGGAAACCATCCACCATTGTACATAATACCTACGGAAAAAAAAAAAAAATTTATTTAAATCATTACAAGACTGATATAATTGATCTCTGTAATTGAAGAAAGTCCAAGATTATTATTTATTATTCATAATTGAAATTTTGAAAACAGTGCATAATGAATTAATTTTTCAAGAGGTATATGTGGAAATCATACAAATTGAATAAGAATTCATTTTGTATGATTTCTACATGTCAAAATTTCAACATATTATCAAGCAGGATAAATAACACTTGTTTCGTACATCTATTGGCAAATAACTTAAGAAACATGTGGACTGTGTAGAGCACAAATTTGGGTGTAGGTATTATCGCCTGGTTGGTATATTATTATTATATATCGTCACTGCACGCAAAATACTTATGTGACAAATAAAGTACATGTCACCTAAGTTAAATTTTACGTTCAACAACTATATGAAAACTGCCTCCCTCTATGGTGAAAATTCTATTCCATAAATTATTATATTACTTATTTTGATATGCTTACACAAGATGAACCAATATCTAAATGGACAAATTACATACATACATATTGTATATTATGTATGTATGTATGTGTGTGTATGTATTTATTTTATTTTATTAAGGGACACGCACAGAGAATTAACAATACATAAATGCAAAATACATTAAGTAAAAAAATCACGTTAACTCTCCAATCAAGCGTGTCCACAGCTTGCTTCATATAAACATGTCACTATACATACACATAAAAATAAGAATATTGAAACAATTAGTAGGTAGGTATAAATTATTGTTATTGCAACGATTAAAATTTCACAGAATGTTATAGTGTTACAGTTGGTATCATGAGAAGTTGATATGGAAAGAAATGCTGATCTTTAAATATTACTATGTTTGATGTTATATTGTGTTTGAAGGATTTCAATGAGCTATTAAAAATATCTACACCATCCACATATTGTGAGCATTGTGAATAATATTGTCGACAAATTTAACCTATATTATGTGTATATGAATTATAATTCATATCGTCGCTCGGCGTTCAATAGCGCGAATGTAACAATAACAAGACTTTACAGGAGGCCGAATAAAATGAATAAAGCACCGAATGCATTTTCGTGGTTTTGTTCCATATGGCGTTTTAGGAGTTTGGACGATATTTAGGGAATTTTTTGTTAACAAATTCACGTATTTTAACATTGTA
Organism: Molanna angustata; assembly: GCA_963576475.1. Lineage (NCBI taxonomy): Eukaryota > Metazoa > Arthropoda > Insecta > Trichoptera > Molannidae > Molanna > Molanna angustata. The sequence goes on along the minus strand of OY754976.1, from coordinate 10,665,740 downwards.
TACCGATATCTTAAAAAAAAACTATTTCACTTGAAATTTCCAATTTGCGGTATTGAACGCCTAGCGACGATATTCAAAAATGAATTATAATTCATATTCGACCTATAATATATGTATTTAAATGAATTTTAATTCATATTCAAATGAATGAATGAATGAATAATATATTTCCAGCAGTATAAATATTACAAAGGAACAAAATACAATTTAATTTATACCGAATTACAGTTTTACAATATTTTTTTTATTCACACATTTGGAAATTTTACTGCCTCGCTAGACATAGTCTGTTCTGAAGTACTAGTTTAAAATTGCTATGGCTACTCTGCGATCATATGATTTGTTTTCTTTTTTTTCTTCACATATTCCATTCACTTAAAACATCGAACAACCAGGATGAAAAACTCTAAAACCTCTATCTCAAAAAATCTAAGAGTACCGAGGCAGATCCTTCTCTTCCAATCTGCTTCAGCCAACGAGTAACGAGGTCTTTGAAATTTTTCCCATCATGCGATATGTTTTGTTCAATATCTATCATTATTTTATTATAGAGTCTTGGTGCCAAAAAACTATATTGACGCTGCGCATGTGTCGTTCTTGGTTGTGGCGGTCTTAGCTGATGTCTGTTTCTAGTGCCATGTATCAATATATAGTCCGGTTGGATGTAATTACTAGTTTTACAAAATGTAATTACTAGTTTTAATAGGTACCTAATTGGTTTTCCTGGTCTTGTGAGTGCTGGTTTCCAGGCAATACTTGCCAACAGTTGGTCCTTACTCCAGTATGCCTTTATCAGATGAAGGCCCTCTATCCGATGTTCGGCACTTCTTTTTGAACTGCTATTTTCAGGAGGTAATAGGGAATCTGAAAACATAATACGTACATCTGTAGGAAATATTCAATAATTTTTTTATATTAATAATTTTTCCATTGGTACCTACATACTTTTTTGTCAAAGGTATATATGGATAAGTATTAGTCACACTATAATCTATATGAACTTGGTATTTTCCTTTCATACAAGTATGAAGTGAACACTTTTTCCTTACATTTTCAGTCTTTGAAATTTTTCATAGAAGTCTCAAGATAAAGTAATTACTTGTAAAATAGATATTGGAGATAAATGAGGAAGGTGAAGGTATAATTGACATCTCTTTAAAAGATGCTTACAACTTGTGTTGTGAAATTGTGTCAAATATTAGAGATTTATTTAAATAAGATACACTACAATGATACTAACACTATAATTACATAAAAAAACATAAAACATTAAAAAAAAATTGTTGAACTAGGTTTAGTAAATTTGATATTTTACCATTTGTGTAATTAGTTGTGTTGAGCACAATAGCAGACTTTTCACTTTTCAATCTTGTGGTGCCAAATGGAGCAAGAGCTTGCACTTGCAAAAAATACAACGATTTAGGTTGCAAGTTTTTCAATTCAAACATTGTCTGATCCTGTAAGAAAGTAAAATCCAAAATTATTATATTTCATTGAGTACTTAATCATAATATGAAACAATATTATGTTTAGATATTATAAGAGAATACAATGTGTTATGGTAATAGATGGATATCATGACACGTTTCTACTCAATCAGTTTTACTGCATTCATATAATATATTGTTTCGATAGAAGTAAATTACATTTTCTAGAAAATTTATGTAAGTATTCTAATATGTTTTTACAACACCATGATTAAAATTGTTTCAATTCAGGACCATGATGGTACCATTTTCAATGTTTATTCTTTTCATCATTTAATAATATTCAGACACAAAAAATTGAAATTCTATTGAAATAACAACATAAAATACACTACTGCACAATTTATTTTTTAGAGAACATTTGAGGGTATACATATTTGATACTCCTGAATAAAACTAAATTATGACTGTACATTTAAATCAATACGTCTACATACTTACTTTTCCTACTGTATGGTGATGGACCAATACAGAATCCAGCTCATGATCCACACCTTGTAGCCTTCTACTCCAATATACTTTGTATTTATGCACTGGAAGATCAGAAGATCCTGGTGCTTTCCATCTCAATGTTCCACCGAGCGATCCATTACTGTAGATCAGTGAGTCCACAGTCAAGTCTTGAGGGCTGCTCGGTGGTCTAGGTCCATGTGAAGTAGTGAATGGATGTGATGGTTTTGAAAATCCTCTTGTTCCATTTTGATTAACGGCCGCTATGCGAAATTCATACCACCTCCCTGGTTTGACAACGCTTTTTAGTGATATATTTGACCTGTAAAGAATAAAAATTTTGAATCACTACAAACTGATAATATGTTTTTATTTTTATTTTATTTTTTTAATATGCTTTTTAGTGATATATTTGACCTGTAAAGAATAAAAATTTTGAATCAATACAAACTGATAATATGTTTTTATTTTTAAAAATTAAATGGGCCAGTGGCAGAGCAAGAATTTATGCTTTTTCTTCAGAACCATCTATTGATTGCTAGATGTAAGTATGCCACTTTCAACTGTTTCCACCCTTCTCTAACCTGGGCGTCCCTGTACCACTTCTTTCCAGCTACTGTTACTACACCGTCAGCCCTTTGGAGTCGACCTACTCCTCATTTGTCTTCCCCAGATCTTCATTTTAGAATTCCTGGTGCCCTTCTATCAACTTCCTGTCTTGTCGCATGACCTGCCCATTTGATACTGGCATTTTGTTTATTTATGCTTAGTTTATCCAATTTCAATTATGTTTAGAACCTACATTTATTATCTATGACGATTGGAATATACCGATCCACCACCTTATTCTCCATTTTAAGGTAGAATCTTAACGAAAATTTTAAATTGAGATTAGATTCGAGTGTCATCATTTTGAAAATGTTTTATCTCCGACATTTCCACTTTACGCTTGTACCTCAAAAAGCATTTTTATATCCACTGCTACGAAATTCATTGATGGAGACTAAAGTACAAAAATGCAGATTTATTTAAGTTCTTATTGGACCCAGCACTCCATAGCTCAATGTCAAAATATGTTAAACAAACTGCTAAAAGAATTTCAAGTGGCCTGGTCTCTGTTTACTTAAGCATAACAACATGTCTTGATTACTCTACTCTCCTTAACTAGATTTGTCATTTGTTTCTATCTATGTAAAAAATTCCTTTACTGTACTACATTTACCGGTCTGATTAAATTTCAAATGTTTTTCATAGCATTATTCATGATCGTTTTAAAGAGTTTCAAAGGATGTTATTTACTTTAATTTATAATCAAAAATAGTTGGAGTTGGTAGACTGAACAAGTAAGATAATGTGTTTGACAGTTTTATACAGCATGGTTGCAAAAGTGAAACACAATACGCTGCGCTTCGTCAAATGTCAACTGATTTTATTGGTTGATTCCAATCAGGGTATATCCCTATAGGTACTAATATTGATTTGTGCAAAGGTAAAGTCACACGCCATTACTGCGACAGTTTTTAGTACTGTTATTACTGTGGATGAGGTAGAAACAGCAAAATTAAAACTACACATATTCATGTAGCATTATACCCAATGATATATAAATATAATAAGTCATTGATTATACCAGTTTCTTTCCCTTCACACGACATCTTTGACATTGTAACCCTTCTAATTTCAGAATTTACATTCACACTACTTATTGAAATTTACAATAAATTAAAAAATAAAATACAAATAACTACAAGAAAAAAAGATATATAATAGGTACCTCTGTGATCTTTGTCGAGGCGTCCACTCTCCAAGTCTGGATTGAGTGAAGTGTCTTCCAACATGATGTCGTTCTTCAATAACAAACAGTATTGGTGAAGGATCTCTTGCTTCTGGAGATGACCAACTTACTCGCACGGCCCTTCCTCTTCGTCTTTCTGATACAGTCACATTTTGTGGAATACTTGGCAAGCCTAGAAATAAATAATGCATTATTCACAATATATTTTTAATTACTTCTTATGGCCTATAAATAATATTGAAAGAATGACTAATATCTACAGACCACCTTGTGCTCTGTGCTATCATCACATTTTTTATAAGTAATCTAGAAAAAATAATAATTTTTCTTCACATTATTTTGAAAATTTTTGTAAGTAGGTGGTACTTTCGATTACAAACAGTTATTATTATTAGCAATTATTTGACCATTAAATAATTGGTTAAATTTAAATTATGTGTTCAAAAATATACAGAGTAAACATTATTGTTCTTTACATACTTATTTGTTGGTGCTTATTGCATTATTGTGGTTAGATTTATTTGAATATTGAATTCTTTTGGCTATTATAATGTTTTCTTTTGTACATTGTATTTTTTTTAATTTTATTTTAGCTAATAAAATTATTATTACTTTTTGGGTATAAAAATATATTTTACGTTTACATTATTTACATTTTTTCAAAATATGCTGTCTATGAAAAATTATTTGAGACTTTTAATACCATGATGTTTATAATTGAAAGAAAATACGTCATATAAATACACAATTATTCAAAAGATTTCCTTAAATTGATAGTAAAAAAAAAACGGAACTAACAAAATACAAAAATAAATTATAAAAAATAATACACCTGCACATTTTTTTTTTCAATTTAAGGACATCTTTTGAAAAATTTCATAATTATTTGTGTTTTCTTTCAGTTATAAATATCATGGTATTAAAAGTTTTAAATATTGATTCATAGATGGCTTTATTTGAAAATATTACAATTAATTCATAATGATCCAATAAAATCATATTCGCCTAATTTAATCACATTTATTTCAAATAAAAAATGTACGATTTTATGTCTTATTCTGATTAATCAAAATTTATCTGTCTGAATTTTAGTACATGAGAAATGTCAAAAGATTGACTACCTACCTACATCTAATACGGGACTCATTGATTTGGTAAATTATGTTAATATATGAATAAAATATATTTCATTGTGAAATTCTTTTTGGAATCGAACCTATGTCGCCGACACAGAATTCAAACCACTTACCACTAAATTCACATTATTGCTATCATATTTTGAACTTTCGTATACCTGGTACTTGAAGCAATCCACGTGGAGCTTGGCACGTGGCACCGCAGTCGTGCTTGCAACACCTCAACACCCCTTGACAGTTGGAGTCCCGGGAGCACGCGCGCACGCACGCCGCGTCCCATGCATTCAACTCTGCGACACGCGCGCAGTGTCCCGGCTTCGTTTGAGAAGACATGCATTGAGAAACGCACTGAAAAGAAACAAGAAAATTCAGATTAAAAATCAACTCCAAATACTTATGTGCATCACTTGGGATATTACCCGATACCTACATGGTGGTCTTAAACCTATTGAAGGCCTTGGGCACTTTAAGATATTAAATAGGGCCCCTATCCTATTACCTATTACTATGATAATAATGTTAAACCATATTTTTTAATTTTGTCAATATTGACGGTGTTGAATATGTAGAATTCCATAATAATGGGTATTTCAAATCAAACAAATGATTTGGTCTACATATTATATATTTTTTCCTGAATCCAGGACGACCGTTTCAGCTTATTAGGCCCTTATCAACTGGTTGCTGAAATGGTCGTCCTGGATTCAGGAAAAAATATATATGTAGACCAAATCATTTGTTTGATTTAAAATACCCATTATTAAACCATATAGTATTGGATGACGATTGCTTAAACAAATAATTACAACTATTGCAATTGGATTGATTGATTAATTGAAATACTGTCGAGGTTCAGAATAGCACTCATTATCGGCTATGACAATATGACAAAACATATACTATGGGATGACGATTTCTTTAAGAAATAATTGCAACTATTGCAATTGGATTGATTGATTGAAATACAGTCGAGGTTCAGAATAGCACTCATTATCGGTTATTGGTTGGTGATATGGCTGGAATTAGGGGGCCCCGTGGCCCTGCTGAGCACTTGTCCAGAGTGGCCAATGCAAAATAGGGGCCTGGATATTTGCCTTAAGACATTTGCCCGAGTAGGATTAATTTATGTGTTCATAAAAATTGAAGATTTCCGTTATTTGTCACGGATACCATCATATGATCTTGACAATATTTATATGAAACTACTCCTGAAGTAACTTCTTTCCATCTCAAAAATAAACAGCGATATCGGTTGAAGTGGTAAAGAATTATCCAGCAGCGGGTGTGCAGTAGGGATCCCCACACACCAGTCTCGTCTCACCTACATTCAGAATGGGTGGTGAACCTCATTGCTGAATTTTGGGGTCTAGTAAGTATAAGCGAAATGTGATGATACCAAATAACTTACATACCTATGACAAGATTACAGGAATACAGTTTTTTTATGCCAAGTCAAGGTATCACAATCTACATATACTACACCCCTATGTGAGATGTTTTTTGCCTCTTGTATTTTCGATTACTCGGCTCTTACGGGACACCCGAAAACGATAATAATAGAAATGCATGGAAGCACTATTCTAAGCTGGTGCTCTTATATGTGCATTTTGCGATACTTACTGATCTTCTTGACAATCAGTTGGTAAATCGTGTTTACGTAGATCTTTAATTAAGACATTAAAATGTGTATAATAGGAGGAACGTAGGATCGTATCAATCAACAAAGATTAAAAAAATGGAAAAAATGAACAAATCCGTGGTGTGGTGTCGATCACATTTATTAATTATAATATGTTGGTTCAAAATAATATGTTAACAAGACAATTTGCCCATTTCTTTGGACGAGGACGGGGAATCACCGCAATCAACCGATGAAACGATTTTATATTTAAATTAGCCATATTTAATCACACATCCATACAGAGGCACACCAAGGAAATAAGCTGTTTGATTCGCCTCCAGGTGAGGTGATTATTTTCGAAAATAAGTGTTATGGGGTCTTAGTCAAGTTGTCAATCGCTGTTCGGTTTCGCACAGCGCTATTTTTGTAATGGTTATTGACGTTTGTCGCAGAAAGTTTTTCTACAATAACAAACGTCGAACCCCATACAAAAAATAGCGCTTTGCGAAAGTGAAAAGCGTTTGACTATTTGATTCGGAGGCAAGGAAACGTTCTTTTTACCTTGCTCCTACTCAAAAATGAATGCATTGCAGGAAAAGTAGCTCATGGAGCCCTCTAGATTAACAAAAATTTGCTCAGCAACTTCATCATTGTCTATGACACATCCACCTTCTAATCGCTCCATGCCACTCCTTTAATGTAATCTAATCAACGTGTCTAAGGACACCCCACTCTTCTTTTTCCCTGTCTAAGCACCATGGTGCAAGCTAACTTAAAGAAGCTGTCATCAGCTTCAGATATTTTATTTTACGCTTTAAAATGATCTTCGGCATCACGAAATCCGCGTTTTATTTGTAGCAGACAGGTACATTATAGTAACATTCATAATGTTTTTTTATGAATGTTGATATTTTAAGACACTAAATAAAATATAAAAATGCTATCTCTGAGACCCTAAGAGGTTTACAGTAGCTGATTCCTGCTTTGTTCTTTTTGACTGCAAATACCACAACCTTCCTTTCCCTCTTTTTGTCCTTTTTCTTCTTAATTTTGAGTACCTACTAAATTATAGCAATTGTTTTACAGTGTGCAGCTTAAAAAGATAATGTAATATCCGCAAACAAAATCGGTCTATGATGTATTGTTAAAATTGAAATTGTTGTAATATTTGTTTGTATGGCTTATGTTTGTTTGTTTTAAATAAAAATAAAAAAAATAAAAAATCTTCAATTTTCACATGCATATACAGAGGATGCGCACTGGTAAACGCAACCACTCCCATGTGCCTGACTTACCTTTTTCATACCTACCTATATTCAATAAGAAAGAAGATATCAAAAACGAGCCATTAATAAATAATTCATCCAAAACATTACTATCTCTTGGACTATTTCAAATAATTTGTTATGAAATGAAATTTAAATATTTTTTTACTGAAAGATTTAGCGCCTCAATCTAATCACCGTTCTGTATCAATCGCGTTAGTCATATTATATATGGTGGCGATCCTGTGTGGGGACTATAAGTGGAGCTATTGTCGATACAATAAATATGAAATATAAAGCCGGTTTCACACGGGACCGCCCACATCGGCCAATGGCCTAATTGCTTATTGCACTATTTCTCCAGGCAGAATTGGTCGCCGTGTGCGGTGAGATTTATATTATTCTTGGAAATATCAAACGCTTCTGAAACTGGCTATATAATATATTAGCTAAATATCAAAATAAACATAGGTACATGTCCTTTAAGATGTAGGCAGAGAAAACCTAACGCCACATTTTTTTATACGCCATATTCATCTATCACACAATGTATTGTACATTACATGTTCATCTGTTGTTCAAAATTATATTCCCTCTAGGAGAGGGGGGCGGTTCGCACAGATATAGTTATCAGGAAATTAATAACCCGATTTATTTCAGAGGAGAGGAGGGCGGTTTACACAGATTGAGTTATTAGGAAATTAATAACTCAACTTATTTCAGAGGAGACGGGGGCGGTTTACATAGATATACTTATCATGAAATTAATAACTCGATTTATTTCAGAGGAGAGGAGGGCGGTTTACACAGATAGAGTTATTAGGAAATTAATAACTCAACTTATTTCAGATGAGACGGGGGGCGGTTTACACAGATATACTTATCATGAAATTAATAACTCGATTTATCTCAGAGGAGAGGAGGGCGGTTCGCACATATATAGTTATCGGGAAATAACTCGACTTATTTCAGAGGAGAGCGGGGCGGTTTGCACAGATATATTTATCGGTTATCAACTTGAGAATACCTAACTCGAAAAATTTATTATTTTTGCTGGACGAATCGCAATGTCCGGTCGATGGGATTGCTGACCTCATGAAATAAATAGCGATAGACTTAAAAGTGGTTGAAGCAAAAGGGAAAACTTATTAAAGTTTTTTTTAATTATAGACAAAAAAAAGAAAGCAAAGTTAGACATTCTCATCCCAGGACCAAGACCTGCAATACAGGTCGCTAATCTATTGAAAAAAGAAGAAGAATTATGGACTGGACTATAGCAAAGTTACCACCGAGACCACGAATGTTATTGTTACTGTTTATATGGATTTCACTGAAACATTAAATCAGCCGATATGTTGTAAATTATTCCATTTTCTCCCTTATGAAAAATAATATATTCTTGCTTCATCTCTACCGATATAAAATCGATGGTATTTAGTAATTGCTACTTAACCCGAGTACCTTCATATTATTTAAATTGAAAATAACTGACTTAACTTTGGGTATATATATAGGTATATTATATATGTTGCAGAAAAGAAAAGGAAAGATATGTATGTAAGATAATGTGATAATCGTAATGAATCATTACTAATGATGATGATGAACCGGTAAATTATGATGTATGGAAAATCAAACAGATACCCAGAACACCCGACCAGATTAATCTTATTTTGTGATCATACAGGGTTGACAAAATCAATCAACTTTTAATTTTTTTTTTTGGGTTTTATTTTATGGAACATTTAATACAATTTCAATTGTTAAAACTCCTTACTTCTTGAATATATTGAACCGATCCTTTGTGGCTATACAATATATAAAATAAAATAAATTAACAAATTAATTTAGGGAATGTTTGAGGAAACGAACTTGCAGAAGGTCAGATTAAAATCTCTACAACCACCTGTAAAAACAGGTGAACAACTACTCGCTGACAACTTTAACTGACAAAACGAAGAGTGGGAACATACCTGGCTACAATCAACACTCGCATGATGGAGGAGCATAAATCTTACTCAACAGCCCGCTGGTTTTGTGCTTCCTCGTCGCGTCGTACTCTTAATAGAGTAGGTACTGAACATGCCAGATGTGGAGAAAATCTCTAGTGATTGAGTATGAGACCGAATCCTGAATGTGACTTTGGCTCCCCTCATCCAACCGTTCAATACATAGTCCAGGAATGCAGCGAACGACGATATCATGGCTACTACAACAGCTGCTGTCTGGCTCGATCTAGGTGTGTTCTATTTTTTTTTTTTTTTTTTTTCACATTGTTATTTATTTATTTATTTTCTTTGGGAAGCTACAGCTCATTTACAGTTTAATGATACAAAATAATTTTTACATTGTTAGAGCCAAAAAAAGCATTCCATCAACATATTATAAAAACAAATAACAGTTTACAAGCCAAAAATAATTCATGCACACACATTCATACACACACACACTCATACACACCATTACACACACATACCTACATACATAAGTACACATATATACACACATATACAACAACTAGGGAAGGAAAGAGAAATGAGAGAAGAGAGACTAGGAGGACAGGACAGAGGGATATTGGTTGCGCATCACCTTCAGAACATCATGTCTAAATCTGTAATATTTCGCGTTGAATATGTCTATCTCAGCTGAGAATGTATTGTTATATTGGCTGCATATGCGTGTAATTGTTGAATTTTTCCTGATATTTGTTCTACTTGTTGGAATATGAAGTAATTGAGGTCTACGAACCATTCTACCTGGAACATGGATACCTACTAGGTTGACAAGTACAGGCGAGTCTATGGCATTGTTCAAAATTTTATGCAGCAGCGATTGGTCGTGTAAGACTCTCCTACATTCAAGCGTATCAAAATTATGATATTTAAGTGACTGGTGATATGTATTGAAGTTAAGGTGAAATTTATGATTTATATAGTTTATGAATTTTTGCTGTACTTTCTCGATTCTTGTGATGTGTACTGCGTAGAAAGGAGACCAAATTTGAGTACAGAATTCTAGCTGAGGGCGTATGTATGTAGTGTATAAAGTGTATAAGGTTTTAATGTTACTGAATGGACGGCATGTGCGAATAATAAATCCTAACATCTTATTTGCCTTACTTATGATATTATCAATATTGTTTATGTAATTTAATTTAGAGTCAAGTATCACACCTAGGTCTCTTATATAATTGACTTCTTTATTTTGTAATTTTTTTGAAATTTATTTTGTTTTTATTGAGAGTAAATGTTATTTTGTTACATTTCGATATATTAAGTATTAGTTTATTTAATTCACAGTAAGTGTATAGCCTGTCAAGGTCCTCTTGTAGTTTAATACAATCGGCCAATGAGTTAATTGCAAGGTAAATTTTCATGTCATCGGCAAATGCAAGATATAATGAATGATTAAAACATTTGTAAATGTCATAAGTATAGATATTGAATAGAAGCGGACCTAGGTGTGAACCTTGAGGAACGCCCGAAGGAGGAATAAAGAAGCTGGATTTAAATCCCTCGACCATCACTGACTGCATTCTGTTCCGAACATATGACACAAACCACCTGTATAAGTCTCCATGTATACCTAGGTTAAGTAATTTCGATATTAGTATATCGTGGTTTACCTTGTCAAATGCCTTTGCATAATCGGTGTATATCGCATCCACTTGGCATCTTTTATCCATGTTGCTTGTGACGTATTCGGTAAGGGTAGTTAGATTTGAAAGGACAGAGCGACGGCGTAGGAATCCGTGTTGATGATTTTGAATGTTTAGTTTGATAATGTGATAGATTTGGTCGTAAACAATTTTCTCAAACACTTTACTAAACACCGGTAGAATCGATATCGGACGATAGTTTTGTACATCATTTTTTGAACCGGATTTGTGAATTGGTATGATAAGAGCTTCTTTGAATTTTTTAGGAAATATTCCTTCTGAAATTGATCTGTTAAATAATATGTTCAGTGGGATAGAGAGTGTATCTATTGCTCGATCTAGGTGTGTTCTATTGCTCGATCTAGGTGTGTTCTATTGCTCGATCACTTGGATCTGTGACGAGCACCCTGCGTGTGACTAATCGCATTTTTATTTTTATATATTTGACGTGCCTAGTGCTATTTTCATCCTTGCAAAACAATAGTAATAATAATACCAATTATGCCTTAAAGTGATCACGTAAACCAGCCGATAACAGGTCGTATACCTTGATGTATGAGCCTGATTTCCTATTTCTTCTAAAAATATGTATTCCAACTGAGTTATTATTTAAGAATAATATAAGAATAAGTTGAGGTTCCGTAATCAGTATTCTCACCTTTTTTCTTACATTTTTCTCAAATAACTCTTGTTATACGAACCATTGCCTATTGAAATATAAAATTTGTTAAAAAATATATTAAATATAAACTTAATGGTCAGTCGTTGGCATCCATAATTTGATTCCACCGCCACCCAGGCTATCACCGATCCTGTCATTTGGTGCCTACTTCATTATTTGCCGAAGAAACATCAGAAGTGTCCAGCGGGAAGGGACCATCCAACCCAATGGTCCCCTCGCGGCCAGCGGAAGAAGTCTCGGTTGTGTTGTGCTGAAATGTCTTAGAGAGTATAGTTGAAGTAACTCGACTCTGAGTGCGCGCCCAAGGCGCTGAATGCGTGGGAAATATCTCAAAAGCATTACCTACTCTAAACGATTTGTTCATTCATTCATTCAATCATTTATTTCCTTATCATGTGAGCTATACCTGTTAATTGTTTTTTTTACCTATTAATTCGAGATACTTGTATGCTTGCAGTGAGCAACTGCTTGCCAGAAGAGTCCAGATGGTGTGAGGCGTAGGGGGAGACCCAAGTTGAGATGGATGGACTGCGTCCAGCGGGACCTGGACTCTTTGGGCGTGGTCAATTGGAGACATGGAGCCGCTGACAGATCGGAATGACGAAGACTTCTTTTGGAAGTCAGGTCCCACCTTGGGATGTGGAGCTGATGATGATGATGATGATGACTTGTATGCGGGGCTTTCCGGATTCTATTCCCAGCATTTTGGAAAGACTGGTTCGTTGGAAGATATTGTCATATGGCAATATAGCTACTTGTCACTCGCGCAGGGTGCAAGGAAGTGCTTATTATTATTTTTTCCCTTTTCCCAAATATATAAATTACAATCAAGCATATTTCATACCACTGCCACTAAGAGTCCAACCACAAACGTGGGGGCCCGCCAGTCATGGCGAGGGTATCCCCTCCCAACAGTGCTCGATAACACGTGACTCGACAGCGTACCTTCACCACGCATTGACAGTACTTTCAGTTCTTCGTGGTGAGGCACCTGTAAATCGCCTACACGAGTACTAAGGGGTGGAGGAGCCCCTTACCATGAATGGTGGGCCATGTCCCGCTCGGTGGTAGCTCGCCATGCTGATGAGATAGTGTAGCCGACATCGCGCTAGCACTGAAAAATGTTATGACAACCGCACTAGTAACCTGCGACTGTACTGTTTGGTTAAGCGCACAAAATATTTAGTAGCACAAAACCAATTGTTTTGTAGTCACTGTAGTTCGGTTAATTTCAACATGAAATTTTGTCACTATTGCTCCAGTGGATAGTACTACTGCTTGTCTTGATATATCTACTTGTTACTATCGTCGAAAGAACTATGGAGGATAGTTATATGGACCAGGTGATCAGACAAGAGATATGTGGAGATACGTAGTAGGTACTTGGTGCAAACCAATCCTAGGATTGTGACCATGAAGAAAAAGCGTTAAACAATTTTCAATTCAGCATAGGGTTACATTATTTTGTAGGGTAGGGGGTGCAATGAAGTTAATGGTTAAGTAATTTTTGTGTTAGGAAAATATTTAATATAGGGTTATTAGGGAATTGTGTTTGGTTATTAATTATATTATTTCTCATATTTACGTTTTTTTCTGATTTCCAAGATTTCCAGGCTGTCTAACTGTCTATCACTTTAATTACTATGGATTATTTTGTACACCTAAATTATTAATACTTTGTTAATAGAACTTTGTTCTCGTAACGTGTGGCGGATTTTTATTAAATTGAATAAAAGTTATAATTGTATTGGTGTACACAAATTTGTGTTTTATTTCATTTAATTAATTGAATTAAATATGTTTTAAATTGCTATTAATTACTTATTTCGTTCGATTTTTATCCAATTCATATTTTACACATTAGACTACGGAGTCAATACATTTACAACTAGGCATGTCGTCTACTGGCATGTGTAGATTAATATCAATTGTGTTGACGGAATCACAAAATAGTTTGTATAAAGTTTTTTATACATAATTGTAAATATATTTTACAAAAAAAATACCCGTTATCGTACTAAGATGATTATATATTATTTGATTAAATAATTATGTATTTGATTGAAAAAAATAATAAATTAAATTAAATAAATAAATTAATTAAATAAATTAATTAATAATTAAATAAATTAATAACTTATTAATTAATAATAATAATTAATTAATAATAATTAATTAATAAATTAATTAAATAAATTAAATTAAAGCGTCTGTAAATGCAAGACTAAGAACAAGATCAAGGGGTACAAGACTTAAGTGCACTTTCCACAGATACCTACTATTTTCAACGCGGCCCGGTTTCTAACGCTTAAAATAGCATCCAAAATACAGGTTACTCCAATGTTTAATATAATATAAATAAATGTATATCGAAAAATTATATAAGAAATGTTTAGTATAATATAAATGTATATCGAATGTTTCGACATTTTCCACATAAACAAAATACATCGCGAGCGAACGTCACACGTAAAAGTCTACGCAAACGGCAGCCATGTTGACTCGTCACCTGGGTAAAAAAATAATTTGAATTAACCAATAAACTTGGATGACATTCGACGTTTTGTAGTTTATTGCATGCCAATTTTACCCTGACCTTTGTAACCATCATGTTTGCAATCGTACTGTATATTAAGGTGTCACCCGCATTCTCTCACTTGTCGGGCTCTAAGCATGTATCGATACTCAAACTGGTCTCAATTTGTTCTCAGACATACTGACGCGGAACCGAATACATAGCAAATTAATTGATAGTAAATAAATATGTCACGCACAAGCTAATCACACATTTTTTGTCGCACATCAGCCAATTTGTATAATTTCCACGATGTTACATAACATAGTACATACATTTAGTAAAACCGTGCAATGAATGTTTTGCTTTTAAATCTAGAATTACCCTGACTACCCTGCTCGCTGTGTGAAATATTCATTACCCACTTTACAGAAGAGGCGTACAATCAGAGACATGATGTTTCTTTATAACATATTGAATAATCGGGTTGATACTCCTTATTTATTAGGGAAAATTAACCTTCGAGTCCCTGCGCGTCACGTTAACAAGGAGTCACGACTTATTCAATGTGCCTGTTCTTCGAACTAATTATGCCGGAAATGCTTTTGTACATAGAACATGTAAACAGTTTGATGCAAAGTTCGAGGGTCTTGACATGTTTGGCACACCGAGCGTATTTAAGAGTATGTTGAGGCTTTCTCAGTGATTGATTTTATATTCCTAATTTTCCCCTTCTATTCCTATCCATTGTCCTGTCCCAAACCTCCTAGCTTGTATGCATCTATTTTATGTTTACTTAATATTGATTTGTTTTGTATTTTTTGTTTCTTATCCTTTTAAGGTTTATATATTTTGTCATTTTGTATGTATATACCCACGGAAATTTTCCTTTTTTTATACAAATATATTTTTTCTATGGGTATATACATGATTATATATAGTTATATATTTTTATTGTATGACCGTAACATAGTAATTGGCGTTACAATCTTGGTTTTTGTATTTATTAATTCATTTTGAAAATATATGTTATATTAAAAAACTGTATGTAACCTTAAGAAATAAATAAATAAATAAATTATTATGCTGTGCAAAAAAAGGTTATATAGGTAGGAACACTAATACGTATAAAACTAGTTGCATGTAACACATGAGATCCAACTGTCGATGGCGATAGTATGCATAATTGAAGAATACGTACCAAACTATTAACACTTAAACACAAATTAATAAATATTTTAATATATTTTGTTTTCTATATGAAACATGTAGGTATGTATGTCAGGATAGGATATAGTATGGAGGTCAGTCTGTTTTTCCTACCCAGAATATGTAAACAGCATGACGTATGTTTGTAGATTAAGTAGGTATCAAACTATTGAGTGAGATATTGTGTAGTGTTTACTGCCTTACAAATTGTATGAAATGATGTCGTCACTAAATTCAATTAAAAAAAAAATTGTTAAAAAAGTTTGAGGTGTAGGTACTACTACAATGTTCATATTTTTTTAAAGAAAATTAAATTTTCTAGTTGGGGTGTTTCGCCTTTTTTCAGTATATTTTTAAAAACTTTGGAAATATAGGATGTTAAACACATAAATTTATCATAAAAAAAAATGTTTTTCTTTATAAAGAATGTTTGAGAACCTCTGGAATTTTTTTGAAAAAATAAATTTGAGATTTTATATTAGTCTATATTAATACCAATTTTCAGGGTTCAACTTTCACAGAAAGACATACTAAATATTCTACTCCGAATTCTGAGTACATCCATATACGGAACATATATGTATGCAGCGAAGCCTCTAAGTTGGTGTTTATTGACTTCAAAGTTAGATAATCCGTGAAAAATGTAGACCCTGCATACAAATCTAGCGTATCTTGGCTTGATACTTTGTCGATATGTTAAGAGAACAAAATTCTCTTAAACAAATCGACAGTTGTATTAGATAATTGTATATTTAATAACTTAATCTTACAATTAATATAAATAAAAGAAAAATAAATATGTAGAGTTCACTCCGGCAACATGCCAGCTGCCAGCTGCCAGCTGCCAGCTGCCAGCTAACTATTGGAATGGAAATATCATCCATGCCACGCTTGTTAATTGAATTATATATTATTAAGTTATTGTTTTTTTACTTAAGAAGATATTTTTTAACATATTTATTCATTTTATTTATTTATTACTTCTCGGGCAAATAACAGGTACTACGTCAAATATTAATTTAACACGCACCCAATAACAAGTTGCCACATTCTGAAGACTATCGATATCAATCGTCTCACAGATCCAGACTGAAACCACAATTAAAAACTGTGTCTCCACCGGGAATCAAACCCGGGACCTTTGTATCAGTAGTCAGATACCCAACCAACTGTTACTGGATAAAGATGGGTCGATGGCAGAGCGGTTAGCGCATTGGGTTAGTAATCCAGTGGTCGCGAGTTCGAATCCTGCCTCGACCGATTTCGTTCACCTATAGCACAAGCATTTATTTGCATATTTTAGGAAACGTATGAAGATGTATATGTACTTGTTTAACAAGGACATATTCATTTTTTTTATAAAAAAAAAAAAATTATTTTTGTTTATACTTTATTATGAATAATTGATAATACTTCAATGTCATTTTATGTAGGTGATGTGCCTTTTTATCAATAAAAAAATTATCAAATTATAAATTCCCTGAGCTTGGTGTCATTATGATTTTTTTACAGTTAAAAAAAAATGAGAAGCACTATTCAGATATCCTTCAAATCTAATCGTGTCTAAGCGAGTATTAGATATACAAATTTGCAAAATTTGAAAGGAATCGAATGTGTACTTAAGTCTTTAATCGATAAAGTAGAATAAACACGCCGTACATAGTACATAGCACATAGTATACAGCACACACGCACGCACGCATGCACACACGCACGCATGCCCACACGCACACACTCACACAAATACATTGTAGTGAAACTTTCAGAATGCAATCTCAGCATGATACTAGTTGATAATCTGCAGTAAAGAAATAAACTTGAAATTGCGAATTCATCACTCATAACGTAGTGTGTAATTGATTAGTTTGAAGACTCGAATCAAGCAGTCTACTGACATTGCACTCTGTAAGTCTGTAGTAGGTAAATATTTTGATTAATTTGTCCATAACCTTGGAATTGATGAAGTGGAAATATCCATATGATGATGTTTTTTATTGAATTTTATTTTTAAAATTTGTTATCTTTTACTTGCGTAATATTTTTTTTTATATATGCGTTAATTAAATTTATAATCCATTTTAAATGTCCATTGTAAAATAAAACCTGTGGTTTGGGGTCATTGCTCCTAGTATATTAAATACACTCGATAAATAGATTAAAGAAACATTATTTAAAAAGTAAAATAAAAAAGTCATTCTTTTAAAAGCAAAATAAATAATCACTATTGGTAGATGTAAACAGCAAATATTTGACATAAATAGACAATAATCTTTTCAATGGTTTTTTACTGTTAGTGATGAGCAAAAGTCTTGCAAGTCTTGCAAGACCAAGAACAAAACCTATTCCGCATGTGTAGCTGCAAGATCATGGGTGCAAACCAAGGCCAAGACCTGGCTTTGCAAGATTTAATATTGCAGAGTATTGAGTCAGAGCTAACTGTTGATGATATGCCCGTGGAACAAGTAATGAGTTTCATATATATAGGAGAAGAGATCTGCAGCCTATGCATTGAACAAGTCAACGATACTAGAAATTCTTTTCGTCAAAAGTTAAAAACACTTACTAAATAGGCTTAATCATTTCGCACCACACATATGCATGCCACCTCACATACGCACCACTCACACATACACACCCTCACACACATTGCACATTCACTCTGACACACATATAAACACAGTGATACCATGAGATACGGATATGTGTACATGTACCTATAAAATATTATGTTACTTATGATAGTATTGTAAGCTTATAATATTAATGTATGGAGTGGGTATTAAGGCAAGTTATTTTATTTTATAAAATAAGTTATTTTATTTTATTGTTTTTTATTTTATAAAATAAAATAAAAAACAAGTCAATAAAGCATCTGCCGTATCGGATGTCTTAAAAATATGGTCTGGAAAAATAAGCACATCATGTGTATTGACTGCAAGTTCAGAATATAAACACATTCGTGCGACCGATCATGAGGTATGCTGTGGAAAGGCGAGCAGACACTGTACGAACCAACGGGCTCCTAAGGACAACGGAAATGAAGGTTCTAAGATCAATCACTGGAAAAACTTTCCGAGATCGTTTTGCAATTTTGAAATAAGAAAAAACATGTGGAATAGAGGACATCGTTCGGTGGAGTAGATTCAGAAGAAGACATTGGAGGGACCACGTAGCCAGAATGGACAGTAATAGACTTGCGTATATAGCAGCAAATGAAATCCCTTCTGCGCCGTCTACCCGGAAGAACTCCCAAGAAATAGAAGAATATTTAGAAGAATATTTCATCTCAGGAGGCATAGTTTTTGAATAACAGACCAACAGGTCTACTAAACGAAGAAGAAAAAGAGTCTTGCGGCCTACAAAATTATATAAAAGTACCTATTTATTTTTTAATATACTGTAATTTTTTCGTCATATTTCCTTGAAATTACTGAATTTTAAAAGAAAATAAAAAACATTTTTTTTTGTAAAAATCCAAGAGCATGACTAGATCGAGTATGCAAGACCAAGACCAAATCTGTAAATTTAAGACCTATAGACCAAGACCGAGGGTGCAATAAAATGCACACTGGTGGGCTTGTTGCCATAAGGCGATTTCTTCCAACCAAACAGAATACAAAGTATGACAAAATATATTTGTACAAAAAATGAAAGCAAAAAAAACAACAAAGAAAATATACGTTACACTAGGATAAATATTAAAAACAAAAACAAAGATCATAGTCTTGTCAATCGTCGAAATCAAAACCTTCGTGATTTCCCATATCATGGATATAATTATCATATGAAGTTCTATGACATCTTAAGTTATTATAGAACTCCATATAATAATTATATCCGTGATATGGATAATCGTGGGGATTTTGATTTCGCTGGTGGACCAGACTTGCCCCCTTGATGTTTAGGGATAAATATTCCTTATTAAGTTTTTTCGTGAACATATGTACATTGTGAGTTATATGACGCAATATCCGGACTTAGACTATTCCAGAGTTTTACTGATTGTACTTCGAACGACGACCTGAAAAATTGTGTGTTTTGGACAGGGATAGATAGTGTCGTACATATGTTGTACCTACATTGTATTGAATATTTGACAGCACGCCACTGTCGGTAACCGACATCGTAGATAGTCGTATTTTAATTATGTGTCCAAAACCATTTCAAATCTGCATTCGTGAATTTAAACAAGACAACACACTACCGTGTACGATGAACGTAAATAAAAGTATCAGATTTATCTGGTGCAACTTTGTATGGGATGTATTTATCTTATCATAAATCAACACTCAACACTGGGCCCAGTTAAGCATCCAATGAGCGAGCGCACCGGGTGAATAAATTATTGGCTTGCCAAAGTAGGCCTTCGTGGCTCAGTTGGTTAGATATTTTTAACTCTGAGTCAATGCGTTTTCAGTCTGGATCATAAGTCTTAAATATTAAGTTAGACGATAAATATCATAAGTCTCCAGAATGCGTCAACTTGTTATTGGGCGCGTGTTATATTAATATTTGATATAGTACCTGTTAGTTGTTCGAGAAGCTATATAAAAATAAAATAATTGTTTTTTTTCCTCTGTTGGTATTACAATAAATTGTTTTTTTTTAATTCGCTTATATAGTACTTATAGCGGAGATGTATTTTTTTAACATTTAACATGTATAAAATTCAGACTATAAAATTTGTGATTATTTCTTGTGTTTGACGTATAACGTCAGGCAAAAAATGCAAGCGATGTCACCTGCGCATTAATTAGTTCAGGGATACACTCTGATCTAAATCAACCGATATAAATATGTAACCAAAAACCACTTTTCTTTTGATCATTAAACAATAAATTGGCACAAAGCACTCTTTGAGTAAAAAAATCAGTATAAAATATGCGTAGTAAAAAACCGTCACCCGCATTCTCTTTTTTGTTGTGCTATGTTTCTCTATCGGCTTTTATGGAAACTTAAGTCACACTATACAAGACACTGACAAGACAAGACTGAGCAACGTTGAGGTCTTGCGTAGAGCTAATACTGACAGACAGTTGTTCACGACAGTCAAGCTCCGTAAGACTTCATATTTTGGTCACATAATGAGAGGCGAAAAATACTCGATCGTACAGTTGATCATAAAAGGAAAAATTGAGGGCCGTAGAGGGATCGGCAGGAAGCAGCTATCCTGGCTCCGTAACATTCGGGAGTGGACTGGAATGAGGCGTGTGGAGGACTTGTTCCGCACCGCACAGGACAGGGAAAGTTTCTCCCGAGTGATCGTCAACGTCGGGGGGACCCGACAGGACACATAGAGAAGAAGAAGATACAAGACACTAATATGACCAGTCTTTGCATATGCCTCGAAGACATGGATATAAACCAAGCACGATGAAAGACTTACAGATAGATTGGACGCCTCTGAAAGAAAAATCTTACGCAGAATACATGGACCTGTTAACTAAATAACAGAATATAATAAAAAAATTACAGATGAAATATAAGCATCTACGACCCACCAAGGGTTGTTACGCCGAGGAAGATAATGATCAGCTTTTGAAGTTGCCTGCTCTGCCACTATTGGATTTTTTTTTATTTATTAAAAAAACGGGCAACATACAATATTATTTTTTTTAAACAAATATAACAGATAAGAATAGCAACATAAGTAATTGTAACTTAATCAGCCTACCTTTGATTTCATGTTGCATGTAATACTCACTGCTGGTAAATTACACAGATTTTTTTTAATTTGAATATAAGATTTTCATGATTTTAAGAGCATATAGATAAGATTTAACAGATAAAAAATTAAACACTTGGTTTTTCTTTCTGAATTTATTTTATCCCTCTCCAGGATGACCGTTTCGTCTGGTGAAGGCCTTTTTAACTGATAGTTGAAAAGGCCTGGTAGACCAATTGAAAAGGCCTGGTAGACCAGTAGAAAAGGCCTTCACCAGGCGAAACGGTCGTCCCGGAGGGGAATAAAATAAATTTTGAAAGAAAAAACAAGTGTTATAATGGAATTCTACATAGTCAACGCTGTCAGTGTAAATAAATTTATAAGTAAAGATTTAAGAGTTTTAATAATAATAATAAACACTATTACTAATGCGGCAATTTCATCCAATTTCTGTGTTTCTAGTCCAAAAAAGTCAGAAAATCGTGAGAAATAATAAATTTGATTATTTTTTTATGTAATGTGCAGATGAGCTTTATTTGATATTTGGGCGCAATGTATACGTAGACCGACCCTGTTGATTGGTCAATATAATTCTCAGCTTCAATAAGACTTCACTTCATTATCGAGGGTATGACACGGACCTTTATTGCACAAATCATTACAAAGAAGATTCTCCAGTTATTCTCAAACCTTTGTCGATCTGAATCAAATAAAACTTTATAGCATTTTAGTTTATCAATATTCTAAAGAAACACACATCCACGGGATAAGGATTGGTCAGTATATGTTTTGATTATGTTAATTTTTTAATGTTAAAAATTGTTTCAAAATAGCATTTTAAGATATATATATAATTTATCTTTAACATTAATTCATGGTAATAAGTATTTTTAAATCAAACTAAATTAATTGTGGTTATTAATATATATTTTCCTTGTATCAGAACAACACCAACTTAGAGGCTTCGCAGCATATATGTTCCAAATATGGATTTATTCAGAATTCGGAGTAGAACATTTAGTGTGTCTGTGTGTCTGTCTGTGTGTCCCCCCCCTTGTAACTTTTGATCCGCGCAATTTACAGAGCCCGAAATTTCAGAATATATAAATAATTATAGGCCTACAAAACTTTATACTCAGAATTTTGAATTTTTGTTTCAGTCAGGGGTTATCAACTTTTGAATTTTTAATTTATTTTTCAATTTATCTCAGAAACCATAAGAGCTAGAATGCTGAAAATTGGTATAAATATAGAAAAATATTAAATCTCAAATAACCTTTTCAAAAGAAATCCAGAGTTTCTCAAACATTTTTTTCTAAGAAAAATATTTTTTTTATGATAAATTTATGTGTTTAACTGCCTATATTTCCTATTTTTTTTAAATTTCGAAAAAACCCGAAACACCCCAGATAATTTTATTTGTTATAAAAAAATGTTACATTATAGTAGTACATCTCAATTTTTTTTAACAATTTTTATAAAAATTGAATTTAGTAACGACATCTCTTCATACAATTTGTATGGCAGTCGCCTATACACAATATCTAAAAAGACTTAAAAGTTTGATACTTAATCTCCAAACATACATAAATACATACCACCATGCTGTTTTCATATTTTGGGTAGGAAAAATGGACAGACCTCCATACTTATCTTGACATACATACCTACATGTGTTGTATAGAAAACAATATATCTTAAAATATTCAATAATTTAGATTTATGGCTTTATAGTTTGGTACTTATTCTTCAACTATACATACTATCGCTATCGACAGTTGGATCTCATGTGTTACATGCAACTAGTTATTATTATTATTCATAGTATATTCTTATTTTATTTTATTTTTTATGACCGAAACTGTCGTAAATGTCGGATTAAAGTCAGGTTGCAAGTAAGACCCCATGATTTTAAAACAGTTAAAGTATCGATTTTCGTGTATTAAATTGAACCCACGAACCGACCAATGTATGGTACCTTGGGGTAGGTAGGTACATACATACATTCGCCAATCTTGTATCAATAAATTAACGAACGTATCTCACGACGGTAAAGTGTAAATGGAAAGCAGTTTCTGATTGCTACATAGACAATGCACCAGCAGCTGAAACATGCAAATTTTAATCGGAATAATATTTATATTTACTTTTGGTCGTGGCCATGTTACAATCGACATACATACTACACTATTCCCCTTACAAAGTCGTATATTATTGATATTTCGAGAGTTGATCTTCGATAAATCAATAACCTTTCCAGAAGGTTCTCTGTACAGTACACCTCTCAATTATAATAATAATAAATAAAAACTCAATGGGGACAAGTATCCAGGTCCCATTTATGAGAACAACTTTTGGCCAGCGCCATTGTATCTTTATCGCACCAAAAATTTACAATACTTTAAATGAAAATATAAAATGTATGGATAAACGATATCTATTCAGAAAGGCCATACATAATTTAATACATGAACAACAGAGAAAATACAATTGAAAGCCGTGTCTCCACGGTGTTCTTATCTACTCATAAACTGAATAAATTGGTCATATATGTGTGGATAAACGATATCTATTCAGAAAGGCCATACATAATTTAATACATGAACAACAGAGAAAATACAATTGAAAGCCGTGTCTCCACGGTGTTCTTATCTACTCATAAACTGAATAAATTGGTCATATATGTGTGGATAAACGATATCTATTCAGAAAGGCCATACATAATTTAATACATGAACAACAGAGAAAATACAATTGAAAGCCGTGTCTCCACGGTGTTCTTATCTACTCATAAACTGAATAAATTGGTCATATATGTGTGGATAAACGATATCTATTCAGAAAGGCCATACATAATTTAATACATTAACAACAGAGAAAATATTTTTATTCGTTCTTCCCCTGACCATATTCGCATGTGCATGCGTACATGTGGGCATGTGTATGTATGTATCCATGGCTGTGTGTGTGTATGTACCTTCATGTAAATAAGTGTGTGTGTATATATGTGTCACTGGTGGGTGTGTCATTGGTCTATGATATATTGTGTCATTTTTCTATAATGTTGTATTCTATGTTTTATTTTCTTGTCAAACTATATTTTAAATACTCTGATTTTACATGTTATTTTTATGGAAGTGTATTATTTTTTTTTTTTTTATAGTACCTATTATTTTTTTTCCATATTATTATTATTTTTTTGTTTATTGTTGATCATGTGGTTGATGTTTATAGTGGTATTGTTTTGATGTGTGCGTATGTATGTGCATATGTGTATGTGTATATATGCATATGTGCATGTATAAGTGTATATTATTGTATTGTCTAAATAGCCTCACCTTAAGACAGGCGTAGCCGTTTAGGTGAGGTTATGATTAATAAAAAAGTGAGAGGAGGAAGTTACTATGTATTATGTTTTGTTAACTTTTTAGTTTTTATTCTTTCTTTTTTTTACTTGAATTGTTACTGCTTAAATAAATAAATAAAAGATAAATTATATATATTTTTTTGTAAATAGGTAGATCATAAATTCAAAGAACCTTCTACCTAAAAGGTTTTCTTCATTGATGAATTTAATGAACTTTTTTCTGTACTCATATTTCGACATAGCTTCGACTAATTTATTGTGAGACGATTAATATTGTAAGTCTCCGAAATGTGGCAACTTGTTATTGGGTGCGTGTTAAATTAATATTTGACACAGTATAGTTGTAGCCAAACATCTTGAACTTTTAGCCGAGAAGGGGGGCGATTTGCACGTGAAACAACGAAGCAAAAAGACACAAATTTGCGCTCTGCCCAACTGGAACCTGGTTCAAGTTGTTTCGCGAAAATTATATCTGTTAGTTGCCCGAGAAGCAACATTAAATACATACATACATACATACCATCACGCCGTGTCTCTTGCGGGGAAAGCAGAGATAACCGAACGCTATACTCCTCTATTTTTGCACACATTTCTGGCTTCCTTTACATCCATGCATCGTCTCATACATGCTCGTCGATTGTTCATGCCTCTCATGTTTCCTTCTTTCAAAATATCATTCACGTGGTCAAGCCATCCCTTTCTGGGGCGATCCCTGCTATTCACTCCATCTCTTACACCCATGTAAATTTTTGGGTTAGTCGTTCATCGTTTCATTTCACTTTATTTTATTTTATTTTATTTTATTTTATTTTATTTTATTTTATTTTATTTTATTTTATTTTATTTTATTTTATTTTATTTTATTTTATTTTATTTTATTTTATTTTATTTTATTTTATTTTATTTTATTTTATTTTATTTTATTTTATTTTATTTTATTTTATTTTATTTTATTTTATTTTATTTTATTTTATTTTATTTTATTTTATTTTATTTTTTTTTTTTTTTTTTTTTTTTTATTTTATATTCTTAATATAAATTCTTAATTAATATAAATTTCAATTGTAATATAATTAATATAATAATATAATATATTTTATTAATATAATTTTTTTACATTATTATTTAAATATAAATATATTCCAATTAAGAATTTGTTCGTGAAATATTACATTATAATAGGTACATTATAATATATCAAGCTTGGTAAGAACAACAAAACAATATGAGCAACATAACAAAGCAAAAAGGGGGTACAAAATAACAAGCAAAAATAACATGAGATAATGACTAAAAAAAGAAAAAGAAGAACAACAAAATCGATGATTAAACATTACAAGCATAAAAAGAAAAAAAACATTAGTAAGCAAAAAAAAATATAAAGATATCTTAGATTGAGAGACAGGGTTTGACCAAGTATGACGAGAGCAGATTGTAAACAATGTTTGGTTTGGTTGAAAGAGATCGCCTTATAGCAGAGCCTTTGACTTGGACTTAAACCCAAAATCAGTAAGTTGTTAAACAATCAAACTATTACAATTAATACCTAAAATGTTTCAACGTCTATTTGGCACCAAGTATTTTTTAAATGTATACGCTGTATACAGTTGTCCAAAAATTTAACATCGTTGTCCATACATTATATTTCCTTTGTCATTCTTCAAACACGCGAGTCTATGTATTATGTAAACAGTCTCAGAATGTTTACATCAAACTCCTTTCATCATTTAATTTTACTCTTTGCGTGAAGATCTTTACTTAAATAAATATTATTCTTCATCTATTTTGATCCCCAAATGCATTCACAAGACTTCAATATCGTAATGTGAAGATTATTTTCTACTAGTATGGGAACTGATCTGATCATTTGTCTGAAAAAAAAACTACAAAATTTTTGAACATGTTATGAAAGCCCCTAAATCCATATCGGAAATAGGACATAATCGCTGGTATACGACACCCAAAATTTTATAAGCTGAATAATGTTTAGTTTGGGTGTGACTGAGGAGATATTACGTCTGATTCTATACCTTTTTCAAATCTTTCCGGCTAAAATAGGTGCGTTCCTATTCCAATTAGTCCAAATTGATATTCTATAACGCTTAAATAGGAACATTCCTAAATAGGAACGTTCTTACTCCAAGTAAGCCACGAATTATTCAATTCCCTATTCTATAACAACATTTAAGTCGAATCAACTGTCACAACCTTCCTAATTTTGTTTCACACCTAATTATAAGCGTACCTACTAGTTATTTTCACGGCAGTTCGGAATATTTTATTTATTTTGAAAAAAATCAGTTGTGTATGTAGGTATATAGGAAAAAAAATAAAAATGATAATTTACACGTGTTCCGTTATGTTGAAAATAAAAACCAAAGAATATTATGTAGTGCATATCAATTGAAATTTTAGGTAAGGCGACAATACGGTGACATGACATGAATAAATATGGTCGAACATTTGGCAGAACGCATGCGTAGTCTGCGCCATAGACAATTTGAGTTCAAACGGCGCACTAATTTTGTAGATTTTAGTTCTAGGAAAAACGTCAATTACAGAATACGAAATTAAGTTCAAATTATATACGTACTCAATTCTAAAGTTTTAGAAGGTACCTATTTTAGTTCAAAAAGAAAAACTGAATTGGACATAGTATATGAAAATGTCAAAAGAGGTTTACACATCAGCCTAGGTACCTTGAATAGGGAAACGACTGGATTATTTGTATTTTATTGCTCATTAGTAATGACGAGTTAGCCAAATTAGTTGTGATCTCAGCTGGTCCTATTTCATTGATCGTTGGGCCGCCACATTTTTATACTGTAAAGTATTTTTGTACATTGTTGTAAGACGATGTACCACGAGTGTCCAGTCGGGAAAGATCAAGAAGTGAGGATAATTACATCCGAAAATAATAAGTGTAGAGAGATAATGTACCGGTTTGAATATTTCTCAAGAGACATTTCCCGTGGCATTTTCCATATGACTACCGGCCAATAATCATCTGCAAATACACACATTACGAGATCTTCTAACCCGTTAAGGTGTACACTTGATTCAACTATGCCCTTAGTATAATAATTAAGTCTAATTATTTCCATTAAGTTATTTTTTACAGAGATCTTAGTCACACCTCTGATGTTTTCATTTCATTTAAAAAAAATCTGAAGTTAATGACAGTCCACGAGTGTGAATAGTGTGAATGCGTCGATTGTTCTTTTTGCACTATGGTGCCGAGATTGCCAATCTAGTGGGCTCCGTGAGCTACTTTTTGTGCTATGATTTTTTTTTCTAGTTGATCACTCGACGTTCTGTGAAGTGGCCATTTACACAGTCCCATATGCAGAACGGGTAGTGTTGGAAGTAGCGAAATATCAAATGAATGCGAAAAGTATAAACATATCTGAGTACTATTGTGCCCGTGTAAATGATATGAATAATTTATTTGGTCAGTCAATGAAGTGTTGAATGCTGCGAGAGACTACTTTTTGCACTCGGCGTTCCACGAAACCTTTTCGATTCTTTCTCACCCTCTGCCTCTCTTCAAATAGGTCCAATTATCCTATTAAATTGAAAAAAGAAACAATCCAAGAATATTATAAAAACGCGCATGACACTTATTAACAACTTTGAAGCACCATATACTAATTATATGTATTTGAAATTAGTACAAGTATCTTTTATTCACAATAAATAGTAGTTTATGATTGTTTTAAACACATTCAATAAAAATATTCAATCATCTGCTCGGACTTCCACAAGGGTTGCGTTTAGGCCCAATAATAATTTATTTTACTAACAAATCATTTTATTGAAATTCACTCTGTCTTAACAACGAATTCACCGGTTTCGAAGCGAGCGCTTCTTCCTCAGGACAATTTTTTTCGAGAATGTGTGTAAATCATGTAAAAAATAATATTCTTATAGCGGTCATTGCTAAATAAAATAATAAGAATGTAAATTCTCAAATATAGTATTACATTTTGAAAAAGAAAAATATTCATCTTTATGATGGCGATGATGCAGCTGGGAATGCCTCGTGGATTAATCAGGCTTGTAAGAACAACGATGGGTCCAACCATCACTAAAGTTAGAATCGACAAAGACTTCTCTAAACCATTCCAAACATACAACGGCTCGAGACAGAAGGACGCACTGGCATGCCTCCTGTTCAATACAGCACTTGAAAAGGTAATAAGAAACTCAAATATAGACATTAGAGGCACTATATTTATTTATTTTATAATTTATGTACATGTGTACAAAGGCAGGTTTATTGCCATAAGGCAATTTCTTCCAACCAACTCGAGCAACGTGAAGTCTCTAAGTTAAATTATATTCTTCAAGTCTGTCCAGCTTCTAGCCTATGCAGATATTGACATCATCGTAAGATCACTCCAGGACACCCACGAGGCATTCTTAGCATTGGAAGAAAGAGCTAGGATGGTGGGACTTAGCATAAATAAAGATAAAACTAGACTAATGGTCACCATAAAACTAAACTACCACCACCCATATAAAAATATTTTTCTTAAAATTGCAGTAGAGAAATAAACAAAATAATTTGTTGTGCAAAAATGCAAATAAGCAAAAGATTATCAGAGGCCGAAGTGTGATTTATTTCAGTTCTTGTATAGTTAAAATTTTAGAGTGAAAGTAAGTAGGTACCTACATTATATTAACAGGCTATTGTTAAGATGTTTACATTTACATGAGAAAATATTCTGGTTGTTAAATTAATATGATTATCATTTGTAATTTATCAAAAAACCAAGAAATACACACCTAACCCCGTATTCAGAGACAAATGTAAGGATTGAGAACTTGAGGAGGCCTCGGGCCTCAATTTTTCTTTTTGTTTGAAATAATATATCATTGTTGTTTAATGATTTTTCATTACAAATTGAGGCCTGAGGCCGCCTCTATCCTCTTATCTGTCTCTGAAAACGAGTGTTACTTAATTGGCCTAGTCTTTCTTTTGTTCATTTATACACTTTGTATTTTTTTTTTGTAAGTTGAGTATAATAAAGACAATAATATCTTAACCTTTTGAATTATATGCACTACGTTCTAGAGACGGTGACACACGCGTTAAGCCGTTTGTCTTCGTTCGATTCTTATACGATACAATTTAAAAAACATGTCTACTAAAGATTTTTATACATATTTCATAAAAGAGCAGCAATAACTTATTACAAAAAATGTGTTTTGGTGAAACATGATGTTTAAAATGAAGTGAATTCATTAAAAAAATACTGTTTCATTGTTAATAGTTTAAGTAAAGACTAAACTATATTATGTAAGTTTTATAGCAACTGTATTGAAAATATAAAAAAATGAAGAAATAAAGTAATTATCAGACGATGAAAATTCTTCGACATGCGTCTGTAGGTATGGCGGTTTTTTTTGTCATTGTCCTCCTTTTTAAGGAAAATCCTCCTTTTTGTGCTATTTATCCTCCTTTTTCAAATTCCCATCTGGCAACCCTATTTTTGGTTCTTATATACATAATATTCCAACTTTGTCTCTATTTGCGATGTTAAAGTTTTGTCAAAAAATTGTCATTGTCTCATTATCATCGCTAGATTATTACATAACCTTTTTGTCAATAACTTGGAGTATTTGATGATGTTTACGTCAATAATAACGAGAATGTTATTAAAAACACCTAAATGTGACTCTGGTTCCATCTCATAAGCCAGGGTCTATAACGTGGCCTTCCATCATCACTCTTAGTTCATTTTCCACATTAACACAACAATGTTGCTGTAGTCATTTGTTGGTTTTGCGGCTGAAGAAGAAGTCAATTACATTGTGAAGTATTTCACCAAAGCACCTCTTTCACGGCAAGACAATCAATTGCCTTTGTGGCAGACTGCCGACACTCAACCATCGTTGGCCAACACTTACCAACACAATAATACCTTACCACCTTTTTTCAAATTATAACTTTTTTAACATCGTCCGTTTCCTCGTGTTAAAATGTCGCTTGTTTGTTTTTTTTCGCGTTTCTCGTGACATACTTTTCCGAACGATTATTTTAATTTTGAGAGCTGTTATTTCGTCTTTTTTAAGAAAAGAACGAGTAAATAAACATCCTTATACATTTCCTTAATTAATTCCTTTTTTATGTGAATATGATTGTACATCAGTTGACTGAAATTGGTTGAGGCGGTCTTCTGGAGATTTTGTCTTCTTCAAACCTCAAAGCGGCACATTGTCTGAAATCATATGAGCTGGAATCATTGGTAAGTTGGAAGGAATTGCCATATAGCAATAAACTCACCACTTATACGCAGGATGAATAAAGTTTTTATTATTATTACCAAAATCAGTCTTCTGGAGAATCTCTTGAGAGTTCATAGGTAAGCCAAGCTGTACAAACTCTTAATTGACACTCCTACTTCATCCTTTCTCACATCCCACAACCTATATCTCCCTCCTTTCTTTGCTGCTGTGATTTTATGTACATTTAAATGTTTAGAGTTTATCTTTATGTATGTTTTTGTTACCAATACACTATGGCATCACGCAGCTTTGGTTGGTTGGAAGAAATTGCCTCATTGCAATAAACCCGCCATTGTACACATTATATTGAAGACCAAGGCAGAGATTGATAGACAATGTTACCCGAGATCTGAACGTGCTGAATGCTTGTGATGACTGGGAGTCCACTGCAGCTGACAGGCAGGCTTGGAAAGCTATTGTTCAGGAGGCTAAAGCTCTACCGGAGTAGTATGGCCATCGGAAGTAAGTAAGTAAGTATGTACACATTATTGTACATGAAGTAAAATAAATAAATAAATATAGACATATCAACGCTTCAGTCACAGAAATTGCAGGAAGAAATAAATAAATTATATAAATTATAATAGGTGGCGCTAATGGCTAATTGGAAATGTTTGTTTTTTTTTTCATCTGACAACACTAAGAAATCTGTCATTTGCGTCGTAGTTTGGCTTTTTTTGACATTTAAAATTCTTTTCGCTCTGTTTCGGTATTATTCATATTTCAATTATATACATGTGCGTGGAATATTAATTTCTGTTCATTGTTTCGTTAATATTCATATTTCAATTCGTTCGTTTCCGTGTCCAGACAATATATGCTGTATTGCAATTATATACGAAATGATTATCAATCTAACCTCAAGTGTTTATCGGTTCATCGCACAAGAAAATGTAAGTTTGCTCAGCGAATAATAACATCCGTATTATTCGAATCACACAAATATATTATGTAACGTATATTTTATTGTTTCACAAACAGTTCGGGCAGGACTACGTCTGTCGAGTCCGCTAGTATAATATAATATAGACATAGACAATGAGAGTATTGTTCGAGTATGACTCAAATAATTTAGTTCTTGGCGCCTATTCAACAAGGCACAAGTCACGACAAGTATACCAGTTACATATTGCGCGCAATGGTTAATGGCAATAAAGCAAACCCATGTTTGACAATCCTCTACTATATAATATGCAGAGTGCTCGGTGCATTGATTTGAATATTGTCAATTTTGTTGGGTGTAAAGTTGACATTAATTTAAATGATCAATCATAGCTGCATAGGTACATATTGTTTGTTTTAAGTATTTCAATATATACCTACCACAGACTCCAGATGGACGAAGTAGGTGCTGGAAAGGTGACCTCGAACGGGCATAAAAAGTATAGGAAGACCATAGGTATGCGGTACGATGACATAAAACGAATGGCTGGAGGCGGTCTGCTCAATATAGGGAGCTGTGATGGAGATAAAGAGAGAAATGAGAGAAATTACATCGTTTATTCTTCGTGTGTTAAGTCACCCCGACGTTGACTATCCTGGACCGTTCCACTGACGAATGCTTTGGAGGCAGAAAACCCCTTCTGCGTCTCTCAATCACCCCCCTGATGACTATCTAAAGTCTAAAGGATATCGTACTTCACTCCTCGCAAAATGTATTGCTTTTCGGGCAACTTACTTTTTATGTCAAATACTTTTTTGTAAAAGAATGAATATATCCTTGTAACAAGTACCTACATATACACCCTTATACATTCATAAAATTAAGCATTTTTTTAACATGGCTATGTAGGGGACACTAGTTATTAGGATTTGGGTTCATTATACTCATCCGAAGAAGCGCCTTTGTACAGCATCGAGGGTATTCAGTAGAAATTGGATGGCGCCACTCCGAAGTGACTACCATATTCAATAATTGGGCGTATTTGCGCTTTGTAGAGAATAAAAATTTGAGTTTCTATCTACAAATGCTTGTAATTTAGGCGAACGAAATCGGTCGAGACAGGATTCGAACTCACGACCACTGGATTAGGTACTAACTCAGTGCGCTGACCGCTCTGCCAACACCCATCTAATTATTAATAAAACACCCATATTAATTTAACACGCACCATATAACAAGTTGCCGCATTCTGGAGCTCACAGATCCAGATTGAAAAGAATATTAAAAACTGTGTCTCCACCGGAAAACGAATCCGGGACCTTTGGCTTAGGAGTCAGATATCTAACCGAATGAGCCACGAAGGGCGACGGATATGTAGTTCCAAAATATTATAATAAATACGGTAAGAGAACGTTAGAATATAATGTAGGTACCTAAATTGCTTAATATGATGCCGGCATCTATTAAGAAATGCAAAAACAATGTAAAAAGACTTGTCAAGGAATAGCTATTGAGGTGTGGATTTATATATAATTAACAGATCACAAACGATTTTACTTTTTTTCTCATATTATTTATTTTTATTATTTTAAATAGATAACTTTTGTAACATAGGAAGGAGTGTGTGTTTGTTTGGGAGATCATCTTTGTGTGACATTTGTATGTCTCTTTTTACTGTAATGTTGTTTGTTATTTTAAAAGTATACATAGATATTGTCTTTAGAACACGTCGACAAGTCTAGAAATTAGACTTGGCGTGACTCAGAATCATGATTTTCTTTTTGTAGTATCTTATGTTGTATTATTTTCAATAAAAAAAATAGAGAATAAAGCGACAGGTAGGTAGGTTCTAAGCGTAGATTGAAATTGGATTTGGAAACAAATTCCTAGAAAGGCCGCTGATCGTAATGTTGTGCCGCGCAGACAATTACGCGCACTGTATTTGTGTAAAATGTTTAAAACAAATAGTTTATTGTTTTATCCGAGACCACACTTGCTATTAGTCAAAACAAATAAATTCAAAATATGTAATTTATATACCTAAGGAATAAACAGTTAATTTTTAAATGTACAATGTACATACATATTATGTACCAACCATTATGTACCAACTTGTTATTGGGTGCGTGTTAAATAATTATTTGACATAGTACAGCTCTGTTAGTTGCCAGAGAAGATACATAAAATAAAATAACATTTTCAGGTGAAAAGTTACGCACTATTCAAATATATAGAACTTTCAAAAATTACATTTTTAAGGGAACTCAATAAGAAGGCATAATTGGTGAACGTTGCGCAAGCGCATAAAGTGATCACGGAAACCAGCCGATGACAGGTCGTAACCCCTTTAGGTGCCTCGAGTTCCTGGTTCTTCTACAATATCCCAACTTCGTCTCTATTGAGATGTTAAAAAAAAATGTTTGTCAATTAAAATTAGGGTGTTAAAATCTAATTCCCTTTTGGTTAAGAAATGTACGTGAATCGTTGATTTTTATACCTAATAACTGTTTTTACTCCCCACTACCCCAAGGGTATAGTGGAGAGTTATGAATTACCACTTTTAATGTTGTTTTTTTTATTGCCGATTGTCAACTATAATAGTGTCACTCTGAGATTTTATTGTTAAAGTTTCATCACAATGTATCTGTGTGTGTGCTATGTATTATGTGATATGTACAGTACATACTATATAAGGCGTGTTTATTCTACTTTATCGATACTCATTAGATTATTTTCAAATTTTACGCACTTGTATATCTAATACTCCCTTAGAATCAATTTTTAATGATCTCTCATATCTGATCAGTGCTTCTCAATTTTTTATCTGTCAAATATTTCAAAGTGACCTCAAACTCAGGAAACTGAAAATTTGATATTTTTATCTTCAAATTGCTTAAAAAGCATCGCAGAATTATCAATTTTTCGTAATAAAATATTTAAATCAAAATCCTTCATGAAAATGTAAAATATTTCCATACAAAATTTGAAAAATATTTCCATACAAAATTTGAATACTTAGTGACTTACTAGAGAGAAATATAGCGTTGGCCACAACCCAGTCGTTTTTTTTTTAAAAAAGCTTATCTAACAACAAAATAAATTTACACTATAAACAACAACAAAAAACAATCCGCTCTGGTCACAGTAAGTATATTTTTTATTGACCATGTTTTTCTCGGTAATTGAAAACAACAATTTATTGTTTTTTTTTTCATTTTTTATTATTGAATATACAATTCATATACTTTTACAACCGCAAGTATATGTATAACATACATGACCATTGTTGTTTACATACATTATATCCACTCACAGTTCTACCAAAAATTCATGTTTACACAAGAATAAAATACATTATATACAACAGGTACATAATATATAAAGTGCGTTGGTTTTACGTTAATTATTCGCTTCGCTTCATATACAATAATAATGGTCTAAGGAACTTACTTGGGCATATACCTACCTAATATGCAACTTACTGCAGTATTTTTGTGTCATATTAAGTGTCCTACGGTAAGAAAACAAATGCTTTTCTTAAAACATTTATCACTACGCTAAAATCCTATTTTTATTCTATAAAAAACCTATCCCGAAAGTTATGAAAACGATATAAAAAATACAAAGCCCGAAGAGAATCTAGTAAGTAATATTAACGATCTCGGCCAGGGCCGGTTAAATCATAGAACAATAGAGAACAAAAAATCAGGGCGGTTGTCTTAAAAAGAGGGCTTGAAATCATAAAATATTAATTATATAAATCAAAAATCCGCAGGTATAGCGCTAGGTTCTCTTTGCGTACTCGGAAAGAGGTTCGGCGCGATGGTGTGTATGTAAAAAAATGTCAATGATTTTTCATTTTAGACCCGATTTAATTTGAAATAATTTTATATTTTTACATTTAAAATTCCAAAAAAATGTCGCGTGGAGGGCGGTTTCAAATATATTGCTACGGTCGCAAAAACACGTTTATCCGGCCCTAATTCTCGGCACCGTGGTGCAATGGTGGTGCATCATTTTTAACATTGATAGTGTACGAGGAATTATATTTACATGTTTCACCGAGAACTTATAAAATGAAATATGAATTAATAGCATAAAACACCTTTAGATTTTATGTAAAATGCTGGAATCAACTGTCATTATGGTAAGAAAAAGGAAACTATGGAATGCACTTTCTTGTGGTCCGTTCAATTTCCTTTCTCATTTCTTCTTCCCAGGTTGCAACACTTTCAAAATGGACACTCACAAAAAAGAGAGTTTGAGATTATATAATTTGGTGGCCTTAGAAATATAAAAACCCATCAACAAAAAAGACAGTTGAATTATTTTGTAGCAAATTTATTGTTTTTCGTAGGTATATATTTTCTTTCTCAGCATAAGCATTTATTGTTTGGATGAAATAGATATTGAAAATGACTACCAGTTCTTAAAAAATAGTCATTTCTGTGTTAAATGAAAAATACTGTAAACTTTTGAAAAATACTGTAAAAGACAATATTTTCGCTGTTCAATTCAATCAGAGAAGTTGAAATGAAATAATTTGTTTTCCTTTATTTTAAATATTACAATAAAAAAAGTAAGCAAATAAAAAAAGACTTGTAATAAACATACTATGTACATCCTATCAGCGGAGACCTATAATTGGCTGCTAGGTTGATATCCCAATTGAAAAACTATAATAAATTGATAGCTATTGGTCTCCCAAAGAATTGTAAAATAAAATAAAAATAAAAAAAATAGATACATTTTTTCTTATTTGGAAATTTACTGCCTCCAAATAGGAAAAAAAAGTCCGAGTTCTGAGGCAGTAGGTACTTTTCGAATTCGGTCTCAGGTTTCATGTTATTAAATGCAAAAACATTAACGGAAAATTAATTTACTTAAAAAATTAAATAATTTTAAAACAGAAAAATATACAGTGACCTCTCACTAATTTGAATCAAATTCTGTATTCTGCCATTACTTTTCAGTGAGTCTGTTACCAGTTTTTTGAAGTGTATTCCGTCTCGTAAATTTAGTTTCTATGAATTCAATGCTGAACCGGGTAGGCCTCTTAAAGCGTTTGACGCATTGTGTAGCAAAACGGAGTTGTGAAGTAACGGAAAAAATCATATAGGTACAAATTTATTGGTATGATACATAATATTTTACTCCGTAGTATTTTCATTTAAAAATGCATCGCTGGGCTATAAAAGTGTACCTTTGAGAATACACCTTCAGAACTGCGCGCTGCCCGCCTTCACCGATACAACGACATTCAGAAAATAACAAGACAGGACCGAATGCAGGTTACTATTGTATCGGCATAATCTCACTGATTATTTATTAAGTTCTACGCTTATTAGAGCATTTACAAAAATTTCTTAAACAAGAAAAAAATAAACAATGTGCATTGCCATAATCATAAAAACAACAAAATGTGATATATCTTCGTATCGACGGAGATTCCCGAATGCGTATTCGGATGCATTTGATATATTGAATGAACAGCGCGTCATTCTTTTGCCTAGGCCGCCTCGGCCGATCGTGTGAACACCGTACATCGTGTAACTATTGTTATGTTAATATTGCGTACATATATTTTGAGAACTGAATTATTTTATATTGTAAATATAATCTTTGTATGTGAAATAAAGTCACTTTGAATTATATTCTGGACTCATTACTCACATACACAGTAAATGGCGACGAAGATAAAAATCAAGTTTTTGTGAAAAAAATAATACGATGCACGGGTGTTTTTATGTGGGTATATACGGTGATATTTCGCGCGTGTGAAAAAAGTTTTTTTTTTCAACGGCGAAATTAGGCCTTTAGTTTTTGGTTCAGCATCTGGTTGCGAGGAGCGATCAGGACATTAATAATAAAGTTAAAATTAATAATAAAGAAAAAACAATAAATGAAAAAAAAAAATTTTCTAAATATAATTAATAAAATTCTCAGACAAAATAGCAAAACATAACAAGTTAAAAATATAGTAGTAAAATAAATACACAAATGTCACAAATACTGGATTTTTTTTTGTTAATAGTAACAAAATTTCACGTTAAAATTAACCGAACTATCATGGGCCCACGTTAGTAAGGGCCCGTGACGCAAGTCCCAACCACCTGTACTCAAATACCTGTACTCAAATACCTATACTAAAATTCCCATACAAAAATTGTACTGAAAATTTTACCTATACTAAATACCGTCCCATACAAAACGAGTGGGTTGTGGCCAACACTAAACTCTCCACACCACAAATATTGACAATGAAATATTTTATTCATTCTAAATTTTACTACCAGGAATATAAATTTTCTAACGATAGTATATTTTCATGTTAAGATAGACAAACTATTAATGCAGTATGGTGAAGAATTCTAATGTTGTATGAAATATTTTAATAAAAGCAGATAAATTTTGTTTTAAAGGACGTTAGAGCATTTTGACAATTTTGACACGTGATATCATATGAAGAAATTTTTGTTATTTATGGAAAGCTAATCAGTTCGATGTTCAAGCTCTTTACATTATAACATGAAATCAAATTACTGAACTTTTCCATACATAAGAAATTTATCTTATTATATACATTTTTATTCATACTAAATTTTACTACCAGGAAAATAAATTTTCTATCGATAGTATATTTTTATGTTAAGATAGACAAACTATTATTGCAGTATGGTGTAGAATGCTTATGTTGTATGAAATATTTTAATAAAAGCAGATAAATTTTGTTTTAAAGGACGCGAAAGCATTTTCAAAATTTTGACACGTGATATCATATGAAGAAATTTTTTGTTATTTATGGAAACCTAATCAGTTCTATGTTCAAACTCTTTACATTATAACATGAAATCAAATAACTGAACTTTTCCATACATAGAAATTTATCTAATTACATTTTTATTCATACCAAATGTTACTACCAGGAATATAAATTTTCTTCCGATAGTATATTTTTATATTAAGATAAACAAACTATTAATGCAGTATAGTGAAGAATGCTTATGTTGTATGAAATATTTTAAAAAAAGCAGATAAATTTTGTTTTAAAGAACGCGAGAGCATTTTCAAAATTTTGACACGTGATATCATATTAAGATTTTTTTGTTATTTATGGAAAGCTAATCAGTTCTATGTTCAAGCTCTTTACATTATAACATGAAATCAAATTACTGAACTTTTCCATACATAGATATTTATCTAATTACATTTTTATTCATACTAAATGTTACTACCAGGAATATAAATTTTCTTCCGATAGTATATTTTTATGTTAAGATAGACAAACTATTAATGCCGTTTAGTGAAGAATGCTTATGTTGTATGAAATATTATAAAAAAGCAGATAAATTTTGTTTTAAAGAACGCGAGAGCATTTTTCAAATTTTGACAGGTGATATTATATGAAGATTTTTTTTGTTATTTATGGAAAGCTAATCAGTTCTATGTTCAAGCTCTTTACATTATAACATGAAATCAAATTACTGAACTTTTCCATACATAGAAATTTATCTAATTACATTTTTATTCATACTAAATGTTACTATCAGGAATATAAATTTTCTTCCGATAGTATATTTTTATGTTAAGATAGACAAACTATTAATGCAGTATAGTGAAGACTGCTTATGTTGTATGAAATATTTTAAAAAAAGCAGATAAATTTTGTTTTAAAGAACGCGAGAGCATTTTCAAAATTTTGACACGTGATATCATATGAAGAAATTTTATGATATCTATGAAAAGCTAATCAGTTCTAAGTTCAAGCTATTAATATTCTTATATCAATATGAAATCAATGAACTGAACATTGCCAAATATAAAAAAATTCTCTTGTTACATATAAGTTTCATACAAATATCCATTAAATAAAATATAATTTTTGAAACCGTTGAATATTTTTCTTTTAACATTGACCAACTTTGAATACAATTTTATGAAGATTCTTGGTGTTGTATAAATAGT
Organism: Molanna angustata; assembly: GCA_963576475.1. Classification (NCBI taxonomy): domain Eukaryota; kingdom Metazoa; phylum Arthropoda; class Insecta; order Trichoptera; family Molannidae; genus Molanna; species Molanna angustata. The sequence continues at coordinate 10,625,751 of OY754976.1, read as the reverse complement.
TGAAACCAAATTAAAATATCTCTAATTTCTAGGTCGTGAGAGCATTTTTTCAGTTTTAATAGATGAAATCATAAAGAAACATTGGGAAAAAATGAACCGTTGTCTATGGAAAACTAATCAGCTCTAAGTTTATGGACTTAACACATGTGATATCAATATGAAGTCAATCGGACTTATAGTTTGGGCTGCAGAGAGGACACAAAAAAAAACAACGTAAATGATGAATTCATAGAGAAGAAATAAAAATTTGTCTATGGAAAACTAATCAGCTCTAGGTCTTTGCACTTTACACATATGATGTTAATATGAAGTCGATCAGACTTATAGTTTGGGCTGTAGAGAGGACACAAAAAAGATAAATGCTACGGCGTACGGCGTACAGCGTATACGCCATACATACAAACACATCACGACGAAACTCATAGTGTGCATTCTCTACATGATACCCATTGAGAAATTAATGTAAAAAAAATACGCTTAAATTTTGCGAAATCATGACTCTCCCCTATTCCATAGTGTGGAGAGTAAAAATGTATTAAAATACCGTCCCTACGAAAAACTTGCGGAACATATATACACGAACTTTTTCACTTTTTTCCCTTATATCCTATGACCATCAAATTATGCAGAGATATTCATTGGCTCGATAGAAATTACACCTCATTTATTTGATCGAAAATGATCGTCTAGGGATCCAGATATTGAATACAAAACTTTTGGTTTTGTGCACACAGCCAAACAGTACAGTCGTAAATATATAAACCTTTATTACTGATAACAAAGGTTTGGCTAAAACGCAGGTAGCCAGTTCGGTTGTCATAATATTTTTTCAGTGAAACTGAATATGGTGACAATCTTATTATTATTCTTTTTTTTCAATTACAAATAACGGCATTAAAATGTAATTGTAATACGCCACCAAGTTAACAACTATTGCCACCAAGTTAACAACTTATTAATTTTTTTTTAATTACAAATAACGGCATTAAAATGTAATTGTAATACGCAACCAATTTAACAACTATTGCCGGAGCTATAGCACACTGGAAATGATATAGGTACCTAGACTCTTTGGGTTTGGAAACTAAAGTTTTTGGGTTAACAGAGTGGAAATCCATATAAAATTAATAAAAAAATATACCAAAGTATTTTTTTCCACAAAATTCCATTACAATTACCAAACGTTTTCGCCGAGGCGACTCGGCATTATCAAGGTCTAAAATTAAACTTACCAAATTTAACAAAATCGTCTTTTTATTTTTGTTTAAATTGGTGGTACAGTTGGTAAGCCGTTCAGTTTCGGTTCGGTCCTGGATTCGATTCCCAGCAGAGGAGAAACTTATTTAAATTAATTTCTCACGCAAATATTGCTTCTCTGGGCTGAAAACACTGGTTAGTTGGAAGAAATTGCCATACGGCAATAAACTCGCTACTTGCGCAGGGTGCAAGGAAGTATTAATTATTATTATTATTAATTTTAAACCTTGATATTGCCGAGTCAACTCGGCGAAAACGTTCGGTCATTGTAATCGAATATTGTCGTAAATATTTGGTTTATCTGTTCATTAATTTAAAAATAAAAAGAGTTTATTATTTTAAAATATAAAACAAAAGTAAAAGTAGTCTAGCTTGAAGATAAAACAAAAAAATAAATAAAATACGGTAAAAACCACATAAAAAGAATGAAAGATGTTCATCCGTCATCCACACTAGATTTATTAATAGGTACTATATAGATTAATTAATACTGTAGCGACCGCCTTGGCACAGTTGGTAAGCCGTTCGGTTTCTGTGCGAGCGTCCTGGGTTCGATTCCCAGCAGAGGAGAAATTGATTTGAATTCATTTCTCACGCAAACATTGCTTAGTTGGAAGTAGTGCAAGGAAGTATTTATTATTATATTATATAGGAGGTCCAAATTATAAACGAGAACAAGCTGAAGAAGCATCGGCAGCCCCCATAAAAGGTGGACCGATGACATTGTGCATAGATGCAGTGTACACAGGACATGGAATTGTGGAAAATCAAAGGAATGAGCTATATCCAACAATGGAGTTGACAGGCTAAACGCATAAAGCTAAACGCATTAGTTTATTATTGTATTGTCTGACATGACTAGTAAAATAAATTAATGTCTACCACATAGTTAAGAATATGCAGAGCCGAAATAAAGTACGACTATTTTTATAGTTGCATTTACACAAATATTGGAAATTAATAAATAAATTAACACAAAAACTCTAGAATCACAAATATTGGATTATTTTCCTGTCGAAAGTCAATGATATTCATAATATGATTTTTTTTTTCATGACACTTTCGAAATTTAAAACCCTTTCGCACCTTTATTTTCATAGTGACCCTAAACAAAAAAAAATTCAACATCAGGGATTAAAGTTTGGTTTGGATTTAATACAAATCTCAATAATATCAATTGGTCTGGGGGGCAAGTCTGGTTGACCGTCGAAATCAAAACCCTCGTTGTTTACCCATATCTTGGATATAATTATTATATGGAGTTCTACAATATCTTTAGATGTCATAGAACTCCATAAGATAATTATATCCATGATATGGGTAATCACTGGGGTTTTGATTTCGCCGGTCGAACCAGACTTGCCCCCCTGGTGTTTCTGTAATCAATTGATAGCGCTCATCTAAAATACATAGCTGGTTATAAAAATTAAATATTTAATATTTACAATTTTGTATAGTATCACTATGAAAATAAAGGTTTTGTAAAAAACATGTATTGTTGATATTAGTTTTGAGTTCTATTTTCATTCCAAACCACTCGGAAAATAATTAAATTCCTACGCCGTATTGATTGCTACCAAATTTTGGTGTATGTTCTGTGAGAAATTATGCTTTTGTAATGTCTATAGGCTATCGGTTTGCGGTGTCTACCCAAAAAAGTACAATTTATAACAATCTTTATAAAAAAATGGTAAATTTGGTCTAAATCGCTAAGCATCACGCTAGAACTATGTATGTTCTCTCGTGTGATGACGTGTCATGACAAATCGTCTCGGCTCGACTCTGCACACAACAATGCATGGAAGGCGCTTGGTAGCAAAAACCCAACCAAATGGCCATTCACCGCAAAAGTCAAAACATTCGTTTTATGTGTTGTGGTGCAAAATGAAATTCTGGGAAACTGGACGAGTCCCGCGTGTTTCACTCACAACCGCCCAGAACATTGTTTTGTACACAAACATAGCCGCGAGTTCCCATTCAGACCCATTGCGTATCCTCGGACAAAAACACTCTACGCCATTTTCACCAAAGTTCTTCAACGCATATAGATCCAATTTTCAACGCACCCAGCACAAAATTTAATTTCACCAAACAATCTCCTTATGTCGTCGGACCACCTTGCTTGAGGTCTTTTTCCAGAACTTTTTTGTTCTGTTTGGAATCCACGATTCAATCGACATGCCCTCCCCAACTTCAGTTCTGGTCGGCTGTAGGCGGCTATATGCGGTCTGCTCAGGTTAGAGAGCTGTGACGGTCTCAAGAGGAGGATGTCTATTATTGAATTTAACAAAAAAGGGCTGATATGATGATTATGAAACCATATAACATCTCATTTTGTTCATTTAATGAGAGGAGAAAATTACCAACTCTTTTAATCCAGTGAATAACATAAGAACCAGAACATCGAAGATTTTCTTGATCTGTTTTCTAAAGCAGTGATCAGAAAAATCACTGTATAGTTATGAACCAGGGATGGTCACTTTGGTTGCCAACATCCGCAAATAAGACAGCACTTCACGACAAGAAGATTCTAACCTAATAGTTACTAAAATACTTCGCAAAATATTTGGTCCTACCTGTGAAGGAGGATCTTGGAGGATCCGGTTTAACCACGAGCTAGAAATAATGTATGGCGAACCAAACGTTGTCCAATACATCAAAATACAACGTCTACGTTGGCTCGGACACGTTTGTAGAATGGAGGAGAGCCGGGTCCCAAAGAAAGTATTGGACACCTGTCCTGAAGAAAGAAGAAGCAGAGGGAAACCTAGGATGAGATGGCTGGACGACATCGAGGGCGATATAAGAGCGATCGGACAGACAAATTGGAGGAGACTTGCTGTCGACAGGGTGGGATGGAGGCAGTTTCTTGAGGAGGCCAAGGCTCGCACCGGGCTGTAGCGCCATTGCTGATGATGAGTTACTAAATTACTAGTTACTTAATGACATCAAAAGGAAAGATTCTAACCTCTACTAAATTTTAGTAACAGATCTTGGAATAAGCTCCTTGTCAATACCTAATCTATTCAAAACACAGGATTGCTAAATCGTATAAGGATGCCATTACCCTGATAAGTCTGATGATGACAATAAGACATGCATAATATGAATCATATAATGTCTTAATATGAATCATATAATAACTTAATATGAATCAAATCAATTCATTCTTTTCATATTATATATTCGTTACTAGTGATGGTCAAATGCATTTCCAGGTGAGGTCTTGAAAGTCTTGCGAGTCATGTGGAGTCATGTAACTTTTACCAAACAGAAACTTTTTATTGTTCGTGAGTAATAAATTACAATGAAGAATGATAAAAAAACGATAATAATTGCTAAATACCACTTAATGAGTTTAATTTAACACTACTAGTTTCGGGAGAGAACTCCCATCGATAAGTGTAAGTTACATACGATGTGAAGAGTGATCTTCAGAAACAAGTAGTGTTAAATTATACTCATTAAGTGGTATTTAGTAAAATTTTTGCTCCATTATTATTGTAATCATGGATTACCACAAAATTTACGTAAAATCCATAAATCTTATTAATGAAAAAAATATCAATTATTTGTAAAATTTCAATAGAAGGTATTTGATTTGATTATATTTTGATCAGAAAATAATACACTGATAAAATATAAAAAAAACATTGATTTTAAAATTAACATTCCATTCAAAATCGAGATTTTTAACAGAACATATTGAAGGAAGGAAGGTTTTGAATGTGTCTAATTGCCTAATATTGGTCGCGGTCTTGCATCCCAGGCCTTCCATTTAAAGACAATGGCCAAGATTGCAAGACTTGGGAGACTTTTGCTCATCACTACTTGTTACATCGCCTAACAAAAGCATGAATTCCTACTTTAAATGGTCAAAAGGCGACTAGTAAGAAACGAAAAAAAACCGTAGTCTTCTTCACATTCGATCGGGCGCCATATATATTATTCCTATGGTTGTGATTTAGTATAAGCAAGTAAATAAAACAAAATAAAAACAAATTGATGTCCATGTAAGGATTAATGGGTAGGTGGTATCCGATGCAGGGTTCGTTCTATTGTTTGTGAGGTTTTTAATATTGGAACGGCAGCTTCGGTGTTAGATGTTGTTGTTTAGCGGCCTGTGATTGGATAAAGGATTTATGGCGCGAAACACGGGGCTCAAGCCACAGGCGCTAACCTCTGTCATACCAGCATGGCGGCAACTCTTGTGATCCCAATTGGACATACCCAATAAACTCTCAAACTATATACCTACCTTTCAACTATATACCTTTTTAATAATATGTAAGTTTTTAAGTATTGCCTTATTCTTTGCTTTCATCATATTATTTTTTAATTAATTTTTTTATTATTTTTTTATGTAAGTATATTTTATTTATGTACTTATATTTTTTTATTTAATTATTTTTATTTTTTTTTTGTATATTTTATTTATGTAGGCATATTTTTTTTGTCTGTGTATATTCATGTTTGAATTTATTTTACTACTATATTTTTAACTTGTTTTGTATTGCTGTTTGTTTTTTATTTTTTTTTATTTATTGTTTCTAAATTTTGTATTATTTGAGTATCTAGGTATTTTATTTTAAAAAGAAAATTAATTTTTTATTTTTTTTAATTCTTTTGCATATATTTTTTTCTCTTTTATTAATATTACTTGCGTACTTATATTTTTTTATTTAGTTTGTATTATTTTATTTTTTTAATTTTTTTATGTATTTTTAGTTATGCATATGTTTGTTTTTTATTTAAATTTTTGTAAATGTTCCCATGAACGTAATATCAATATTTAAAAACAAGATCTATTTTATCCTAAGCCTACAGGCTCGGTTGAATAAAATTTTCCATTGCGTTGGCAGGAGGAAAGTTATAACCTAACCTAACCCTATTCCAACTGTCGATTTGTTCAGGAGAACTTTGTTCTCTTAACATATCGACAATGTATCAAGCCAGAATACGCGAGAATTGTATGGAGAGGTCTACTTTTTTCACGGCTTTTCCAACTTTGAAGTCAAAAAACACCAACTTAGAGGCTTCGCAGCATATATGTTCCATACACAGATTTACTTAGAATTCGGAGTAGAACATTTCGTGTGTCTGTGTGTGTGTCTGTGTGTCTGTGTGTGTGTATGTCTGTGTGTGTGTGTGTCCGTCCCCCCCTTATAACTTTTGATCCGCTCAATTTACAGAGCCTAAAATTTCAGAATATATAAACAGTTACAGGCCTACAAAACTTTTATACTCGGAATTTTGAATTTTTGTTTCAGTCAGGGGTTATCAACTTTTATTTTATTTTTCCCTATATCTCAGAAACCATAAAAGCTAGAACGCTGAAAATTGGTATAAACATAGACAAATACAAAATCTCAAATTAGTTTTTTCAAAAATATTCCAGGGTTTCTCAAACATTTTTTATTAAGAAAAGTATTTTTTTTATGATAAATTTATGAGTTTAACTGCCTATATTTCCATTTTTTTTTAAAATATCGAAAAAAGCCGAAACACCCCAACTAGATAATTTAATTTTATATAAAAAATATTAGCATTGTAGCAGTACATCTCAAATTTTTTTTAACAATTTTTATAAAAATTGAATTTAGTGACGACATCGCTTCATACAATTTGTATGGTAGTCACCTATACACAATATCAAAGAAGACTTAATAGTTTGATACTTCATCTCTAAACATACAATATACATATACCATCATGCTGTTTTCATATTCCGGGTAGGAAAAAAAGACTGACCTCCATACTATCCTATTTTGACTACCTAGGTACATGTGTTGTATAGAAAACTAAATATCATAAAATAATAAATAATTTGTATTTATGGGTTTGGTACTTATTCTTCAACTATACATACTATCGCTGTCGACAGTTGGATCCCATGTGTTACATGCAACTAGTATACTAGATGGAGTAGGTACTCCGTGCAATGAGTGAGTCATGGTATATCGCCCGTTTGATTTCTTGGTTGGCAACATATTGCAGTTTTCCATACATTTCTACACTTCCTAGATAAATGTTCTCTAAATCTTAATGAACAAAGTGGTTTTTTTTCGACAAATAAATCCGAAAACAATTCACATTAGTCGTTTATCTCTATAGATAAACGATGTGGTCTGCCCACATTGTTGTCAAAAGTCCGGGGGGAAAATTCTCACATCGATTCATACAATTCTGCGACATCTAGGATATTATATGAAAATCTATGGGATGGTTTAATTATTTACTATTTGAAGCCCGATCTTCGCATGAGTGGTTTTATTATGCGTTCATTAGGTTTAAAAAATGTGCATATTATAAATATTATTGTTTTTTATTTTTATTAGAATGTGTCAATCAGCCGTATGAAAAACAAAACTAAAAACTCGTACAAAAAACTGTATAAAATAAAATACAATTTAGATTGAAGATATATCTTGTGTACAGATTTACGTACCTATATTAATTGAAGTACCTATCATTTTTTTTTTATTTTCCAACTGTCGATGCGTTCAAGAAAATAAAATTCTATTAAAGGAAGAGGCAGTTCAAATCCAAGATGCGTGTACGAAGGAACATATTTTGTATGGCGTAGTGGACTTTTTGCATGCTAAAAACACCAACTTAGAGGCTTCGCAGCATATATGTTCCGATACATGGATTTACTCAGAATTCGGACAAGAACATTTTATGTGAGTTTTGTGTGTGTGTGTGTGTGTGTGTGTGTGTGTGTGTGTGTGTGTGTGTGTGTGTGTGTGTGTCTGTGTGTGTGTGTCTGTGTGTGTGTGTGTGTGTCCCCTTATAACTTTTGATCCGCTTAATTTACAGAGCCCAAAATTTCAGAATATATAAACAGTTATAGGCCTACAAAAGTTTTATACTCAGAATTGTGAATTTTTGTTTCAGTCAGGGGTTATCAACTTTTGAAATTTTGGTTTATTTATCCATACCTATATCTCAGAAACCATAAAAGCTAGAACGCTTAAAATTGGTATAAACATAGACAAATACAAAATCTCAAATAGGTTTTTTCAAAAAAATTCCAGCGTTTCTCAAACATTTTTTTATTAAGAAAAATATTTGTTTTATGATAAATTTATGAGTTTAACTGCCTATATTTCCAATTTTTTTAAAAATATCAAAAAAAGCCGAAACAACCCAACTAGATAATTTAATTTTCTATAAAAAATATTAACATTGTAGAAGTACATCTCATTTTTTTTTAAATCGAATTTAGTGACGACATTGCTTCATACAATTTGTATGGCAGTCGCCTATACACAATATGTATAGTTGGATAGGTACTAAAATCTCCAAACATACATACAGAACCATCATGCTGTGTTCATATTCTGGGTAGGATCAAAGGACTGACCTCCATACTATCCTATCTTGACATACATACCTAGGTACATGTGTTGTATAGAATACCAAATATCTTAAAATATTAAATAATTTGTATTTTTTTTTTTTTTTAAATAAATACAAATTATTTTATTTATAGGTTTATAGTTTGGTACTTATTCTTCAACTATACATACTATCGCTATCGACAGTTGGATCTCATGTGTTACATACAACTAGTTATAACAAAAATGTAACTATGCCCTCAAATGCTTGATAGTTTATAGGTATCTATGTATTAAAGATATACAATTATCTACATATAAATTATAGCTACAACTCCTTAGATATCTACAGTCTGTTTTACTATACTTACCTACCAATACTTAGCAATCAGGAATTGCAATTATAGATTTATATCTCGCAATAGATTCTTCATTTAGATCTAAGAACGAATTAACTGTTCTTTCTAGAAGTTGTTCTCTATGCGAGAAATTACAGGAACTTATTAATATATACCTAATGTAGACATTTGATTACAATGTGGGTCTATGTATGAAACGAACGTGCTCATTAAAAACATATTTTTAAAATTTAACAGTACTATATAAACATCTAAACATACTTGCTGCATGTAACACATGAGATCCAACTATCGATGGCGATAGTATGTATAATTAAAGAATACGTACCATACTATAAACACTTATACACAAATTAATAAATATGTTAAGATATCTTGTTTTCGATACAAAACATGTAGGTATGTATGTCAGGACAGGATAATATGGATGTCAGTCTTTTTTTCCTACCCAGAATATGAAACTGCATGATGGTATGTATGTATGTATGTTTGGAGATTAAGTATCATTATTTTGTGTCCCCGTAGATATTGTGTAGTGTATACTGCCTTATAAATTGTATGAAACGATGTCGTCACTTAATTCAAATCGATTCAAATTGTTTCAAGTTGGTGTTTTTTGGCTTCAAAGTTTAAAAAACATAAAATATCTAGACCTGGCATACAAACCTCGCGTATCTAGGCTTGAAACTTTGTCGATATGTTAAGAAAAAATATTTTTCTTGAACAAATCGACAGTTGGATTAGTTTACATACATATATAGGAGTTGACAAAAAAAACTATTTCTCAATAGATGGCGTTCGAAAAGGTTTCTTCGTTACTTCATAGATGGCGATAGTAAAAACAGCTTATTTTCAAACGATCTGTTTCTCATTATCAAAATGTATAGAACTTTCCAAATTGCATTGTTAAGGGAACTCAATAAGAAAGACATAATTGGTGAACGTTGCGCAAGCGCATAAAGTTATCACGTAAACCAGCCGATGACAGGTCGAAAGCCCCGTTTGTGGCTTGAGTTTCTGCATGATTCTGCTATAATATTCCAACTTTATATTTATATACTTTGTATTAAGATGTTAAAAATTTGTCAAATAAATTAATATGTCCTTGTAACAGTACATAATATAGTGCATCCTTATACGTTTCCTTAATTAAGCATAAATGCTTGTGCTATAGATGAACAAAATCGGTCGTGGTAGGAATCGATCTCGCGACCACTGGATTACAACCCAACGCGCTAAGGTTATGGTATTGGCGTAGGTATCATTGGCCAATAAAGCAGGTTTCATGGATAAGCTGCTAAGCTTTTATACTATACGTATAACGACTCAAAAAATAGCATTGACTTCCTATCAATATGGCAAAATGATCGATGGAACCTTTCCATATTATGAATTATATCTTTGTGCGGCATTTGAATTGCAACAACGACATCTTGTAAAAAGAAGAAAATAATGTTAGTATTATATCATTGAAAAAAGTAAAATATTTTATACCCATATTTAAATTAGATAACTGGACAATGAATAATTCATAGTCAGATGGTTGGTTGGTATATTCTTTCATAATCATATCAATTACGTACCTAATCTTAGTGTATTTTATCGTATTTTTTTCAATGAATAAACTGAATACCCGCGGCTTACAAAAGTACAAAAAGTTTATTTTAAGGCCACACAGGCACTCAAATTTAATTATTTGCATTGGCATTTCCTATTTTACTCAGCCAATACTGACATTATCATCTTTAAATTAAAGACAGGGATAAATATTATAGAGCTTGATAGTTCCATAATAATTCATACCATCACGGCTTATCCCACAATGTAGGGTAACCAGCGACAGGTGTACGGATCTGCATAACTTAATAAAAGGAAGTACGACATGTGCGTGTATGCCCACACGCTAATCTCATTTAGAATGTGTAGTGAACCTCGTTGCTGAAATTTGTGAGATGCTTGTTGTATTTTCGATTACCCGGCTCTTACGGGACACTCGAAACGATGATTACGGGTGACGATGAAAATAGATAAGAGTGGAAGCACTATTCTTAGCCGGTGCCTCACAGCAACGTATTTAATTGATGCCTCATAGCAACATATTTAATTGGTGTCTCACAGCAAAATATTTAATTGGTGCCTCACAGCAACATATTAAATTGGTGCCTCACAGCAACATATTTAACTAGTGCCTCACAGCAACATATTTAATTGGTGTCTCACAGCAAAATATTTAATTGGTGCCTCACAGCAACATATTTAACTAGTGCCTCACAGCAACATATTTAATTGGTGTCTCACAGAAAAATATTTCATTGGTGCCTCACAGCAACATATTTAATTGGTGCCTCACAGCAACATATTTAATTGGTGCCTCACAGTAACACATTTAATTGGTACCTCACATCAATATATTTTATTGGTGCCTCACAGCAACATATTAAATTGGTACCTCACAGCAAAATATTTAATTAGTGCCTCCAGAATCATAATGTTTGAAAAATCTCTCGATAAAAAAATGATTCCGGAAGTACCCCTGAAAGTTGGGACATTCCTTCGTTTCGACATTACTTCAGTACGTGAAGTGGGGTACAATTCGCTAAAAATATCGGTGCCTTACATTGCAACCTTAACATGGCTACGTAGGGAACACCAGCTATTAGTATTTGGGTTTGCACTCATGAAAGTATCGATTCAGGCCTTGAAAATACCCGGATTATAAGTAAAGCAACACATTTAAATATTTTCTGAAACTCGATTCTCCAATTTAAAAAAACGAGTAATTAGGAACTGTCCATGAATCAGAACAAAGGGCCGACCACACCTAAAGCTTTATTACATACTCTCACATTCCACTACACATATAAATTCCACTACATACTTTAGTAACATAATATGATATTTTTGCCTTATAATATTATAATTAACCTTTGTCCTTAATTCTATATTCTTGTATATACCCATGTTTCATTTTATTTACGTAATGTTGTTTGTGATGTGATTATTAACTTTAAAAAAATCGTCATGAAGATCAACAATTCAAATGTTACTGACAAGACTGTAGTAAAAAAATATCAAAATCATTTATTTACCTCTGAATTATATCTTAATCATTATATATAAAACCAATGGATGACAAAATGGACAATATTTTTGTAGCGAGAATGTCAATTTTGATATTTTATTTATTATTTTATATTATAATAATAAATAAAACCAGTGCAATGAGAAAACAACACAGCGGGATACTACAAGTAGTATTTTGTACCAATGTTGCATGTGCAAACGCAAGGGTTGCCATATTAAAAAATAGGATATAATCGATTCTATCGAGATATGAAATTTAAAAAAATAATTTCGAAATTCCATTGCCTATCAACATGTCTCATCTTTGCAAGTATTAGAGGGCATATATTTTAACGCTAGTGACTGAAAAGGTACATAAAAACCGCCTAATACACTATGAAGTTAGTGTATTAGGTGTAGGTATACGTGTAAGGCTGCCTGTCCATTGATGCGGAGCGAGGCGGTGCGGTGGAGCGGAGAAACGGAGAAATATTAACCAATAGGAATGCATAAAATCGCGGAGCGGAGATTTTATGCAATCCTATTGGTTAATATTTCTCCGTTTCTCCGCTCCGCCGCCTCGCTCCGCATCAATGGACAGGCAGCCTTAGTAAGCGTTGCGTGCATCATAAGGGGCTTACGTCATTAAACTATCGGAAACCCAAGATTTGTTGATTTTTCCCATTTAAGAACAAACCTGACTTGAAATTAAATAACTTTATCGGTCTTTCGCGTTGATTATATGCACTCTTTAAGCACATAAAACATTTTCCCTAGCTGTATTGTTTTTTTTATACTTTTTATTTCATAAAATTGTATCATAAGAATACTACAATTAAATGAAACAATCTAAAATGACTGTAATGAAATAAAATAATTTTAATATTTTTATATAAAAAAAATTTAAAACTGAAAATGCGGATCAAACTCGGAAAAAATAACAAAGTTTGGTCAACCCTACTAACTACAATTATTATTATTATATTATGTATAATTTTATTGAAACGTTCTGGAATGTTCCCATGGAATGAATGTAGGTACATAAGACGATAAGTTATTTGTTTACATACCTACATTTGTTATGGAGATTGGCGATAAGTGGTACAAATATCGTCCAATATAATAATATAACGACATAATTTTCGATATTATGACTCAGTTATTTTGAAATGTAAACATGTATTATAATTATCTAATATTGTTGCTTCTTGTATACATATAGTTGAATACGAGTATTAATGAAAATGATATGCAACTCGAAAGAAAATTAGAGAACCTTCTAGTACCTACAATGCGTGGTGCTTGGTGAAAACCAATTCTAGAATTATAACCATAAAGATATAAGTAAGTAATAAAGATATAAAAGTAAGTATTACCTACCTACCTTAATACATACCTTCACGCCATTTCTCTATTTGGGGTAGGCAGAGAGAATCGAAAACCAGACTCTCCTATCTTGATATACATGCTCTCCTATTATTCTGACTTCGTATTTTCCCATCTTTTATAATACATTTTCCTAATTCCTACATGTAGGAATTTCTTTTCAGAGGATCAATGAAGACTGAATCAAATAAAGATTTGTATCACGATGCTGCTTAGTCCATTCCTGGTGAAAGATAAATAATATTTTTCCCAAAATGTCAAAAGGTTGTACCTAAATAAATTACCTACCTATTTTAATAATAATAATAAATTTGGATAATTTATATAGCGCCGTTTTTGTGAATATCTCACCTCAAGGGCGCTGAAAAAATGATTACGTCGTATCATTTCGGCTCTGGTAAGATTTGCGAAAAAGGTGCGTTTTGAGTTTTTTTCTGAACGAAGATATATTTTCGGTTTGTCTGAGGGTGTGTGGGAGCTCATTCCATGCATTTGGTCCTGCCACAGCAAATGCACGATCACCGAAATTAGTTGTGTGCACCCTGTAAATTTCAACTAATTTCCCAACCATGGATGATTTAAATTTCTTTTGTAACAAAATATGTGTCTCAATCCATAGAAAAAATATGTATTCATCTAGATGATGAGCTTGTTGCCATTAGGAAAACGAGTGGGTTGTGGCCAACGCTAAACTCCTCACTCATTCATGCTCTAAACTCATCCTCAGTCATTCTATAAAGAATATTCAAATTCAGCATTCAGCATAATATTCAGCATCTTCAAGAAATGAGTTTGTTAAAAATTTTAAGTTTCCTGTTTTGTTTGAAATATTTGACAGTTAAAAAAATTGACAAGAACTATACAGATTTCCTTCAAAATCTAATGAGGTCTAAGTGAGTATTAGATATACATATTTGTAAAATTTGAAAATAATCGAATGAGTACTTTAGTCTTTAATCGATAAAGTAAAATAAACACGCCGTACATAGCACACAGCACACTGCACATAGCACACACACAGATACATTGTGATGAAACTATCAGAATACAATCTCAGCATGATACTAGTTGATAATCTGAACAAAAATAGCCTTAAAAATTGCGAAATCATAACTCCCCACTATATCCCCTTGGGTTAGTGAGGAGTTAAAAAGTATATTTTGTAAAAAGATTTCAATAGTATTGACCCCCAACCGGATATATTTAAATCATCGCAGACATCGATGAAACTTCAATTACGCTCAGATATTGGTACAATTATTGGTTAAAAATCAAACCTATCTTCCTTAAACCTTCTTCCCTTCCTTATTAACGCATTCCTATAGCCATTACCCTTCCCTTTCCCCCGCATACACTCACCATCATATTTATTTATACATCTTCTTGTACATAATATTAACAAATATAGTTGTACACTGGCGGGCTTATTGCCATAAGGCAATTTCTTTCAACCAACCTGATTACAAAGTATGACAACATTATATATGGACAACAGCAAAAGAACAAGAGTAAAAGATAACAAAGAAAATATATATCTATTACACTTAAATACTATTAAAACAAAAAAAATCATACTTAATAACTCAACTACTCATAATCTATTATACTATAATAATAGCCGTTTTTGTGATTACCTCACCTCAAGGGCGCTTTGAATATATTAGGGGTTTTGTAAGACTCGCGGAATAAGTGAGTTTTTAGGTGTTTCCTGAATAGTGCTAAGTTGTCGATTTGCCTCAGTTCAGGTGGTAGTTTATTCCACGAGGCTGGTCCGGCCACAGCAAAAGCACGATCACCGAAGGATGAAGTGTTGACTCTATTTATTTCAGTCAACTTGCCAATCACGGATGTGGTGGCTGACCGAAGTGTTTGTTGTCGCTCGTTTACGGTGAGAGGGATGCAGAAGTCTGAAAGATACGTGGGAGCCATGCCATGGATCGCTTTGAAAGTCAACAAACATAATTTGTACTTGATTCTCTCTGGCACTTTTAGCCAATGAAGATTTCGTAGATGGTGGGATATGTGTGAGAATTTCGCGGCTCCGGTGATTAGCCTAGCAGCAGCGTTGAAGACGGATTGAAGTTTGTTTAGCTCCAGCTTTGGAAGGTTTGCGTAGATACCATTGCAGTAGTCCAGGCTGGAAATAACGAATGCGTATAATGCAATTAAGTGAGCCTTTCTAATTGGCTTACTTTTTATATGCATATTTATAATTAAATATTAAAAATTGTGTAGCTGTTAAATTTCCTAATAAATAAAAAAACATTTAAAAAAGGGGAAATTGGAATCAGAAACTCACGGATAATTATTCCATTTTACATCATTTTCTTTAACTTCACTTGTCTGTATATCTGTCTGTACTGGAAATTTGCAATCGATTTTATTTTAATTTAAGTTTAAACGGGATGTCCTCATTTTTTTATATTTACTTTTTTAGTATTCAATATAATTTGAAATAAAATCAATATAATTAAAAAATTTCTGACTATATATGTACCTAAAATCGTAAAGGGCTTATTGACGAAATTTTTGTGACGCTATTTGTTTAGAACCAATTACCTACTTAAAAACATGTTATTATTATGAACCACCTGAAGAAGAGAACGGTAGTTGTGGAATAAAAATAAATAAGTGGATTTAAACAAAGTTATATTGTTATTTTAATATTTTTTTATAGTAGGACGTCACTGGATATATGAGGAAGTTATCGAAAAATGGTAGGAACAATAAAAGGACATCACAGGAGATATGAGAAAGTCATCTATTAATATTAGGAATAGTAAAAGGACATCACAAGAGATATGAGGAAGTCATCTTTAATAATAGAACGTCACCGAAAAATAGTAGGAAATATAATAAGACATCATAGGAGATATGATGAAAGGAAACATAAATAGTAGGAAACCTAATCCTATATGCCGTTATCATGATAAACCGTAGTACCATCTTAATTTTGGTAATATCACTATGCTCCGTTCTTATGGTGAATTCACCATACTTTAAGCTGAATTCACGTTATTTATGATTATCAGTTTTCTCAGTGTACCACCGGAAAGACCGCGTCCAACCGTACTCCAAAGTAATACTGAAAGTATGCAGAGCTTAATAAATTCAGTAGTTTGATATATAATCCCAAGTTTCCCGAAATATCCCATACCGCGAACATCGAGTCCAATTTAAAAGTAATTTTTTTTTTATTTTAAAACAAATAAATAAATTCATTACTTGCCCAACATTTACTTCCGAAGGATTTCTCCAACAACTGTTCCGACAAATATTTGTTTGAATTGCTTGCTTTATTTACTTTCATCTTCCGCAAATACAACTTGTTGAAAAATACTTCAAATATAACCTACGCAAAAGTAATAAAAAAAAACATTTTGATTATAATATATTCACATTAAATAGCATCAACAGCAGTGGCGTAACGTCACAACAATATAGAGAAGTGATTATGAGGACCTCGATGTTAGGGACCTAGTGAGCATCGCCAACTTTTTTTAATAAAATCGATTAATTTATACCAACACGAAATATGTTATGTTTGGAATATTTTTGTTAGTTTTTATGAATGTTCATAATTGTTAAAATGTAAAAAGATTTGTATGTTCAGTTAAAATTATGACTTTAATATTATTGTCGTTATTATTTAGTAACTATGTACAACTAAAATTATATTTAAGATTATAATTGTGTATTAATTATATTTGAATTAATTATATTGAATTCAACTGTAGGCCGCCATTAATATTTTGAAAATAATAATAACTTAAGTAATATACCTAGTTTAATTTATTTATTTTGACTTAAAATAGGCATGGGGGCAAACTATTTCTAGTTACGCCACAGGTCTACAGTTTTATAAATAGAATAATGATAATCGCCAATATGACGCCTATAATCCAGATTGAGTTTCCAGCAATTTTATTTGTAATTTGGTACATACATACATACCATCACGCCATGTCCCTCACGGGGTAGGCAGAGAGAACCGAACACCACATATTTCTATCTTGACACACATTCATCGCCTCATCAACATTCATACATCGTCTTATACATTTAAATTTATTTTATTTATAAATACAGTTTTAGTTATAAATACAGATTTTTTTTAAATAAACATAAAATCTCAAAACGAATGAACAACTACAAAACCAAGATTGTAACACCAATTACTAAGATACGGCATATTTATTTATTATTATTTATAACTTCCATCAACGGCTAAATAGCCTTTTACAATTACATACAAAATAAAATAGTACAAATACGTTTAATACATACAATTATGTTATAAACTGAAAACAAAAAGAGATGTATATAATATGTACGAACATAAAAAAAAGAATAAAGCATAAAAAACAGTTGGAAAATAAGCCATGAAACATAATATAAAAAAGAGATGCCTAAAAATATGTACATATACATCCATACAATATACAATACACAAAATATATAGATGCAGAAACAAAATTATATAAATAATTAAAAAGAAAAAAATATATAAATAACCATTTAACAACAAAGTAACGTAAAGATGGATTACAAGAGAGATAGAAACAGAGAAAATGTTAAAAGAGAGTCCCATACAATATACCATAAATTCAAAATAAAAAAGTAAATAAAACAATAATAACACATTATAACGAAATAAAACAAACATTTTGCTTCAAGAAATAGGTATTGATGCAATAAGTTTTTATATTTTGACAATGACAAGTAATAAATATCGCCTTGACTAGAGTATGCATTACCCAAATAATGAAGCCTTGCTGTTGGCGAATAATATTGTTGTAGTGTACGTGCGTTATAATAGTAAAAAGGTACAAAAACAAGGTAAAATTTCGTATATGTGTACAAAATGACTAAAGCGAAAAACCAAATCAGGATAAATACAAAAAAAAACAATCAATATTAATTAATCAAATAATAGATTTTCCCTGGCTATATTATTATTTTTTTAAATATTAATGTAATTGTATTAATGTATTAATTTTGATTATTAACTTGTTATAATACGGGCATGTGTGATTGCCATATCGTGCTGTTTTGTATTATTTTGATTGCTGTCATCGCTGTGTTTTGTTCATTTTGATTTTAAACATTTGATTCACAAGTACCATACAATAAAAAATGCATACAAGCTAGGATGTTTGGGACAGGACAATGGATATGTCCAGAATGGAAAAATTAGGAATAGAAAATCAATCACAAATATATTCGTCTGTTGTTCACGCTTCTTACATTTCCATCTTTCGTTTACATGATCGTGCCATCCTTTTCTCTTTTGTTACCTTGCATTAATATTGAAACTACTTTATTACATACAACTTGTAGACTAATTATTACATTTTCCACAATTGTTATGAAACCGTTATTTTTCATATCACTATTTCTACTGCTTCTTTTGCCAGTTTTCTAATTCAGTTATCTCTATGAATATCTTTTTATGTATATGAAACTAGTAAAAACCGGCTGACGTTGTCCTGCCTGTTTAATTATTTACCTCCAAATGTATAAAAATGGTTGTTCGGTATGTTTCCTATTTATCACTTAACATTCTTATCTAGATTCGCTTATTATAATTCCGTATTTTTTCCCTTCCATCCCTACGGTCCCTTCCGTCCCTATTCATTCATTCATTTAAATTTATATTTATTATATATTTTTAACCTTTAGCATTATTCCAGTTTTATATAATATACCATTTTATGTATGGGTATATAGGATTTTTGCTGTACAAACCCACTAAGTATCAATTCAATACCAACTTTTTTTTCAATTTTTTTTTTGTGAGATATCGAATAAATAAATAAACAAATTATAATGCATAAACCTTCTCCTGAATGAGCTGAACAACTTCCCAAAGTTTCATCGTAATCGGATGGTTGGTTTGGGAGTTCATCGGACACATAAAAATATACGTAAATCCATTTTTATATATAAAGATAGATATGAAAAAATGATGCAATCATTAAATCTCAACAATACTTATTATTTACACAAAAACAAAAATAAAATTTTTGGATCAAATTCAATTTTTTTTCAAAGCTCATTTATTTCAATAGTGACAGCGAGACGTTAATTGTTTTTTACTCCTCACTACCCCAAGGGGATATAGTGGGGAGTTATGAATTCGCAATTTTTAAGATTATCAACTAGTAACATACTGAGATTGTATTCTGAAAGTTTAATCACAATTTATCTCTGTGTGTGCTGTATATTTTATGACATGTGCTATATGTTCTAATTCTACTTTATCGATTATAGACTAAAATACTCATTCGACTCTTCCAATTTGGCAAATTTATAAATCTCATACTCGCTAAGACCGTATTAGTTTTTTTATGATATCTGATCAGTGCAACTCGTTTTTTTTAACTGTCAAATATTTTAAAGTGAGCCCAAGCTCAGGAATCTCTAAATTAGATATATATTTTCAAACTACTAAACATACACATCACTTTCATAAAATGACATTAAAGAATCATCAAATATTTAAATCAAAAATAATAAAACAAAACTCATTAATTGAAACATTTAACATTCAAAATTTGAATTTATTGTGACAGTGTAGTAAGGTGTATTGCGTTCGCGTTGTTTTTTTATTTATATTCGTACTAGTTGCATATAACACATGAGATCTTTAACTGTCGATAGCGATAGTATGTTTAGTTGAAGAATTAGAATCAAACTATAAACCCATAAATACAAATTATTGAAAATTTTAACACATGTTGGTATGTATGTCAAGATAGGACAGTATGGAGGTCAGTCCTCTTTTCCTACCCGGAATATGAAAACAGCATGATGGTTCTGTGTGTATGTTTGGAGATTAAGTACCTATCAAACTATTAAGTCTTCTTACATAATATTGTGTATAGGCGACTGCCATTCACAATATCACGAAATTCAATTTTTATAAAAATTGTTGAAAAAAATTTGAGATATGCTAATACTATAATGTTAATATATTTTATAGAAAATTAAAGTATCTAGTTGGGGTGTTTCGGCTTTTTTCGATATTTATAAAAAAATGGAAATATAGGCAGTTAAACTAATAAGGCAGTTAAAATATTTTTCTTAATAAAAAATGTTTGAGAAATTCTGGAATTTTTTTGAAAATATCAATTTGAGATTTTGTATTTATCTATGTTTATACCAATTTTCAGCGTTCTAGCTTTTATGGTTTCTGAGATATATGGATAAATAAACCAAAATTCCAAAAGTTGATGACCCCTGACTGAAAAAAAAATTCACAATTCTGAGTATAAAAACTTTGTAGGCCTATAACTGTTTATATATTCTGAAATTTTGGGCTCTGTAAATTGAGCGGATCAAAAGTTATAAGGGACACACACACACACAAAACTCACATAAAATGTTCTACTCCGAATTCTGAGTAAATCCATGTATGGGAATATATATGCTGCGAGGCCTCTAGTTGGTGTTATTAGCATGCAAAAAGTCCACTACGCCATACAAAATGTTCCTTCGTACACGCATCTTGGATTTAACTGCCTCTTCCTTCAGTAGAATTTCATTCTCTTGAACGAATCGATAGTTGGACGAGTAATAAATAGGCATAAATCCATAAATCGTAGTTATTTTTGTATGTTTTTTGCATAGAATTATAAGGTACAGAAGCCGCGTGTAGTACAATTTTCGAATTCAAATGTATGCCAAGTTTTTTTTACACGTGTGTGTGAGGTGGTAGATCGGTTGATCTACGTATTATGTAGGTGTGCGTATCCGTAGGTGTACGTATACGGCCGGGCGAGTGGAATTCGTCTGTTTCAGCGTAGTTTTAGTTGGCATACATTCATTGCGCTGACTAGGTATCTGTATCACATCCCTATAATCTAAGGTTTTTTGATATGTCGTCGAAAAAATATCATGTATTCCAAAAATAAATCAAACCATTTCTTTCACTCCTCCAGAATAACTTTTCTAAAAAAATATCTTCAAATATCGGGAAACTAAATGCATACCCTATCATGTTTTTTTTTTTATATTTTGATGTCTTTTATTCAAAATGTCAACAAATTTATAGAATTTCGCAAATATCCAGATCTTATTACAGATCCTTTAAATAATATAAAAAGGCGAACGTCTATTTCGGAACACAGCAATCATGAATTTGAGAAATGCTTGTTTGTTTTTTAAAAAAAGTAATGATTTATAAAAGAAAAGATGTTTTAATGAATTAATACACCCACTTATAGAGAATGCAAATACGATATCTTTGAGTAATATTAGGAGTTTTCCTGAAAACTCAAAGCAGTCAAGCAAAATTTCTCGGTATATTTTAATAAATGATTTCACCAAAAGATCCTTAATAAATTAAACGGCGTATATAAATGTATTTTTATTATATATCAGTTGTTTAAAGATTATTTGATTTAAGTGTCAAATTGATCGATATTGAACACATTTTTTCATCATATGTACACATTTTTTCGGATAATTACCAATTTCAACAAATAGAGAAAAAAAATCTGTGATATAATAACTAGAATCAAATACAACCTACGCAAAAAATGTGCAATTGGTGTAAAAACATACTTTCAATTAATCAATAAATCTTAATTTCACGAATAGATTGAAAAATAAAGAGGCAGAAATAACGTAGTTTATAACGTAGGCTTACTTATGGTACCTTAATCGATAATGTCTTTTATTGCTAAATATAACGTCGTTTCCGAAGATATTCGATAAAGATCAGAGCTATATAAAAGCTAAAATCATCAATGAACTCTCGTATTAGCAACTGAAAGAGGAACCAATTTAAATCCTACATATTTTCCAAAATCAAAATAGCTTTAAATTGATATCTTTGAATAAATTGAACGCCCTCGAAAAGGGATCAGCTGTGCCGTTATTTTATTGAATTAACTGATTTTATAAGAGAAAACTGTTAAATTTACCAGGGCCGTCGGAATGTAGGTATTAGCTTTAAAACAAACAAGTCAAATATAGATTTTCTGCTACAACATATTGTGTGTATTTAACTTTAAGGCACTTGCTGACTACATACAGACTTTTTAATCGGCCGATTATTTGGTCGGGTTTACCGAATCGTTGTAATGTGCGCACTTGCATACATCTTCATACTGATTAAGAGCCCGACCAATCTATCGGCCGATTTAAAAGTCTGTAGACTGCGAGTGCCTTTATAGTAATTTTTTTAATACGGAGCGTGCATTAATTAGCAGTAACACACGAAATTAACACAATTTTTTCGCGAATCGAATTCAATGCATTAAAACTACATGATTCCTTTTCTTTATAATAGTTCATAGAAATAAAATATGATTGAAGAATCAGAATACCGTTGAAAAATCTTTACTCATGATTTTTTAAGCGAATTTCTGTTTTTCCAATCAATGTTTTGTCCCATTTTCTCTTAGTTAACCTTAAAAAAAACAACATTAACAATTTGTAGTAAAGTCGCCATAATTTTTTACAAGGTATTTTTAAAAGCTACATTCAAAGAATATTAAAACAACATCACGTTTTTTATTTCCTCTCGTTTTTTTTATAACACTGCTAGTTAGTTTAAAGACCTCTTCCTCGGATGAGTTAAAACTTTTAACTCAGTAGTTTGAACTCACCTGAGGAAGATAAAGATAGTTCTTGAAACTAGCTAGTAGTGTTTAAAAATTTAACGAGTGGAAATAAACAAAGTGATACATATTGTTGTTTAAATATTTTTGAAAATGAATTTCCACAAGGTAAACGCCTCAGGCTTAGAATTTACATTCATATAGGTATATATCTCAAATATAATTAAGAACAATGAAATGAAAATGCTATACAAAAGATGAAAAAAAAACTTTAAAAGACAATCAAGAAATAGGCATTGGGAATATCTTATTATAGCAAGCGTATGAATTTTATTATATTGTTTGTAGAAGCAGTGAATCTATTAAAAGATCAACTGAAATCATTTTAAGAATTCCTCATTCCGTCCCTGCGTTTGATATTCAACATTGAACAGTGGGCATTACAATAAGTTAAACTGATCCTCTTCTTAATTATTTCATTATTATTGCTAAACAAACCATTGTTTCTTAGGAGTTTGAACCCAAAATAGAAATAATTCCCTTGAATTTTCATTGCCCAAAGTGGAAAAATACATTTCCGGGTGAATAGAAAAGAAGGTATAAGAATAAATTGTATTGTTATGTGTACAGCACACTGTTGATAGGGAATTCATTTTTAATTAAAAACTCCTTTTTTTAGCATTTTCTCACAATAAAATTAAATGACAATATTTATTCAAATATTTAAAATGAGTATGAATGACATTTCATCCCAATCGTCATCAATAGTGATGAGCAAAAGCCGTGCAAGCTTGGTCTTTCAGTATCACTGTGAGACCAAGACTATAGATCTGTGAGGACGCGAGTTTGACAGCTTAGCGGTCATAAGGAAATTGCCGATCCAATCAGGGGGACTACTCATGAAGTTTTTAATACGGTCTTAGCTTGCCTTAACCTTAAAAATGTATAAGTCAGTAGTCGATCATAATCCAATAGTAATCTATCTCTAAATTTAATCATGAAAAATTTAATAATTTCAAAGTTTTTTAGTTAACACAATGGAAGTTCATAGTTATAAATAAAATATTTTTATTAAAATAAATAAAAAAAACACAGTTTTAATCCACAAATGAGTAAGACTTTAATGAGCCTCTTTCGCCGAACACAGCCGGCATCCTCAGAGGCAGAAATCAAACTGATTTTGATTTCTGCCTCTGAGGATGCCGGCTGTGTTCGGCGAAAGCTCTCAGGCTCATTAAAGTCTTACTCATTTGTGGATTAAAACTGTGTGTTTTTTATTTATTTTTATAAATATTTTATTCATGTAAAATTGTTGATATCTTCGTTTAGAATGAAATTGTCATGAATTGTTGTGTAAATTTAAAGTATTATTTAATTAATTTAACCTCAAAGATTGATAAAGTCTGAAGCTGATCTTAATTTTACTGTAATCAATGCTTTATGCAATATTTAGGATCATTCATCAAAAGGTTGCCAAGCAAAGCAGAGCTGGGCAGGGCATGTCGCCCGAACCACAGCCTCCAGATGGACTAAGAAAGTACTGGAATGGCGACCTAGAACCGGCAAAAGAAGTGTTGAAAGGCTTCTAACAAGGTGGTCTGATGATATTAGACGAGTGGCTGGAGGCGGATGGATGCGGTCTGCCCAAGATAGCTGTGGAGGTCTCAGGGGGAGGCATATGAGGCATATGAGGCACAGGAGGTCGAGGTTAAATATAATGTGATTATATTTAACCTCGATACAGGTTTTTTCCTAGTGAGGTTGAATACATTTGTGTATTAATTTTCAAAATATTATTTGTGAGATGAAATAAATAAATAAATATGTTCATTACTGGACGAAGGATTGCGGAAGAAATAGAATTTAAAAAAATAGTATAATAATTTAAATTAGATATCTATATCATGTTACAATGGTGACAGATATTTCGAGACCAAAGGATCTTGAATGAATCATGTGAATTGTTTCAGACATTTCATAGAATATCACATTCTTTTTGTGATAATTAATAGGATATCACACTTTGGTGACAATTAAGCGGATATCACAATTTTTTGTAGCAATTCATAGGATATCACAATTCCGAAACATTTCGTACTAGGATATCACACTTTGGTGACAATTAAGCGGATATCACAATTGTTTGTAGCAATTCATAGGATATCACAATTCCGAAACATTTCGTCAAGATTTAAAAATGCTTGCGGTCTGAAAAAAGTTTATAAAACCTATAATCATTTTAATTAAAAATTAAACAATTAACTATGAACTGTCAGAGTTAAAAATTTTGTGTTGTAATTAAAAAAAACATAAAAAATATGTTTTGTTTTTTGTAAAAGTTTGTCAAAAAATAAGGCCAAAACCAAAACTGGTTAATAAGACCAATACTTGTGATCAAATATGCAAGTTCAAAACCATGACCACCCCGTTTGTCTTTTTTGTCATTTGCCCATCATTATTAACATCACAAATAAATAAGTTGATAAATGTCTAGCATTTGCTCACTGTTAATTTATATTTTTGCAGCTGCTTTAATAAGACATTTTTATTTAGTCATTTTTCTCGGTGACACGATGTGTGTTGAAATGATTGTTCGTTTTAACATATTTTTTAAATAAAATTAAATCTTATGAAACACTTTCAGGTAAATACCATTGTCGGCGCATTTAAAATTTTATTTTTGAAATAAAACACACCACATTATATTAAGCTTATAGCCTAAGTTTTAATAGTTGCATATAATTATTTTACCAATAACATTCGGCATTTGTACATGGCTATTAAATATTAATTAGTTGTAACCCGTGAAATATTCACGGAAGTAAAACAAATCCTACATTTATGTGATATTAAGAATACTGAGAATATTAAAAAAGAGGGCTTATAAACTCAAACAGCACATTTTGAAATTAAATTTCTCAAATATCATAAACAGAGTGTTTCTTTAAAAATACCATAAGTATTTTCAACAATTCTTTGTTGTACAAGAGTTATACAATTTTCAAATTTAGCATAAATTCCTCTAAAAAAATATTATAAAAAATATCATTTAATTCAGCTTTTTTTTAATTACTCCATGACTATACATCATAAAAACAAATACATTTTTATTCTTAAAGATGTAGCTGATATTTTTTTTTCATTTCAATTCAGGTTTGATCTGAAAATGTAATAAAATCTATAAATTTTGGTTTTCCGATCATTTGAATCAGGTATGAACTCTTTTCATGTGCACGCGATAGTTTACCTTATTAACACGAAACTTCGTAATGTATTTGGCGGTTTTAATATGACATGTTTTTAGTCACTTGGTCGATTTAGATTTAGCGTTGTACGCCCTCTTAATTCGTGCCGTTGATGACATTTTTCGTCATACAAAATTATCTGTTTAACCGTTGCATGACAACTAATATAACATTCTGTATATAATGAATTATTTCATTGATTTATGTAGGTACTCAATAATTAGTGAGATATAAGGTACTCAATAATTAGTGAGATGTAAGCTAGGTACTCAATAATTAGTGAGATATAAGGTACTCAATAATTAGTGAGATATAAGGTACTCAATAATTAGTGAGATGTAAGGTAGGTACTCAATAATTAGTAAGATATAAGGTACTCAATAATTAGTGAGATATAAGGTACTCAATAATTAGTGAGATATAAGGTACTCAATAATTAGTGAGATATAAGGTACTCAATAATTAGTGCGATTCGTGGAGAGATTGATAACTTGGCCCGGAGTTCTCCTTTAGATGCTTGGCAACGTCACTGGTCTTCTTCTTCAGTGGGCAGACTGACATTTTTATTTCTTCCCGATGTGAGGACTCGAATTTCATCCTCGTGGATTGTTCCCGATTATTGGACCACGCAATTCCTTACTGGACACGGCAGTTTCAAAAGTTATCTCTTTCGTTTTCACTTATCCGATTCGTCCTCATGTCAGCTTTGTGATAACCCTGAACAGACTTCTGAAGTTCTGAGCATATCCTATGGGAATTCACTAACTTTTCCATGTCAACTTTCCGACGAGAACTCTACGACGATGTCCAAGGGAATTTCTTTGGACCTATTGGACATGCGGACCTTGTAGCCACGAAGAGCAACTTTAGGGCTATCAAGAGTTTCTGTCTTAAATTCAGTGTACTTTTATCTTCACTATCACTGAGCAGTGAGACAGTTGTTTCCACATGATAAGTGTCTGCAAGGTTTTAGAGTTTTGCAAGGGGCTGTTAGTAGTCTCCATAAGCAAAACGGGTGGTGGTGGGGGAAGAACAATTAGTGCAATATATTTTTTAAACATATTCTATAACGAGATTCGAAATATTCCGGTCTCATTCTATCGCAATCAAAATCACAGTCCGTACTCTTCTTGTCGTCAACATCAATTGTTTTGCCAATTGATATTATGATTTTTGAAGAAACTAGATATATGGTTGAGCTAGAAGAAGTGTGAACGTTGTTAATGTTTGTAATTTGATTATGCAAACACTGTCATAAAACAACACAGTTTCTGTGTTGGAATTAGATTTGTGCCAATATATTTAATCTCGACAATTAGAAGTGTTTATTAAAATAGCACTATCATTTTCAACCAAGTACTTAATAAAGATTCAATTTGTGAGTAAATTGCGAAATTATCGCGGTCGCTGTAATAACTGACTCGTTAAATTCACAAGTAATTAGAGACGACATTTCCGATCATTCCGATGACAATCTAGTCTTTTACGCGGAGTGTCCAGATTTGTTGCTAAAAATATGGTACCTACCCATTGTTTTTATAACTTGTCATTGGTGGTTATTCTGAAATGACTACCGTTGTATCGACATGAATCCAATCACAATAGTTGTTTTTGTTTGTCAAATCAATCGTCACGCAATAGTACACGTTTTGGTAATTCTGAACATGTAATTGCCTTGTCCATGGTCAAAAACAATCGTAACTAACTTCAGACCACAGATTATGTCTTCAGACACTTCTATTTTATCTGTGCTTCACACTTCAAAACATTCGAACACATGCGAATACCGTTGTTTACGCGCTTCAATCTTTACTATTTTATATAAATATCTACCATCTATCCATTAATAATGTCTAAAATGTCATTAATAATGTCTAAATGTGATAATGTAACTTATTTCTGTTATGCGACGGCTCACTGAAGGTTGTGACATTGATACGTTTATGTCTTGAGCCACTGCCTTTTGTTAAGATCCTTGGCCGTAGAAATTCAAAGTTGTGAGAACCTTTATTTCGACTAGTATAGCTCTTTTTGTATTTCCACAGACATGAGGTTTAATGATGTTGATTAAAAATCTCGCCATATTTCGGTCAACTCTGTATTACTTTAATAAATCTAATTTCAGGAATATCAAATGGGTTTGTCACGTCTCTCAAATTCCTTCTATAAATACCTACTATATGCATACCTAGAACAAAACCATAAAACAAAATTAAAACATCGATACTTCATTTTTAAAAGTTTTACAAATGTGCTGTTAATGAATAAAAATCCTACTTCCAATCTGTCATTTTCCTCTAAATATTCAACTAAAGCCAAAGCTGCATTTTCTTGTGCCATTTTAAGCGAATATCTAAATATTTGTCGAAGAAAAAGTCAAACCGAGTCAATCTGTAATCTAAACAACAGGCTTTGACCGCTTGTTTCAATATCAACAGTTGTTTATGAAATTCAGTCAACAATTCCAACACATGTGCATTCAGAATAACCCACTGTCAAAAAAGACGATAGCCGCCATTTTTGTATTGTGATAATCCCAGATGTCAATCGGTTTTGTCGTTTCAGAATAACCACCATTGACTGATTCACATGATCTTTATATGCGCTTTCGCAAAGTTTATAATGAAAACAAAATATCTTAAAATATTTATTAATTTGTGTTTATGTGTTAATACTTTGGTACCTATTCTTCAATTATACATACTACATATTTCCATCGACATTTGGATCTCATGTGTTACATGCGTTACTAGTTTTCTCGTGTGTTACGTATAAAAACCTTTGTATATTTACAGTAAT
This sequence comes from Molanna angustata, assembly GCA_963576475.1. Classification (NCBI taxonomy): domain Eukaryota; kingdom Metazoa; phylum Arthropoda; class Insecta; order Trichoptera; family Molannidae; genus Molanna; species Molanna angustata. The sequence continues at coordinate 10,596,733 of OY754976.1, read as the reverse complement.
TTGATACAATCCAGTGTTAACGAATTACCTATTGGTGAATAGCTCCATTTCAGGAGTTTTTTTATAAAAAAAATGATCATTGGTCTGCATATATTTTTTCCTTTTATCAAACCGACCCTTTTGGTTGACTAGGCACTTATGAAATGGTACGAAGTTTTTTTAAATCAAACAAATTTGATTATTTTCTAGACGACTGTTTATAACGGCCAAGTTAGCCGAAACAAACAAACGCCCTGACAAAATGAAAAAAATAATGATGAACAATGATACCTCGTGATATATCAATGCATTATTTCTTCGGAAAGTAGGTATAACAGTTATAAATTGAAGAAATCTCACCTCTCCCTTGAGCGGCTTCTGAAGCTTCCAACACTTGGTGTCACACCTTGCCAGCATCAATGGGTCTTGCTGATCTTTTGTTATCCTCTTCCCGCAGTGGACCCCTCCAAGAACCAGCAGAAACATCAGCAACAGCGACAGCTTTCTCCGAAACATAACTGACCTCCACATTATGAGGCTTGTAACAAAACAGTTTATCTTTTTAACGCACTGAATCCACAACAACTCAATTCACCGACTACTTTGAATAGATATTTTTAACTCAGTTAACTACATAGTTATCTTTAAAATTCAAATTAACACATTGTTTTAATCGGGATATTTTCTTCTAATTTCACTTTTATTTGTTTTTTTTTATAATTTCATCTCTACCAAAACTATTAACAAATAAAAAAAACTTTTTAATGTAGGTAATGACTTAAACCGTATTTTTTTTAATCTTCATATGTATAATTTTTCTGTATGTGTGTATGTCACTGAACTCTTCATATGTGGCTGAATTGATTTTTATGATTTTTTTGTATATGTTTGAGTGGTTCCCTCGATGATTTATTTCACAATTTGAATAAAAAATTATAACAGAGGAAATAAAAATTACAAAATAAATGTTAAAAAGCTTGCGCCTGATATTACGCAAACAGAATAACTTGTGAAATATACATATGTACAACAAGTAAATGCGAAACAGAAGTATCTTTAATATATTTACATAATTCTTCTTTACTTGGTGTATGTCACTGTACTCCTAAACAACTAAATCGATTTTGATGATTTTTTTCGATTATCATTTTCTGATGTCTCGAAAGAGCCGGGCAATCGAAAATAGAACAGGCAATATAATATCTTACATAGCTCATCACCCGTTTTGAATGTTGCCTTTTTTAGTTGCGACGAGACTGATGTTTGGGTATAAACCCATGTGTCGTGCTCACTTTTATAAGATTATGCACACCCGCACACCTGTATCTGGTTACCCTACATTGTGGGATATTATGCCGTGATGGTGCGCGGTTATTTTTATCACTCAGAGATCCATGGAAAGGCAAATGATAGGCGTAAGTCTAAGAGACAAAATTAGAAATGAAGAAATCAGACGCCAGACAAAAGTTGTTGATGTCATGGATCGAGATGGGTGGTGGCAGAGCGGTTAGCGCGCTGGGCTAGCAACCCAGAGGTCGCGAGTTCGAATCCTGCCACGACCGATTTCCATTCACCTATAGTACAAGCATTTATGCTTAGTTTAGGGAATGTATAAGGATGTATATGTACTTGTTATACAAGGACATATTCATATTAAAAAAAAAAAAAAAAAGTTGCAAAACTTAAATAGCAATGGGCAGGTCATGTTGCCAGACAGGGTACGAACAGACGGGCACCCAGAATTCTAAATTGGAGACCATGGGATATGAAAAGGGGAATAGGCCGGCCCCAGAAAAGGTGGTCCGATGATATTTTCCCTGTCGCTGGAAGCGGATGGGTTCGAAAAGCCCAGAAAAAAGACGAGTGGAAGCTTTTAGAAGAGGCCTACATCCAGCAGTGGAGAGACGGCTGAAAAAGAAGAAGAACTAGCCAATAGTAGGAAAGCCAACGTTCGGACAGGATAACGTTTGTCGGGTCCGCTAGAAACTTTATATTATAATCCACATTATGTTGCAAGCTTTATGCATATTTATAATATTAATAAATTTATAATATATGCAAATTTATAATGAAAATTTTATAATATTATTGAAACTGCAGACAGAAAATAAAAGAAAAAAAAATAACTGTAAAGGCAAAAACATCATAATGGTCAAAGAAACATTTTTTATCAAGCTCCTTTAATGTTCAGTGTTCTTCATTCATGTCATTCAAAAATAAAATTTAAAACTTCATTCTTATTGAAGCAAAATATGAGAATTCGAATTACTCATTTTTAAGTTATTACAGATGTTTACTGATATTAACTGTGTTTACTATTTACCTGTTTTGTTATTTTTTGTACTAAGTCTATATCACAATAATTTGTACTATTAACTTGGATAGGTAGGTAGGTATGGGTGCTGGGTGTCTTGTATTTGTGCGGTGGCAATATATTTTTTCCATTTAATTTTTGGCGTTCCACCCGATATCGAGTGATATAGCCACAGGTGGCAATATTATTGTTGCTGAATAGGTGTGAGAGGGAATTGATGATGGAGTCGAGAGGGACCTCAGATAGCCGGTGTGCGAATTGTAGAGAAAAGGCCATGGATAGGATGCAATGGAGACGATTCCTCGAGGAGGCCAAGGCCCATCCTGGGCTGAAATTTAGAATGGTTACTTAAACTCCGACATTGAACGCAAAACTGTGGATAAAAATGAATTTGAGAGAAAAATAATGAATCAAAAACCAGAATTCCGTTTACAAAACAAGACCAAAGATATTTTTAACAAAACTCAGGTTTCGAAATCAAAAAAATATTTGTGATGAGGCGCTTCTTAATAGGTACCTATTGGTATAATATATATATGTCCAAGATAAGACGTGTCAATGCGAGTCTTTTGTTTTGTATTACATCATCGTGCATAATGTACTATTTATGACATATCATAATGATTGACATATCTAATCTTCTTTCATGTCTATCTTCTCAAATTGCATTTTTTTCATGACGAAACATGACCGAGTGCAAAATAAAATGAGTGGGTTGTGGCCAACACTAAACTCTCCACATCATAGTAAGCGTTCATTTTTTCTTCTTGAAAGGTTGACAATCTCAAAATGCATTTTAATTGTGTAAATTTCTTAAACAAATATAATATTCCCAGAGGACAAAAGTTTTCACAATACACCATACACACAAAAACATTGTCACGAAACTCATAGTAGGTATGTATTTTCTACATGATACCTGTTGAGAAATTTTAAGTAAAATTGCATTACTAGCAAGATGAGCATGTATGAGATAGTGTATCAATGTTGATGAGGCCATGTATGTGTCAAGAAAGAAGAATGTGGTGTTCGGTTCTCACTGCCTACCCCTTGAGGTAGATAGAAGTGGAGAGCAAAAAAAAACAATTGTCTATAGAGACACATACAATATCAATATGAAGTTGATCACTCAATTATACAGACCCATACAGAAGCTATTTTACTTCTGTTATATACATTTTTCATACAAATATGAAATTTATTTCACATTGATATGGCACACCATAGATTATTTTCTTTGAATTTTAAACAATCTTTGAATGCATTTTTATGTTTATTTGTTGTATCCAAATTTCAAACAGTTTAAAAATACCTCGATTTTCCAGACCGTGAGAGCATTTTGAAAATTAGGACAGTTGAAATGATAGAGAAGGAATTAACGGATATCTATGGAAAACTAATCAGCTCTAGGTCAATGAACTTTACACATTATGATGTTAATATGAAGTCGATCGGACTTATAGTTTGGGCTGTAGAGAGGACACAAAAAGGATAATCCGTACGCCGTACGCCATACGCCGTACGCCAGTATTTTGGACGAGTTACCTGTATTTTGGATGCTGTTTTAAGCGTTGAAAATCGGACCGCGTTGAAAACGAACTAACGGTTCGTGTAAAGTGCGCTTAAGGTCCGGATCCGCAAAATAAAGTAAGTACTACCCACGTACTAGTAAGTACCCCCCTAGGGATAGTGAAGAGTAAGAAACACTCAATAAAACATACTTCTTTTATAATATTAATGATTTAAGGCAGCTGCAGTCTCGGGCGCATTAAAATCCATTATTTGGAAAAATGAGGATATGGCCATTAAAAGCAAAGTGAGAATCTACAAAGCATGCGTAAGACCAGTGATGACATATGGTATAGAGGCACGAGCAGACACAGTCAGAAGCAAACAAATGTTGAGGACTTCTGAAATGAGGACATTGAGAGCTATTGCAGGCAAAACCCTGAGAGACCGAGTGAGGAACTCCAGAATATCATCAGATGGAGTAAGCAGCGGAGGAGGGACTGGTATGGTCATGTCCAAAGGATGGACAGCACCAGACTTCCTCATATCGTTCTTCACAATCAGCCTCACGGAACCCGCCCTCGCGGTAGACCGCCAAAAAGATGGAGGGATAGCTGGGGGTCCACCTCGCAGGAAGAGCAGGCCTCTTAAAAAACAGACCTGAAGGTCTATTCAAAAGGAGAAGAAGAAGAAGAAGATTTAAGTACGATGGACTTAACTTTTTTCTGATAACTAGAAATAGCTTTTTAAATATGTTTAATAAAAACAGATTATTCTTTATTATTTTAATCAATAAGAAATGATTATAGCAAATGACAAGGTGATGGTAGTTGCAGCATAACTATTAATAAGAATATTAAAAAAAATCTATTTTTTTTTTATATAATGGTTATTGTTTCTTGTGCATATAATTCGGACATAATTGAGATAATACTTTTTCATTTAATAGGACGTGTTAATAAGTATGTTAGCATATTTGACCATCTTGCTTAGCAACTACGAGAAATACCTTTTATTCAACCGACATGGAAAAGAAATAATAATTCGTGTTTTAAAAATTAATACTATCAAGTTAATTAACGTCATGATATCTTCTTGTCATTTGTATAAAAACAATCATTTGAAGAGATTAATTGTTTTCTTTTTAGTTAATTGATTTTTACACGGTGAAAGATACATGTGATTGCAAGTTCCCTAAAATAAGGAAAAAATGTAAAATTATATATGAAAGACTGTAGGTAATTCAGATGTACTTTATATAATTGCTCCTAAGAATTGCTCATTTTTTTAATAAGTTCGTCTCTTGTGAATATATTTTCTTGTGTTTCATATTATTTATCTCGTCCCATACAACTTATAAAATTAACTTGATTAAACTTTCTTATACTTTGTTTTTAAATAAAATTAACTAAAATATAATTTCCTCATTACTATGACTAGTATTTTTAATTGTTGTATTTTCTTCTTAGATAATGAATGCTATTGAACCGAATTAACTTTTGACTTTGAGACATCGTATGTCTGAAGGCTGGAAGAAATTTCATTGTGGCAATGAACCCACCTTAGTACACTTGATGTACTTACATAAACTCAAATTGAAAAAAAAAAATTACCACACATCTGAATACCTACCGAACACATGATTGACAATCAAACAGCGTATGGACCTACATACCCTCACACTTCTATACAAGGTCAACGCTCCAGTTTATCTACGAAATCAATTTAATTTCCTCTCTGAACACGGGTTGCCTCTTCATTCAAATACTGAAAGAACGCTCAGTATCCCAGTACACAATACTTCCTTTTTCACCACATCTTTCTCCGTACAAGCAGACAGAGTATCATATCCCATCGCAACTTCGAGTTTCATTACCACTTCCCGCTTTCAAAAGATCTGAGGAATCATTACCTTACACATAACACTTAAATTTGTCTTCTTATCATATACTGATTTATAAGTGTGACATCCCATCGCAGTTTTATTCACATAAATTGGTCATAAACACAATTTACCTCACCAAATGAATATGGTCAGTTGAAAGAAGTCGCCATATGGCAATAAGCCCGCCATTGTGCAATAATTAGCCTCTACATAGAGTGTGTATTCCTGTTACATTTTCTAATTATTATAAACGAATTAATATAAAGAGTGGAATTTTGAGGATTTTGTCTGTTAAATCTCAAAATGAGGAATTGATGAAAATTACCGAGAAACGTAATGGCAGTTCAATCTATCAAACCAATTGGGGACAAAACGTGATGGTATGAAGAATTTGCGACACGCAAATGTTATATGATGTATGTATATTAGGTATATACATATGTAGCACACCGGCATCTCACTACACACAGACACACACACACACACACACACACACACACACACACACACACACACACACACACACACACATAAAGACTTTGATAATTGCGTCGTCAGGTGGCAGCATGTCCGTATGGAACACAACCTACTGTTTTAAATTGAAAGAAATCGAATGGATTGTGGCCAACACAAAACTCTTCACCATTAGGTTCATAGTTAACGTACCTAAATACTTTCACCTATTTCTTGAAAAGCACCTACCTATATTTCTATTGTACGCATTCTTTAAACAAAGATGAACACAATCTTCCAGAACTTAAGAGCATTTTGAAAGTTTTACAGATAAAATCATAGAAAAATGGACTTATGTTAATCAGCTCTCATATTTATTTATTCATTTATTCATTCAAAACTTTATTCATTCATATATTCATTTATTTATTTATTTATTAATATACTTATTTATTTATTTATTAATATACTTGTTTATTTATTTATTTATTTATTTATTTATTTATTTATTTATTTATTTAATTATTTATTTATTTATTTATTTATTTATTTATTTATTTATTTATTTATTTATTTATTTATTTATTTATTTATTTATTTATTTATTTATTTATTTATTTATTTATTTATTTATTTATTTATTTATTTATTTATTTATTTATTTATTTATTTATTTATTTATTTATTTATTTATTTATTTATTTATTTATTTATTTATTTATTTATTTATTTATTTATTAATAGGCAAAATGTAAGCTACACGTAAATCGCCATACAGTTTAAAACAAACTTTTGAGAAAACATAAACATAAAAACAAATTATGAGAAAATCATAGTTGAAAATTATGAAATCACAACTCTCCTCTATCTCATAGCAGTGGAGAGAAAAAAGAAAGACACAATTTTTTCTTATGGCCGGTTGAAATTCAATCAGGTGGAATAATATTGATTAATTGAAAAGTAGAGTAACTCTGCTACGGCGGCAACCATGAAAAATTACATATGAAATTTGAGTCAAATTTAAATATAGGTAGGGTTGCCAGATGCTATCCTAAATGAGGACAAGTCCTACTTTTATATAAATTGTCCTCCCTTTACTACTTTTTGTCCTCCCTTTGGGCAGATTCTTACCAAATATGTACCTATAGTTTAAAAAACATGCGCCGGATAAAAGATACAGAGTGAGACCAAAGCGCAGATCGAAAGAAGTAGTGAGGCAGGATATGCTAAGTATCTAATGAATTTACCCCAAAGGACGTGCAGAACCGAGGACATTGGAGGCGTATGACGAAGAATGCAAACCCTACCATGATATGAGACAATTGCTGAGGAAAAGAAGAAGATTGCTTGCCCAAAATGCAAGTATCCGGTCTCTATCTGAAATGGGCGAGATCCGATATTCTTTATGCTTTATGAATGTCAACTATTAAATTTACAACTTTATGTATATGCAGATGGGCGGTGGCAGAGCGGTTAGCGCGCTGGATTAATAACCCAGTGGTCGCGAGTTCGAATCCTGCCACAACTGATTTCGTTCACCTATAGCACAAACATTGACTTAATTTAAGGAATGTATGAGGATGTATATGTATTTGTTCCAAGGACATATTCAATGGCACTTTAAGTGTAGTGTCTGCAAGCTTTTAGAGTTCTCCGAACTCTTGGTATATTCTTTGTGTATTTCGTAAGAGGCCGTTATTAGTCCCTACAAGCATAACGGGTGGTGATTGCAAAACTCCAGTGCACACATACAGACAAATGAAGTTAAAGAAAATGGTATAAAAGTATGAATTATTATGTAGGAGACCTATAGGTAAATAATTTGACACAATCATTTTTATTTTATAAGAAATCGTATGTAGGTACATATGTAGTACTTGTGACTTGTCCCAAAATATTAAAATTTAAAAATAAACTTGAAGATCACATTCGATATGAAAGAACCCTTATCATGACATCAAAATTATTAAAAATACCAAACCATATCATATATTTCCAGAACAGTCTTCATAATATTTCTCGTTGTTTTTATTAATAATTTTTATCAATATAATAAAATACAGTTCAGATGTCTGTCGTGTAGTCGAAAAGAAATATAATTTCTTGTACATACACAGATCATTTAATAAAATGACTGAAATACTATATAAAGGTTCGAGTTCCTTTCTCAGTTTTATCATCAACTAGCTGACCCGGAGAACTTCGTACCGCCAAACAGTCGATGAATGTCGTGTCAACTTTTAGCTAAACTTAATTTAGCTAAAAGTTGACATTTATATTTTTATTAACGTAATAAAATTAATAATAAAATATATTTATGAAAGTTCAAAAGTTTTTTATGATATAATAATATTTATATATTATATCATAAATTTTTGAATCCCCTAACAATTCCATCAAAATTTGGAAAAATTTGATCAAGTCTCTTGTCTGGAGTGTACTGCTATATGGCTGTGAAACATGGACCATCAGCCAACGCGAAACGGGACGTCTGAGATGTGGTGCTACAGACGCATGGCTAAAGTTCACTGGTCAGAACACATCAGCAACGACGAGGTATTCAGCAGGGTTGGAGAGACAAGGCAAATTATGAAAAGAATTGCCCAACAGGGAACAACTTGGATAGGCCACAACATCCGGCACCCAGGCCTTCTTTTTACCATCGTCGAAGGAATGATAATGGGGGTAACTGTAGAGGTCGCCCCAGAAATAACTATATAGACCAGATAATCGGTGACGTGCGGTGTAGCAGCTACAAAGAGATGAAGAGACTGGCGGACGATAGAGTCAAGTGGAAAGATCGAGTGTTTGGTGCAGACCAATCTTAGGATTGTGACCCAGAAGAAGAAGAATATAAAAAAATATCAATTACACTTTCACAGTCGCATTTTGATATGTATTAATTTATTTTAATATTACATTTCTGTATAATTATTTTGTGAATATTTCCGATATAATATATATTATTAACTTTAATTTTTCCGATTTCTTAAGTTATTTTGCTATTCGGGGCAGAGACGAATCCAATAATTAAGAGATCATTAAAATTGGTCCAACCGTTCTTTAGCTCTAAATGATTTAACTAAACCGACCTTGTATTACTCATTTATTTATTTATTTAATATTGCTTCTCGGGCAACTAACAGGTACTATGTCAAATATTAATTTAACACGCACCCAATAACAAGTTGCCACATTCTGGAGAATTACGATATTAATCGTCTCACAGATCCAAACTGAAAACACAATTAAAAACTGTGTCTCCACCGGGAATCGAACCCGGGACCTTTGGATCAGCAGTCAGATACCCAACCAACTGAGCCACGAAGGCCGACATTTAGATTTAATTTCTGTATAATTTTTATAACGTGAATTATTCCGATTATTTCCGTTAATTTTTCCGATACTATATTTTATAATAGTTATTATGCTAATCGGGAAGAAGACGAAGAACTCAACAAATAAGAGATCATTACAATTTATTATCAAGTACTTTAAATGATGTAGGTACAGTACAATACATTATGTTTAATACAAAAACAAAGCGTAGGTATTTACAGAAAAGCAAAACAAATACGAGAAAACATATTGATGTATTAAACAGAATTCCGGTTAAAAAATCAAGATTTTTTTAAAATTAATTAATAAGGATTTTGAAATCAAATCTTTTTTTCTCGGTGTGCTGATATATGATTATGAACGATCAGAGAATGTGTGACGTAAATGATAGCAAATTTAATTTCAAATAAATAACGAATCATAAGGCTTCAAATATAGGAAGTGACATTTTCAACACCAATCAAGACTTATCAATGAGTGCTTATTTTATGGAAAATATATATCTTATCTAGAAATAAACCTATTTAACATTCGAATGATCTTATTTTGTACATACATCCTCATGAATTCACTAAACTAAGCATAAATGCTTGCGCTATAGGTGAACGAAATATGTCGTGATAGGATTCGAAATAGCGACCACTGAATTACTAACCCAGCGCGCTTAGTATCTGAAACCATAATCAATTCCAATTCGCAAAAACCTATTTATTTAAATATTATTATATAAAAAATATTCTGTACAAATAACGGGTATTTGTTCAGAAATACGTACATACAATCAAGAATTATGCTTTTCTTTTTAAAGAAATCCTAGAAAGTGAAATGAATCTATTGTTTATTTATGAATTGTAATAAATAAGAGAGGTAATATTTATAAATATTTTAAGAACAAAACAAAATCATATTTAGTTTATTTTTCTTGTTATGAAATTTTCCTAGGAAAGACATCAAATTACTTCAAATATTCAAAACTTTTTATTAAGAGTAGATCTCGAATTTATGAATGAAAAAATCAGTCGGTAAATTACTTGAGATATCATTAATTTAATTTATAAAAAATATAATGCATAATTTATCACTGGTGGGTTTTTGCCTGAAAGCAATTTCTTTTAACCAACCAGATTTCACAATTAAGGCAACATTAACATATCTACAACAGCAAAAGATTGATTGCGAAAACAAAAAACATTACTCTAAGAGTTAATAGCTATACAAGGATTAGAAAAAAAGAAATTGAGATTATTTGTTAATGGATTAATATTCCTTCTTTAGTATTTTCTTGAATATAAAAATTGAGTTAGATGACGAATTTCTTTATTTATTTATTTATTTATATGATTTATGTACATGTATATAAAGGCAGGTTTATTGCCATAAGGCAATTTCTTCCAACCAACCCGAGCAACGTGAAGTCTTTTAGTTAAATTGGTACAATAATACTAATTTAGTGAGAAATAAATTGATAAAAAATAACATAAAAGAGTAAGAAATATAAAAAAATTACAAAGAGAAAAAAAATGAAAAGAGAGTTTAAGAAAAAAAAATAGTAAAAATAACACTGATCATAGCAAGGAGGAAAAGGAGGTTACGGAAGGATATAGAAGGAATTTAGGAACTATTTGACAAATAAAGTTTTTTTAGTTTATAATACCTTTAAATATTTGTATGGATTGAGATAGGCATTCCATAGTCTAGCTGATTGTACTTGAAAAGAGGAGTTGAAAACTTCTGTATTGTGAATGGGGATAGCTAGTGTAGTACGTTCAGCAGATCGAAGGGATAGGCCGTGACATGACAAGAAAACGACGTTATTTTTTAAATATTGTGGTGAATAGGGATCATAAATAGTCTTATAAAGTAATGACAGAATGTGAATGTTACGACGATCTCGTATCTTTGGCCAACGAAGTATATTTCTACAAGCCGAAACATGATCATATTTTTTGAGATTGTAAATGAACCGTATACAGACATTCTGTAATCGTTCCAGTTTATTTAATAATTCTTCATTGGCATCCAGATAACACACATCACCGTAATCAAGCAATGGAAGAAGTAAGGATTGAGCTAATGTAATTTAACAATGTATTGGAAGAAAGTTCTTCAATCTATTGAGAGAATATTCTTTACATAGAATATTCCATTTTTTTTTCATTTGTATTTTAGACAAATAAAACGATCGTATCATGAATGTAATAGATTGAAAACATAAAAAAAACTATGTCTCCTCTGGGAATATTGTGTTCCTATCCTATGGCTCAAAAATCAGACTTTAAACTAACTCGTTTCATTAGACTTTCTTAGGAAAAAGTTTGTAGTAAAATTGACTACCTAAACTTTCTATTTTTTTTCCTTAAGGGGGCGACTGCCGGCCAACGTACCTTTTTTCAATTTGATATATGAAGGTATCATAATTATTTCTAATCAAAACTTTTTGAAAAAGATAATTAAGATAGTTTGAGTATTAATAAAGAAAAACACATATTAACTTTTTGATAATGTTCTGTATAAATTATTGTAGAAAAATAATAGCATACCCCGATTTTCAACGTTTATCTTATATTTTTAATAAAATATAAGGCGTATAGCAATATATTATTATATTTATTTTAATTAAAGAAAACTAAAACATGTGGAAAAATATGTCGTGATGTTGCATTAATGCTTCAGGTTTAGTAAAGAAACCTAAAAACATATTTTCCATTCAGCGACATTGCGAAATATAAGTTTTTTGGTTTATTTACTTAACCTGATGCATTAATGCAACGTCACAACATATTTTTCCAGATATTTTGTTCTTCTTTAATTTAAAAAAATGAATATGGCTCTATACGTTATAGTGTATTATTTTTCTACAAGAATATAATATAATATATATATATATATATAATATATATATGTACATCCAAAATTTCTCAACCAATCTTATGTTGACAAAATTTGGTCAAACAAATGGTTGAGTATTGGTGATTTGGACGCGGATATAGAAGGTTTTATAATAGCGATTCAGGATAGAGTAATAAAAACTAAAAATTATCAAAAATATATAATAAAAGACATAAATGTAGTAGATGATAGTTGTAGGAAATGTTTGGCTTTTCCGGAAACAATCGAGCATATAATATCGGGCTGTTCTTTTCTCGCGCAATCAGAATATACATTTAGACATAACCAAGTAGCAAAAATAATACACCAAAATTTAGCTATTAAATATAAATTAATTGACGCGATAAACATAAAACCATATTATGAATATGATCCGATTTCATTTTTAGATAATAATAATATTTCGCTTTATTATGATAAAACAATATTAACTGACCGGTCAATTCAACATAACAGACCCGATTTGATAATACATGATAAAATTAAAAAATAACATATATTTGCGACGTGGCTATTCCAAATTCTAGTAATATTATAAAAACTTTTGATGAAAAAATTAGAAAATACACCTCTTTAGGTAACGAGATTAAAAGACTTTGGCATTCTCGTAAAATAATAATATTACCGTTCATTATTTCAGCCACTGGCATTATTCCAAAATCGTTAATCCGTAATTTAGAAATTATAGATTTATCTAAAAACTTAATAATAAAAATGCAAAAAACGGTAATAATGAATACATGTAGAATTGTTAAAGATTTTTTAAACGTTAATATTCGGGAATCAGTAGGGTTGTTAGGTAGTATAGAGACCTCCTCAGAGCCTAATCCTTTGATATGTTAAGTATCTGGATGGGTGAACTATTCCCAATTGAAAGCTTGATGATGCGTTTGTTGCATTTTATTTTGCTCTTTCTAATAAATTACAATTTACGCATTGATCTGCTATTTCTTTTGAGGAAGTGTATAATGGTAATAATAATAATTGAGTGTTATTATTTGTAGTGCTTAATTGTTATTAATATCATTAGTAAATCGGCCATATAAAAAAAAATTTGTATATATATATATATATATATATATATATATATATATATATATATATATATATATATATATATATATATATATATATATATATATATATATATATATATATATATATATATATATATATATATATATATATATATATATATATATATATATATATATATATATATATATATATATATATATATATATATATATATATATATATATATATATATATATATATATATATATATATATATATATATATATATATATATATATATATATATATATATATATATATATATATATATATATATATATATATATATATATATATATATATATATATATATATATATATATATATATACATATATATATATATATATATATATATATTTATATATATATATATAGAACATAGTTATAAAGTTATGATATATTTTCCTTCGTTAATATCCAAACTAAGTTTTTTTTTCAAAATGATTCGTTTTGTAGTAATGATGCAATATCAAATTAAAAAATTGGTTAGCTGGCAGCAGTCGCCCCCTTAATATTTACTATTTTTAGAGCTATTTATTTATTTTTATGCTGATAAAGCCATCCAAAATTCCTGGACTCAAATCCTGTTTAGACGGATTTCGTTCAACTATTTATTTATTTATAAATCTTTTCGAACATAACATAAACAAATATATTGCACAAAGGTGAGCTTATGGCCATTAGGCAATTTTATTCAACCACTGATTATAAATTATGGCAACATTATATTATTAAGTATCAAATTGAATGAAATAGAAAGACGAAAAATAAAAGAAAAATTCAGAACACTAAGATAAAAATAAAAGACACTTCATAGCAAAAAAAGGATTGGGAAGGAAAAGGAGAACAAATCGGGTTCAGGTGTTTTAGGATAAATATTCCTTCCATAGTTTTTTCTTGAAAATACAAAGTGAATAAGATGACACAATATCCGGACTAATGCTACCTATATCACAAGTATTTCTTACTTTGGGCAACGCCAGAGTATAATAGTTAGTCGCTTGACTCTTGGGCTTCCCAGCAAAAAAAACTTTTGGGGCTGGGAATAACAATTAGTTTTGAATGCAATTAGTATGGGTCATTTGAAAGGAATTACTACTTGGCAATAAACGCGCTACTTACTCACATTACAAGGAAGAATTTGTTATCATGATAATATGACACTTTTATCTTTAGATCTGGAGGTCCGAAACTCGATACAACTTATCAAACAGAAATAAAATCTTATAAATGATAAGAACAAGAACATGATCTTTTTATTTTCATCTGATATTTGCAACTCAAATATCAGTTTCATACATTTGTGAAAAACAATAATTCCATACATCGAAATAATCTGTAAAGATACGATCAATTAAAAAATAAGATATTGTCACTGATAAGTTGGAAAAATAATTATTAAAACTGTCAATTCAATTAAAAATAGATATTTCAATTTCTACAAAAAAAGGAAAACCAAAAATGTAACAGTAGCGGTAATACTTTGTTAGTGTACCTTTATAATATTAATCTTAGAGGAAAACAGTAAATTGTAAGTTCGAATGAATTGGTAACTTGAATGAATTGTGAACTTGAATGAATTGTGAACTTGAATGAATTTTTAATTTGAATTAATTGTGAACTTGAATGAATTGTGAACTTGAATGAATTGTGAATTTGAATGAATTGTATATTTCCTGAACTCCTCCCCGAAACACAAGGCTTCCTTATTTTCACAGAGAATTTCTATTTTTTTATATATAAATGTAGAAATAGATTTATTAGTTTTAAATATTATGGTGGGGATGTTCATTCTGTATTTACAATTAAATGTCAAGCAATATGCCAAAAAAATATTTTTGGATTGGACATATTTTATCGTTGTATGTATTTTTAAATAAATGAATACAAACATAAAAATTACTTAATAACGCATTTCAAAGCAACAATTTAAAAAAATAGCAATAATAATTCATCTTGAGTTGATTATTTACTGAAAAACAATAAAATTTGAAAGAAAAATAATATTGTGGTTGGTTGGAAGAAATTACCTATTGGCAATAAGCCTGCCACTTTGCATTATATTTGTTCATATTACGAACAAAAAGATAAATAAATATTTATAAATAATACCTACCTTTTTTGTAAAATTTAAAAAGTATAATTTTTTAAAAATTTCAAACAAGCATAAATGTGTTAATATTTAAAAAACCATAGATTATCATTTATAATTGTGCTTTGCATATAAATATCTATGGTGGAAAATATACCTATGTAACGAAATATAGGTACCTGCCTATTTTTTTTTAATAATAGTTAGACAAACCTTTTTTATGTTAAAACTTGTAAAAAATCATAGATATTCATTTAAAAAATATGTTTTTATGTAAAATTAAATGGTTGCTGTGTTAAACTTTTGAAAATCGCGCGCTTTACTTGTGAAAAAGACGCAAGAGATAGTTCGCGATTTTGGCGCGACCGATTTAAGAAGTATCAATATAAGAACAGTCCCGAGTTCTGTCTCGCGCGAAAGACGACCGACCACTGATTAATCGCCACTAACTTACCATAGTCTTAACACTGGAACTTGGCGGCTCACCTGGAAAGGTGGTACAACAGGTAAATTGTGGCGATCTTGCAAAAAAATCCTTCTAGATGCTCTGCAGTCAAAGTGCATCGTACAGTAGAAAAGTAATTTTCAATTACCTGATTCAACTTTATTTTTTAACTCTTTGAATGGGTTGTATATCTTCATTCAATTATTTGTATGGAAAACGGAGTATCATATTATTGAATTTTATACTTCATACTGAGACAAATATTAGGAAAATTGTACTAGTTTTTTCTACGGGTACCGGTTCAATTTTGTGCCTTAAACTACTAATATCCATTCATCTATAAGAGTGAAACGAGCGGGTTGTGTCCAACACTATACTCTCACTCCACACAAAGTATTCAAATGAAAGTGATGTGCCTTTTTAGCAATTTCAAAATAAAAATATCAAAGTTTCCTGAGCTTGGGGTCTTCTTCTTCTTCTGTCTTCTTTATCAGCCTTCTTCCCTCCACTGCTGGAGATAGGCCTCTTCCATGAGCTTGGGGTCACGTTGAAATATTTGACAGTTAAAAAAATAAGAAGCATTATTCAGATATCCTTCAAAATTTAATGGGGTCTAAGCGAGTATTAGATATATAAATTTGCTAAATTAGAAAAAAAATCGGATGAGTAAGTACTTTAGTCTATAATCGACAAAGTAGAATAAACATGCCGTACATAACATACCTATAGCAAATAATACACAGCACACACACAGACACATTGTGATGAAACTTTCTGAATTCTAATTTCAAATCTCAACAATATGAAAAATAGCCTTAAAAATTGCGTATTCTTCACACACCAATATATCCCATTAGGCTAGAGAGGAGTAATAGATTTTTCCAACTATAAAATATATTATTATTATTTTTTATTTATTTAACATATAATGTTATAATACACATAAAGATATAATTCACTAGTATAGTAATTTTTACAAATAGTTTTTTTTTGCAATGCCGCATCAAAAAAAATTGCAATCTTGTGTTTGATGAGAGAATCACTTACACTGACAAATAAAAAATATCAAATACAAAGCAATTAAATCAAAGTCATACATTCAGTAATTAAATCAAAATCATATGTACATTAACACAAATCATTCGGAAGGAACCTCCACGCGGTGCCCCCTGGTAACAGAAATTCTCTGGCCAATCCTTCCACCACAGCAACGCAACAATGCGTTGCTGACACGAAAGAAGAAGAATTAACACAAAATCAAACAAACAGTAAAAAAAGTTTTAAAATAAATAACGTAGGAAGATGTATATGTACTTGTTTAACAAGGACATATTCATTTAAAAAAAAAAAAAAAAAAAAATACAGGCAATTGAAACATATCAAACAACAAATCGAAAAGAACCAATTTATAATGCTAGATGCAATTTTAATTTTAACTTTTTACATTCCTTTATCTGCTTTAATTCATTTGGGAGGCAATTGAAACATTTTACTGTGTGTCGTATTCTCTTTCAGTTTTCTCGCGTGTCGTATTCTCACAATCTGAAGTACCGGTTTAGAATAGTGTTTCCACTCTTTTCTATGAGCATCGTTTTCGGGTGTCCCAAGTAATTGAAAATGCACATACAAAATAACATCTCACTGCACAGTTAAGCAATCAGGTTCACCACCCATTCTGAAGGTAGTGCTTTTTTGGTGAGACGAGACTGGTATGTGAAGATACACGACTGTGTCGTCCTTCCTTTTATGAGGTAATACGCACCCGCACACCTGTCGCTGGCTAACCCACATTTTGTGATATGCTGTGATGGTAAGAATTATTTTTTTTTATTAACAACATATTTTTATAATTACAACATGGACATATACAAGATCCCACTTACCTTAGGTTATCATTAGGTTTCTATGGCATAATAATCTAAACTTAACTGTCTTAATAATGGAAAAATCAAAACATTTTAATTAAAATAACATACAAAAAGTAATGTCCGACCGAAGGTCAGATTTTGGCCGAAGCCGAAGCCGATTGTTCGGCCTTAGCCGCAACCTTCGGCCGAAGCCGAAGCCGAAGGTTTGATTTTACTAAAAAAATCGAATAAAATAATAATAAAATACTTACGTTTAATGTTTTACTCACATTTTCTTCTAATTCAAACCAACAAAACACAGTGCACAAACACAAATTATAACAAAGGAAGCTAAAGTTGCCATTCATAACGCAATTGTAGTGCCAACCTTGATGTATGCAAGTGAAACCTGGACATGGCAGAAGTCGCATGATAGTAGAATAAATGCAGTGGAAATGAGATCGTTAAGAAGAATTTGTAATAGAACGATGTATGATAGAGTTAGAAATGAGGTCACTAGGAAAGAATGTAAGATGAAGAAAGATGTAGTAACTAGAATGAAAGTTAACACACTTAGATGGTTTGGTCACGTGGAAAGAATGAATGAAGAACGCTTGACGAAAAAAATATATAAGGCTGACAGGAATGGAAAAAGAGGTCGGGGGCGCCCAAGAAAAGGATGGCACGACCATGTGAACGATATTCTGAAAGAAGGAAATATTAGAAGTCTGAACAATAGAAGAACATGCATGAGACGTAGCATGAATGTTGACGAGGCGGTGAATGTATGTCAAGATAGAATAGTGTGGCGTTCTGTTCTCTCTGCCTACCCCGCGAGGGACATGGCGTGATGGTATGTATGTATGTATGTATGTAATTATCACGTGTGTTCAGAACTACTCTTGTTTTGTTTCTGTCGACAGTCGGCACGCGACACTGGGCCGGCCGAATCTATACACCCGCTACACATTTCATGTTCGCGCATGTTTTTACAAGTTTTAACTGTTTTTAGCGGCTGACAAAAAGCTTCGGCTTCGGCCGAAAATTCGGGTTATTTTTGGCCGAAGCCGAAGCCGAAGGTGTTTTTTTTTGGCCAAGGTGGCCGAAACCGAAGCCGAAGCCGAAGCTTCGGTCGGACACTAACAAAAAGTATTAAGATAATAAAACAAAACTAAATAAGTATCAATTTCAAAAAATAATCCAACTTTCGATTTGTTCAAGAGAATTTATTTCACTTAACAAGTATCAAGCAAAGATACGCGAGATTTGTTTGCATGGTCTATATTTTTCACGGTTTTTCCAACTTTGATGTTAAAAAACACCAACTTAGAGGCTTCGCAGCATATATGTTCTATGGATTACTCAGAATTATATGGATTTACTCAGAATTTGGAGTAGAACATTGAGTGTGTTTGTGTGTCACCCTCCTTATAACCTTTGATCCGCTAAATTTACAGAGCCCAACATTTCAAAAAATATAGATAGTTATAGGCCTACAAAACTCAGAATTTTGAATTTTTGTTTCAGTCAGGGGTAATCAACTTTTGAATTTTACTTTATTTTTCCATATGTCTCAGAAACCATAAAAACAAGAACGCTGAAAATTGGTTTAAATATAGACTAATATAAAATCTCCAATTTATTTTTTCAAAAAAATACCAGAGATTCTCAAACATTTTTTATTAAGAGAAACATTTTTTGATGTGTTTAACTGCCTATAATTCCAAAGTTTTTAAAAATATCGAAAAAAGCCGAAATACCCCAACTAGATAATTTAATTTTCTATAAAATATATGAACATTATAGTAGTACCTACATGTCAAACTTTTTTAAACAATTTTTAGTGAAGATATCGTTTCATACAATTCGTAAGGCAGTATAATATACTACCTACACAATATCTCACTCAATAGTTTGATACCTACTTAATCTCCGAACAAACCATCATGCTGTTTTATATTCTGGGTAGGAAAAACAGACTGACCTCCATACTATTATATCCTGAAATATATACCTACATGTTATATACATAATAACAAAATATCTTAAAATATTTATTAATTTGTGTTTAAGTTTTGTACGTATTCTTCAATTATACATATGTACTATCGCCATCGACAGTTGGATCTCATGTGTTTCATGCAACTAGTATAAAAGAAAAGAAAAAAAATATAGCAACATCTAAAAGATTTAGTAAAAGAAATAAAATGGAAACAGAAAGAAGAAGGAAAAAACATTATTCGCTAAAAAATAACTTTTTGCGTGTTAATTTGATCTTATATACGAATTTAATCAAATTAAGTCTGAGAGCAAACTATTAAAAAAATTTGATGTTGAATACTGCAGTGTTCCATAATAATTATAAATTCGGAGTATATTATATTTTCCGGAAGTTAAAAATGAATAATTCATTTTTCAATATTCATACATACATATCATTCTTATGATGTTCGTCAGAGTAGGTACGACTTCAGTGAATGGATGTCCGGTTTTCGATTACAAATTAATTGAACACAAGTTTATTTACATTTTAGTTGCGTTAAGAGGATATATAACGCTAAACTTAGTGACTGAAAACATGATATATTAAAACCGCCCAAAGCACCATGAAGTTACGCGTTAGTAAGGGTAACTATGGCGTGCGTCAAAAAAGGTTTATACGTGATTTTTTAACAGATTTTTAATTATCTCAGTAGAGACGAAGTTGGAATATTTACTGTAGGAGAACCGGGAAATCAAGGCACCTACAGGGCTTACGACCTGTCATCGGCTGGTTTACGTGATCACTTTATGCGCTTGCGCAACGTTTGCCTACCAATTATGCCTTTTTAATGAGATCCCTATCAATTCAATTTTGAAAGTTCTATATATTGTAATACTGAAATTCTTTTCGCTTGAAAATAAGGAATTTTTACTACAGCCATCTATGTGTGAAATTGTGAACAACATTCTTATTATTTTTTATTTATTTCAAAATTGAATTGATAGGGATCTCATTAAAAAGGCATAATTGGTGAACTTTGCGCAAGCGTATAAAGTGATCACGTAAACCAGCCGATGACAGATCGTAAGCCCTGTAGGTGTCTTGATTTCCCGGTTCTCCTACAGTAAATATTCCAACTTCGTCTCTATTGAGATAATTAAAAATCTGTTAAAAAATACCTTTGACTCCCGACAGGGAAAAAAATCCAATGTTTGCGCATATGCAATAATAAAAATATTCGTTTATACGTGATTTAAATTATCGGAAATCGCAAATTTGTTGATTTTTTGCATTTTAAGAACAAACCTTAGTTGAAATGAAAAAACTTTATCGGTCATTCACTTTGATTTTATGCACTCTTTAAGCATATAAAAGATTTATTTCTCTATGACACATAGTTATGGAGCAATTTAAAAAAATGCTGTAAAAAAGGATATTTTTAATAATTATTTTACGGGAATTTAGGCTGAATTTTTAAATTGTGTAACGAACATTCACAAGAGAAATGTTGAAAAGACTTATATTTTTTTTTTCTAGAAACACACTGTTTAACATATTTGAGAGATTTGATTTGAAATTTAGGTGTTTAGGTTTATATGGTCCCTTAAGGGGGCATATAAAGCTAAACACCCCAATTTCAAATCAAATTCCTCAAATATGTTAAACAGAATGTTTCTAGAAAAAATAGCATAAGTGTATTCAATATTTCTCTAGTGAATGTTCGTCACACAATTTTAAAATTCAGCCTAAATTCCCCTAAAAGAAATGTTAAAAATATCCTTTTTTAGAGCATTTTTTTTTAAATTACTCCAAAACTATGTATCGTAGAGAAATAAATCTTGTATATGCTAAAAGAATGCGTAAAATCAAAGTGAATGACCGATAAAGGTTTTTCATTTCAACTAAGGTTTGTTTGTAAAATGCCTAAAATCTACAAATTTTGGGTTTCCGATAATTTAAATCACGTATAAACCTTTTTTAACGCACGCGATAGTTACCCTTTCTAATGCGTAACTTCATAGTGCATTAGGCGGTTTTAATATATCATGTTTTGTCACTAGATTTAGCGTTATATGTCCTCTTGGTGAGTTATTTAGCGATTTTTAAAGATTTTTAGCTCTTCGCTCCATTGTCAGCGGAGAATTTTACTGTATATTTTCATGATTATTTTTGCATCAAATCATAATGATTTTTGAATTTTGTCAATGAGCTTTTGTACGAAGCCATACTAGAAATACAGGGTATGGCGCTGTACCATGTGACGTCATCATCAAAGTAGTGACCGAAGCCATACGAAAATAGTGTCGTTTCGTAGTTGCCGTATTGGCTGGATGCCGTGACACTACTAAACGTCACTACTTTGATGACGTTACGTGGTACCATGTCATGACCTGCATTTTTCGTATGGCGCTGCTTTTGTGTGTTTGATGTACCTTTGGTGTAGGTAAAATCAAATTCTTTGTCATCGGCCCAAACTATTAATTCAATAAACATAAATAAATGAACTAATAACATATATTTATTTGGGTACAGCAATGTTTATGTATTTATGTACAGCAGCAAGAGATGGGTGGTGGCAGAGCGGTTAGCGCGTTGGGTTAGTAGGTAATCCAGTGGTAAATCCTGCCGCGAACAATTTCGTTCACTAATATCACAAGCATTTCGTTCACTAATATCACAAGCATTTCGTTCACTAATATCACATTGTGGATCTGTGAGATTATAAATATTATTTATCTCCAGAATTTTGCAACTTATTATTGAGTGCGTGTTAAATTAATATTTGACATAGTGCCTGTTATTTGCCCGAGAAACTTCACAAAAAAATGACAGTAAAAAACACAGATTTTTTATATCCGCAAACAAAAATGAACAATAATAAATTGAGCATTTTGGATTTTTTTGTAGGTAATTTTTCGGTTTTAAAATTAAATATATAAATAAATATGTTTTTTCTCGCAGATATATTTTTATGAATAGGATTATTTTCGTCACATCTACCCCCTTGGGACAGTGTCGTCACAGATCATTCATTCATATTTTTTTCCTGAAGAAAGTTTCCTGGTTTCATATTCAGTATACATACATCTTGTTACTTGAAACGTCAGTGATAATCCCTTTCTTCCAATTCATTCGCTTTTAGAATAAACAATTGTGTCGCCTACATTATTTCTTATTCTTCTTATAAGTAACAATACAAGGCGTCAACATATTTACTTGTGTTAAGTAAAAATAGTTTTATTTTTAGCCCACTCAGAAAAGTTTTTCGGGGATCGTCAACCTTTTATTTGAAATGCCTCTGAAAAACAGGTTAAACAACATATTACAGAAAAAGATTAATTTTTTTATATTATTGCTTAAATGCGAAGAAAAATATTTAATTCTGAATATTTTACATAATAATCAAATTTAACCATAGGAACTTAAGCCAGGTATTATTATTTGTATTTTAAGAAACGATTATCGTTAGTTTTTATTGAAACATTAATGAAAATAAGTAATTTAAGAGAGTAATTTATTCTCAAAATATACCAACTTACGTGAAAATCACAAATGTGTAACTCTCTTTCCGTAAGAATGTTTCATCTGACATAACCGAACCTAACCAAAGCTATCCATCCAAGGCAAAATAATAGCCTAAATCTTTTTTGTTCGAAGTTGTACAAAACAGAACAGCGTAGCAGCCAATCATCTCAGACGTCCAGAACCGCAGATTGAGCTGGCTTGACCGTGTGCTTCGTATGTCCCTCGAGAGTGTTGATTATGCAAGCCATTTTACACTCCGGACCATATAAATATCTTCGTCCAGTAATGGACATAGGCCTCCCTGTGGAGGATCTTGGGCAGACCGCATCCAGCCGCCTCCAGCCACTCGTCTAATATTATCAGACCACCTTGTTAGAGGCCTTCCAACACTTCTTTTGCCCGTTCTCGGTCGCCATTCCAACACTTTATTAGTCCATCTGGAGCAGGGCCGGATAAACGTGTTTTTGCGCCCGTAGCAATATATTTGAATCCGCCCCCCCCCCCCCCCCATTTTTTTGGAATTACAAATATAGAACAATTAAAAATTATGTAAAATACACTGATTATTTTTGTGTGAAGGTGTGTAGGTATATGGTTTATATTTAACATAATGTTTACGAATAGACTAACTAAGCGGGATTTTTTACATACACACCATCATGCCGAGCCTCTATCCGGGTACGCAAAGAGAACCGAGCGTCATACCTACGGATTTTTGATTTATATGATTAACATTTTAGAATTTTTAGCACCCTTTTTAAGACAACCGCCCTGCCTTCTTGTTCCTGATTGATGATTTATCCGGCCCTGATCTGCAGTCTTTGGCTCGGGCGACATGCCCTACCCAGTTCCGCTTCTGCTTGGCAACCTTTTGGACAACGTCGGTTATTTTAGTTTTCACTCTTTTCCACGAGTTAGTTTTTCTATCTCCTCGCGAAATACCCAGCATTATCCATTCCATGGCTCTTTGTGTTACTGCTAAATTACATAGCATTTTGTTTGTAAACACAAGAGTTTAGGTGGCTGAAGTTTGGAACGTTCTTGGAACGATTGAAAAACGTTCGTACCCCGTTATAACGAACCATATTCGCAAAAAGCGGGAAGGTCTAAAATACAAAATATTTTTTTTTTATTATTCATACATATCATCAATATTACGTACATATTAATGGGGTAGGCAGAGAATACCGAGCGCCATACACGATTAATTCAAATTAAGATAAAAGCCACAATTTGATTTCATAAACATAAACATATGAATACAGAGATACATTCCATCATGTTATGTACCTGTTATTGGGGTAGGCAGATAAAACCGAGCGCCATACACGATTAATTCAAATTTAGATAAAAGCCACAATTGGATTTCACAAACATAATCACATGAATACAGAGATACATTCCATCATGTTATGTACCTGTTATTGGGGTAGGCAGATAAAACCGAGCGCCATACACGATTAATTCAAATTTAGATAAAAGCCACAATTGGATTTCATAAACATAAACATATGAATACAGAGATACATTCCATCATGTTATGTACCTGTTATTGGGGTAGGCAGATAAAACCGAGCGCCATACACGATTAATTCAAATTTAGATAAAAGCCACAATTGGATTTCATAAACATAAATATATGAATACAGAGATACATTCCATCATGTTATGTACCTGTTATTGGGGTAGGCAGATAAAACCGAGCGCCATACACGATTAATTCAAATTTAGATAAAAGCCACAATTGGATTTCATAAACATAAACATATGAATACAGAGATACATTCCATCATGTTATGTACCTGTTATTGGGGTAGGCAGATAAAACCGAGCGCCATACACGATTAATTCAAATTTAGATAAAAGCCACAATTGGATTTCATAAACATAAATATATGAATACAGAGATACATTCCATTATGTTATGTACCTGTTATTGGGGTAGGCAGATAAAACCGAGCGCCATACACGATTAATTCAAATTTAGATAAAAGCCACAATTGGATTTCATAAACATAAACATATGAATACAGAGATACATTCCATCATGTTATGTACCTGTTATTGGGGTAGGCAGATAAAACCGAGCGCCATACACGATTAATTCAAATTTAGATAAAAGCCACAATTGGATTTCACAAACATAATCACATGAATACAGAGATACATTCCATCATGTTATGTACCTGTTATTGGGGTAGGCAGATAAAACCGAGCGCCATACACGATTAATTCAAATTTAGATAAAAGCCACAATTGGATTTCATAAACATAAACATATGAATACAGAGATACATTCCATCATGTTATGTACCTGTTATTGGGGTAGGCAGATAAAACCGAGCGCCATACACGATTAATTAAAATTTAGATAAAAGCCACAATTGGATTTCATAAACATAAATATATGAATACAGAGATACATTCCATCATGTTATGTACCTGTTATTGGGGTAGGCAGATAAAACCGAGCGCCATACACGATTAATTCAAATTTAGATAAAAGCCACAATTGGATTTCATAAACATAAACATATGAATACAGAGATACAATCCATCATGTTATGTACCTGTTATTGGGGTAGGCAGATAAAACCGAGCGCCATACACGATTAATTCAAATTTAGATAAAAGCCACAATTGGATTTCATAAACATAAACATATGAATACAGAGATACATTCCATCATGTTATGTACCTGTTATTGGGGTAGGCAGATAAAACCGAGCGCCATACACGATTAATTCAAATTTAGATAAAAGCCACAATTAGATTTCACAAACATAATCACATGAATACAGAGATACATTCCATCATGTTATGTACCTGTTATTGGGGTAGGCAGATAAAACCGAGCGCCATACACGATTAATTCAAATTTAGATAAAAGCCACAATTGGATTTCATAAACATAAACATATGAATACAGAGATACATTCCATCATGTTATGTACCTGTTATTGGGGTAGGCAGATAAAACCGAGCGCCATACACGATTAATTCAAATTTAGATAAAAGCCACAATTGGATTTCATAAACATAAACATATGAATACAGAGATACATTCCATCATGTTATGTACCTGTTATTGGGGTAGGCAGATAAAACCGAGCGCCATACACGATTAATTCAAATTTAGATAAAAGCCACAATTGGATTTCATAAACATAAACATATGAATACAGAGATACATTCCATCATGTTATGTACCTGTTATTGGGGTAGGCAGATAAAACCGAGCGCCATACACGATTAATTCAAATTTAGATAAAAGCCACAATTGGATTTCATAAACATAAACATATGAATTCAGAGATACATTCCATCATGTTATGTACCTGTTATTGGGGTAGGCAGATAAAACCGAGCGCCATACACGATTAATTCAAATTTAGATAAAAGCCACAATTGGATTTCACAAACATAATCACATGAATACAGAGATACATTCCATCATGTTATGTACCTGTTATTGGGGTAGGCAGATAAAACCGAGCGCCATACACGATTTATTCAAATTTAGATAAAAGCCACAATTGGATTTCATAAACATAAACATATGAATACAGAGATACATTCCATCATGTTATGTACCTGTTATTGGGGTAGGCAGATAAAACCGAGCGCCATACACGATTTATTCAAATTTAGATAAAAGCCACAATTGGATTTCACAAACATAATCACATGAATACAGAGATACATTCCATCATGTTATGTACCTGTTATTGGGGTAGGCAGATAAAACCGAGCGCCATACACGATTAATTCAAATTTAGATAAAAGCCACAATTGGATTTCATAAACATAAACATATGAATACAGAGATAAATTCCATCATGTTATGTACCTGTTATTGGGGTAGGCAGATAAAACCGAGCGCCATACACGATTAATTCAAATTTAGATAAAAGCCACAATTGGATTTCATAAACATAAACATATAAATACAGAGAAACATTCCATCATCTTATGTACCTGTTATTAGGGTAGGCAGATAAAACCGAGCGCCATACACGATTAATTCAAATTTAGATAAAAGTCACAATTGGATTTCATAAACATGAACACATGAATACAGAGGTACATTCCATCATGTTTTGTACCTGTTATTGGGGTAGGCAGAGAAAACTGAGCGCCATATACGATTAATTCAAATTTATACAAAAATGCATAGGATACCTAACACAAACACAGACACATACATAAATAAGTTGCATCATGGTATGTACCTATTAGTTTTTTGTCGGTATCCATAACTACATATTTTTTTCATACGATATGTGATACCATACATCGGTGCATAGAACGAAAATTTCCGTCAATCATTTCTTCTGTGGCCAACTTAGTCCCACGAGATTTTTGACGTGCGGTAAAAAAATTGATAGATACATTCATAGTTCATTTACTGAAAAAATATTTTTTGTCGGAATCCATAACTACCTACATATTTTTTTCATACTATATGTGATACCATACATCGGTGCATAGAACGAAAAATTCCGTCAATCATTTCTTCTGTGGCCAACTTAGTCCCACGAGATTTTTGACGAGCGGTTAAAAAATTGATAGATACATTCATAGGTCATTTACTGCAAAAATATTTTTTGTCGGAATCCATAACTACATATTTTTTTCATACTATATGTGATACCATACATCGGTGCATAGAACGAAAATTTCCGTCAATCATTTCTTGTGTGGCCAACTTAGTCCCACGAGATTTTAGACGAGCGGTAAAAAAATTGATAGATACATTCATAGGTCATTTACTGAAAAAATATTTTTTGTCGGAATCCATAACTACATATTTTTTTCATACTATATGTGATACCATACATCGGTGCATAGAACGAAAAATTCCGTCAATCATTTCTTCTGTGGCCAACTTAGTCCCACAAAATTTTTGACGAGCGGTTTAAAAATTGATAGATATATGCATAGGTCATTTACTGTAAAAATATTTGTTGTCGGAATCCATAACTACATATTTTTTTCATACTATATGTGATACCATACATCGGTGCATAGAACGAAAATTTCCGTCAATCATTTATTCTGTGGCCAACTTAGTCCCACGAGATTTTTGACGAGCGGTTAAAAAATTGATAGATATATGCATAGTTCATTTACTGTAAAAATATTTTTTGTCGGAATCCATAACTACATATTTTTTTCATACTATATGTGATACCATACATCGGTGAATAGAACGAAAATTTCCGTCAATCATTTCTTCTGTGGCCAACTTAGTCCCTCGAGATTTTTGACGACCGGTTAAAAAATTGATAGATACATTCATAAGTCATTTACTGAAAAAATATTTTTTGTCGGAATCTATAACTACATATTTTTTTCATACTATATATGATACCATACATCGGTGAATATGAAAAAAATTTCCGTCAATCATTTCTTCTGTGGCCAACTTAGTCCCACGAGATTTTTGACGAGCGGTTAAAAAATTGATAGATACATTCATAGGTCATTTAATGAAAAAATATTTTTTGTCGGAATCCATTACTACATTTTTTTTTCATACTAAATGTGATACCATACATCGGTGCATAGAACGAAAAATTCCGTCAATCATTTCTTCTGTGGCCAACTTAGTCCCACAAGATTTTTGACGAGCGGTTAAAAAATTGATAGATACATTTATAGGTCATTTACTGTAAAAATATTTTTTGTCGGAATCCATAACTACATATTTTTTTCATACTATATGTGATACCATACATCGGTGCATAGAACGAAAAATTCCGTCAATCATTTCTTCTGTGGCCAACTTAGTCCCACGAGATTTTTGACGAGCGGTTAAAAAATTGATAGATATATGCATAGGTCATTTACTGTAAAAATATTTTTTGTCGGAATCCATAACTACATATTTTTTTCATACTATATGTGATACCATACATCGGTGCATAGAACGAAAATTTCCGTCAATCATTTCTTCTGTGGCCAACTTAGTCCCACAAGATTTTTGACGAGCGGTTAAAAAATTGATAGATACATTCATAGGTCATTTACTGTAAAAATATTTTTTGTCGGAATCTATAACTACATATTTTTTTCATACTATATGTGATACCATACATCGGTGAATAGAACGAAAATTTCCGTCAATCATTTCTTCTGTGGCCAACTTAGTCCCACGAGATTTTTGACGAGCGGTAAAAAAATTGATAGATACATTCATAGGTCATTTACTGAAAAAATATTTTTTGTCGGAATCCATAACTACATATTTTTTTCATACTATATGTGATACCATACATCAGTGCATAGAACGAAAATTTCCGTCAATCATTTCTTCTGTGGCCAACTTAGTCCCACGAGATGTTTGACGAGCGGTTAAAAAATTGATAGATATATGCATAGTTCATTTACTGTAAAAATGTTTTTTTTTGTCGAAATCCATAACTACATATTTTTTTCATACTATATGTGATACCATACATCGGTGCATAGAACGAAAAATTCCGTCAATCATTTCTTCTGTGGCCAACTTAGTCCCACGAGATTTTTGACGAGCGGTAAAAAAATTGATAGATTCATTCATAGGTCATTTACTGTAAAAATATTTTTTGTCGGAATCCATAACTACATTTTTTTTTCATACTAAATGTGATACCATACATCGGTGCATAGAACGAAAAATTCCGTCAATCATTTCTTCTGTGGCCAACTTAGTCCCACGAGATTTTTGACGAGCGGTTAAAAAATTGATAGATATATGCATAGGTCATTTACTGTAAAAATATTTTTTGTCGGAATCCATAACTACATATTTTTTTCATACTATATGTGATACCATACATCGGTGCATAGAACGAAAAATTCCGTCAATCATTTCTTCTGTGGCCAACTTAGTCCCACAAGATTTTTGACGAGCGGTTAAAAAATTGATAGATACATTCATAGGTCATTTACTGTAAAAATATTTTTTGTCGGAATCCATAACTACATATTTTTTTCATACTATATGTGATACCATACATCGGTGCATAAAACGAAAATTTCCGTCAATCATTTCTTCTGTGGCCAACTTAGTCCCACAACATTTTTGACGAGCGGTAAAAAAATTGATAGATTCATTCATAGGTCATTTACTGTAAAAATATTTTTTGTCGGAATCCATAACTACATTTTTTTTTCATACTAAATGTGATACCATACATCGGTGCATAGATCGAAAAATTCCGTCAATCATTTCTTCTGTGGCCAACTTAGTCCCACAAGATTTTTGACGAGCGGTTAAAAAATTGATAGATATATGCATAGTTCATTTACTGTAAAAATATTTTTTGTCGGAATCCATAACTACATATTTTTTTCATACTAAATGTGATACCATACATCGGTGCATAGAACGAAAAATTCCGTCAATCATTTCTTCTGTGGCCAACTTAGTCCCACAAGATTTTTGACGAGCGGTTACAAAATTGATAGATACATTTATAGGTCATTTACTGAAAAAATATTTTTTGTCGGAATCCATAACTACATATTTTTTTCATACTATATGTGATACCATATATCGGTGCATAGAACGAAAATTTCCGTCAATCATTTCTTCTGTGGCCAACTTAGTCCCACAAGATTTTTGACGAGCGGTAAAAAAATTGATAGACACATTCAAAGGTCATTTACTGTAAAAATATTTTTTGTCGGAATCCATAACTACATTTTTTTTTCATACTAAATGTGATACCATACATCAGTGCATAGAACGAAAATTTCCGTCAATCATTTCTTCTGTGGCCAACTTAGTCCCACGAGATGTTTGACGAGCGGTTAAAA
Source organism: Molanna angustata (assembly GCA_963576475.1). Classification (NCBI taxonomy): domain Eukaryota; kingdom Metazoa; phylum Arthropoda; class Insecta; order Trichoptera; family Molannidae; genus Molanna; species Molanna angustata. The sequence continues at coordinate 10,565,587 of OY754976.1, read as the reverse complement.
AATTGATAGATATATGCATAGTTCATTTACTGTAAAAATATTTTTTGTCGGAATCCATAACTACATTTTTTTTTCATACTAAATGTGATACCATACATCGGTGCATAGATCGAAAAATTCCGTCAATCATTTCTTCTGTGGCCAACTTAGTCCCACAAGATTTTTGACGAGCGGTTAAAAAATTGATAGATATAAGCATAGGTCATTTACTGTAAAAATATTTTTTGTCGGAATCCATAACTACATATTTTTTTCATACTAAATGTGATACCATACATCGGTGCATAGAACGAAAAATTCCGTCAATCATTTCTTCTGTGGCCAACTTAGTCCCACAAGATTTTTGACGAGCGGTTACAAAATTGATAGACACATTCATAGGTCATTTACTGTAAAAATATTTTTTGTCGGAATCCATAACTACATATTTTTTTCATACTATATGTGATACCATACATCGGTGCATAGAACGAAAAATTCCGTCAATCATTTCTTCTGTGGCCAACTTAGTCCCACAAGATTTTTGACGAGCGGTAAAAAAATTGATAGACACATTCAAAGGTCATTTACTGTAAAAATATTTTTTGTCGGAATCCATAACTACATTTTTTTTTCATACTAAATGTGATACCATACATCGGTGCATAGAACGAAAAATTCCGTCAATCATTTCTTCTGTGGCCAACTTAGTCCCACAAGATATTTGACGAGCGGTTGAAAAATTGATAGATATATGCATAGGTCATTTACTGTAAAAATATTTTTTGTCGGAATCCATAACTACATATTTTTTTCATACTAAATGTGATACCAAACATCGGTGCATAGAACGAAAAATTCCGTCAATCATTTCTTCTGTGGCCAACTTAGTCCCACAAGATTTTTGACGAGCGGTTACAAAATTGATAGATACATTTATAGGTCATTTACTGAAAAAATATTTTTTGTCGGAATCCATAACTACATTTTTTTTTCATACTAAATGTGATACCATACATCGGTGCATAGAACGAAAAATTCCGTCAATCATTTCTTCTGTGGCCAACTTAGTCCCACAAGATTTTTGACGAGCGGTAAAAAAATTGATAGATATATGCATAGGTCATTTACTGTAAAAATATTTTTTGTCGGAATCCATAACTACATTTTTTTTTCATACTAAATGTGATACCATACATCGGTGCATAGAACGAAAAATTCCGTCAATCATTTCTTCTGTGGCCAACTTAGTCCCACAAGATTTTTGACGAGCGGTAAAAAAATTGATAGATTCATTCATTGGTCATTTACTGTAAAAATATTTTTTGTCGGAATCCATAACTACATTTTTTTTTCATACTAAATGTGATACCATACATCGGTGCATAGAACGAAAAATTCCGTCAATCATTTCTTCTGTGGCCAACTTAGTCCCAGGAGATTTTTGACGAGCGGTTAAAAAATTGATAGATATATGCATAGGTCATTTACTGTAAAAATATTTTTTGTCGGAATCCATAACTACATATTTTTTTCATACTATATGTGATACCATACATCGGTGCATAGAACGAAAAATTCCGTCAATCATTTCTTCTGTGGCCAACTTAGTCCCACGAGATTTTTGACGAGCGGTTAAAAAATTGATAGATATATGCATAGGTCATTTACTGTAAAAATATTTTTTGTCGGAATCCATAACTACATATTTTTTTCATACTATATGTGATACCATACATCGGTGCATAGAACGAAAATTTCCGTCAATCATTTCTTCTGTGGCCAACTTAGTCCCACAAGATTTTTGACGAGCGGTTAAAAAATTGATAGATACATTCATAGGTCATTTACTGTAAAAATATTTTTTGTCGGAATCTATAACTACATATTTTTTTCATACTATATGTGATACCATACATCGGTGAATAGAACGAAAATTTCCGTCAATCATTTCTTCTGTGGCCAACTTAGTCCCACGAGATTTTTGACGAGCGGTAAAAAAATTGATAGATACATTCATAGGTCATTTACTGAAAAAATATTTTTTGTCGGAATCCATAACTACATATTTTTTTCATACTATATGTGATACCATACATCAGTGCATAGAACGAAAATTTCCGTCAATCATTTCTTCTGTGGCCAACTTAGTCCCACGAGATGTTTGACGAGCGGTTAAAAAATTGATAGATATATGCATAGTTCATTTACTGTAAAAATGTTTTTTTTTGTCGGAATCCATAACTACATATTTTTTTCATACTATATGTGATACCATACATCGGTGCATAGAACGAAAAATTCCGTCAATCATTTCTTCTGTGGCCAACTTAGTCCCACGAGATTTTTGACGAGCGGTAAAAAAATTGATAGATTCATTCATAGGTCATTTACTGTAAAAATATTTTTTGTCGGAATCCATAACTACATTTTTTTTTCATACTAAATGTGATACCATACATCGGTGCATAGAACGAAAAATTCCGTCAATCATTTCTTCTGTGGCCAACTTAGTCCCACGAGATTTTTGACGAGCGGTTAAAAAATTGATAGATATATGCATAGGTCATTTACTGTAAAAATATTTTTTGTCGGAATCCATAACTACATATTTTTTTCATACTATATGTGATACCATACATCGGTGCATAGAACGAAAAATTCCGTCAATCATTTCTTCTGTGGCCAACTTAGTCCCACAAGATTTTTGACGAGCGGTTAAAAAATTGATAGATACATTCATAGGTCATTTACTGTAAAAATATTTTTTGTCGGAATCCATAACTACATATTTTTTTCATACTATATGTGATACCATACATCGGTGCATAAAACGAAAATTTCCGTCAATCATTTCTTCTGTGGCCAACTTAGTCCCACAAGATTTTTGACGAGCGGTAAAAAAATTGATAGATTCATTCATAGGTCATTTACTGTAAAAATATTTTTTGTCGGAATCCATAACTACATTTTTTTTTCATACTAAATGTGATACCATACATCGGTGCATAGATCGAAAAATTCCGTCAATCATTTCTTCTGTGGCCAACTTAGTCCCACAAGATTTTTGACGAGCGGTTAAAAAATTGATAGATATATGCATAGTTCATTTACTGTAAAAATATTTTTTGTCGGAATCCATAACTACATATTTTTTTCATACTAAATGTGATACCATACATCGGTGCATAGAACGAAAAATTCCGTCAATCATTTCTTCTGTGGCCAACTTAGTCCCACAAGATTTTTGACGAGCGGTTACAAAATTGATAGATACATTTATAGGTCATTTACTGAAAAAATATTTTTTGTCGGAATCCATAACTACATATTTTTTTCATACTATATGTGATACCATATATCGGTGCATAGAACGAAAATTTCCGTCAATCATTTCTTCTGTGGCCAACTTAGTCCCACAAGATTTTTGACGAGCGGTAAAAAAATTGATAGACACATTCAAAGGTCATTTACTGTAAAAATATTTTTTGTCGGAATCCATAACTACATTTTTTTTTCATACTAAATGTGATACCATACATCAGTGCATAGAACGAAAATTTCCGTCAATCATTTCTTCTGTGGCCAACTTAGTCCCACGAGATGTTTGACGAGCGGTTAAAAAATTGATAGATATATGCATAGTTCATTTACTGTAAAAATATTTTTTGTCGGAATCCATAACTACATTTTTTTTTCATACTAAATGTGATACCATACATCGGTGCATAGATCGAAAAATTCCGTCAATCATTTCTTCTGTGGCCAACTTAGTCCCACAAGATTTTTGACGAGCGGTTAAAAAATTGATAGATATAAGCATAGGTCATTTACTGTAAAAATATTTTTTGTCGGAATCCATAACTACATATTTTTTTCATACTAAATGTGATACCATACATCGGTGCATAGAACGAAAAATTCCGTCAATCATTTCTTCTGTGGCCAACTTAGTCCCACAAGATTTTTGACGAGCGGTTACAAAATTGATAGACACATTCATAGGTCATTTACTGTAAAAATATTTTTTGTCGGAATCCATAACTACATATTTTTTTCATACTAAATGTGATACCAAACATCGGTGCATAGAACGAAAAATTCCGTCAATCATTTCTTCTGTGGCCAACTTAGTCCCACAAGATTTTTGACGAGCGGTTACAAAATTGATAGATACATTTATAGGTCATTTACTGAAAAAATATTTTTTGTCGGAATCCATAACTACATTTTTTTTTCATACTAAATGTGATACCATACATCGGTGCATAGAACGAAAAATTCCGTCAATCATTTCTTCTGTGGCCAACTTAGTCCCACAAGATTTTTGACGAGCGGTAAAAAAATTGATAGATTCATTCATTGGTCATTTACTGTAAAAATATTTTTTGTCGGAATCCATAACTACATTTTTTTTTCATACTAAATGTGATACCATACATCGGTGCATAGAACGAAAAATTCCGTCAATCATTTCTTCTGTGGCCAACTTAGTCCCAGGAGATTTTTGACGAGCGGTTAAAAAATTGATAGATATATGCATAGGTCATTTACTGTAAAAATATTTTTTGTCGGAATCCATAACTACATATTTTTTTCATACTATATGTGATACCATACATCGGTGCATAGAACGAAAAATTCCGTCAATCATTTCTTCTGTGGCCAACTTAGTCCTACAAGATTTTTGACGAGCGGTTAAAAAATTGATAGATACATTCATAGGTCATTTACTGTAAAAATATTTTTTGTCGGAATCCATAACTACATATTTTTTTCATACTATATGTGATACCATACATCGGTGCATAAAACGAAAATTTCCGTCAATCATTTCTTCTGTGGCCAACTTAGTCCCACAAGATTTTTGACGAGCGGTAAAAAAATTGATAGATTCATTCATAGGTCATTTACTGTAAAAATATTTTTTGTCGGAATCCATAACTACATTTTTTTTTCATACTAAATGTGATACCATACATCTGTGCATAGATCGAAAAATTCCGTCAATCATTTCTTCTGTGGCCAACTTAGTCCCACAAGATTTTTGACGAGCGGTTAAAAAATTGATAGATATATGCATAGTTCATTTACTGTAAAAATATTTTTTGTCGGAATCCATAACTACATATTTTTTTCATACTAAATGTGATACCATACATCGGTGCATAGAACGAAAAATTCCGTCAATCATTTCTTCTGTGGCCAACTTAGTCCCACAAGATTTTTGACGAGCGGTTACAAAATTGATAGATACATTTATAGGTCATTTACTGAAAAAATATTTTTTGTCGGAATCCATAACTACATATTTTTTTCATACTATATGTGATACCATACATCGGTGCATAGAACGAAAAATTCCGTCAATCATTTCTTCTGTGGCCAACTTAGTCCCACAAGATTTTTGACGAGCGGTAAAAAAATTGATAGACACATTCAAAGGTCATTTACTGTAAAAATATTTTTTGTCGGAATCCATAACTACATTTTTTTTTCATACTAAATGTGATACCATACATCGGTGCATAGAACGAAAAATTCCGTCAATCATTTCTTCTGTGGCCAACTTAGTCCCACAAGATTTTTGACGAGCGGTTAAAAAATTGATAGATATATGCATAGGTCATTTACTGTTAAAATATTTTTTGTCGGAATCCATAACTACATATTTTTTTCATACTAAATGTGATACCATACATCGGTGCATAGAACGAAAAATTCCGTCAATCATTTCTTCTGTGGCCAACTTAGTCCCACAAGATTTTTGACGAGCGGTTACAAAATTGATAGATACATTTATAGGTCATTTACTGAAAAAATATTTTTTGTCGGAATCCATAACTACATATTTTTTTCATACTATATGTGATACCATATATCGGTGCATAGAACGAAAATTTCCGTCAATCATTTCTTCTGTGGCCAACTTAGTCCCACAAGATTTTTGACGAGCGGTAAAAAAATTGATAGATACATTCATAGGTCATTTACTGTTAAAATATTTTTTGTCGGAATCCATAACTACATTTTTTTTTCATACTAAATGTGATACCATACATCGGTGCATAGAACGAAAAATTCCGTCAATCATTTCTTCTGTGGCCAACTTAGTCCCACGAGATTTTTGACGAGCGGTTAAAAAATTGATAGATATATGCATAGGTCATTTACTGTAAAAATATTTTCTGTCGGAATCCATAACTACATATTTTTTTCATACTATATGTGATACCATACATCGGTGCATAGAACGAAAAATTCCGTCAATCATTTCTTCTGTGGCCAACTTAGTCCCACAAGATTTTTGACGAGCGGTTAAAAAATTGATAGATACATTCATAGGTCATTTACTGTAAAAATATTTTTTGTCGGAATCCATAACTACATATTTTTTTCATACTATATGTGATACCATACATCGGTGCATAGAACGAAAAATTCCGTCAAACATTTCTTCTGTGGCCAACTTAGTCCCACAAGATTTTTGACGAGCGGTTAAAAAATTGATAGATATATGCATAGGTCATTTACTGTAAAAATATTTTTTGTCGGAATCCATAACTACATATTTTTTTCATACTAAATGTGATACCATACATCGGTGCATAGAACGAAAAATTCCGTCAATCATTTCTTCTGTGGCCAACTTAGTCCCACAAGATTTTTGACGAGCGGTTACAAAATTGATAGATACATTTATAGGTCATTTACTGAAAAAATATTTTTTGTCGGAATCCATAACTACATATTTTTTTCATACTATATGTGATACCATATATCGGTGCATAGAACGAAAATTTCCGTCAATCATTTCTTCTGTGGCCAACTTAGTCCCACAAGATTTTTGACGAGCGGTAAAAAAATTGATAGACACATTCATAGGTCATTTACTGTAAAAATATTTTTTGTCGGAATCCATAACTACATATTTTTTTCATACTATATGTGATACCATACATCGGTGAATATGAAGAAAATTTTCGTCAATCATTTCTTCTGTGGCCAACCTAGTCCCACGAGATTTTTGACGAGCGGTAAAAAATTGATAGGCACATTCATAGGTCATTTACTGAAAAAATATTTTTTGTCGGAATCCATAACTACATGTTTTTTCATACTATATGTGATACCATACATCGGTGAATATGAAGAAAATTTCCGTCAATCATTTCTTCTGTGGCCAACCTATTCCCACGAGATTTTTGACGAGCGGTAAAAAAATTGATAGACACATTCATAGGTCATTTACTGAAAAAATATTTTTTGTCGGAATCCATAACTACATATTTTTTTCATACTATATGTGATACCATATATCGGTGAATATGAAGAAAATTTTCGTATATCATTTCTTCTGTGGCCAACCTAGTCCCACGAGATTTTTGACGAGCGGTAAAAAAATTGATAGACACATTCATAGGTCATTTACTGAAAAAATATTTTTTGTCGGAATCCATAACTACATATTTTTTTCATACTATATGTGATACCATACATCGGTGCATAGAACGAAAATTTCGGTCAATAATTTCTTCTGTGGCCAACCTAGTCCCACGAGATTTTTGACGAGCTGTAAAAAAAATGATAGACACATTCATAAGTCATTAACAGAAAAAATATTTTTTGTCGAAATTCATAACTACATATTTTTTTCATACTATATGTGATACCATACATCAGTGAATATGAAGAAAATTTCCGTCAATCATTTCTTCTGTGGCCAACCTAGTCCCACGAGATTTTTGACGAGCGGTAAAAAAATTGATAGACACATTCATTCTTCATTTACTGAAAAAATATTTTTTGTCGGAATCCAAAACTACATATTTTTTTAATACTATATGTGATACCATACATCGGTGCATAGAACAAAAATTTCCGTCAATCATTTCTTCTGTGGCCAACCTAGTCCCACGATATTTTTGACGAGCGGTAAAAAAATTGATAGACACATTCATAGGTCATTTACTGAAAAAATATTTTTTGTCGGAATCCATAACTACATATTTTTTTCATACTATATGTGATACCATACATCGGTGCATAGAACGAAAATTTCCGTCAATCTTTTCTTCTGTGGCCAACCTAGTCCCACGAGATTTTTGACGAGCGGTAAAAAAATTGATAGACACATTCATAGGTCATTTACTGAAAAAATATTTTTTGTCGGAATCCATAACTACATATTTTTTTCTTACTATATGTGATACCATACATCGGTGCATAGAACGAAAATTTCCGTCAATCAATTCTTCTGTGGCAAACTTAGTCCCACGACATTTTTGACGAGCGTGATTATTTTACACGTTGCAACTAAAATAATAGATAGTAAGTATATTATGTAATAGTAATATTATAATATTTATTGGTGTGCAAGTTCTTATTTGTCTAAGTAATCTAAGGTGTCAGTACTTGTTTTATTTACTTATGCGGTGATAGTAAATATGCCACATTCCGAAAATGAAAGTATTGATACATACATCATCATTTTATTATCAAGCAAGTATAAAAAAATATTAGAATCCTATTCTTGCAGTAAATACCTATCATAATGCCGTGTTTGTCTCTTGCAAGTTAATGTTTTTGAAACGGCATTGAAATATTCAAAGGATTGATTCCGTAGGACTGAGTTTTTTATTTTTGCATCTTATTCTATGTAGGTGCATGGTCGCAGGAGCAAATTCTGTTGTTCCTGGAAACATTGCAAGTTGAGCTAATTATTTGGAACCCAAATGAAAGTGGTCACAAGGACGAGAAGAAAATTAATGATGCTTGGGTGTGTATCCAGGACACCTTAGATATATCCGTAGGAGAATTGAAGAAAAAAAAAGATTCACTTTTTGCTACATACAGGGGCTACTGTAGAAAAAAAGAAGCTTCAATAAAATCTTCAATAAATCCATTTCTTTTTCATTTTCTTCGAGTGATAAATACTAACGTAGTTATAATACGCGAGAGTGCACATTGCACCGGCAGCTGCCACTTGTAGATGTTAACTCGGTAGGTACTGTTTTTATTTTACAAATACCAACAGATCACAATGTAAACAAACAATTCTTACCTATCCACTTTAAATAATATTTGGATAGAAATTATAAAAATGGAATACCCATTTGTGTTACAGTTATTATTTATATACGACGTTGTGAATTCCTTTTTATGAAGTTTTTAAATTTTACTTTACTATCTTGAAACCATCGACGAGACGGCTACGGGCTTCGAAAGCGTTCGGATATTCAGTTCAGGTATAACCACAGAGTAGGTATTGTATTACTATTGTATACCAATGATTTATGATACCAACATTTTTTTTATTTTTACATCACCTACTTCTCGGGCAACTAACAGATTTCTACTATGTCAAATATTAATATAACACCCTCCCAATTACAAGTTGCCACATTACAGAGACTTGTGATATTTATGGTCTCATAAGAGACTGAATATATAATTAATAACTGTCTCCACCGGAAATCGAACCCGGCACTTTTGGATTTGTAGTCAGATACCTAACCTACTAAGCCACGACGGCCGATGCTTTTTATTTTTTATATTTTACTATTTTTGTTTTAAGTACCTACCTATACATTTTCAAAACTCAAAAAAAAAAACATTTGTTTTAAGTACCTACCAATTTCAAATTTCAAAACTTTCAAATTTTTTTATACATTTTCAAATTTCAAAACTAAAAAAACTCAAAACGCACCTTTTTCGCAAATCTTACCAGAGCCGATATGATACAACGTAATCATTTTTTCAGCGCCCTTGAGGTGAGATATTCACAAAAACGGCGCTGTATAAATTATCCAAATTTATTATTTATTTTCGCAACTCTCACCACCACCCGCTCTCCGTTCTGTTATGGGGCTGATGGATGTTATTTTTATTTGAGTCATACATACATATTATTTTCCTATTCTAGGATATTTATTGTCGTTCCAATGCAATTATCGAATAAAAATTTAAACATTAAAAACTGCAAGACCGCAAGAGTCTACAAGCACAGTCTTGGTCTTGAACTTGCATTTCTGGTCTTGGTCTTGTTCTTGTAGTGAATAATATTGTCTAAGTCTTGCAAATCTCGCATGACCAAGACTAATACTGCAAGACTTTTGAGAAGAGCGAAAGACGAACAAAATGCAAGATTCAAGTCGAGAATGTATAATTAGAACAAGTATATGAATATTTATACTTAGGAAGCATAAATATTTTAAAGGATTTTTAATTATAAATTAAAATGAATATTAATACTTTGGAACCACAAAAATAAAAAAAATGCCCTAAGGCGGTTTGGCCACAAAGAATGAATGAGTGATGACCGTCTGACAAAAAAAACATAAGGCTGATAAAAGAGGAACGAAAAGTAGAGGTCGGCCAAGGAAAAGTTTGCACGATCACATAAATGGAATTTTGAAAGATGAAATTATAGGTATTAGAGGTAAAAATAATAGAAGAGTGCGTATAAGCGTTAAATGTATGTAAAGAGGGATGAGTCTACGAATTAATATTTTCCTGAGCAGATTGCAAACCCTCCCCAACGCTACGTAGTTCACTTTTTCTGAAGAGTATGATAGACCCAAATCCTAATAGCTGGTGTCCCCTACGTAGCCATGTTAAAAAAAGTATGGTAATCGGATCCCTCTGCCTTCCCAAATAGGGAAATGTACAAAGACATAATAATTATTCTTCAAAAAAAATATTATAGTACGCAGTCTCGTATGCTATAAGCTATAAGTATTCAGAAATATTTGTTTCGGGTAACTAAAACCATTATTATTATTTTTGTTTTCGTCTAGTTTCAATACGTAAGTACCTGTTCTAATCTTTCACTAAAGGCATCGTATAATGGGCTTTTATGAGTGGTTCTCTCAGCGTGGCGAAAGAATTATTGTTTAGTGCAGTGGTCGCAAACTCAACGGTGCGATGCGGCCGTAGGCTTCGTGACGACCGACAACCTTTTTTAATTGTGTCAGCTGCTGTTCGTCCATAAATATTATTTTTAATAAAGTATAGCATAAAAATCTAATGAACTCAGTTACTTAAAACATCTGCAAACATTACAGAATTTATTCAGGCTTATTTTATTTTATTGGGGACACTGACAATGACATTGACAATGGCATACAAGAAAGTATATCTTAGAAATTTTATATATTGTCAATATCCTAAACACGACATGCAAAGTTCATCAATAATTCACACAAACATATTAAAGAATCCGAGTTAATTTTTTTTAAATAAAAACGTTTAAAGAAGACATAATTATACAAAACCTATACAAAGTTAACACATAGAAGCACATATATATGTAACAATAAAAAATAATGAAATAAACCTATACTATAAACAACACATCAACAGCAATTATTCTCCTCTCCACTCAGAATCAAGAGCATTGTTTTAAAAAAAAAAAAAACTATTTTGTGTTACAGAAGATGTCAACAACTATGTTGGAGTTGCTGTGACTATTTAATTGTTAATACGACACATGCGAAACAATGGATTAAAATATATATTATGTTAGATTTACAGAACCCTATGTGAAATATATTTGGATTTCTTTGTGATTTAATATTGACGTTATATTTCAATTACATATTTTCAGCGTTCTATTATGGTTTTTGAGATACATGGAAAAATAAAATAAAAATTTAGAACTTGATATCCCCTGATCGGGAAGAAATTTCGAAATTCTGAGTGTAAAAGTTTTTAAGGCCTAAACTTTTTTATATTTCTGAAATTTTGGGCTCTGTGCATGAATCGGTTCAATCGGATCCGATCATGTGTGCATGTATGTGTATGTGAGGGTGTGTATGAGTGTGTGTATGAAGGTGTGTGTATGAATGTTTTTGGCTTGTTAACTGTTATTTGTTTATATATTATGTTGATGGAATGCTTTTTTGGCTCTAGCACTGTAAAAATAATATTGTAACATTAAACTGTTAATGAGCATAATGTTCTTAATGTTCTACTCCGAATTCTTAGTTATTTGTTTTTGTAAACTACATATATACATCATTTACATATATCCGACAGATTACAATAAATAAAGAAATGTATTTTGATTTACATATTTTTACATACATACATATACATATACCATCACGCCATGTCCCTCGCGGGGTAGGCAGAGAGAACAGAACGCAACACTATTCTATCTTGACATACATTCACCGCCTCGTCAACATTTATGCTACGTCTCATGCATGTTCTTCTATTGTTCAGACTTCTAACATTTCCTTCTTTCAGGATATCGTTCACATGGTCGTGCCATCCTTTTCTTGGGCGCCCCCGACCTCTTTTTCCATTCCTGTCAGCCTTATATATTTTTTTCGTCTAGTGTTCTTCATTCATTCTTTCCACGTGACCAAACCATCTAAGTGTGTTAACTTTCATTCTAGTAACTATGTACATCTTTCTTCATCTTACATTCTTTCCTAGTGCCCTCATTTCTAACTCTATCATACATCGTTCTATTACAAATTCTTCTTAACGATCTCATTTCCAGTACATTTATACATATTTTTAAGCTTCATTTTAGTAATTATTACTAATTTTGAACAATTTTAAGCAATTTCTAAAGATAAAGGTTGTTTTGAAAAATAAAAGAAAAATAAAACAGATGAAAAAATAAAAAAAATCATATTTTGTGTTGCTTGCAATATACGTTGGGGACCCCTGACTACCTACAACATTGTTTACACCACTAGTTGCAGTGCGATGATATGTTGGGGGTGTTTATTTGGGCTGCTTTTAATACAAATTCTAACGGTGCAACGGCAACAGGTGCAAGGAATAATGGGGTACCAAAAATAAGTAAAACATTCACTAAAAAAATGGAGTAGCGTGAAATCTGCCTGCGACCATAATATTCATCAATCTCGAACTAACGATGTCGTATACGTCATATTAACACTTTCGCACGATTTTGAATCATTCAAGATTTTGACGAGTAGTATAGGAGAAATAACATAAAATTTTCATAAAAAGGTTGATGATAGAATAGCTTGAATATCAATTGAAATTGCCCAAATACTAAATATACATACATACATACCATCACGCCATATCCCTCACGGGGTAGGCACAGAGAACGCCACTTACTTCTATCTTGACATACATTCATCGCCTCTTCAACATTCATACATCGTTTTATACATGTTCGTCTGTTTGTCATGTTTCTAACATTTCCGTCTTTCAAAATACCGTTCACATGGACGTGCCATCCCTTCCTTGGGCGGCCCCGACCTCTTATTCCTAAATAATGCCATCATATTTCAATACTAAATATCCAAAAATAATTCTGAGAAATAATATTCAATAATATACCTACACGCTATACAAACTGGTTCGAGGATTGTCTTTGCAATGCATCTTAATATAAGACAAATAAACATTTCTCTTTTATATTTAATTTTAGAGGAGAAAACTTGTTTTTATATTTCATTTGATTTGTGACTCAAGTCAAATATTATAATATTGTTATACCTATACTTACTGAGTATGTACGATGGTCCAGACCATTGAACAAACTTTAATGTTAAACTGCTACATGTCATAGCAAATTGACAACAACGGGTGTGCATATTATGATAAATATAATAATGCTAGAATAATGTCAAAATTTACTTTATCGGTTTATACTTTTATATTAAGATATATGTATGTATGTAACTATGTAAATATTGTAATTTGTTGTGTTGTGATGTCTGGTGTCCGCTCTAATATTTGTTTGTAAATGACACAATAATTATGTAAAACCAAAATGTTAAATATTTGGTTTGGTAAAATTGTAAACTGCTAGCCCTTGAACAGGGTTACCTAGTTGGGCAGCAGTAATCTTAATAATAGTCGTTTTTTATAAAGGTAAAGAAAAAGTTATATTTATGTGTTGAATTTTTATGTTGAATCATCGTTATCAGAAAGTAGGTAATACATAATATGTATAAACGTTGATGGAGCGTCGATTTCAAGAAGGGCTTTTTAACCTAGAGCACAAGGCGCTCAAAACCGTAGATCCGGACCTGGTTACTGTCATTTTTTGCGTTTGAAAATTTGTTTAAGACGAAAGGGCTCATTGTGTCACATTCTCTCACAAAAAGCAGACACTTCTTTTGAATACAGTAAAAAATGCTAAAAAGTATGTCAAACCTTAAAAAAATCTATATTGACCGTGCTACATATATTAGTGAAGACAATAAACATTCTGAAATTATGCGAATGTGATTTATAATCTAAACCTGAAAAGCATCTTCTGGAAAAGGTATGTCACGTTTGTTATATATTATTTCAATTTGTTTTGCTTTTATTAAGTTTTGATGTATATTAAACAATATTAGAAATGTTACAATAAATTAAATTAAGAAAGTAAATTCTAGTAGTAAAGTATAATAATAATAATAATAATAAATGTGTATTTTAGAAACCACCAGGTTAATAATATACATAAATTTTAAATTTTGTACATTATTTAGTAAGTTATTTTTTATATGTTTTTACATCAAAATAAATGTTTCTAATAGTACTACTAGTTGTATGAAAAATGATTCCTTGTCTGCTTTTTGTTTGTTATAGTCAATATTTTACTGTCATACTTTTAAGTACGTATGTTTAAAAAATGAATGAATAAAAAATGTTTGGTTTATTAAAATGTATACGTGAAAGATGTAGTTTATATATTTTATACAAATTATGTATTTTATATCACACATAATAGCTGACTTTAATTAAATATGTATTCGTACATTAAATTAAATTAAAATCATAATAATGGTGTATTGTAAAAAACTTAAAAAATAACTTAAAAATACCAGCAATGTAAAAAAATACATTTCCGGTATTTTTGTTATTATTTATATTTTAGTATCATACATACATTGTCAAATACCTACTTATATTAAAAAAAATGTATGAATGACAAATGTTTGGTTTGGTTTTAGAGACATGAGCTCTCTGGGAGGGATCTCACACTCAGGTCGTTTGGATCACAGAGTAACAACTCCCTACAGGAGTTGGACAGAGTCAACAAAATGGCTTACCATGACCGATGCTTTGGTGTGAGCGGTCCAATTAAGTGGAATACACTGACTCCAGATCTACGCGGTGCTCAAAGGAAGAGCATTGTCGCTAAAAAACTGAAAATAACGCTAAAACGCATTTTCGCTAAAAAAAATTGAAATATTTCGTAGTGCAACACATAACTAAACTATCAGCGCCCTTGGAACGATCTTGAATCATTAAACGGCGCTATATGAAATCAATTATTATTTTTTTTATTTATTTATTTAAGATTTGGTACACGGTTAATATACAATACACATATTGATGCTATTTTGTTTTAATGCTTTTTGTATTGATGTTTTATTTTTGTGTACCTATAGTCATAATATTGTTAATTTTTATATTTTGTATGTCTTTATGTAATTGAATCGCTCTTTATGTACCAACTCACTTTCTCAGCACAAGCGTTTTATGCTTTTTGGGAAAGAGAAAAAAAACAGTGTACGAATTCAAATAATTGTTGTATATTATATTGTTTTATTGAATAAATAAATAAAAAAAAAACATTTACATAATATCAAAACAAAGAAACCGTGCACACAAAAATCCCACAAGGCAAAGCCTGTCTGTGGGTATACCTATTAAAAATATAGATAAAATTATTTTTTTAATAACATTAGATTACGATATAAAATAAAAATATAGCAAAAATAACTTATAGATATAAAATTATTATTTGTTCATTAAAATACATACTTGACAGAATTATTTTATATTTTTTATGTATATAATAATACATAATAGCTGATTTTGATATCTGTTTGTACATTCAATTAAATTAAAATAATTATAATGGTGTTTTCTAAAAAAAATCTTAAGTTTCCTTGTCGGTATTTTTTTGTCAATCTTTTGCTGTTATACTTTGTCAAGTACCTACGTATATGTACGTTTATAGTGTATATTAAATACTGTCATACTTTGTCAAGTACTGTCATACGTACGTACGTAGATTTAATATATGTTTGTACATTAATTTAAATTAAAACAATAGTAATGGTGTACCTATTGTAAAGAAATTCTATATTTTCCTTGCAATTTGTTTTTGTTAATACTTTACTGTCATACTTTGTTAAGTACATATTATGATAAATAAGTGTTTGATTTATTGAAATACATAATTGACAAAATTAGTTTATATCTCCCTCTACACAAGCTATAGCTTTAAGAGGGAGGTGATATTGTATGTAAATTAATTAATGTATATAAACCATGTATTATTGTATATTATGTATATTATGTTTTAGATAGATACACACATCCTCCCTCTACACAAGCTATAGCTTTAAGAGGGAGGTGATATTGTATGTAAATTAATTAATGTATATAAACCATGTATTATTGTATATTATGTATATTATGTTTTAGATAGATACACACATCCTCCCTCTACACAAGCTATAGCTTTAAGAGGGAGGTGATATTGTATGTAAATTAATTAATGTATATAAACCATGTATTATTGTAGATTATGTTTTAGAACGATACACACATCCTCCCTCTACACAAGCTATAGCTTTAAGAGGGAGGTGATATTGTATGTAAATTAATTAATGTATATAAACCATGTATTATTGTAGATTATGTTTTAGATAGATACACACATCCTCCCTCTACACAAGCTATAGCTTTAAGAGGGAGGTGATATTGTATGTAAATTAATTAATGTATATAAACCATGTATTATTGTAGATTATGTTTTAGATAGGTACACACATCCTCCCTCTACACAAGCTATAGCTTTAAGAGGGAGGTGATATTGTATGTAAATTAATTAATGTATATAAACCATGTATTATTGTATATTATGTATATTATGTTTTAGATAGATACACACATCCTCCCTCTACACAAGCTATAGCTTTAAGAGGGAGGTGATATTGTATGTAAATTAATTAATGTATATAAACCATGTATTATTGTATATTATGTATATTATGTTTTAGATAGATACACACATCCTCCCTCTACACAAGCTATAGCTTTAAGAGGGAGGTGATATTGTATGTAAATTAATTAATGTATATAAACCATGTATTATTGTAGATTATGTTTTAGATAGATACACACATCCTCCCTCTACACAAGCTATAGCTTTAAGAGGGAGGTGATATTGTATGTAAATTAATTAATGTATATAAACCATGTATTATTGTAGATTATGTTTTAGATAGATACACACATCCTCCCTCTACACAAGCTATAGCTTTAAGAGGGAGGTGATATTGTATGTAAATTAATTAATGTATATAAACCATGTATTATTGTATATTATGTATATTATGTTTTTGAATAAAGAAAATAAATAAAATAAATAAATATTTTATGTAAATCATGATTTTTTTATCACATACTAGTGGACATTGATTTAATATGTGTTTGTACATGTATTTAAATTAAAGTAATAATAATTGTGTATTGTAAAGAAATTCTACAAATTTTCCTTGCCGGTTGTTTTTTATAAATGTTTTACTGTCATACTTAGTTAAGTAGGTACATATGATAATTAAATGTATGAATAATAAATGTTTGGTTTATTAAAATACATACTTGACAGAATTAGCTTATATATTTTAGGTAAATAATTATTTTTTTATCATCTACTAGCGGACTTTGATTTAATGTATGTATGTACATTAATTTTTATTGAAATAATAGTAATGTTGCTAGAAATATAAAATTATTATTGTTGTAAATGAGCATTTCAGGGATAGTACGAATAACTTTGTTTTGATTTAAGAAATCGAAGTCATATTAATTTGACTAAAGTGGAGGATGTTGATGTATCTTAGAAGATTCTTTGCTAAAGCTACAAAACAATGATTATTGTAGAATAAAATGTTTTGTATATAGACGCTAAAAAGATAATATTGTTCAGCATGCATTTTTATCAGTTTCACATAAATATTAATTTTCTGCAACTTCTTTCTTGTACAATTTATTGAAATATTTTTATTTTAAATTAATTGAGGAAAGATTAATATTGTGTACCTTCATCTCTCAAATTAATAATTATAATGTGTACAATTTTATGAAGCTCAATTTTATAAATTACAATTTTTGTGTTTGGCGTTTCACTCTACACCAATCCTGATCACATACATCTATATACTGTACTAAATTTTTAAGAAAACTAATATCATTTTTTTACATTTTAATTTCACAAGTCACGTCTTCCGTTTATAGAAACCAACTTACAAACACCTTAAAAGTTAAAAAAAATTATGTCTTACAAAGTTAGAAATTGTTAGGTCCAATGATAAATTGGTCAATAATAATAGGTACATGAAATACGAGTCCTAATTTCAGAAAAAAAAATTGAGTTCAGTTCTCTATAAATTTACAGGTAGATGAGATATACGCTAATCCATTTCGACCTCTACACAGGCTGAGGTCGACGTGAAGTATTTTCACAAATGTTATTTTTTAGCAGATAATTTGTTGATCATTATTATATTAATAGTCCTTAGAATTTTTCTAAAAATTAATTAAATAAACAATTTTATAATGGGATTTTGAAAATATTATCTTTTTACGAATCCTTTTGACAAAAAAGGAAGAAATTAAATAACAATAAAATAAATTTACATGAAATTCGGTATTTTCTAAAAAAAAAACATTTCAACTTCGCCATGAAAAGATGTATACCAAACCCTTAAAAAAAGATTTGAGGAATAATAAAATGTATACTAAGAGAAAGCAAAGCAAATAAGAAATACATAAACAAAAATCAAACAAAACATTAAATAAAAACAATCAATGAAATAAAAAAATAAAGAAATAGTTATTCATATTAAGAAAAAAACTTATTATTAATCATAAATAACACATTTGAGATATTCTATTAGTCATATATTCAGCACTAATCACCATATAAAATTAGAAAAAATCAAACAATTTGATAACACCTTGCTGGAACGAAAATTAAAAACCATGTACATATAAAATATTTTTAGAAATAATGAATTTTTTCCAGCTGAAGTTGTAAGATAGGTGCAAAAAGCGAAACAAAACAATATATAAGTAGAAAAACACAAATTAATTTAACAACGGATAGATTCAGAGTGCACATAACATATAAAAATTAAATATACGCATGCAGTAAAGCCATTGTTTTAAAGCTGCTGTATAAGATGGAACAAGCTTAGGTCAATGTAGAGCACAGAAGACATGATTGATGGAATTTATATTCCTAGACACCGATGTGTGGTCTCATATATATTGTGATTTAAATATGTGAGTATAAATTCCGACAAAAAATATTTTTTGTCGGAATTTATATCACATATAGTATGAAAAAAATATGTAGTTATGGATTCCGTCAAAAAATATTTTTTCAGTAAATGACCTATGAATGTGTCTATCAATTTTTTTACCGGTCGTCAAAAATCTCGTGGGACTAAGTTGGCCACAGAAGAAATGATTGACGGAAATTTTCGTTCTATGCACCGATGTATGGTATCACATATCATAAGAAAAAAACATGTAGTTATGGATTCCGACAAAAAATACTTTTTCAGTAAATGACCTATGAATGTGTCTATAAATTTTTTTACCGCTGGTCAAAAATCTCGTGGGACTAGGTTGGCCACAGAAGAAATGATTGACGGAAATTTTCGTTCTATGCACCGATGTATGGTATCACATATAGTATGAAAAAAATATGTAGTTATGGAATCCGACAAAAAATATTTTTTCAGTTAATGACTTATGAATGTGTCTATCAATTTTTTTACCGCTCGTCAAAAATCTCGTGGGACTAGGTTGGCCACAGAAGAAATGATTGACGGAAATTTTCGTTCTATGCACCGATGTATGGCATCACATATAGTATGAAAAAAATATGTAGTTATGGATTCCGACAAAAAATATTTTTTCAGTTAATGACTTATGAATGTGTCTATCAATTTTTTTACCGCTCGTCAAAAATCTCGTGGGACTAGGTTGGCCACAGAAGAAATGATTGATGGATATTTTCACTTCTATGCACCGATGTATGCTATCACATATAGTATGAAAAAAATATGTATTTATGGATTCCGACAAAAAATACTTTTTCAGTAAATGACCTAT
Organism: Molanna angustata; assembly: GCA_963576475.1. Lineage (NCBI taxonomy): Eukaryota > Metazoa > Arthropoda > Insecta > Trichoptera > Molannidae > Molanna > Molanna angustata. Next base: position 10,545,475 of record OY754976.1, on the reverse strand, counting down.
GAATGTGTCTATCAATTTTTTTACCGCTCGTCAAAAATCTCGTGGGACTAGGTTGGCCACAGAAGAAATGACTGACGGAAATTTTCTTCATATTCACCGATGTATGGTATCATACATAGTAAGAAAAAAATATGTAGTTATGGATTCCGACAAAAAATATTTTTTCAGTAAATGACCTATGAATGTGTCTATCAATTTTTTTACCGCTCGTCAAAAATCTCGTGGGACTAAGTTGGCCACAGAAGAAATGATTGACGGAAATTTTCGTTCTATTCACCGATGTATGGTATCACATATAGTATGAAAAAAATATGTAGTTATGAATTCCGACAAAAAATATTTTTACAGTAAATGACCTATGCATATATCTATCAATTTTTTAACCGCTCGTCAAAAATCTCGTGGGACTAAGTTGGCCACAGAAGATATGATTGACGGAAATTTTCGTTCTATGCACTGATGTATGGTATTACATATAGTTTGAAAAAAATATGTAGTTATGGATTCCGACAAAAAATATTTTTACAGTAAATGACCTATGAATGTATCTATCAATTTTTTAACCGATCGTCAAAAATCTTGTGGGACTAAGTTGGCCATAGAAGAAATGATTGACGGAATTTTTCGTTCTGTGCACCGATGTATGGTATCACATTTAGTATGAAAAAAAAATGTAGTTATGGATTCCGACAAAAAATATTTTTTCAGTAAATGACCTATGAATGTATCTATCAATTTTTTAACCGCTCGTCAAAAATCTCGTGGGACTAAGTTGGCCACAGAAGAAATGATTGACGGAAATTTTTTTCATATTCACCGATGTATGGTATCATATATAGTATGAAAAAAATATGTAGTTATAGATTCCGACAAAAAATATTTTTTTAGTAAATGACCTATGAATGTATCTATGAATTTTTTAACCGCTCGTCAAAAATCTCGTGGGACTAAGTTGGCCACAGAAGAAATGATTGACGGAATTTTTCGTTCTATGCACCGATGTATGGTATCACATTTAGTATGAAAAAAAAATGTAGTTATGGATTCCGACAAAAAATATTTTTTCAGTAAATGACCTATGAATGTATCTATCAATTTTTTAACCGCTCGTCAAAAATCTCGTGGGACTAAGTTGGCCACAGAAGAAAGGATTGACGGAATTTTTCGTTCTATTCACCGATGTATGGTATCACATATAGTATGAAAAAAATATGTAGTTATAGATTCCGACAAAAAATATTTTTACAGTAAATGACCTATGAATGTATCTATCAATTTTTTAACCGCTCGTCAAAAATCTTGTGGGACTAAGTTGGCCACAGAAGAAATGATTGACGGAAATTTTCGTTCTATGCACCGATGTATGGTATCACATATAGTATGAAAAAAATATGTAGTTATGGATTCCGACAAAAAATATTTTTACAGTAAATGAACTATGCATATATCTATCAATTTTTTAACCGCTCGTCAAAAATCTCGTGGGACTAAGTTGGCCACAGAAGAAATGATTGACGGAAATTTTCGTTCTATGCACCGATGTATGGAATCACATATAGTATGAAAAAAATATGTAGTTATGGATTCCGACAAAAAATATTTTTACAGTAAATGAACTATGCATCAATTTTTTAACCGCTCGTCAAAAATCTCGTGGGACTAAGTTGGCCACAGAAGAAATGATTGACGGAAATTTTCGTTCTATGCACCGATGTATGGTATCACATATAGTATGAAAAAAATATGTAGTTATGGATTCCGACAAAAAATATTTTTTCAGTAAATGACCTATGAATGTATCTATCAATTTTTTTACCGCTCGTCAAAAATCTCGTGGGACTAAGTTGGCCACAGAAGAAATGATTGACGGAAATTTTCGTTCTATTCACCGATGTATGGTATCACATATAGTATGAAAAAAATATGTAGTTATGGATTCCGACAAAAAATATTTTTACAGTAAATGACCTATGAATGTATCTATCAATTTTTTAACCGATCGTCAAAAATCTTGTGGGACTAAGTTGGCCATAGAAGAAATGATTGACGGAATTTTTCGTTCTGTGCACCGATGTATGGTATCACATTTAGTATGAAAAAAAAATGTAGTTATGGATTCCGACAAAAAATATTTTTTCAGTAAATGACCTATGAATGTATCTATCAATTTTTTAACCGCTCGTCAAAAATCTCGTGGGACTAAGTTGGCCACAGAAGAAATGATTGACGGAAATTTTTTTCATATTCACCGATGTATGGTATCATATATAGTATGAAAAAAATATGTAGTTATAGATTCCGACAAAAAATATTTTTTCAGTAAATGACCTATGAATGTATCTATGAATTTTTTAACCGCTCGTCAAAAATCTCGTGGGACTAAGTTGGCCACAGAAGAAATGATTGACGGAATTTTTCGTTCTATGCACCGATGTATGGTATCACATTTAGTATGAAAAAAAAATGTAGTTATGGATTCCGACAAAAAATATTTTTTCAGTAAATGACCTATGAATGTATCTATCAATTTTTTAACCGCTCGTCAAAAATCTCGTGGGACTAAGTTGGCCACAGAAGAAATGATTGACGGAATTTTTCGTTCTATTCACCGATGTATGGTATCACATATAGTATGAAAAAAATATGTAGTTATAGATTCCGACAAAAAATATTTTTACAGTAAATGACCTATGAATGTATCTATCAATTTTTTAACCGCTCGTCAAAAATCTTGTGGGACTAAGTTGGCCACAGAAGAAATGATTGACGGAAATTTTCGTTCTATGCACCGATGTATGGTATCACATATAGTATGAAAAAAATATGTAGTTATGGATTCCGACAAAAAATATTTTTACAGTAAATGAACTATGCATATATCTATCAATTTTTTAACCGCTCGTCAAAAATCTCGTGGGACTAAGTTGGCCACAGAAGAAATGATTGACGGAAATTTTCGTTCTATGCACCGATGTATGGAATCACATATAGTATGAAAAAAATATGTAGTTATGGATTCCGACAAAAAATATTTTTACAGTAAATGAACTATGCATCAATTTTTTAACCGCTCGTCAAAAATCTCGTGGGACTAAGTTGGCCACAGAAGAAATGATTGACGGAAATTTTCGTTCTATGCACCGATGTATGGTATCACATATAGTATGAAAAAAATATGTAGTTATGGATTCCGACAAAAAATATTTTTTCAGTAAATGACCTATGAATGTATCTATCAATTTTTTTACCGCTCGTCAAAAATCTCGTGGGACTAAGTTGGCCACAGAAGAAATGATTGACGGAAATTTTCGTTCTATTCACCGATGTATGGTATCACATATAGTATGAAAAAAATATGTAGTTATGGATTCCGACAAAAAATACTTTTTCAGTAAATGACCTATGAATGTGTCTATAAATTTTTTTACCGCTGGTCAAAAATCTCGTGGGACTAGGTTGGCCACAGAAGAAATGATTGACGGAAATTTTCGTTCTATGCACCGATGTATGGTATCACATATAGTATGAAAAAAATATGTAGTTATGGAATCCGACAAAAAATATTTTTTCAGTTAATGACTTATGAATGTGTCTATCAATTTTTTTACCGCTCGTCAAAAATCTCGTGGGACTAGGTTGGCCACAGAAGAAATGATTGACGGAAATTTTCGTTCTATGCACCGATGTATGGCATCACATATAGTATGAAAAAAATATGTAGTTATGGATTCCGACAAAAAATATTTTTTCAGTTAATGACTTATGAATGTGTCTATCAATTTTTTTACCGCTCGTCAAAAATCTCGTGGGACTAGGTTGGCCACAGAAGAAATGATTGATGGATATTTTCACTTCTATGCACCGATGTATGCTATCACATATAGTATGAAAAAAATATGTATTTATGGATTCCGACAAAAAATACTTTTTCAGTAAATGACCTATGAATGTGTCTATCAATTTTTTTACCGCTCGTCAAAAATCTCGTGGGACTAGGTTGGCCACAGAAGAAATGACTGACGGAAATTTTCTTCATATTCACCGATGTATGGTATCATACATAGTAAGAAAAAAATATGTAGTTATGGATTCCGACAAAAAATATTTTTTCAGTAAATGACCTATGAATGTGTCTATCAATTTTTTTACCGCTCGTCAAAAATCTCGTGGGACTAAGTTGGCCACAGAAGAAATGATTGACGGAAATTTTTTTCATATTCACCGATGTATGGTATCATATATAGTATGAAAAAAATATGTAGTTATAGATTCCGACAAAAAATATTTTTTCAGTAAATGACCTATGAATGTATCTATGAATTTTTTAACCGCTCGTCAAAAATCTCGTGGGACTAAGTTGGCCACAGAAGAAATGATTGACGGAATTTTTCGTTCTATGCACCGATGTATGGTATCACATTTAGTATGAAAAAAAAATGTAGTTATGGATTCCGACAAAAAATATTTTTTCAGTAAATGACCTATGAATGTATCTATCAATTTTTTAACCGCTCGTCAAAAATCTCGTGGGACTAAGTTGGCCACAGAAGAAATGATTGACGGAATTTTTCGTTCTATTCACCGATGTATGGTATCACATATAGTATGAAAAAAATATGTAGTTATAGATTCCGACAAAAAATATTTTTACAGTAAATGACCTATGAATGTATCTATCAATTTTTTAACCGCTCGTCAAAAATCTTGTGGGACTAAGTTGGCCACAGAAGAAATGATTGACGGAAATTTTCGTTCTATGCACCGATGTATGGTATCACATATAGTATGAAAAAAATATGTAGTTATGGATTCCGACAAAAAATATTTTTACAGTAAATGAACTATGCATATATCTATCAATTTTTTAACCGCTCGTCAAAAATCTCGTGGGACTAAGTTGGCCACAGAAGAAATGATTGACGGAAATTTTCGTTCTATGCACCGATGTATGGAATCACATATAGTATGAAAAAAATATGTAGTTATGGATTCCGACAAAAAATATTTTTACAGTAAATGAACTATGCATCAATTTTTTAACCGCTCGTCAAAAATCTCGTGGGACTAAGTTGGCCACAGAAGAAATGATTGACGGAAATTTTCGTTCTATGCACCGATGTATGGTATCACATATAGTATGAAAAAAATATGTAGTTATGGATTCCGACAAAAAATATTTTTTCAGTAAATGACCTATGAATGTATCTATCAATTTTTTTACCGCTCGTCAAAAATCTCGTGGGACTAAGTTGGCCACAGAAGAAATGATTGACGGAAATTTTCGTTCTATTCACCGATGTATGGTATCACATATAGTATGAAAAAAATATGTAGTTATGGATTCCGACAAAAAATATTTTTACAGTAAATGACCTATGAATGTATCTATCAATTTTTTAACCGCTCGTCAAAAATCTTGTGGGACTAAGTTGGCCACAGAAGAAATGATTGACGGAAATTTTCGTTCTATGCACCGATGTATGGTATCACATATAGTATGAAAAAAATATGTAGTTATGGATTCCGACAAAAAATATTTTTACAGTAAATGACCTATGAATGTATCTATCAATTTTTTAACCGCTCGTCAAAAATCTTGTGGGACTAAGTTGGCCACAGAAGAAATGATTGACGGAAATTTTCGTTGTATGCACCGATGTATGGTATCACATATAGTATGAAAAGAATATGTAGTTATGGATTCCGACAAAAAATATTATTACAGTAAATGACCTATGCATATATCTATCAATTTTTTAACCGCTCGTCAAAAATCTCGTGGGACTAAGTTGGCCACAGAAGAAAAAATTGACGGAATTTTTCGTTCTATGCACCGATGTATGGTATCACATATAGCATGAAAAAAATATGTATTTATGGATTCCGACAAAAAATATTTTTACAGTAAATGACCTATAAATGTATCTATCAATTTTTTAACCGCTCGTCAAAAATCTTGTGGGACTAAGTTGGCCACAGAAGAAATGATTGACGGAATTTTTCGATCTATGCACCGATGTATGGTATCTCATATAGTATGAATAAAATATGTAGTTATGGATTCCGACAAAAAATATTTTTACAGTAAATGACCTATGCATATATCTATCAATTTTTTAACCGCTCGTCAAAAATCTCGTGGGACTAAGTTGGCCACAGAAGAAATGATTGACGGAATTTTTCGTTCTATGCACCGATGTATGGTATCACATATAGTATGGAAAAAATATGTAGTTATGGATTCCGACAAAAAATATTTTTACAGTAAATGACCTATGAATGTATCTATCAATTTTTTAACCGCTCGTCAAAAATCTTGTGGGACTAAGTTGGCCACAGAAGAAATGATTGACGGAATTTTTCGTTCTATGCACCGATGTATGGTTTCACATAAAGTATGAAAAAAATATGTAGTTATGGATTCCGACAAAAAATATTTTTACAGTAAATGAACTATGCATATATCTATCAATTTTTTAACCGCTCGTCAAAAATCTCGTGGGACTAAGTTGGCCACAGAAGAAATGATTGACGGAAATTTTCGTTCTATGCACCGATGTATGGAATCACATATAGTATGAAAAAAATATGTAGTTATGGATTCCGACAAAAAATATTTTTACAGTAAATGAACTATGCATCAATTTTTTAACCGCTCGTCAAAAATCTCGTGGGACTAAGTTGGCCACAGAAGAAATGATTGACGGAAATTTTCGTTCTATGCACCGATGTATGGTATCACATATAGTATGAAAAAAATATGTAGTTATGGATTCCGACAAAAAATATTTTTTCAGTAAATGACCTATGAATGTATCTATCAATTTTTTTACCGCTCGTCAAAAATCTCGTGGGACTAAGTTGGCCACAGAAGAAATGATTGACGGAAATTTTCGTTCTATTCACCGATGTATGGTATCACATATAGTATGAAAAAAATATGTAGTTATGGATTCCGACAAAAAATATTTTTACAGTAAATGACCTATAAATGTATCTATCAATTTTTTAACCGCTCGTCAAAAATCTTGTGGGACTAAGTTGGCCACAGAAGAAATGATTGACGGAAATTTTCGTTCTATGCACCGATGTATGGTATCACATATAGTAAGAAAAAAATATGAAGTTATGGATTCCGACAAAAAATATTATTACAGTAAATGACCTATGCATATATCTATCAATTTTTTAACCGCTCGTCAAAAATCTCGTGGGACTAAGTTGGCCACAGAAGAAAAAATTGACGGAATTTTTCGTTCTATGCACCGATGTATGGTATCACATATAGCATGAAAAAAATATGTATTTATGGATTCCGACAAAAAATATTTTTACAGTAAATGACCTATAAATGTATCTATCAATTTTTTAACCGCTCGTCAAAAATCTTGTGGGACTAAGTTGGCCACAGAAGAAATGATTGACGGAATTTTTCGATCTATGCACCGATGTATGGTATCTCATATAGTATGAATAAAATATGTAGTTATGGATTCCGACAAAAAATATTTTTACAGTAAATGACCTATGCATATATCTATCAATTTTTTAACCGCTCGTCAAAAATCTCGTGGGACTAAGTTGGCCACAGAAGAAATGATTGACGGAATTTTTCGTTCTATTCACCGATGTATGGTATCACATATAATATGGAAAAAATATGTAGTTATGGATTCCGACAAAAAATATTTTTACAGTAAATGACCTATAAATGTATCTATCAATTTTGTAACCGTTCGTCAAAAATCTTGTGGGACTAAGTTGGCCACAGAAGAAATGATTGACGGAATTTTTCGTTCTATGCACCGATGTATGGTATCACATATAGTATGAAAAAAATATGTAGTTATGGATTCCGACAAAAAATATTTTTACAGTAAATGACCTATGCATATATCTATCAATTTTTTAACCGTTCGTCAAAAATCTCGTGGGACTAAGTTGGCCACAGAAGAAATGATTGACGGAATTTTTCGTTCTATGCACCGATGTATGGTATCACATATAGTATGAAAAAAATATGTAGTTATGGATTCCGACAAAAAATATTTTTACAGTAAATGACCTATGAATGTATCTATCAATTTTTTAACCGCTCGTCAAAAATCTTGTGGGACTAAGTTGGCCACAGAAGAAATGATTGACGGAATTTTTCGTTCTATGCACCGATGTATGGTATCACATTTAGTATGAAAAAAAAATTTAGTTATGGATTCCGACAAAAACTATTTTTTCAGTAAATGACCTATGAATGTATCTATCAATTTTTTAACCGCTCGTCAAAAATCTCGTGGGACTAAGTTGGCCACAGAAGAAATGATTGACGGAAATTTTTTTCATATTCACCGATGTATGGTATCATATATAGTATGAAAAAAATATGTAGTTATAGATTCCGATAAAAAATATTTTTTCAGTAAATGAACTATGAATGTATCTATCAATTTTTTTACCGCACGTCAAAAATCTCGTGGGACTAAGTTGGCCACAGAAGAAATGATTGACGGAAATTTTCGTTCTATGCACCGATGTATGGTATCACATATTGTATGAAAAAAATATGTAGTTATGGATTCCGACAAAAAATATTTTTACAGTAAATGACCTATGAATGTATCTATCAATTTTTTAACCGCTCGTCAAAAATCTTGTGGGACTAAGTTGGCCACAGAAGAAATGATTGACGGAAATTTTCGTTCTATGCACCGATGTATGGTATCACATATAGTATGAAAAAAATATGTAGTTATGGATTCCGACAAAAAATATTATTACAGTAAATGACCTATGCATATATCTATCAATTTTTTAACCGCTCGTCAAAAATCTCGTGGGACTAAGTTGGCCACAGAAGAAAAAATTGACGGAATTTTTCGTTCTATGCACCGATGTATGGTATCACATATAGCATGAAAAAAATATGTATTTATGGATTCCGACAAAAAATATTTTTACAGTAAATGACCTATAAATGTATCTATCAATTTTTTAACCGCTCGTCAAAAATCTTGTGGGACTAAGATGGCCACAGAAGAAATGATTGACGGAATTTTTCGATCTATGCACCGATGTATGGTATCTCATATAGTATGAATAAAATATGTAGTTATGGATTCCGACAAAAAATATTTTTACAGTAAATGACCTATGCATATATCTATCAATTTTTTAACCGCTCGTCAAAAATCTCGTGGGACTAAGTTGGCCACAGAAGAAATGATTGACGGAATTTTTCGTTCTATGCACCGATGTATGGTATCACATATAGTATGAAAAAAATATGTAGTTATGGATTCCGACAAAAAATATTATTACAGTAAATGACCTATGCATATATCTATCAATTTTTTAACCGCTCGTCAAAAATCTCGTGGGACTAAGTTGGCCACAGAAGAAAAAATTGACGGAATTTTTCGTTCTATGCACCGATGTATGGTATCACATATAGCATGAAAAAAATATGTATTTATGGATTCCGACAAAAAATATTTTTACAGTAAATGACCTATAAATGTATCTATCAATTTTTTAACCGCTCGTCAAAAATCTTGTGGGACTAAGATGGCCACAGAAGAAATGATTGACGGAATTTTTCGATCTATGCACCGATGTATGGTATCTCATATAGTATGAATAAAATATGTAGTTATGGATTCCGACAAAAAATATTTTTACAGTAAATGACCTATGCATATATCTATCAATTTTTTAACCGCTCGTCAAAAATCTCGTGGGACTAAGTTGGCCACAGAAGAAATGATTGACGGAATTTTTCGTTCTATGCACCGATGTATGGTATCACATATAGTATGGAAAAAATATGTAGTTATGGATTCCGACAAAAAATATTTTTACAGTAAATGACCTATAAATGTATCTATCAATTTTGTAACCGTTCGTCAAAAATCTTGTGGGACTAAGTTGGCCACAGAAGAAATGATTGACGGAATTTTTCGTTCTATGCACCGATGTATGGTATCACATATAGTATGAAAAAAATATGTAGTTATGGATTCCGACAAAAAATATTTTTACAGTAAATGACCTATGCATATATATATCAATTTTTTAACCGTTCGTCAAAAATCTCGTGGGACTAAGTTGGCCACAGAAGAAATGATTGACGGAATTTTTCGTTCTATGCACCGATGTATGGTATCACATATAGTATGAAAAAAATATGTAGTTATGGATTCCGACAAAAAATATTTTTACAGTAAATGACCTATAAATGTATCTATCAATTTTGTAACCGCTCGTCAAAAATCTTGTGGGACTAAGTTGGCCACAGAAGAAATGATTGACGGAATTTTTCGTTCTATGCACCGATGTATGGTATCACATATAGTATGAAAAAAATATGTAGTTATGGATTCCGACAAAAAATATTTTTACATTAAATGACCTATAAATGTATCTATCAATTTTTTAACCGCTCGTCAAAAATCTAGTGGGACTAAGTTGGCCACAGAAGAAATGATTGACGGAATTTTTCGTTCTATGCACCGATGTATGGTATCACATTTAGTATGAAAAAAAAATGTAGTTATGGATTCCGACAAAAAATATTTTTACAGTAAATGACCTATGAATGTATCTATCAATTTTTTTACCGCTCGTCAAAAATCTTGTGGGACTAAGTTGGCCACAGAAGAAATGATTGACGGAATTTTTCGTTCTATGCACCGATGTATGGTATCACATTTAGTATGAAAAAAAAATGTAGTTATGGATTCCGACAAAAAATATTTTTACAGTAAATGACCTATGAATGTATCTATCAATTTTTTTACCGCTCGTCAAAAATCTTGTGGGACTAAGTTGGCCACAGAAGAAATGATTGACGGAATTTTTCGTTCTATGCACCGATGTATGGTATCACATATAGTATGAAAAAAATATGTAGTTATGGATTCCGACAAAAAATATTTTTACAGTAAATGACCTATGAATGTATCTATCAATTTTTTAACCGCTCGTCAAAAATCTTGTGGGACTAAGTTGGCCACAGAAGAAATGATTGACGGAATTTTTCGTTCTATGCACCGATGTATGGTATCACATTTAGTATGAAAAAAAAATGTAGTTATGGATTCCGACAAAAACTATTTTTTCAGTAAATGACCTATGAATGTATCTATCAATTTTTTAACCGCTCGTCAAAAATCTCGTGGGACTAAGTTGGCCACAGAAGAAATGATTGACGGAAATTTTTTTCATATTCACCGATGTATGGTATCATATATAGTATGAAAAAAATATGTAGTTATAGATTCCGACAAAAAATATTTTTTCAGTAAATGAACTATGAATGTATCTATCAATTTTTTTACCGCACGTCAAAAATCTCGTGGGACTAAGTTGGCCACAGAAGAAATGATTGACGGAAATTTTCGTTCTATGCACCGATGTATGGTATCACATATCGTATGAAAAAAATATGTAGTTATGGATTCCGACAAAAAACTAATAGGTACATACCATGATGCAACTTATTTATGTATGTGTCTGTGTTTGTGTTAGGTATCCTATGCATTTTTGTATAAATTTGAATTAATCGTATATGGCGCTCAGTTTTCTCTGCCTACCCCAATAACAGGTACAAAACATGATGGAATGTACCTCTGTATTCATGTGTTCATGTTTATGAAATCCAAATGTGACTTTTATCTAAATTTGAATTAATCGTGTATGGCGCTCGGTTTTATCTGCCTACCCTAATAACAGGTACATAACATGATGGAATGTTTCTCTGTATTTATATGTTTATGTTTATGAAATCCAATTGTGGCTTTTATCTAAATTTGAATTAATCGTGTATGGCGCTCGGTTTTATCTGCCTACCCCAATAACAGGTACATAACATGATGGAATCTATCTCTGTATTCATGTGATTATGTTTGTGAAATCCAATTGTGGCTTTTATCTAAATTTGAATTAATCGTGTATGGCGCTCGGTTTTATCTGCCTACCCCAATAACAGGTACATAACATGATGGAATGTATCTCTGTATTCATGTGATTATGTTTGTGAAATCCAATTGTGGCTTTTATCTAAATTTGAATAAATCGTGTATGGCGCTCGGTTTTATCTGCCTACCCCAATAACAGGTACATAACATGATGGAATGTATCTCTGTATTCATGTGATTATGTGTGTGAAATCCAATTGTGGCTTTTATCTAAATTTGAATTAATCGTGTATGGCGCTCGGTTTTATCTGCCTACCCCAATAACAGGTACATAACATGATGGAATGTATCTCTGTATTCATGTGATTATGTTTGTGAAATCCAATTGTGGCTTTTATCTAAATTTGAATTAATCGTGTATGGCGCTCGGTTTTATCTGCCTACCCCAATAACAGGTACATAACATGATGGAATGTATCTCTGTATTCATATGTTTATGTTTATGAAATCCAATTGTGGCTTTTATCTAAATTTGAATTAATCGTGTATGGCGCTCGGTTTTATCTGCCTACCCCAATAACAGGTACATAACATTTTCATTTATTTATTTATTTATTATAATTTACAAAATCTTTTTTACATATTAAATATATATATATCCACCTCACTAGGCTTAGCCTGTACCGAGGTGGAATATTTCACAATCACATTAATATACATATTTATACAATATTTTCGTATTTCATTCAGTTTTGTGACAGTATGCATTCTATATAACATGATTTATATAACTATAGGTAATCAAGAATAGTACATCAAGCAATAAAGCAGAAAATAAAACAAAACAATGGTTTATATATAAGTAAACAAAAATATATCAATCAATAAGGCGAGAGAAAAAAAAAAAAATAAATAAAAAAATAAATAAAAAAATAAACAAATAATATATATATAAACAAAACAAAACAAAAATATCAGATATAGTGTGGTCTGTTTTGCACCCACACACCAACACCCAAACACCCACACGCACATACCCTCACACACACACACACACACACACACACACACACACACACTCACACACGCACGCACACACACACACACACCACACACACACATATACACACGCGCTCACCCACATACGTACATACCCTGTTCATCTGTGCACTAGGCAGGGACATAGGTAAGTACCTTTTCAGTATCTTTTCTTCCCATTTTTAATAGCCAATCCGTCAACAATCCTTTAAGTGCAGGATTACCAATAAACTTCTTCAGGTTAAAGTTTTTATCATGAACCGAGTTAAACAGCCTGGGTGCCAAAAACGAGAAGTGCCTATGTGCAAACTCTGTTCTGGTCCTGGGCACCTTATAATGCTTTTCGTTGCGACATCTCGTTGAAAGTTGATGAGACAATGGTATCAGCAGATGTTGATGCTTGTTGTAATGTAGTACAATTGTTTTTGTGTATATTTGTCTAACGTCAAGTACACCAAATTCGCGAAACAGTTGGTCGGATGGATGTCTATATGGTTTTTTATTTATGACCCTTACAACGGCTTTTTGGCTTTTAATAAGCGGATCTAGGGCAGCTAAGGTGGCTCCCCCCCAACCCAATATTCCATATGTTAGTATACTTTGTACAAGAGCGAAATAAATAGATTTTAATGTTTTTAGAGATAGCATGTTTCTTATTTCCTTGAATATAAATACAGTTTTCCTTATTTTATCAGATGTGTTTTGTATGTGTTGTTTCCAGTCAAGTCTTTCATCTATAATTATTCCAAGGTATTTAGTGTCTTTGACTTTTTTAATGCTCGGGCATTCACATAAATAAGGTGTACCATCGTCTGAGGGATTCTGTAAACAGGAATGTATTTTCAAGTTTTTGGTCTTTAGATAGTCATCGTCTCTGTTCGTTATACTCATGGTCATGTAAACAGTTTTGTCTGTATTTAGTGTAAGTAGATTATTGTCCAACCAAGTTTTAATCAATTTAAGGCCTTGCTCAGTTTTTTTATGTACGCCGTCCCATGTTTTATCACTAAAAATAACTGCTGCGTCATCTGCAAATGATACAATGTCTCCATCCATCATATTGAGCTTCATCAGGCCATTTATATAGATCAGGAACAGAACTGGCCCTAAAACACTTCCCTGAGGCACCCCAAACTGGATTTCAGACTTATCGCTAGAGTAGTCCCCTATTTTAGTCTTTTGTACGCGGCCAAAAAGATAATCAGTAAACCAACGATATACTGCTCCACAAATTCCCATTTCAGCTAGCTTTGACAGCAGTAACCTGTGTGAGACCGTATCGAAAGCTTTGGCAAGGTCAAGGTAGACTGTGATGCATCTATCCCCCTTGTCTAGTATGCTAACCTGTCGCGCCGTCAGACATCCTATTGCCTCTTGGGTACCCATATTTTTACGGAATCCAAACTGCAGGTCGGACAATATTTTATGTTTATCCAGAAATTCTGTAAGTCTATTTTTTACAGCTACTTCGATAACTTTTGACAATGAGTTTAGGAGGCTTATTGGCCTATAGCAACCTATGTCTTCCTTATTTCCACCCTTATATATTGGGCACAAAACAGCCTCTTTCAAGTGATTTGGAAATGATCCTTTATTGAGGCTCAAATTGCATATGTGAGTTATGGGTGATTTAAGATTATCACGGCATGCCTTTAATATTTTGGATGATATTAAGTCAGTACCTCTTGAGTTCTTACTCTTTAGTTCAGACAGTATTTTGTGTACTTCTGTAGTTGTAATACTCTCAAATTTATTGAATTCATGCTGTACTGGCTGAATTCCAATCGCATGCATCGGGTCCAGGCTCTGTAGGTCCATCTCGGTTTTATTTAATTTTTGTAGAGTTTTCTGTGCTAGAGAGTGTCCCACATTAGTATAAAATTTGTTCACCTTGTTCAGGGCTTCCTCGCACTGTTCCCCACTCATTCTATATAGTTTACCTTCCAACATTATTTCTTGAGGTATGTGTCTTTGTTTTTTTCTATTTGCTACCTCGTTAAGCAGTTCCCATGTTTTTTTCGGGTTATTAGATACAGCGTTGAACATGATGGAATCTATCTCTGTATTCATGTGATTATGTTTGTGAAATCCAATTGTGGCTTTTATCTAAATTTGAATTAATCGTGTATGGCGCTCGGTTTTATCTGCCTACCCCAATAACAGGTACATAACATGATGGAATGTATCTCTGTATTCATATGTTTATGTTTATGAAATCCAATTGTGGCTTTTATCTAAATTTGAATTAATCGTGTATGGCGCTCGGTTTTATCTGCCTACCCCAATAACAGGTACATAACATGATGGAATGTATCTCTGTATTCATATGTTTATGTTTATGAAATCCAATTGAGGCTTTTATCTAAATTTGAATTAATCGTGTATGGCGCTCGGTTTTATCTGCCTACCCCAATAACAGGTACATAACATGATGGAATCTATCTCTGTATTCATGTGATTATGTTTGTGAAATCCAATTGTGGCTTTTATCTAAATTTGAATTAATCGTGTATGGCGCTCGGTTTTATCTGCCTACCCCAATAACATGTGATTATGTTTGTGAAATCCAATTGTGGCTTTTATCTAAATTTGAATTAATCGTGTATGGCGCTCGGTTTTATCTGCCTACCCCAATAACAGGTACATAACATGATGGAATGTATCTCTGTATTCATATGTTTATGTTTATGAAATCCAATTGTGGCTTTTATCTAAATTTGAATTAATCGTGTATGGCGCTCGGTTTTATCTGCCTACCCCAATAACAGGTACATAACATGATGGAATCTATCTCTGTATTCATGTGATTATGTTTGTGAAATCCAATTGTGGCTTTTATCTAAATTTGAATTAATCGTGTATGGCGCTCGGTTTTATCTGCCTACCCCAATAACAGGTACATAACATGATGGAATGTATCTCTGTATTCATGTGATTATGTTTGTGAAATCCAATTGTGGCTTTTATCTAAATTTGAATTAATCGTGTATGGCGCTCGGTTTTATCTGCCTACCCCAATAACAGGTACATAACATGATGGAATGTATCTCTGTATTCATATGTTTATGTTTATGAAATCCAATTGTGGCTTTTATCTAAATTTGAATTAATCGTGTATGGCGCTCGGTTTTATCTGCCTACCCCAATAACAGGTACATAACATGATGGAATCTATCTCTGTATTCATGTGATTATGTTTGTGAAATCCAATTGTGGCTTTTATCTAAATTTGAATTAATCGTGTATGGCGCTCGGTTTTATCTGCCTACCCCAATAACAGGTACATAACATGATGGAATGTATCTCTGTATTCATGTGATTATGTTTGTGAAATCCAATTGTGGCTTTTATCTAAATTTGAATTAATCGTGTATGGCGCTCGGTTTTATCTGCCTACCCCAATAACAGGTACATAACATGATGGAATGTATCTCTGTATTCATGTGATTATGTTTGTGAAATCCAATTGTGGCTTTTATCTAAATTTGAATTAATCGTGTATGGCGCTCGGTTTTATCTGCCTACCCCAATAACAGGTACATAACATGATGGAATGTATCTCTGTATTCATGTGATTATGTTTGTGAAATCCAATTGTGGCTTTTATCTAAATTTGAATTAATCGTGTATGGCGCTCGGTTTTATCTGCCTACCCCAATAACAGGTACATAACATGATGGAATCTATCTCTGTATTCATGTGATTATGTTTATGAAATCCAATTGTGGCTTTTATCTTAATTTGAATTAATCGTGTATGGCGCTCGGTTTTATCTGCCTACCCCAATAACAGGTACATAACATGATGGAATGTATCTCTGTATTCATATGTTTATGTTTATGAAATCCAATTGTGGCTTTTATCTTAATTTGAATTAATCGTGTATGGCGCTCGGTATTCTCTGCCTACCCCAATAATATGTACGTAATATTGATGATATGTATGAATAATAAAAAAAAAAAAATATTTTGTATTTTAGACCTTCCCGCTTTTTGCGAATATGGTTCGTTATAACGGGGTACGAACGTTTTTCAATCGTTCCAAGAACGTTCCAAACTTCAGCCACCTCAAGAGTTTCACAACCATACGTCAGTACCGGGAGAACGCAAGCGCCAAAGACTTTCTTTTCAAGATAATTATATATTAATCGTTGTATAATACCTAAAATACGTTGAAATAAAACAAATGAATGAGGAAAATATGTAATCATTTATTTATTTTATTCTAATTACTGGTTCACCTCACAAGGATCAAAATACGTACAATCAACACGAAGGTTTACGGTAAATAGGTAAGAAGGTCTACTACATATATTATGTAATATAAAATAAAATGTTGCGTCCCCCTGATAAACGATCTTGTTTAACAATTTCCGCACATCTCCGTCACCAGGGATAACCGGTAACTTTTTCTTTTTCTTATTTTGTTTTGCATATATCTTCTTAGTAAAGTGTCATAAACCATAAACTTAAAATGTGTAAACTGCTTAAAATATTCCGTAGGTATGTTCACTTGTAGAATTATTCAAAACTCAACTACATACATGGAATGTTTCGCGATAGACCTACCCCTAAAACTTTATGGGAGCATAACAAATGTAAAATAAACAAGTTTTTTTTCTGTTTCAGTCTTACTAATAAACGTGTTGTAAAAGTTACTCGATCGTTTAACACCCGTGTAGGCAAAAACGTTACCAATAAACGATGTTTAGCAGATCAGTTGGTCAACGACTGTGTATCTCTCATATAAATTTTACACATCGCTTGCCCGCCTGTTCTAGGTAGTTTAGCGGTGTTTTAAGACAAATTTCATCTATCAAAAATCAAATTTTATTTTGATTTGCTTGTATATATTGTTATATCTTGGAATAATATGACGAAACCTCTTTATAAATTATTATATTCTCGATAATTGTGCATTTTAGGAGCGAAAAGTTGTCAATAAATTTGCTCTTTTTTAATATCCACAATGATGTTCGCTTGGGTATTCGTATGATGAAATTATTCGTTTTATTTTACATATTCCTATTTTGAAATGTGAAAAACATATGAAAATATTAACTACGATAAACGTCAAAATTATAATGGCAGATGGCGACTGGCGGATCTGCGCATGCGCAAGTGTGAATTTCAACGTTGTCGGATTATTTTTTGTTGTACGCTTGTTGTAACTACACACTCGTTACACAGCATTTATTAGTAAGATTTTCAAATAATCGCTGCACGGGCTTTGCACGGTGTGTAACTAAAACATTGGTCAACGGGTGTGCAGTAGATTTTTATTAATAAGACAATATTTAGAATCAAAATACACTTTTAATTGTTATCTTTTCTTTTTCCCCCTTAGCGCTTTTATCCCGTTTCTATCGAGGTACGCTTTGGAGTACGCTTATCTACAAATAATTAACTTTATATAGGTACGGTTAGTGCACGAAGGCGGGATTATTACCATAAGGAAATTTCATCCAACCACCCCGAGCATCGTGAAGTCTCAGAATTAAATATTAAATTTGGTAAAATTCCATTAAGTTCCTAAGAAAAAATATATTATGTCAATAAATAATACTGAAATAAAAACATATTATCATAGCAATGAGAAAAGAAAGGATGAATATTTGATTAATTAAGTTTTTTAATTCAACACAATTTTTTTTTTCATATATAATTCATAAAAACAAATTATTTTGCTACCATGTGTAATAAATACTTTTATCTGAGAAAATGGTGGCGATTATATCGATCCATAATCTATAATTATAAAATTCACAAAATTAAATAGATATGTCGATGGCAGAGCGGTAAGCGCGCTGGGCTAGTAATCCGCGGGCTAGTAAGTCGCGAGTTCGAATCCTGCCTCGACCGATTTCGTTCACCTATAGCACAAGCATTTATGCTTATTTTAGGGAACGTAGTAAGATGTATATGTACTTGTTTAACAAGGACATATTCATTTTTTTGTAAAAAAAAACTAATAATGGTATTCTCAAATTATTCCTAAAATCTATGTTCTGTTCCTGCATTTGTTCACATTTGCAAGTTAAAAACAAATATGTATTAATGATCGACGAAGTTTTTATATTGTAGAATACCATTATAAGTTATATCTATAATTAAAAGTAAACCACTTTTTTGATTCTACATAGATTTTTATTTTGGGCGATAGGTCTATTTCGCCTTGTTAGGGCATAAGCTAGTAAATGCCCTAACAAGGCGAAATAGGCCTATCGCCCATAATAAAAATCTATGTAGAATCAAAAAGTGGTTTACTTTTAATTATAGATATAATATATGTATTATTTCGTTAATTAGTACATTTCGTTAAACGATAGATTGAACATTGAAATAATTAACCAAAGATTACTTCATGCCAATGGTTACATACCTCAGAAAGTGTTTGAACTAACAATGTATAGCATATTATGTATATGATGTACTATCATTCATCGACCAATCACTGAAACTATCGACATCAATGGTCCATCAAATCATAAACTGTGGTTCGGGAATAGACACAACCGTATTCAAAGACAAAATATGAGGATTGAAGATTTTTTCTTTTTTGAAATAAACAACAATTTCAATTGGAGCCTCAGGCCTCATCAATCGTCATATTTATCTGTGAATGGGTGTAAATTTTGGGTTTGTTTTGATTCATTTCATATTATTAAGTCAGTAATATAATGATCACATAATGGTCTTATTGGTGTTTATAAGATTAATTTTACTAATAACCTCAGAGCTTAGTTTCACTACTGAAACTTGAAAGCTTACCTACATGTATGTACAAGGACACGTTAATATTGTATAAAATGCAGTATCAACTTAAATTAATCTACATTTAATTGTATCCTCGGGCTAAGAATAAGTCCTTGAGGTACGCCTAGATTTTCAGAAATCAAGTAATCAACCGCTCAAAGGCGGTATTTATTTATTTATTTTTATATTGCTTAACAATTAACTGGCACTATGTAAAATATTTATTTAACATGCATCCAATAACTTGCCACATTCTGGAGATATGATATGTATCGTCTCACAGATCCAGACTGTTAACATAATTAAAAACTGTGTCTACATCGGCAATCGAGCCCTTTTTCTTTTGCTCAAGAATCAGATATGGAACCAACTGAGCCACGAAGCCTACAAGGCCGACGGTATCAATTTTATATAAGTAAAAATAAGATTTTGGAAAATAAATCTTTGCACTGGGTTTGCAGCGATTATACCAGATATTCAATAGTTTTGTTTTTCGATGGTAATGTAAGGTATCTTAGGAACTCCACATAGTAATGAAATATGTGTGATATATCCATTAAATGCATAGTCCGCCATCAATCAATTCAGTTGGAATTTTTATTATATAAATATTACACCCAAGGCTTATATATGTAATTAGAGCCGTTACCGATGCGATCGCGATGGTAAATCATTATCTTCCAAGGCGACAGTTAAAATCTAGAATTCATCGACATAACGACAATTTAAAAAGCGCCCAAGCACTCGATATAAATTCATTACATGTACTTATAATAATAAATTTACTATAATATCACTATTGAATTTACTATAATATCCAACATGAATTTCTAATCTGTCAACGAAACAACAATAACCTTAAAGACAATTAATTTTGCGTTTGTATTTAATGTTTTATGTAAAATAATGAAAACAGAATAATGAGAATTAAGAATAGAAACACCGTAGATGTATGTTAGGATATTATAGAACTCCATAAGATAATAATATCCATTATATGGGAAATCACGAGGGTTTTGATTTTACCGTTTGACCAGACTTTCCCCCCTGGTTACCGATAATAGTTAGTGTCAATAAAATATTGCAGTGGAATTTAAAACCTATTATTTTATTTAACCAAAAAAAATGGTTACCTATTTGCTATGGAGTTCCATCTAGAATCATCTAGCGTCAGATTGTATTTATGACGGGTATTATGGCGTACACTAGAACCTGGTTGATCTATTTTGTATGTGCCCATAATATCACTTATGATGTTTGTTGAGGTGCTTAGATATTTTCAATAGTGTTTTGAAAGAATTTATGCAAAATATAAAAATTGCGTAACGTTTATCAAGTAAAGAAGTATTGAAATACTTATGGTATTTTTTTAAACACATATTTTGGAAAATCTATTACCAAATACGATGTTGTATTTTATAATATGCTCTCTTAAGGCGTATTACCGGAATGTACACAAATATGCACACTTATTAACTCCAAATTTACGCCGAATATGAGTGCAGAATACTGTGATTTATGTGGAATTAATTAATTAATTAATTACCTATTTAATGTGGGGTGGGAAATATATTTTGTAACCTAAAATTGTTAACTGCTAGTACTAGAACAGGATTTTTAAGTTGGGCAGCAGTAATCTACTTGTTGTTGTCATTGTAAATATGGTGTGATAAAAAAATTATAAAACCGGTTGGTAAGTTAAAAAGTTAATTCAAATAATGGGGTATGATTAATACGGGGAATTGGAACATTATGTTTAAGCGAAAGTATAGATCAGCAGCAAATACGGGCAATCGGAACATTGTGTTTAAGCGATAGTATAGATCAGCAACAAATAGTAGAAGCAAATTCAAATAATGGCCATGGGGTATGATTAATAAGGGGAATTGGAATATTGTGTTAAAATGATAGTATAGATCAGCAGCAAATAAGGGGAGTCGGAATATTGTGTTTAAGCGATAGTATAGATCAGCAACAAATAGTAGAAGCAAATTCAAATAATGGGGTATGATTAATACGGGGAATTGGAATATTGTGTTTAAACGATAATATAGATCAGCAGCAAATACGGGGAATCGGAACATTGTGTTTAAGCGATAGTATACATCAGCAACAAATAGTAGAAGCGAAGTATATTGAAATATGTGTTGTAAGCAATTTTGTTATTATTAATAAATTATGTTCGGACTGTATGTTGAGCGCTATAGTGCCAAAAAGCAAAGTCTATTTTTGGACACAAGTTGACGTAGTTGAGATATTTTCAAAATTGACAAACAACCACATGAAACGTCATTGTAACAACGTCAGAGGAAATGAAAGTGTGTTGTTTTAAACCTTTGAAATGGAGAGTACCCGTGTAAAATGAATCGTTCCTAACCAACATGGAGGTGGATGAGTACGAGGACTTGAAAGGGAAGGAAGGATACACGAGGTACAAGTTTGTAAGTGATATAGTTAAAACAACGTAAATTAAGATTATATTAACAATGTTAGTGTTACGTGTCATGATTCGTTATTCATTTATTTTGTTTTATTTGGAAACTGAATGATATAATTCTTCTTCTTCCTGTGCCTCCTCTGTGGAGGTTAGCGATCATCGGTGCTATTTCCACCTTGTTTGCTGCGGATATTGTTTATGTACATAAATCGGGTGTTTTTTTTTCTGAACCATTGCCTCATATTACTGAGACAAGAAATTATTTGACGCCCTGAAACCATTAAATAAAATTAAAAAAAAAACCTAAGGCAATCGTAAAGTTTCGTTAAATTAAATTAACTACAAAAATTAAAACACTCAGACAGACACAGAATTATTATAGTGATTCTAATCAACTTCGATGACAATAACTAGACATAAGGCAAAAACATAAGGCTGCCCAACCCTAGACCCTCGGGCCACAATGTGGCCCTCGAACAAATTATAAGTGGCCCGTGTGAGCGAGCTTCAAAATTCCCGTCAAGTTAAAAAAAAACTCGAGGCAAGTATACCTACTATCGTCATATCTCGTACAATATAGGTAGTGGGTTTTATCAATCCTCACTATATTCAGTTGGGAATCATTGAACTGTAAAGTTATTCTGCATCAAAAAGCCTTTTTGTAGAAAAAATATCTTCAGGTTCACAAAAAATTTTGAAAACAAATCCGAAACTACTTAAAAAGTAAAAAGATTTTATCAAATCTTCACTATGAAAACAAATAAATACCGCACGTTTCTAACTGAGCAACAAATTATTGATTTTTTGATACTGTCTACGTGTTATGTGATGCCCAACATTGGAAAATGATTAAAATAGAAAAAATATCAGAACTGACATTAATTTTACTAACTTCATATTTACATTTTGATATTTCTTGATTTTGTTTCTATGAAAAAGGTTGGTTCTTATCTAACAACGACCACGGAGTGAGAAGACTTAGAACACGTAAAACGACCTGGAGAATGAATGGAAATGTTTCATTTAACGATGATACTACGATTATTGCAGTAGATAATTAGTCTGCCAATATTATTGTTCCAAAAAATGAAGTGATTTGATTTTGTAATTCTAGTCATAATATTAATCTCTAACTAATCGACAACTGATTTTACAATGATCAAATTCGACCCCGTCTTTTTTTGCAACTCAGCTTAAATTTTTAAATTACTTAAACATATACACATCTTGTGTTCGTTATATTGACTTCCATCGATTGACTTAACACTGCGTGACGTTTTTATCACCAATACGCAAGGAAATATTTATTTAAACAGATCCTACTATACCCATGTGTGTATCATATTTCCCCCTTTGAGAATTCAATACGAACAAGTATTAAGGATATTGTATATAGTCTTGTTTTATACTGTAAAATCCCAATGCATACCTACTCCATTTTATTTTAAGTATCTATATTATATCGAGAAAATCATTACACTCTGCTGGAAATTTATTTTAAATTTATATTCAGTAATATTCTTGCAAAAACACTGGCGTGGCTTTTACTTGTCAATGATTTCAAAAAATCAACGCGATATTCGAATATTTTTTTTGTTTTTTGATGGATCATCACCCGTAAAGAGTGTTCTCAGCCATATAAGTTAACAACACTTGAATTAAAACAAGAGAGTTGATTTAAGAAAACCTAACAGTCACTATTGTACATTATTAATAAAAAAACTCTAGAATCATTGTACAATATACTCTCGAATTCAATCCTGGCGCAGTACCCCAAAAACAAAATCACTTATTTATCCAATCATGGTCTTCTACTCTGATCTGCTGAACGTACAACACTATCCATCCCTATCCATAATACAGAATCTCTCAGCTCTTCGTTTGAAGTACAATCGGCAAGATTATGGAATAGACTTAAACCGGATATTGCGTCGTGTAACTCACTTTGTACTTTCAAAAAATAACTAAAGATGGAATATTTATCCCTTAACACACAATCCCGATATCCTCTCCTTGTCCTTTCACTACCATTTCTTTGCCATGAAGTATTTTCATTTTTTTTGTTTTAATTGTTATCTAAGTGAATATATATTTTCTTTGATTTTTTGCTATCATTCTTTTGTTGAAGTACAAACACAATTTTTTAGGGTTTTTGCTTTGTTTAAACGTTTGGCCTATTTCTAGGTATTAACAAGTAGTGTTAAGTCTCATTTTGCATGAGCCGTCTCCCGTGCGGTGGTTGACCATTATCAAAGCTGTATTATACAACGCGACCTTAAATAACGATGTGGTGCTTTTCCTGAACAACTGCCCCAGATAACGAAGCAAGAAATTCTTCAGTTTTCTCCTCACTTGGATTATTTGTTGTATGTGTTGGTTGGTAATAAATAATATTATTGTAGTAGGTATGAAAAATAATCGTTAATTTATCCAAAGTGTTGTTCAACTTGTGAACATGGGTTTTAACGACGTGCAAATTTAGCATTGGACAAAATAAATTGATAGCATGAAAATTGCAGTGGAACCTACCTATGAATGTCGTGCCAAAACAGTATTAATTTTATATTCTCGCTCCATGGACTCCATACATACATAGGGTTTTCTTTTTAGTATTGATTTTGAACGCGATGTATCAAACACAATGATAGGAATATTATTCCCTACAATAAAGCATGCGGTGGCCCAAATAAAATTTAATAACGGGACGGGAGAAACATTTAATATTTTTATACTTTTGAACAACGCCAGACCTGTTTGTACGACAATTTATTTAAATCAGGGTTAAAACAAAGACTGATAGGTATTACTAAAAAATACTGTATTATTAAACGTGTCAGACAATGTGACAAGATTTTAAAAGCCACACTATATGTACGTTCATAAGTCATTTGATCATAGAAGAAGGTATTATCTTGATCATTATCATCAGCCTTTCTGCTTCCAAAGTTGATCATAGGCCTCCCTCATATTCTTCCACTGCTCCTTTTCCTGAACACCCTGCTTCCAAATGCTCTCTGCCACTCCTTTAATACAATCTGACCACCGTGTCTGAAGACGTCCCACATTTTTAATTCCCTGTGTCTTGGATTTCATCTTATCCAACTGTCGATTTGTTCAAGAGAATGAAATTAAATCCAAGTTTATATCCAAGACGCGTGTATGAAGGAACATTTTGTATGGTGTAATGGACTTTTTGCATGCCAAAAACATCAACTTAGAGGCTTCGTAGCATATATGTTCTTTACATGGATGAATTCAGAATTTGAAGTAGAATATTTTGTGAGTTTTTTGTTTTTGTCTGTATGTCTATGTGTCCTTTCCCCCCTTAACTTTTGATCTGCTCAATTTATAACATCCAAATTTTCAGAATACATAAACAGTAACAGGCCTATAACACTTTTATACACAGAATTTTGAATTTTTGTTTCAGGCAGGGGCTATCAACTTTTGAATTTTTACATTATATTTATATTTATCTCAGAAACCATAAAAGTTGGAACGCTGAAAAAATTCCAGAGTTTCTCAAAAAAAAATGTATTAAGAAAAACATTTTTTTATGATATATTTATGTGTTTAACTGCCTATATTTTCAAAGTTTTTGAAAATATCGAAAAAAGCCGAAACACCCCAACTAGAAAATTTAATTTTCTACAAAAAATGCAAACATCGTAGTAGTGCATCTCAAATTTTTTTTAACAATTTTTATAAAAATTGAATTTAGTGACGACATCGCTTCATATAATTTGTATGGCAATCGCCTATACACAATATGTAAGAAGACTTAATAGTTTAATACTTAATCTCCAAACATAGAAAAAAAGACTGAACTCCATATTGTCCTATCTTGACATACATACCTACATGTGTTGCATAGAAAACTAAATATCTTAAAATATTTAATAATTTGGATTTATGGGTTTATAGTTTGGTACTTATTCTTCAAATATGAATACTATCGCTATCGACAGTTGGATCTCATGTGTTACATGCAACTAATATAAGTATATAAATAATATAATGTATGGTGACGTTGAACCACACAGTACAATCTGGTTGAAGGCGCCACGCAAAAATTTGCCGAGCTACTCATAAATAAGTCATTCTCAGAATTGGGTTTCACATGCGAACATAAATTTCCATAAAAGTGCAGTCCGAGTCATGGCAAAGGGCAACGTAGAACCTTCGCTCTTCGCTGCTTTACATTTAAAGTGTTCTAATCTTCACAATGATTATAATTGTTCAATTTAATTTATCTTTATCTTTTATCTTTTTTATTTTTTAAAAGAATGAATATGTCCTTGTATAACAAATACATATACAAAATAAATTTAATGCATATTTACATTTGGTAATCAGTGATATGTTATGGAAAGATATGCAACGCCATACAAATTATTCGCAAAAAAGTGTCGCGCACAATGTCCCACTCTCTCCGATGGCGCTACAGCCCTTATCGAGCCTTGGCTGTAACTTTCATTCTGTCCTCGGCTGCCGTCCTCCAGCATGTCACCTGAAAGAGCTGCTCTGCATCCCTCCTGACCCCATCCTCCCACCTTAGTCTGGATCTTCCCACTCATCTTCTTCCACCTGGGTGTCCGTTCAGTATTCTTTTGGGGACGCGTGATTCTGGCATTCTTTGTACGTGTCCAGCCCATCTCAACCTAAGCGGTTTTAAATGCGTTGAGATTCTTGGGGCCTGGTATATATCGTACAGCTCGTCATTTGTAAATTTGTAATGTATACTGTTGGTTCTGTAAATCAATAAAATAAAATAAAATATTATAATTATATCCATGACATAGGTTAAAAATGGATGGTTTTGATTCCGCTTGTTAACCAGTAAGAGAACGGTAGTTTTCGAAACTAGTAGTGATAAAAACAACAGAAATGTCGAAATAAGCAAAGATATTTTATTAATAAAAAACAAAACATATATCTTTGAAGATAGAACCCTTTGAATGTTGTATAAAATAGCCAGCTCGTTATTACTATTTCAATATTTTGTATTGGTTTTCGTGTTAACAAAAGAATTAAGACGATCGAAGATGTAAACTGAAAGGGTAATAATTAATGGCTACCTACCAATACACAAAATGCATCTTTCAACAGCAACAATATCTTTGTTCATTTACCGACACAAGTCATTAAAAAGATAACCGGAATTGCCCTTAAAAAATAAATGAACACTTTCCCTGATAGTCATATTAAGAATGAATCGATCCCATTTTGTTTAAAATAATACGTACACACCATTACGCCATGTCTCTTAATGTAGAGAGAACCGAGCGCCATACTCCTCTATTCTTACACACTTTTCTGGCTTCCTTTACGCGCATGCCCGTCGATTGTTCAATCTACTTATTTTTTTTTGTTTATTATTTTTTATTTTTATAAGTATAAATATAATATGATTTGTTACTTAAAATTTAAGTTAAGTTCATTGTACCCCAATAATGTTTTCACATAAAATATAAAGTGAACTTATTTATTTGACTATCGTAAGTTCAAAAGTAATTAATATAAAACTTGTATGTAGCATGTATTCAGTAAGTAGATATGTGTTATATATTATGTATGTGTGTTACATATATATATATATATATACTTATTATAAAAATATTGTGTGTATATTTATGCGAGATAGATTATGAATAAATGTACATACATACATACATACCATCACGGCATATCCCACAAAGTGGGGTAACCAGCGAAAGGTGTGCGGGTGTGATTGCCTTATAAAAGGGAGCACAACACATCTGTGTATACCCACACACCAGTCTCGTCTCACCTAAAAGGCACTACATTCGGAATGGGTGGTGAACCTCATTGTTGAACTATGTGAGATGTTACCTATTGTTGCCTGTTGTATTTTCGCTTACCCGGCTCTTACGGGACACTCGAAAACAATAATAGAATAGATTGGAAGTACTATTCTAAGCCGGTGCCTCATTAATTAAAAAAATGAAGAATAATGGTTGTGTCGAATAATGTACATACATGGCCGTATAAGTACCTACATATCGATATTTGTAGCAAAAAATACAAATTGTAGCATATAGGTACTATTTATCGAATTGTTGTAATATGTATGTTCTGAAATCTGCTTGTGATTTATGTATTATGTCGAAATGTTTAAAATATGAATTGTAGTTGGAGCAACTTCGTCTAATGTAATTGTTTTGTGAGTAGTTTGTGTTACGTCGGTCGACATAGAACAAAAACTGAGATCTGAAATTCTTATGTTTTCTTTCAAAATATTATTCACAGATTCATACAGAATTGGAGATACTTAAATTAGACAGAATTGGTCATCGCCAAATATCTAGAAATTTTTCGATATGAAGGAGGACGCGGGACGGTATGCGCACATATGTGATCAAACGAACCTAGAAGTATCAGCTCGATAGATATCAATAGTGTTCAAAGCAGCTGCGAGCTGACAAAATAATATGTCACGTAACACATCTTCTTAACGAATTAGGTACACTGGTTTAAATGTCCAGAACGAGTAGACTATAAGGTATGCCTGATGGTGTTAAGGGCTCTGAACGACTTGGCTCCACACTACATTCAAGAACTGTGTCAAAAGAATGTTCCATCAGGAGGACAGCTTACATTGAGGTCATCTGCATCACAGAGTATCGACTGTTTCATAGAATTAGACAGATTCAATAAGGCGGCTTACTATGATCGCAGTTTCAGTGTTAACGGGCCTTGAAAGTAGAATTAATTGCCCCCTGACATACGTGGAGCTCAGAGCATTAACACATCCGGTAGACATCTGAAGACTCGTAGAGTAAACAGTAAACAAATAAGCTAATGTGCCCTTGGATAGATCTTGTTACACCAAAAGGCGCTACATAATATATACATAAATTCTTATTATTAAAAAAACAATTGTCTTATGCGTACCCACGTGATTTTTCTTGATGTTTAATGATAACTATTGGTACAGAATTTTGAATAATTCAGTATTTGTCATTGTATACACTCTGGTAAAGGGAAATATGTTTTTACTTATCTTTTTCTGTGTTTTTTTATTGTTTTTTTTTATATATGTACATTATAAATTTGATTAAATAAAAAAAAGTTTTATATAGTATTCTTTGTGTTTCGGTTTTTGTTTTTAATTGTGTATTGTGTTTTATAATTTAAATTATTATGTTTGTTGTACTTTTATTTTAAATTTGAAATTTTAATATTTTGTAAACTGTTTGTTTGTTTTTAAATAGGCTTCCAAGCCGTCAATGAAAAATAAATAAATAAATAATAGGAAAGAATGGAAGAACTTACAACCAATTGCATTACTATGAATTATATATTATAATAGATCATTTTTTTGTCTTTTGAAAGTTTCGATGATGGCTCATTATTTTTTTCTTCCAGACAATCTTTACTATTCATTTTCGTAGATAGTAAAATTTTTCTATGCTAATTTTATTTTTAATTTGCAATGATAATAATATTAATATTTCAACACATAAGTACGATTATTTTTCTTAATTGTGTGCAATATTAGATAAGTACAGTTTGTGATTATTGATCACACGTAAAATTGTGTTGATTGGAAGAAATTGCTTAGTGGGATTGAACCAATTACAATGAGAACAAAATATTGATTAAAAAATCAATTTTCAAAAATGTTGATTGTACTTGAGTAATAAATAGCTCACTTTTTTGAAAGACAGCAAAACTATTTGGTCCTTAAAGCCTTGTTTTGGTCTTACACCCGTCGCGTCGGACCCGTCGGCCTTCATGGCTCAGTTGGATCCAGTCTGCATCATTCACTTGGCGTGGAAATCGAAGAAGTGAAAGTACTGTCCACGTGATGTGGTTCCTGTAAATCGCCAACACGAGTACTAAGGGGTGGAGGAGCCCCCCCGGCATGACTGATGGGCACGTCCTGCTCGGTGGTAGTCCGACGTGAAAACTAAAACATCAATCCAACTAATCTGTGATATTTATGAACACTAACATACTAATCAATTAACTATTATATATGTGTATTTGTTTGATTTGTCGTCCTTGACTTTGTTATTGTATTCTTTCTGCTTTTTCAATGCTATGTACCTACCTTACTTTTATCTTAAATAACTGTTTATTGGACATGGTGCTAGTAGGACCCTTTACATCCTTCTAGCTCTGAATTTTTCTTTTCTTTTTTTTTCCCGAATTCCTTATTTTGTATACATATTTTTTGTTTCTCTATATTCTTTAATATGTTATATCTGTACTCTGTTAAACCATGATGTCATGTTATTTCAATGTATTATATCAATTATTGTGAACCATGTAACGATGAACCCAAGTGTTCTGTAAAGAACCTAGGGGGGATAAAATACAATGCTGATGAGACAGGTGTAGCCGACACTGCGCTTGGTGTGGAAATCGAAGAACTGAAAGTACTACTGGCGTGGTGAAGGTTCCCTATCGAGTCACGTGTTACCGTGGCACTGTTGAGTGGAAAACCCTCACCATCATTGACGGACCTCCACGTTTGTGGTTGGACTGTTGATTTGTTTGTTGTTAGTGGTAGTGGTAGTGGTATGAAATATGCATGATGGTAGTTCTTGTTTTGTCCAACGAGCAGCCACTCCGGGGATGAAAAGAACTACATAGTACATAGTTCTAAAACTTTCCCTATGAAGTGGAGTAGGAGACTGAGAAATACTGTTAAATCCAAAACCAAGAATACATGACTTTTACTCGTCTCTAATAGGTGATGGTACCAACAAATCATTCAATGGACTCCATATTATGCTGTCAAAAAACGTATTATTAAATTATTAACTATTCAAATTTATAATTTGAGAATTCATTTCTCTTAGCATATCGACATAGTTTCAAGCCAAGATTCGCGAAATTTTGTATGACCAGGTTTACATGTTCATGTTTTTTTTCAACTTTGAAGTCAAATACCACCAACTAGAGACTCGCAGCATATAGGTTATATGTTATATGTAAATATAACATATAACCTATATGCTGCATATAACATATATGCCATATATATGTATATTACATATAACATATATGCCATATATATGTATATGGCATATATGTTATATGTAGGTATATGGATGAACTCAGAATTCGGGGTAGAATAAATTGAATGTGTGTGTGTGTGTGTGTGTGTGTGTGTGTGTGTGTGTGTGTGTGTGTGTGTGTGTGTGTGTGTGTGTGTGTGTGTGTCTGTGTCCGTCCGTCCGTCTGTTTCCCTTTTTTATTTAAAGAATAATAAGGATATATTTTATTTTTTCTTCCATTTGAAACAAATCAATCTTCTAAGGGTGGGTTGACTAATATTAAAAAAAAATTATATGTCCTTATTTGCAACAAGTACACATACTGACACGACCCATATTGTTTTTGATCCGCTTTATGCACAGACTTCAAAATTTCAGAATATATAGAAAATTTTAGGCCTACTAAACATTTAAAATCAGAATAATGAGTTTTTTTTTCAGTCAGTGGTTATTAAAATTTAAATTTTCATTTTATATTTCCTTATCTCAAAAATCATAAAAGCTAGAATGCTGAAAATTTGTATGCATAGGGACAAATACAATAACTTGTTTTTGCGAAAAAATCTTTATGACAAATTTATTTTTAACTGCCTTATTTCCATTTTTTTTTTAAATATCGAAAAACGCCGAAACACCCGAACTAGATAATTTATTTTTGTATAAAAAAATTAAATTATAACAGTAGGTATAGTTGTCGCCAAATAACTTGAACTTTTAGCCGAGAAGGGGGGCGATGTGCACGTAAACCAACGAAGCAAAATGCCACAAATTTGCGCTCTTCGAAACCGGAAGCTCGTTCAAGATGTTTGGCGAATATTATACCTCACAATAATATCTTATAATTATAATTTTTAATTATCTTTATAATTTTTGTAAATATTTATTAAGTGACGACATCCATACAATTTGTATGACAGAATACACAATATCTACGGGGACTATAGTCGGGACCAGTCGGGACTATTCGGGGACTTAATATTCATACATCAAGCTATTTACCTATTCGGGGTAGGAAAAAAGGACTAAATTGCACACTATCCTGACAGTCAAAATATATAAATATATTCAATAATTTGGATTTGGAAGGTTTTATAGTATGGTTGGTACGTTTTTTTTTTATTTATGAATTGAAGACATATCTACATGAATTTATAACATACGTATTCCTACACTACACTTACTATCGCCATCGACAGTTGGATAATATGTGCTACATGTAACTAGTTTTTAATTTATATATATTATTTTTTCTAAATTAAAAGAAAACAATTTTACTTCCAAATATATCAATTTTGAATGTAGATTCCGTGTGAAATAAACCATATTTTTATGAATTTATTTATTAATTAATATTTTTATGAATTATAATTAGTTTTAAAGATGTTTGTGTTTTCTTAAAACCACAGATAATTTTATTTCCAAACATATCAATTTTGAAACTCTATCGGGATTCAAGTAAAGAATTTCTCGTAAACTTGTGTTAAAATGTAGGTAATAAGTTATTTTACTCGAAGTGATATAAGTTTACAAAGAAAATTATAGATGGCGTAACAGATGTTGCATGAAAAGGTGAAAATACTTTGTAAGAAATTCAAACCGGATTTATAGTTATACAACTTTGACTGAATATTCAACTATTGATTCTTCGTCAGCTAGTCACTTACTAAATTCCAGTCAATTATTATAATTAACCATACTTCAATGCAATTTTAGTGCAAACCTCGACATTATACAAGTGAGACTTGGATATTGGACATGGCAGAAGACACATGAAAGTAATTTAAATGCATTTGAAATGAGTTAGCAAAAAATTAGTTGCATTAGGATAATAAATGAGTGTAAAGTGAGGATACAAGAAGAAAATGGAAGATAAAGAAATTAAAACTAAATTCAAAATCTTTTCTTTCGAATTTGAATTTTGAAAAATCCCTTGAAAATCGATCATTAATTCGATCATTCGATTCGCTGTTTTTTTAATAAACTTGATGTACTTATTGTAAGAAATATACTTTGTTTTTTTCATAAAATCCTAAGTAATTTGTTTTATTTCGATTTTCACTTACATATATATATTTGGCGCCCCATGTTTCTTTACACATTGTCCAACTACACCATTTTAATGTAATAGAAATGAGAAACTGCCCCTGGGTATGGAACTTTTTTTTTAGTGTTTGATTAAAAAAGTATTCATTTTCATTAAAAAATATTTATTTTATGATAATGTTGGATAGCCTAGAAGTTAGGTGTGATTTGTATTTTATTTAGGTGTGATTTATAATTGTATGCAAAAAAATATTCATTTATATATTTGTTGAATCTATAAAAAAATACATCAGTATAAAGTACCAATATGCTATCACACATATTATAATTTGAATTACATCATAATACTAAAAAGACTTTTTAGTATTATGATGTAATTTAAGATATAAGAGTGAAAGGTATGCAAAAAGTGATAAGTGAATAAAACGTATTAAAAATAAACATCATTTTAAAAATAATATAAAAAAACACAATAAAACTTAAATAAAATAAACCAAGACGAACACATATAACGATAGAATAATTCTTACATACATAATAACAATTTAAAATAAGACCCGTATTCAGAGTCAAATAAGAGTATTGAGGAATCCTCAGGCCTTCGTGGTATCTGAAAGGTGTGTATCGCCCTCAAGGAGCCTTCAAGTAAAGTCTATACACCGCAAGGAAAACATAGACACGTATCACATTTTTCGTTATTCAAAGCTCTGTTTACCCGTTACTTTTATCATCTGATGACTTAATTATACAATGAATCAAATATTTTGTTGATACGGTACCCAAGTATTTAATATTTAATATATTCTATAGAAAGAATCAAAGTATTCCTCGCTCGCTCTCTTGTATGTATTTAAGATTTTGTGTCTTCGCTCTCCTTGTGTTTTATTATTTGACACTTGAAAGAATGTATGCACTTTTATAGTAGCAAAATGCGAATTCCCAGAACAGACATATTTACCTCTGCATAATAAAATGTCAAGGAATACATTTTGTTGAAATTTATGAGAATTCCTCGAGGTATATTATCGTCCCTCTGCTGACTAACTGTCGTATCTGACATTTTTTGCAAAATCGAGTTAGGACCACCAATGTGTATTATTTATATTTTGTACTGTGTGTTGCACGCATGTTCTCACTACAGGTCTCGACTGTATCACCTCCCGTTGACTTGGAATAGCTTAGTGATTTGTTGTCTACGAATTACTGAAAATAAAATCACACTAATAGACCTATGTGAAAATACGATTCTAATATATATAAAAATGATTCATATATATAAGAATACAAATAAAATAATAAAATATATTTACACCGTGTCACCGTGTGCTGGGAGATATGAAAATATGCACGGGCAAAACACTAAAAACGCTCTTCTGAACAATTTGCATTTTGCAGATACGACTGTTAGTCAGGAGAAGGATGATATGACGTCGCAATCACTCTGAATAATGAAATTGGCTTAAAGGTACCTTTAAGGCTTCCTCAAGATTTGCCTGTGAATACGGGTATAAGTATCGCGAAATGAAAAATAATTTAAGAGGTACATAACCAATTCAATTAATAAAATAACGTTTTAAAAAATGTGTTAATATCGTATAATAATAATTTATTTTATATTGTTTTATTTGCTGATAAAAAATTAACTTTGTGACCAGTTTATTTTTATATAATACATCCTTTTGAATCAATGCTATTTTGATCTACTTTTTGTATTTATGTATGTTTCAATAAATCATTTTTTATTCCAGAAAAAAAGAAGATAATTGTTACAAGATTAATACATCTCAATACAGACGAAGAAGGACATGTGACATGCGATTAATTACATATATACCGTGATGCTTGATTTACAGGTATAAATATGTTTCAAAAATACGATTAAAATACATTTTGTTTCATTTTAAGGCCCGTAAATCTTGGTTTCATCCACATTACGATCAGTGGCTTTATTGCGTATCATACGAAACAGTTCCGAATAGAGATGATATAGGTATCTAAAGAATATTTAATATCTTAGTATCACGATTTTTTTTATTAAGGTTTGATACGCATTTTACTGTACCAATTTCATTTTTTTTAATTATACATTAAAATCAAATCTTACTTATTTCCATTATTTATTTTATTTGTCTTGCGATTTTTCCATTGAGATTTAGATTAGAGAAAAGCAGAAAATATTATATTACAGAATATTGCTAATTAAGATTGAAATAATTTAGTATTGCGTTCAAAACATGATATGCATAAAAAGTTAACTAAATCTCATTTGGGAGTCTAGTTTGAACGTATCTTGATATGATTTGTTTTAAAAAAATTTGAAATCCTATTACTAATCCAATGACTAGTTTTATTTCAATTTAATTTTGTATGTTATATTCTCTGGCAACTAACAGGTACTATGTCAAATATTAATTTAAAACGCACCCAATACCAAGTTTCCATATTCTGGAAGCTCCGATATACATATCACATTTTTTTTGTGACAAGTCATAAGTAGTAGACCCCTTACATACCCATTTTTGTCAATCATCTCGATCGAAATGGTTTCACACGATACGCAATACGGTTGCTGTTATTTTCTTCTCCAGTATTCAAGTCTTTTTCGTCTTCTGATTAACCAGCGGCCGGTGCTGCGGCTGCGGGGGCGGCTGCAGCACCGGCTGCCGGCGCTGCGGCTGCACCGGCAGCGGTTGGGGCGGTGCCGTTACCGGCCGCTGCCGGAGCTGCTGCCGCCGCCGCTGGCTTCTCGGTTGTCGTCGTGATGGATGAAGGTTTCTTTTCGTCGTTGTCATTTTGCGACATCGGACCCGGCACAATGATGAAGGTACCGTGCTGGGATTTGTTCACCAAATCGGTCAGTTCAGACAGATTCCCGGCAGTCGCTAAAATATTGAAAAAATAACATACGTCAATAAGGCCAGCGACAATGTTTATTTTTAACCATAATAAACTGTAAAATAAATCATCAATGTAAAATAATCATCATAAACAATTATTTAATTTAATTAATTGTAAAATAAAAGTGAAATTGCAGATTATTCTAACGATATTTTTCAACAAAAAAAAAGTTAATATAGTTTCGGGTCTCTAAACATCTTGACGGTTTGCGCTTACACGTGATCAAACCGACCAAGCAAAAAACCCAAATTGTCTTCTGCACACCTACGATTGCCGATTACTGTATATTGTATCGCTTCATGGGCAACTAACAGTTTATCTAGTACTTATCCAGTAACAAGCTGTCCTCATTCGGGAGACTTACGGTGTTGACAGTCTCAAATCCGAACTGAAAACCCAATGAAAAACTGTGTCTTTACCGGGTATCAGACATTTTGCTCAAGAATCAGATATCTAACTGAATATAAAACCTAACTTTCCGTCAAACTAAATTATATGCAAATGTTACTAATTACAATTTTCGGAGTAAACTTTGTGCCACTATTTTTAACAATTTTAAATATTTAAAATCGCTGTACCACAGTCAATACTGATTTCTATTGTATATTTTTGTCATTTGTTGAAAACACAGCGTAGTTGAAAACTATTCGTACCCGTTGAGTTGGTTCAAAAATATTTTTTTTTAATATCGGAAGACTTTTGTCAATAGATAGTAAGGAATACATAAAAGACATTGTATTAGTTCAAGATAAAAGCGAAAGAGTTTGATATGCACTAGATAACTATGATGCTGTCATAATGAATTCATTTCAATTGAGTCTCCCCAGTTGAGAATATTCTATTGCAGCTGCTGTTAAAATATTCACAAAGAAAGCAAAAGTGTTGTAGAAGCTTACCAATCTCTCCGGTGCAAAAATCTCTTGCAAAAAGTGATGCACGATAAACAAGTAACCAATAACATTATGAAAACTGATAATTTCTAATCCAAGTAGTTTTATTGACATAAAGATCTCTGGATCGCATAGTATACGAGTCCTTACAACCCAGGTCTTTTTAAGATCCGAATATATATTTTCTTGGGCAGATTAGAAACCCTCCCCAACACTTAACAATATTTAACAATTACTTATGGCATGACGACGATGGTAATTCAAAGTTTCTAGAAAATCTGTATGATGTGTGTACTTACAAAATATAACATTTACTTTGGGTGGATCTGGCTTCGGTGTAGTCTTATTCTTGTCCATTTCCTCTTCTGAATCACCATAGTCAAATAAATCTAATAAGTCATCCAAACAGGGCTGAAATATACATGAAACCATATTTCAATTTTACAAACGCTTATCTAAATTATCTATTCGTCTATGAATAAAAGTACCTATTATTATAATTTTGTCTGCTTTTAAAAATTGAGCATGTCGATTTTTATTTTGTTTCTTAATACGGTTAAGAAAATTTTTATTATCTTAATAATAAAATAATAAAAAGTGTTAAATCAATCATGGATCCGCTTAAAAAAGCCCAAAAATGTTTAATACAAAAGAGCGAGATCATTTCCTTCAGATTATTATTTGTTCAGAATGTTTGACGTACTTGACTCGAGACAACTGTACATAAAAACTGCCCTAGTACATTTCCATAAAAACATAACTTTACACAACAGATCTCAAATAACACGAACCTCTAGACATGCAAATAACATTAACTTTACTGTGACAAAGGCGGTTTAAATTCATTGCCCCACGTATATTTAATAAACTAGACAATAACATAAAGAAAACACCACATCACAATGCCTTTAAAAATCCTACCAAAAATTTGTTATTTGTTTCGGGCAGGCTCTATACTGAGGAGGTTGTCCACCTATTCTTCATTTCTTTTATTTAATTTAAAAAACTTTACTTCTTAATCTTTTGTAATCCTTTCTTTTTCAAAAACTACTTAAATGTAATATTTAACATCTGTGTAAGAAAAAAACATTAAAAATAAACGGCTAATCATTTCAGTGAAAAACTAATATTTATTATTACATTTGAATTCGTATCCAAATTTGTGAAAAAAAACTTACTTTTGCAGATGTGTATCCATTTTCGTTATAAACAACACAAAGTAACAAAATAGTTAACACTTTGCACATCATTTTTTTTCCGAATAGCTTCTACTTTGTATAACAACCTTTTGAGAGACTGAAAATTATACTGAAGTGTTATCAGTTGTAGGTCTTATATATTTCGTGTTCAGCTTTTGTCACAGTGTGTTATACTTTAATATATGCATACACCTATACCAACAATTTTCATATTGGCAGTAGTAAATATTTAACAATGAACCATTTGTTCTATGTTATTCTTGTGTAAATAATAAAAAATTGAAATGCAGAGTATTGTTAAATGAATAATTCTACTAAGTAATTTTATTTTATCAGGGATTATCAAAGCATGGTAAACCGTTGGAATTATTCCAAAATCAGCCGTTATTAAAAATCTGGTCATCGAAAAAAATATACAATTTGATTAAAATACCTGCATACCTACATGAAATCAAATTTATCAAATTAATATGTTAAACATTGTGTTTCTAAGAAAATACCATTATTATTTTCAACATCTCTAGTGATTGTTTATTTATTTTTAGTTATTTATTTATTTATTTATTTGGATAAGTATACAGTCATATTGAAAATTATATAAAAGAAAAGATGTACAAAAATGAGACCAATTACATACTCATCACTGGTGTATATAAGTAACAAGTTCACAAATGTATAAAAGTAACAAGTTCAAAAGATAAAAAAATGACTTAAAAATTAAAAAAATAAATAAGATATCAAGTAGTTAGTACTAAAAAAAACAGTACAAAAAAAAGAAAAAAAATATACCAGAAAAAGTTTTGAAAAAGTAATGAAATGTGGGAAGGATGTGGATGATAAGGATGGGTGAGGAGGAATGCGTAAATATACTTATTTAATCGTAAATATACTTATTTAATCGTAAATATACTTATTTAATCGTAAATATACTTATTTAATCGTAAATATACTTATTTAATGTTTGAGAACATTTTTAAAAATCATCATAAAATCCCCTAAAACTTATACCTATCAAGTCAGCCCAACGTGTCTACAACGTGTCATTTAGCTCAAGAAAATATACAAGAAAAGATAACTTAATGTATGGAAGTGACAGTTGCCAGTCACGTGACAACTGTCACTTTCATACATTTATTTATTTATTATTACCTAATACATAAAACAAATATATTATAACATATTATATAAACTGACTAATAACCCCTCACTAGGCAATAAATTGGCTGTTCTGGGACTGTTATTTTACACAGTTGAGTATCTTTATTCCGCTGTAATTTTCATATTTTCACATGTTATAAAAAAAGAGTAGGTACTCAAGAGTTGTGTGTAAAATGAATGATACAAATACACAAAAATAATCAATTGTACAAAATATTGAAAAAAGTCAATATAAATATAAATTATTGAGAGAAACAAAAAAATGTGAATATAAATATGACATGTGGAGAGTCAGCCACGTGACTGACAATTGTCACTTCCATACATTGAGATCTTTTCTTGAGCTAAATGGCACGTTGTCTAGGGGGGCTGGTTTGTTCTTAAAATACAAAAAAAACAAGAAATTTTGTGTATCCAATAATTGAAATCACGTATAAACCCTTTTTAATGCACGCGATAATTACCCTGACTTACACGTAACTTTATAGTGCATCACTTACTTACATCTTACTTCCGATGGCCATTCAACTCTTGTAGAGTTTTAGCATTCATGATAATTCTTCGCCACTTCTTTCGCTCTTAGGTCTTTTGGTGCCAATCCTCCCTTTCCCCTACTCTCTCTAGGTCGGCCATGACGTTTTCCAAATATAGCTGCCTTCCCAATGTCTTCCCAATGGTTTCTTAACAATTGGTTTCAATTTATAGTGCATTAGGCGGTATTAATATATCATGTTTTCAGTCGCTAGTTTATGCGTTATACGCCATCTTAAAGATAAGTATTCGGGAATCGACAGAATTAATTGGGACATAGGTACATAGTTTTGAGACCCCCTCAGAGCCTTGTTCTTTGGTGTGTTTTTTTTATTTAATTCATTATTCAAGGGACAAACCCAGACAAAAATATATTATGAAAAAACACAAATAGACCATAAACACATTGGTCCATAGATGTTTTATTACTGAGCGACCTTTAACAGAAAGACTATTTTCGCCCTCTGATCTAGGTCTCGTGGGAACCGCTGTCTAGTCGGTGGTGTGCTTAGAGTTACTTTGGGGCGAAGCCCTAGGGGGCCCTTTACCATCACAATCGGCATAATTTCTTATCATCAATGTTAATTATCTGGAAGGGTGAATAATTTCCAAATGAAGCTTTCAAAATAATTTTGTATTTGTGCATCAACCTGTAAATAATCATGATTTTCAGTTCTTGGACTTTTACGATCACGTGAACCGACCAGTGAATCTTTTTTTTTGGCTAAAATATCCTTAAAACAAGTACAAATTTTGAAAAAAATATATATCGGTCTATATAATCGCTATGTTATCAAACCAATATACTGACGATGCTCGTCGAAGAGCGATACCGGTGAATGGAAGTCAAGTTTGCTAATAAATTCAATAGAGATGTAGGTACATACATTTATACATTTATACAACATAATATTCTATAATCTTTATTCTACATAACCAATGTAGTATAAAAGATCTCATAGCCTCATCACATAGCCTAGAAATTATTGTCAACAAAATTATTGAAGGTCACTTCTTTTAAATGCATATATATATACAAACATATTTTATTTTTTATTATTTCTAATATTTACTCTATAAATTAATTAATTAATTATTCAGTGTCATGCTTGTTCACACAGATGTGCATACTAAATAATAAAATAAACTGAATCACATCTCATTTTTTTCTGCGTCTCATCTTCTTATTGAGTAAATATTTTTCTGTTCTTCGATACATCACTGTTAATATTCCGCCATAGACTATGATCCAAATACTTTAAAAAATGAATATAGTAGGTATTTAAATGAATTTGTCGACTTCCCAACGACAAGTAAAATTGAGGCATTTCAATAGAGATGTGTCAATAATAGTGAATGCTTTAAGGTGGTTTGGACATATAGAAAGAATGAACGATGAACGACTGACCAAAAAAATATACATGGGTGCAAGAGATGGAGTGAATAGCAGAGGTCGCCCCAGAAAGGGATGGCATGACCATGTGAATGATATTTTGAAAGAAGGAAACATAAAAAGTTTGAACAATCGACGAGCATGTATGAGACGATGCATGGATGTAAAGGAAGCCAGAAATGTGTGCAAAAATAGAGAAGTATGGCGCTCGATTCTCTCTGCTTACCCCGTAAGGGATATGGCGTGATGGTATGTATGTATGTATGTGTCAATAATAATAAACAATACCTGTGGCAAGTTTATTGTCGTATGGAAATTTATTTATACGTTTGTGTGCGTAGAAGACAAATTTGAGTTTTTGCTTGGTTGGTTTGATCAGGAGGGCTACTCACGAAGTTGATTAAAGTAAGATTTAGATCATCTTCAGACTTTAGAAATCTTTGAGGTTAAATTAATTGAATAATAACATTAATTTATACAACAATTAATGACAATTTCATACTATACGTTGATATTAACATTTTTTATGATAAAATGTAGAGAAAGATTAAGATAAGGTTATGATTGAGTACTGATTTATGCATTTTTAAGATTAAGGCAGCATAAGAACGTATTAAGAATGTGTCATGAGTGGCCCCCCTCGTGTGTGCGCAAACCGCCCCCTCTTGGCCGAAATATTTCAAAATGTTCAACTTTTTTTTGTGTTAGTCGATGCGCAAACCATCCCCCCACTCCGAAATTTTTTTTTTTTGCCGATAACATGCTACTTGTCTTCATTGAAAATTTTCTGTTATTTTCTGATTTTTTTATGTAGGTGCATTAATTTATAACTATATACCAAAATAACTATCCATAACATAAACGTATTTTTCAATTAGTTAAGAAAATTGTGTTCATTGTCCCATCTGAGCCACTAGGTATATTTATTCTCTCTCATTGTCAAAATATGTCGTTGTAGTTTGAAATGAACGGAAGTGAATTATAATAAATGATTTTATTGTGTCTAGGTCACAATGCAGATTTTATTTCAAAAGATAATTATTGTTATGTTTTGTTAAGACGACACTGCCTAGAGTTTAAATATGCAACGAGCTATAACTAGAGTCTACAATCTGAATCTACCCGTTTGCATTCTGTTTCCGGTTTGCTCTCTGATTGGTTGAGATCTCGTAGTATTAAGTCAAATGAGCTGTGAAATTTTATATTAAATGCGAAAAATTAAAAGAATATTATATATTTAACTTAAAATAATTTATAATTCAATTTATAAAGCAACTCGCTCACGCGAGTCGCTATTATTATTATACACAAACTTAAACCTAACCTAAGAATGCAGAAAAGAAACTCAGGGGCTAGACGCTACTCGAGCTATACTGTCTGTGTCTAACCGTTCCATACGAAATAAATATTTAAAACTGTCTCCAGAATGTGGAAACTTGTTGATGGGTGTGTGTAAAATTAATATTTTAGATAGTACCTGTTAGTTCCCGAAAAACAATACATTCTAACGATAATTATTATTATTCCATATCGTATGGCAACTGACATATTATAATTGGGATGCAAATCTGCCTCACGTCCTCGAGGTGTACACTGGAGTTGACAAAGAGATGACATTTTCGACAGCCGAACCATCGATTCTCCCGGCTTATTGATTTTCATATTAAATAATAACGATAAAATCGTTTTTTTTTTTGTTCATACAACTTAGAAATTAATTTTTTTCAGTTATGACCTTGTATTTTCATTTTTGTTAATTTATGTTGGATATTTTTCTTCAAATTTTTATGTTTTTTTTTACTGTGAATTTGCTTTTGATTTTATGTTTCATAGGCAAAAGTTGCCTTCAACAAAAAATAGATGATATTTCGATCTCCTAACATTGATGTCGTTTGATTTAATTTTTTGATCGAAAGTTCTTGATGGAATTTCATTAAAATTTCATAAAATTTTTAATAAACATTAAAAATAAAAAACATTTATAACTTAATTCCACTGTTTATTTAGACTACAAACCTACAACCAGTTTCGTGCTAAGCACATTTTCAAGTAGAAAGTTCTTTAGAACTCTCAAGTAGAAAGTTTCAAGTAAAACTTTCTACTTGAAAATGTGCCTAGCACGAAACCGGTTGTTGGTTGTAGTCTAAATAAACAGTGGAACTAAGTTATAAACGTTTTTATTTTTAACGTTTATTAAAATTTTTAAGAAATTGATATCATTGTTAGGCTGAACTTGATTAAAACTTTTGTCTGGAGTGAGCTGCTGTATGGCAGCGAAACGTGGACTATCTGGATGTCTAACTGCCTTCGAAATGTGGTGCTACAGGCGCATGGCTATAATCCATTGGTCAGACCACATTCCAAAGGACGTGGTACTGAGCAGAGTCGGAGAAACGAGACAACTCTTTAACCAACAACGATCCAAATGGATAGGGAATAAAATCAGGCATCCGGATCTGCTTGTTACTATCGCTGAGGGAATGGCAGAAGGCAGAAAATATATAGAGGTCACCCTTGAGACAGACATATGAACCAGATGATTAGTGATATGCGCTGTAGCAGCTTACAATAGATAAAGAGGCTGACGGACAATAGAGATATGTGGAGAGATGGAGTGCTTGGTACAAACCAATCCTAGGATTGCAACCATGAAGACGAAGATGATTTGCTTGCTTGTGGTGCAATCTTATAATAAAATAAGTAGAATGATACTTCCTGTATCAATATTCTGGTTCATGGTCTCTTAATTAAAATTAATAACATTCACGCTCATTGTGATCATTTCCTCTCATTTTGTTTATTTGACACACATACATTTTTCTTCACAAATAGTGAGAAATACTTACCTTAAATTTTGTATCGACTTGACTTGATGACGCAAACACGAAATCGACACATTATGTGAAATATTTATCGATTTAAATCTAAAATGACATATATATTGATTTAAATCGAATTCGAATTATATTCTGTGAAATAGTAAACATTGGTATCATACAATTACTTAAGTAATATGTTGAAAAATCTAATTTCTTCGAAAAATGTAAGCAAATGCGAATACATAATAAACTTTTTCCTGACCTCAAATGACAAAGGTGTTGATAAAATTATTCCCGCAACCAATTTCCATTCAAATTATAAAGCAACTCGCTCAAGCGAGTCGTTATTATCATTAAGGACTAACTAAACCTA
This sequence comes from Molanna angustata, assembly GCA_963576475.1. Taxonomy (NCBI): domain Eukaryota; kingdom Metazoa; phylum Arthropoda; class Insecta; order Trichoptera; family Molannidae; genus Molanna; species Molanna angustata. The sequence continues at coordinate 10,501,000 of OY754976.1, read as the reverse complement.
ACCGAAAAATTAACGGGAATTGAGATATAGTACACATCATATTATTATCTCGCTGTCGTATTTTATTACATTCCGTATAATATTCGGTTTGGTTTAGGTAGTCTTTAATGATAATAGCGACTCGCATGAGCGAGTCGCTATTATCACCTTTGCCATTTGAGGTTACGAATAAGTTTATTATGTATTCGTATTTGTCAAGCCATTTCATCACATTTTTCAAATAATTTATATATGTCAACATATTTTTACCTACTTTTATGATTTTGAACACTATTTACTATTTTTTTATGTTTAAATTATCGCGATTAATGGCAACTTTGACAGCTCATCCGACATTGGTAAAATGACCAGTGAGTTTTCCGAGGTCTTGTGTGAAATATTCATCGATGAATATCAAAATTGAAACTAATTCTGTAAAATATGTATTCATTTCAATCAGATGTTGAATAAATATTCTGTAATATATTCACTCCAATCGAATTCCACGTGTGGGAAATAAGTAGGTACTTATTTATTAGTTTAAATTGAATTTCAAACATTCTGAGAAATACCGAACACTAAAAGTCAGTTTTCTGTGAAACTTTAATTTATTTCGCATCATTGGAAATTAGGATGAAATTTATTGCACAGATATTTATTTGTAATCGTTTAATTTATAATTATAAACTACAAAACAATTTGTAAGATCAAAACACATTGTTTAGAACGAGGTGCAATAATAAAAATTCTACTCGACATACATAAATAATCGTAAAATAACCATTAACACATAAATAGACTAAGTGTTGGGGAATACCCAAGGTAAAATAATAGGTACTTACTTGAGTAGGTGTCCATGTTTCTTTACTACATTATAATACACGATATTTATTTTGAATACAACGTGTAGTTGTTGACAATTCTTGCAGCTGCAATTGTTGACAAAATATACACACGCACCGTACATTTTTTTTTATTTCTCTTTTTTTGTGTTTAGTGGCAATTAGCCCTTGTTGAATGTTTCATGCCTTAATATTATAATTTGGTTAAATTTCTCCAAATTTAATTGAAGTTAAATATTGTTAGACTTTTAAGAATTCAGTACACTCTCTCTCGGTGAATTGCCAAGAAACCAAAAAAAACAATGATAATAATTATATTCTATGTTCGTTACTTTCAAATATGAAAAGGTTGATTGGGGATATGCTAACTAGTTAAATTCACAATTTTGAATTAAACATTATTAGAAGATAGCCGATTAAAACAATTGAAAAATAAATAGTCAAGAGTCTCTTCGTCCTGACCACATTTACATATTGGACTATTAATTACATTGATTTTTCAGTGACCAATTATCGTTCGTGTGGAACAGGATATGCCCTCCCCGTGGAAAGTCTCTTTCCCTAAAACAAAGTTTTTTTGGGAATAGAGAGTTGGGTGTAGGATTCCAGCGTAAAACAATACCGAGAACCGAGCTTAGTTCTGGAAACTATCAAGTTTTTTTTTATTTCTCTACATATCCTATCATGGCCATGTAGTCCTAACAAGGCCAAACTATTATTATTGCCATCTATGAACTAAAGAAGAAACCTTTTGTAACGCCATCTATTGAGAAGTTTATTGGTAAACAATGAAAGTAACAATCCGTATATTATTTACAAAATAACCAACTTCTCAATAGATGGCATTACAAAATGTCCTATTTTCAGGCGATGTGTAACTCATTATTAAAATATATAGAACTTTCAAAAAATGCATTGATAAGGAAACGTAAGCCCTTGTAGGTGCCTTGAGTTCCTGGTTCTTCTATAATATTACAAATTCATCTCTAATGAGATATTAAAAAGTTTGTCAAAAGTAATATAATTTCACTCTTGCCAGGGAAAAAAATCCAATGTTTCCGAATATGCATTTTAAAAAATATTCGCACAACAGTGTGTTTATTTAATTCTATAAAATGTTAAATAGGTCACATCTTTATACATTCCCTATAAATAATGTAAGCTTAGTTTGAGAACCGAAAGAGGGGGGTATTATTTTTACTTTCTTGTTTGTGCTTAGTTTAGGAAACGAGATTGATAATTTTTTTGTGAATGTTATATCTTAAAACACTAAAAATAAAAATGCCTATATGTATATAATTTGTTTTTATTAATTTTAACAATTCATTGTATTTATTGGGTAACAAAGTATCACAATTCACATATAATGCACACATTTTATTCTTTATTATAAAATCTATCTTCTTCTTCTTCTTGTTGTGTCGGTCCTAACGGAGGTTGGCGACTGTCACAACCGAATCCCTCACATCACACCACAAGTGACGCCGCATATTCCGTCTTCCCTCAATCTTTCCCTCCACTATAAGTTGAAAAGGGGCATATATATCACCATGGAATATGTGACTTTGCTTCTCTTGACAGTGGTCAGCAACTCTCTCTCTCTCTAATAATTAAATCTATATAACAATAAATTACAATATCATACAAACTATATCATTTATTGATACGTGAATTATGATGAGTACTTAAACATGTTTATTTACATTAAAAGGGGGCTTAGGTACAACCAGCGCCACATAGTGAAGAGGTATAAAGGGGTTGAGAAAGGCACAACTACATATTGTATGAGACGATGATACAATCACGAAAAAAAAAGGAAAATGGACACAGTAATGCCAATATTACTATAGTAAAAACGCTAATTTTACTAAGGGCCGGTCTAATAAACGTCCAGTAGTTAGATTTCAGACCAAACAAACCGAAATGTGATACAAATGCTCTATATTTCGTCTTATAACAATCCGTTAGTTAAATTTTAGTTAAATTATACCGATAGCCTAATTATTAATATGAACCCTGAATATATTTTAGAGTGCCTTCAAAAATTGAATAAATTGTTATTTATCTTTAACAGTGTCTGTCAAGGGATTTACAACAACCAAAGTGTCTGTTAATGTAAATCGTGAAAGTCTTTCGCATTTAATATGAAAAAATCACCCTTTATACTATAACGCTTCATAGCAATAGCACTTTTCAATAATTTTCAACACTTTGAAATCTCCGAAAGCCACCATTACTCAGTGTTCATTTTGGAGTACCTATTCTCTTTCTACTGACCTCTCCCCTCAAGAAAACTCTGATGCTCCTGTTCGACAGCATATTGTTTAAGAGGCTTATAAATACTCTGCTCTTAATCATACCCAATGTCTTTTGCTATCCACCATCTAGTAGAGAAGTGCCCGACACGGAGGTATGAAATCCATAGGGCGACTCCAGAGGCTGGTGAAGTGGCTGGCCGAACGAGAACCAAGAATGTAAAAGAACAAAACTCGATGACGCAGCCAAAGGCGCAGGAAAAGCCGAAGCCACACAAAAAGTAAAATAAGTGAGTCAGGGTTCATACTATCCAATTGTTGTTTTCTGCTGAGGTATCCTTTTACAGAATAACAGTCTTTATACTATGACGTAACTAAAAGTATCAATTTTGTATGTGCCACTATACAAAATGACATAGGAAAGCCTGAGAGTCGCGGGCTCTTACACTATACATGTTATATCTTTTCTGATTGTTTAAAGGCAGTGGGATGGATGCGGTCTGCCCAGGATATGGAGCTGTGGAAGTCTCAGGAGGAGGCCTATGTCCATCACTAGACGAGAGAAGGCTGAAGAGTGCAAATTAAGTTTTCTTTGTTTTTCCTGATTTATCCTCTCATTTTCCCAGCATCGACATCACGCTAGTATCCTGACCCAACTGCACTGGCACCACACCACCTTTGCAATAAAAAAAACATACCATGAGATTAATATTCAAAAAACATAACTGATGTGGACATCGTTGAGCTCTTTGTAAATTTATTCTTATTCATTGCCAATTAAATGAAAGTGAATTTCTCTCAGCACCATTTTACAAACTGTAGCGGAACATCCCTACGATGTCCGCCCATCCTTAACTTCTAATTTTTTCATACTGTCATCACGCCTATTGCTTAATCAAAATACATAATAAGGTACTTACCACTCATTTGTCTCATAGGTAGAATAACAAGGTTGACATAATAAGGTATTTACCACTCATTGCTTTCATATGAAGAATAACAAGGTTGACATCATATCTTAATCGAAATAAGTAATAATTAGGTACCTAATTTCTTTCCGTGTCCAAGATCATTAACCTATATTGTGTCCCTCCAGTAATTTGCAGCCATAATAGCATTTTCATTCGCTCGCCATAGACTCTCCTCAGAGCACCCTCCTACCATAAGCGGGCAGTTCAGCAGGTGTGACATGTTCTGCATTTCCCCACATTCGCATGCCATGCCTGACCAGAACATGGCATGTCATGTCCTGGTCAGCCTCTAGCATTCTCCATCTGTCCAGGTTTACCTTGCACCTCACCATTGCAGATACCTACTTACCATTCATTGATCTTATAGGTAGAATAACAAAGTTGACACCATATCTTTATCGAAATAAGCTATATGGTACATACCACTCATTGGTCTCATAGGTAGAATAACAAGGTTGACATCATTTTTCGCCCTTTTTATCATCATTCCCAATAGCATTCCTAAACCCATGAATATTGGCTGAAAATAAAATTAAATACAATTAAAATCCAAAACGCAACTAAAACGAATGGGTTGTCGAGTACGTTTCATTCAAAAGTGCACTTCATTGTAACAAATTTTATTGACAACTGTTTAGTTTTCATGCTTTTAAATTTCTCCATTTACGACTAAAATGTCGAGTTTTAACGATCATTAAACAAGGATTTTTAACCATTGGTAAGAAGTAAGACAAGATACGACCATCGAACAACATTAATGAGGAATATAATAGTATCAAGACATCACACACGCCGGAAGAGGTTTCTTAATAATGGATAGAAAGCATCCTTATTAGCATTATTTTTTAATCTACACTGGACAAAAGGTTTTCGGATCGAATAAATGGTGAATGTTTTGTAAACGACTGCTTGAACTAGACAATTTTTATGTATCGTGTACGGTTTTCGTTGAAACTGAAAAAAACGCGTTTTGTGACGATTGGGGGGTTTACGGGAGGGTGACGCTCGCCCGACAGTGGTGAGGGGGAAGGAAGAGTTGAAAAATTTTAACTTTCTAACGAACATAATATATTCCGATCGAAACATAACTCCATATTTTTGCATAATTGTCCATACATTGCAATCTAAAATGCCTGAACAATACAATTAGGAATTTATTTCTTTTTTTATAATTCTTGTTAAAGTTATTTCTGATAAATCTGCACAAATCATAAAAAAATAAGTGTGTTTTGTTTTAAATAATTACAGAAGACATGCTTCATGCAACATATAAAACTCAGATAATTTTCGTTAACTTTCTTCTTCTGCTTCAGCTAGGACTATGTCATATTGTTCTCGGAACCTGCTCTTAGAAGGAGCAGGTCCCGAGATTATTATCTAGTTATAAATATGACATTAGAGGAAATTAATTTGGCGATGTGACAAGATAATTCCGTCATATCGACATTACCATGAAGTGCGCTTTTCAGTATGACGTACTTTATCTACATAATATGACCACGACAAAACTCTTCACTTGTCGTAGATACATTTATTCTTAAAAAAATCACAATTCCCGAATGCATTTTTATTGTATACCTACATTTTTCAAAAAAAAATACAAGACTCAATTTTCCATAACGCATCAAGAGCATTTGTAAAATGTTAAAATATTAAATCATAGAGAAGAAATGAAATTCATAGTCTATGGAAAACTAATATTAAATGTTTCGGCTGTAGGCCACAACTTTTCATAGTAGTTGATGTACCTACGCCATACAAACAAAAAAGTCATGACAAAGTTCAAATTATCCACTTTTTACACAATAGGTACCAGTGGAGAGTTAAAAATGCCATTCTATGATATTATTATTATTTGTCGGCCTTCGTGGCTCAGTTGGTTGGGTATCTGACTGCCGATCCAAAGGTCCCGGATTCGATTCCCGGTGGAGACACAGTTTTTAATTGTGTTTTTAGTATGGATCTGTGAGACGATTTATCTAAGTCTCCATAATGTGTCAACTTGCTTGTTATTGGGTGCGTGTTAAATTAATATTTGACATAGTACCTGTTAGTTGCCCAAGAAGCAATATTAAATATTAATATACTCAATAAAAAATATTATAAATTGACAGAATATAATATAGGTACCTACATAATATTACCTAACATTGTGCACATAATCGAATTGACACGTGAAATATTATTTAATGCTTGGTACAAAAATTATTTACAAATTTTAAAAACAAAATTAAATAATAGACGAAATAGCAAAAAAATAATTAAACAATAAAGAAAACGAGATGATATATAATTACGGTCATTATATAGAAAACAAATAATTAAACAATAAAGAAAACGAGATGATATATAATTACGGTCATTATATAGAAAACAAATAATTAAACAATAAAGAAAACGAGATGATATATAATTACGGTCATTATATAGAAAACAAATAATTAAACAATAAAGAAAACGAGATGATATATAATTACGGTCATTATATAGAAAACAAATAATTAAACAATAAAGAAAACGAGATGATATATAATTACGGTCATTATATAGAAAACAAATAATTAAACAATAAAGAAAACGAGATGATATATAATTACGGTCATTATATAGAAAACAAATAATTAAGCAATAAAGAAAACGAGATGATATATAATTACGGTCATTATATAGAAAACAAATAATTAAACAATAAAGAAAACGAGATGATATATAATTACGGTCATTATATAGAAAACAAATAATTAAACAATAAAGAAAACGAGATGATATATAATTACGGTCATTATATAAAAAACAAATAATTAAACAATAAAGAAAACGAGATGATATATAATTACGGTCATTATATAGAAAACAAATAATTAAACAATAAAGAAAACGAGATGATATATAATTACGGTCATTATATAGAAAACAAATAATTAAACAATAAAGAAAACGAGATGATAAATAATTACGGTCATTATATAGAAAACAAATCATAATAAATTGAATAAGTGAAATCAATTGAAGAATCAAGATGCACATATTAATTATATTATGTGCATCTTGAAGGGAAATATGTATTTATTATTAAAGGGAAATATGTCTTTTCTTACTGTGCATCTTTTCTACATAGTTTGATTGTTTTATATTTTGTAATATATTGTAAATTTATTAGAAATAAAAAATAAATATTAAATTGTATTGAAATTATAAAATAATTTGACTGAAGCAAAGTGCTAAGATGGCAAGACATATTTTGTTTAGTGCATTTAGTAAAATGAGAGTATTGTGTTGGCAATAACCTTTTCATTTAAATTATCACTATAATATACATATCACTGCATGTCTATTGTCTAATGCGTTAAAAATTATGCAAAAATGAATACAAAATTATTATTTATAGTTATTGAATTACAAAATTATCTATACGAGTAGTTTTATGTATTCTTTTATTATATAACCAGTAGAAAATAATTATTTTATTTGTTTGATGTACATATATCTATCATATTTCTTTGAATTTTCGTGTTTTACGTCATTCGATAAATGTTTTCCATTATTTCCATTTCTTATTCAACTTCTAATTTAAAATATTCTTATTTGTGAGTGTGATAAATGAGTCTGATTAAAAATCAAATAAGTAATATATATTCAAGGAAGTTCTTATATAAAAGATAAATTAAAAAAATAGTAGGTTCTGAATTGATTTGATTTATGTTCGTTCGTTGAAGCACGAAAGAAAGGCATACTATAAATTATATAGATGTTTTAAAATGAATTCCATCAATATGAAAAATTAATTAACAGGTATATTTAAATCTTGTGGGGGAATAAGTGGAGACACCGCTGTACAAAGATTAAGGGGCAGGGTAAGGCAATATAGGCGAGTCAAATGCAAAATTTGAAACTATTGTATGAGAATGTACGTCCTTAAAGATTACAATCGTGTGCGCCCAAGTTAGTGAATTTGAATCGAGCGTTACATAAAATACTATGGTTTATTTGATTTTACAAAAAAGTGAGAACATTGTGTGAAAACGTATCGAGCCAATGTTTAGATTTATAAAATATCTATCATTTAAAGAAACATTCATGTTTCTAAGCCTTATAAGTTTTGAGTTATGGATAAAAAATCTGAGAAAACAGGTATTATTAAAAAAATAATATGAACAAAGTACACAAAATAAAAAAAAAAGTGTATCAGGCCAATGTATGGACAAATAATGAGAAAATAATATATATTTTTGTTGAAGACGTAACTTTTAAGAGTAAGGTGTAATGAGCATCCAAACAGTACCTTAGAGCCTATTCCGTCACCTTAAGGTAAGGCGCGCATGGAAGCTTAAATTCATCGGCCGATTATTATCGGCCGATAGTGGAATCGGCGCGCATGAAGCGATTGATTCATCGGCCGATCGGTTGTAACGCGCATGGAATCTTATAGAATCGTACGATTGGAAATAAAACGGCGGTCAACATTCATATATTTAAAATACAATATGTATATTCATAAGTTTTAATATATGACTGTATTTTGTAATGTAATATGATAGTATTGTAAGCTAATAATAGATGTATGGAGATGATAATTGTTATATTTAATATTTTTATACATTGTACATTGTTGGGTCTTTGTACATTGTTAGCTTCAATTTGAAAAAATAAAAATAAATATATGATTAGAAGTATAGATTTTTTTGAAGGAGCATGTGTTTGTGCTCTTGTCCTCAAAATGCGTGAAAAGAAACGTCAAAAAAGTAGGGGAAAGTAGTACGAGTTGATCCCTTGGGGTAAGATGATCCTTTGTGATTGTGCTGAAACCACTAACGCCATCTAGTTGATTTTACTGGTAAAACATAGCTCCAGACACCCCCCCGCCTCAGTCAAATCGCAATGGCGGCGTGAGCGATACATCGATTTTGACGAGAAAAAATAAAAATTGTGTACGGCTGATCTAAGGTAAGCATGACTTTGAGCTTACGTTACTTATATTCAAACAATGTTAAATGTAATTACTGTTGTGTTTGAGGCTTTCTATTATGCTTAATTTTAGTATTTGGGCCACGTGAACATAGCCGCGTGCTTGTAGGTTATGTTAGCAAACATTGAATGAAAAAGTGGGACTTGGGGCAAGATGATTCCTTTCTATATGTACGAGATGATCCCCGGGGATCATCTCGTACATATATCAGTATTGTAAACAATAGTCGCCACCCGCTTCGATCTGTCAGTCTGTCTGTGTTTTGATTGTCTTCAGGGTGGTTGTAGTCTATTATTTATGTCAATAATTCTGAGTTTACACAACATTTTTTCTTACTCTTTTTAGACAAACGTGATGCCACGTAATTACAAAAGAAAAACTTCTCGAGGGGATTGGTCACAGGAATCAATGACAGCCGCTCTTGATGCTGTGAAAAATGGCATGGCATATAAAAAAGCAAGTAAACAATTTTTAGTGACCATAATGTCATTGAAACGAAGGGCCAAAGCAAAAAATAAAATAGCTGTTGGTGCAGTAAAATATTTAGGAGGAAAAAAAACTGTTTTTACCAAAGAACAAGAAAATGAGCTCGTAGACCATATCAAAGACATGGAGACAAGGATGTATGGTTTAACAAAAAAGGAACTGTTATCTTTAACATATCGACTAGCTGAAAAAAATGAAATTCCCAATTCATTTAGAGGAGAAAAAGCAGGTAATGACTGGCTGAAAGGATTCAGGCAGAGACATCCAGATATCACCCTTCGTGCTCCTGAATCCACTTCAACTGCTCGAGCGCGCGCATTTAACAAACCTGTAGTAGATAAGTTTTATTCTACGTTGAAAAGCGTCCAGGACGCTAAGAACATCCCGGCACATCGAATTTACAACGTCGATGAGACAAGTGTTTGTACAGTTCCAACTAAAAACACTAAGGTGTTTGCGAAAACTGGACGAAAACAAGTAGCACGGGTTACATCAGCTGAACGAGGAGTCACTACAACGGCTGTTATTTGCATGTCTGCTTCTGGAACTTTCATTCCACCGATGTTTATTTTTCGTAGGATCCGTATGAAGATTGAGCTCATGGAGGGGGCACCCCCAGGGTCTGCTTGGGCCTGTAATGCATCAGGGTGGATGAAACTGGAAGTTTTTACTCAGTGGTTTGAACATTTTCTACGCCACACGAAGCCATCCGAAGAGGATCCAGTAATGCTGATTTTAGATGGTCACCTATCTCACACGAAAAATTTAGACGTCATTTTGAAAGCACGGGCGAACCACGTTACAATTGTTTGTTTGCCGCCACACTGCACACACAAAATGCAACCATTGGATGTCAGTGTGATGTATCCCTTGAGTGTTTATCACAACCAATCACTGGAAAAATGGATGAACAATAACCCAGGAAGACCAGTGACTGTGTTTCAGATTGCAAAAATTTTTGGAGAGGCCTACCTAAAAGCTGCAATCCCAACAAATGCAATCAATGGATTTGCTAAAACAGGGATATGCCCCTTAAACCCAGAAGTATTCACTGAGGTTGATTATATTGCGGCTGCAACCACAGAAAATGAATTGGACGAAGAAGAGCCGGAGTTGCCGGAGCCGCCTAGGCGTCTTGTTAGTTCAGACACTGAATTGATAGATGTTAGATCACCATCTCTGTTAGAGAGATCTGCTAGTCCAGATACGCAGCGGCTACTCGCTACCAATGTTCTTGAATTGGATTTGGAATCGCCCAGAGCGCATAAAACTCCTTCATTAATAAACGAATCAGTACCATTTCGCAGTCCACTGTCACCAATCCCATCTACGAGCCGTGCAGTCAACCACAGTGAGACATCGTTTGATGATAATAATATTGCAAATTTTGCCATTACACCTGCTTCATTGAAACCTTTGCCACAAATTGTGGGCAAAAGAAACACATTGAAAAGGAAAACCAATCATACGACTGTTTTAACTAGCACACCGTACAAGAATTATTTAGAGGAAGAAAATAGCAAAAAAACAGAAAAAGAGAATAAAAAAATTCAGAAAAAGACTGCACCTAAAAAGACACAGAAAGGCAAAGGAGTAGGTAAAGGGAAGTCAAATAAAAGAAAGCAAACTTTATATAACACATCTGAGTCTGAAGAAGATGATACCGAGTGTCTGTACTGCACAGAAAAGTTTTCAAGCGATACCAAGGGTGAAGGATGGATAAAATGTTGTGCTTGTGGAAAATGGGGGCATGAAGCATGTGCTGGGATAGAGGGTGATGACGCTGGTGAATTTATTTGTGATATATGCAACACAGCACCTGCCAAAAGGCGTTTAAATTTATAAGGATTTAAAAGTTAATAAATTTATATAGATTTTTATTGTAAATTTATAAGTTATTTTCGTTATTCATTAATAAATGTTATTTTTTGCTACTTTTGAACAATTTGTTCGCTTAATTAGGTATTCAGAAAGGAATATAATATTTAGATTGATCTCATTATGATTTATGTAGGTATCTGGTACAAATTAATAACTAGGTAATTTAGAAGACTGTTTTATTTTCGTTTTTAATTTTTTTAACTTTTAAAGTCATCTGACTGTTGATTTTGTTAATTTTATTACCTTACTTAACCAAAAACTTAACATGAGTAAGATGTATGACTATTTTAAATAAATAATATGTTTCATTATTGCGTATTTTTATTTTTTAAAACCTTTTTCTTCGGGAAAATATTTGTTTACTCGGAATGGGGGCAAGATGATCATAGGGAACATCTTACCTCTTTTTGGGGATCATCTTACCCATAGGGGTGTACAAGATGATTACTTTGTAAGGTTTTAAAAAAAAAGAAATATTTTAATGAAACCTCAATTAATTTCTGGTTTTGAGTATTGGGAAAGATGGATAGATAAATATACTAGTAGTTATCGCCTTTATTTTTGGTTTACCTTGAATAATATGTATTTTACAGCGATTCCCGCTTAAGGGGATCATCTCGTACTACCTTCCCCTACTGGGTTCATCCGCTAATAAGTGCTAGATTACTGAAAGGTCAATTTGCTTGGTCCTACGAAGACTTTAGATCACACCCTGAGAAGTTATTGACTACACCAGAATGTCAGTCAATAGTTTCGATATGTTAATGTACTTCTCGATCTACTGCGCTCGGACAATTAAATTATCGGTGAGCATGCGCCATGCGCGCCGTCTCATACAACAGGATTGGTTACAAAAAATCGGCCGATCTCGATCGGCAGATTTTTGTGTCTCGTCACAGATTTTTAAATCGGCCGATTCTGTTAGCTTTCATGCGCGCTCTCACATGTAATTCATATGTTGTAGCTCACCGATAATTAATCGGCCGATGAAATTAGCTTCCATGCGCGCCTACCTTTACTGACCAGAAGCTCGATTCTCTATGAAATCCAACGAGTGTTTATGTATGCTTGTAAACACCAGTAAAGGATGGTTTTTTAGACTTTAGAAGCCCGAGTCTGTTAAAACCAAATATATTACGTCCGATTCTATAACTTTTTAAAACGTTCCGGCTAAAACAGGTGCGTTCCTATAATAATAACAAGTTATTTATAAAAAAATATATTACAATTTAGTTAATTTCTCTATGGAATTACTAAAAATGTGTAAATAAAATAAAACATGTAGGTAAGCAATTTAAAATTCCATTAATAAGAAAAAATAAAGAGAGTCGACCCCATATCAAATAATTAATATACATAGGAGAAGAATGAGAAAAAGAAGTTTAAAGTTCCATTGTAATTTAATGACACTCACTAGTATCGTGATAGGGAAAGTCTTGTCCTACGTCTTGCGAGACTTGCAAGGCCTTGACTAGATTTTTCAAGATCATGTGTAAAAATGCAAGGGTCTTGTGATCTCGCAAAATTTCTCGCAAAAGCAATCGATTAACTACGTATTATCGACATATTACTGTAAATTTGTGATTTATTTCTTATTTCATTGTATTCCTGCATTTTAACAGAGAAATGAAAAAAAACATTTATTGGTACAAGTTGGAAGGCATACGAGACCTAGATCACACCTGTAAAAGACCAAGACTACTTATGTGCTATAATTTATTATTTGTATTTTTATATAAACATTAATTCTACCTTTGACTGTATAATTGTTATCTCCATTAAAACACTTAGCAGTATCAACAGATGCACTTTTTTCATTTTAAAAAGCTATTTAAATATTTAAGAAATTTCGTATAGCACCACGCCGTTGGAATATCAAAATAATAACTGATTTATTTCTATATTCTACCATCTATATATGTAATTTCTACTAAAGGCAATCATCTTGTTATCGCGATAAAATTATATAAAAAACCCATAACAAGAGCATATCATTTTTTCTATTTAAGTATATTAATAATATGTATCATTTGGAATTGAAGCGTAAACTGAACAAGAAATCTTTCAGACATTTTGATTGTATTTAAAAAGGCTTCCCGATGTTTTATCATCCAACACAAATCTACGCAATATTTATATTTTAATCATGCAACGCCATTATTACGTAAACGTTATAAATATTATGCAATAATGTTGGTGATAATATATATTATATTATTGTTGACGAATGGTCCGTCTCCATGCATAACGGTCTTGGACAGGTCAAAGGACTTCGGTTGTTGAAGATCCGGTAGCATACTTGATAAGGTCGCTCCATCAGGTCGATGAGCGACCTCTGGATCTTATATAATCTGCACTTCCCATTACGACGAACTTCTCGAGATAAGTATGTCCAAAATATTGAAGGATGCTTTTTCAATCTTGTCTAATATTTAATATTTATGTCTTAATATTTTTTTCCTCCATTTGCCTTCGTCCAGGAGTGGACGATAATAGGCCAAGGAAGAAAAAGAAGAGAAGAAGATTGATCTTTTGTGTTTTTGATGATGGCACAATCTTTCCATATTTTTGCCATAGTTTCCACTGTACTCCCGGATTGCTTATTGGTATAACATATATTTAGAGGTTTTATATTGATCACCATTTTCAAAGGGAAAATTGATCTTAAAATAACAAAATATGTTCATTGAGTCGTTGCCATATTTTGGACCGATAAAGAGATGACGTGAAATTAGAAATGATTAAATGACTCTGGGCTAACACTGGTTGGTTGGAAGAAATTACCATACAACAATAAACTCACCACTTGAGCAGGATGCAAGGAAGTGTTCATTATTATTATTATTCTTATTTAATAAGTTCTTGTCCAAAGAAAAATATATTCAATAAGTTCACTCTCAATACAATTGTACTTTAGGTACGCAATAACTTGATCTAAAATCTTAATATTTTCATAATAATAGGTATTTTAAATCAAACAAATGATTTGGTCTACATATATATTTTTTTTCCTGATTCCAGAACGACCGTTTCAGCTTATTAGGCCCTTATCAACTGGTAAACATAGAATCTCTGCTTTTTCTTATATACTAAAATTCGGTACATTTTTGCAATTATGAATTGTTCAAAACAGGTGTATTATAGTTTATGTTGGGAATTACGTCGATGCAGGTGTTTTTAAGTAATGTAAAAACCTACAGTACAGCTGTTTAAAAATAATATAAAGTTTTAACCGAAAAGGTAATGATCGTACGTTTTTATTGTGGTTTAGTGGGTTAGTTAGTTAAAAAAAAATCATATTTTCATTTTCACATACCATTTAGGAACCGTGTTACCATTGTCACAAATATAGGTTCAACAAAATTCTGGCAGTTTTTCGAATTATCTTAATAATAAGAATTCAATTTGAATCTTTAGCCTTTATTCTATATTCATAGCTGCTGCATGAAGGCTGTGGACGGATGGAGTTGGAGGAATAAATTGAAGGAAGTCAAGGCTCGATTAACGCCATCAAAGAAGAACATTTGTGGGTATATTTAACTACCTCTTACCATTATTTTATTTTTCTAAATCCTCTTCTTAACTATTTGTTATTTCAATTTATTTTTATCTTCAAAAACTTTCAAATGAATCATAAAAAAAATATATGATGTCATCTCTAGGAATTGAAAATGATTTCTCATAATATTCAATGCTGATATAAATGACAATATCTGTATTTTATCAAAATTAATTTAGTAGAATTTAGAATTTGATTTCTTCAAAAGAGGGAACCAAATGCCACGTTAAGAGATAAAAAATAAGATATTAATGTGCTATCCAATATTTTACCTTTTTTTCTGTATAATTTGTTTTTTTTTCTTGAGTCAATAACTTCTTAAGAATATTCCTTTTAAAAATTTAATTTCATGTATTTTTTGGTTCTATGAACAAACCACACTACCAACTTATTAATTACTAATTTATAATAGGAAATTAATTCTTTAGAGCAGAAATCAAGAAAATGATATTTTATTATATCTACTGCAGGGTTAGGATCACTTGTAGACGAGTGGATAGAGTGGCCGTAAAACAATATAGATTAGAATAGAATACTACAGGGTGAAATAAAATACATATTATGAATCATTGTTTTATTTATTTCCATAAATAATAATCCAACATGAACATAAACAAACAGATGAACTTATACATATGTGAAATAATAATTTGTATATACATATCACCTTCATTTTTAATATTATAAAATAATTAATGTTGTGAGTTCAAATATTGTCTACAAGAACAGTAGGTACCTAACAACAAGGTCATACAAATCATGAGAACCCAGCATTAAAAGGGGCCCAAAGTCATAAACACAATATGAAAAATAATAAATTTCATTTAAAAAAAAACGATTTGTTTTTGATACAAAAAACAGTAAATAAAAATAAATGTATGTATAATACTGTAAAAATAATCAATATAAAATACAAAAAATACACATAACGATATAACAATAGTTAATAAAAAAATTAAATCAAATAATTTATCATTCTACGAGTATTTTAAGTTTTTTTGTTCAAGCGTACAAAATTAATATGCGTACATATTTTTAGATGCATAATTTTTTTCAATACTTATTCAATATTTTATTTTACAAACAGATATATTTTTTAATGATCATAGAAACGTATACTTATATTTAAAATTACTAGGAACTTAATTGTTTAAATAACTCCCTTGAATCTATTTTTTTTCTAAAAAGAGCAAAATAAAAAAGTATAAAATAATATTAATATTTAACAAACACAAAATATATATAAAAACAAAATATATAATAAATTGTTTATCTCTTAAAAGCGATGATGTGGTTGGATCTTATTTATTTATTTAAAAACAGCCCGTATTCCTAAATAACAATATTTACAAATTTAATCCAATATGACTTTGTTATACAAAATGTGATTTCAGTTTATATTTATTTATTTAAGACGCAAAAAAAAACAAATAGAAAATAAGTATTTATGACAAAAAACAGATTTTCTAGAAATCAATTATTAATAATTATTACGATAAATATCGTAAATAATGAATGTGGCAACTTGTAATTGGGTGCTTGTTGAATTAATATTTGATTTAGTACCTGTTAGTTGGCCGACAAGCAATATAAAGACATGTGAAGAAAAAACATTAATTGCGTAATCGAACGCGGGGAATCGAGAGTCGATTTTTAGAAATCCATCGCTCAAAATATTGTTTTCCAATTGACAATTGTTTTGTATATATATTTTACGTTATCAATTCGACGAAAACTTAAATTGTGGTTATAAAATCGTAGTATTGTGTATTTCTTTCGCCATTGTATTTTTCCGTACGATTTCATATAATACGTTATACGGTTGCTGATATCAAATAATAGAAACAGTCAAAACAAAAATCACTAACAAAACAAATGAAATTTTAATTAAATTATACAAACAAAACAAGAATTAAAAAAATCCAATGCACAATACACTGAACAATTAATATCACTATGCCCGTCAATGGGAAACTATTCGCAGCCCAGTCCAATATTTATTGGACTGAACTAAACACAGACTTTGTTCATTATTTAATAAATTAACTAATCATTTTAAAGAACTCAGTTGTATCTGTCCATTTTATGAGTCATTGAAAACACAAACAATATCTTACTAAGCGCGGCCCATTTTTTTCCGAAATGGTTCCATTCTTTTTCTTTGTGGACGACGTGTTGTACTGTTGTTGATCTTTTTTCTTCTTTGGCGTTTCATTCTTTGTGTCCTCTGCCACTCTCTCCAGTGTTTCTTCAGCACGTTAATCTCCTCTGGCGTCCACGACGATTTCAATGGATTAGATAGTGACGTGATCTTTAATAGTTGTAAATAAGCTAAAAATTGAGCGTTTATTAATGACGTTAGATACGAAATCGTAATATCCGTAGAAGCTGTAAATGGAAGTTCTGTTGAGTTTATTAAAGTCCCTGCTGATACAAATGTAATATTAGGTAATCGAAAAGATGGCGATAAAGTGGTTGGCTGTGTATTTATGAATGGTATTTCTGTTACTGGCTTATTCATTTCTGGGGCAGACAACGACGAATACTGACTTTTTAATGACATCGAAGGATATCTCATAAAGGACCCGCTATTCGTATAATTTGATGGACGTTTTGTATTCCAATTTCCATTTAAAACATGTTTAAGTTGTTGCAAAGTCACATCAATAGAATTAATAACAGGATTAGGAACATCAGTAAATGTAGCAAAACTTGGAATAATATTATTATCTATAAAATTCTGTGCATGTGGTGGCAATTTCGTTGTGGAATGTTCTATAAAAAATGATGAAAACGGTGATTTAATAGGTGGAACAGTCGTTGAAAAAGCAATGGCCGATGACGTAGTCATTGATGGTGTATTCGTTGTAGAAGAAGTCGTCGGTGAGATTATTATTGATGGAATAGTCTTTGATATAGGAACCTTTGTATCGAAACTGTTTGACAATGAACCCTTTGAAATAAGAGTAGAAATCGTTGGCATATAATTCGTTGACACATAAGTCATTGATATAGGAGTAGTTATCATCGAGTTCGTTGACAAGGGAGTTGTTAAAGGAACATTCGTAAATATACCTATCGTTGGTCGAGACGTCATTGTGGACGCAGTCATAGGTGGAGGACTGGTTGATATTGGAATCTTATACGAAGAAATCGTACTCAACGGATTACTTGTTGGCGAAGCAGTAGATGAATAAACTGGTATTGTTGAGAGATAAGTCGTAAAACGATCTGTCGATAACATGACAGTAGGCAAAGAAGGTGTTAATGTAGTGGTGGAAAATGGATTGAGAGACGTTAGTAAAATGGATGTTAATGAAGGTATAGTTGACATAGAAATTGTTGATGGTGCAGTCATCGATGAAACAGTCGTTGAAAAATTTATTTCAGATGGAGTAGTTGTCATTGGCACAGTAATCGTAGACGATACAGTGGTTGTTGGTGGAGAATTAGAGGTGTTAGACGTTATAGTAAAAAATGAAGATGAAGACGGAAGAAATGAATTAACTGTAGGTAATAAATTGGTAGACGAAGTAGGTAATGACGGACTAGACACTGACCTAGAAAAAAATGATCGAATGTTCGTTGTTCGAGGTAATTTTGATAAAGGAAGAAACGAAATCAATGGCATTGACAAAGTGGTATTTGATAAAGTTGTGCCCGATGAAGTTATCACTGACGGGATGGTCGTAGGCGGAATTGTTTTTGATGAAATAGTACTAGTTTTTGGCAAGATTATATTTGAAGTAGTAACTGTTAATGGAATAGACATTGATATTTCATTAGTTGATGAAGTCGCAACAAATGTGGTTGTAGTTGATGGAGTGGATGTTGATGATGTAGTCGTTGACGGCGTTGTTGTTGACCTTGTAGTCGACAATATAGTTGAAGGTGTAGTGGTGGAAGTTGTAGTTGATGACGGAGTTGTAATTAACTTGGCAGTCGTTGATGGGGATATAGATGTCGCAGTGGTAGTAATCGACGATGAAGTCGTTAACGGTGTAGTAGACGTTGAAGTAGATGACGGTGTTGTGGTTGACGTAGTAGTAGTAGATGGTGTTATTGTCGACGATATAGTCATTGACGGTGTTGTGGTTGTCGATGTGATCGATGATGGAGTATTTGTCGACAATATAGTTGAAGGTGTAGTGGTAGAAGTTGTAGTTGATGACGGAGTTGTAATGAACTTGGTAGTCGTTAATGGGGATGTAGATGTCGCAGTGGTAGTAGTCGACGATGAAGTCGTTAACGGTGTAGTAGACGTTGTAGCAGATGACGGTGTTGTGGTTGACTTAGTAGTAGTTGATGGTGTTATTGTCGACGATGTAGTCATTGCCGGTGTTGTGGTTGTCGATGCGATCGATGATGGAGTATTTGTCGACGATATTATCGTTGACGGCATAAAAGTTGATGTTTTGGTTGATGTAGTAGTAGTTATAGTTGAAGCGGTTGTGGTCGACGATGTTGTTGTAGTAGAATTTGCAGTCGACGATGGAGTAGCTGTCGACGATGTAGTCGTTGACAGTGTTGTGGTTGACGGTGTTGTGGTAGACGATGTAGTCGTTGACGGTGATGTAGTTGACGATGTAGTCGTTGACGGTGTTGTTGTTGACGATGTAGTCGATGACGGAGTAGTTGTCGATGATGGAGTCGATGACAGCGTTGTGGTTGGCGTAGTAGTAGTTGATGAAGTAGTTGTCGACGATTTCATGGTTGACGTAGTAGTAGTTGTTGACGGGGTTGTGGTTGACGATGTTGTTTGAGGTGTTATTGGAAAAATCCCTAAAAACAATTACAAAAAACAATAGTTATTGAATAAAAATATATAGAAATACTTTGTTTATATAACTTCTCATAATATTTTCTTCAATTCTTGTATACTTAGTGGAAAACTTCTTGAGCCCGTCACATAGGCGCGCAGAGCTCAAATTTTATTTTTTTTGCATAAAGTTTGCCGGCATCTGTAATAATCTTTTTTAAACAACTGTAGGTATACTACATTACATACTTAGTTTAACCAACCTTTTAAAAGAGATTTTATAGGTTTATAACTTAATATATGAATATAATATTAAAGACCCGTTTAATAATATTCTTTAGCAGATTGCTAACCCTCCCAAGTGTACTTCTTCGAAAGAATAGAATGGACCCAATTTCTAATTGACATATATTTTATATACACATAGTAAATTACCGACCGCCATGGCACAGTTGGTAAGCCATTTGGTTTCTGTGCGGGCGTTCTGGATTCGATTCCCAGTAGAGGAGAAATTTATTTAAATTCATTTCTCACGCAAATATTGCAAAATAGGCTGGAAACACTGGTTAGTTGGAAGAAATTGCCATACGGCAATAAACTCGCCACTTGTGCAGGGTGCAAGGAAGTGTTCATTAATTTAATTTAATTTATTTTAAATTGTTGGTTCAGTGCATATTTAAAATAAAAATAGCTTCGCAATGAGGTTCACCACCCATTCTGAATATCGCCTTATTATGTGAGATGAGGCTGGTGCTTGGGTATACACGCATGAGTCGTGTTGCTGGTTATCCCAATTTTTGGTATGATTGATTGATTTATATACATATTTTAATATACATATGAGTCGGATCTACAATATTCGGCGCCTGAGGCACTAAATATAAAAGGCGCTCTGCTTCCCTTGAAAATCAATCATCATTTTTTTTATTATTTACGATTTTTCAACAAATAAAATACATAGGTATAAAATGTAAAATGTATCAAACCGCTCAGCCATCGACCCATACCAGAGTTCAACCACTCGTGTGTAAAGGAGATACTTAATGTTCAAAAAATGTAAATAATTAAATTTTTTCAATGTTTGAAACTATCACCTCACGATAAATTATGATGAAAAAATATTATATAATATGTAGTTTTTCGTTCTATTCAATTCATCCCGCAAACGCGACTCCCATTCACCGGTAACGCTCTATGCCGAGCATCGTCAGAATGGTGAACAAGGTTGTCTTTACCACCAATTTTCACCATTCTGACATAGAGCGATGCTGGTGAATGAGAGTCGCGTTTGCTCGCTGAATTTAATAGAACGAAAAACTATGTATATAATATTTTATCATCATTATTTTTATGTAATAGTTTTTATTTTTTTATTTTATTTTATTTATTTTGGATATCCAATAGTACAGTAGAGTATAATGATATTAAAAACAATGAAAAAAAAACAAGTAAATGTAGACTACGGTACATAGTAATAGGACATCATATCGAGTAATTTTTAAAGCTTAACATACAATTTACGACAAATGAGAAAAAACAAAATTATAGGAACACACCTGAAACATACAAGGAATAGTACAAAGAGGATTATATTCTAGAATCATAACATGGGATTCTAACGTACTTAAGGATCAACGAAGAAGGTGTTGCAACCATTATGGTGACACATACATATTTTTTTAAATTTATTATTTTTAAATATATTACATATATCATTTCCTAAAGAATTTTTAGGATTTAAAACTATTACATCACCACCCGTTCTGCTTCTGGGGACAAATAACGCCCCCTTGCAAAACTGAAAGAACACATAAAGAATATAAAAAGTAGGAACAACTCAAAAGCCTTGCAAACACAGCACTTAAAATACCAAAGAAAGCTAATCATGAGGAAACAGCTGGTTCACCGTTCACTGAAAGTGAAGATAAGAGCGAACCGTATTTTTGACAAAAAGTCTTGAAAGCCCTGAAGTTGCTATTCGTGGCTACGAGGACCGCATGTCTAATGGGTCCAAATAAATTCCCTTAGACATCGTTGTAGAGTTTCGTCGGAAGATTGACACGGAGAAGTTAGATAGTGCATTCCCATAGGGTATGCTCAGAAGTCTGATCAGAGTTATCACAAAGCTGATGTGAGGACGAAAACGAAAAAGATAACTTTTAAAACTGCCGTGTCCAGTAAGGAATGGCTTCAGAGATTCGCCACCCAAAATTGAACTTCGATTTCTATGCAGGTTCTATATTTACGACTTTCATTTGCCTACATAATAAGTTTTTCTTAAATCATATAGATAATGGATTCAATTCCAAAGACAAATTTCTCAATAGATGGCGTTCTAAAAATGTTACCTCATAGATGGTGATGGTAAAAACAGCTTATTTTCAAATGATCTGTTTCTCATTATTAAAATATATAGAACTTTCAACATTGCATAGATAAGGGAACTCAATAAGAATGCATAATTGTTAAAAGTTACGCAAGCTCATAAAGTGATCACGTAAACCAGCCGATGACAGTTTGTAAGCCCGTAGGTGCCTTGAGTTCCTGGTTCTCCTTTAATTTTCCAACTTAGTCACTATTGAGATCTTAAAAAATTGTAAATGAAATAAAAATAAAACTAGTTGCATGTAACACATGAGATCCAACTGTCGATAGCGATAGTATGTATAGTTGAAGAATAAGAATCAAACTATAAACCCATAAATCCAAATTATTGAAAATTTTAACACATGTTGGTATGTTTGTCAAGATAGGACAGTATGGAGGTCAGTCCTGTTTTCCTACCCGGAATATGAAAACAGCATGATGGTTCTGTATGTATGTTTGGAGATTAAGTACCTATCAAACTATTAAGTCTTCTTACATATTGTGTATAGGCGACTGCCCTACAAATTGTATGAAGCAATGTCGTCACTACATTCAATTTTTATAAAAATTGTTAAAAAAAGTTTGAGATGTGCTAATACAATGTTTATATTTTTTATAGAAAATTGAATTATCTAGTTGGGGTGTTTCGGCTTTTTTCGATATTTTTGAAAAATTTAGAAATATATGCAGTTAAACTCATAAATTTATCATAAAAAAAATATTTTTCTTAATAAAAAATGTTTGAGAAACCCTGGAATTTTTTCGAAAAAATAAAGAGATCTTATATTTGTCTATATTTGTACCAATTTTCAGCGTTCTAGCTTTTATGGTTTCTGAGATATATGGAAAAATAAAGTGAAAATTCAAAAGTTGATAACCCCTGACTGAAACAAAAATTCAAAATTCCGAGTATAAAAGTTTTGTAGGCCTGTAACTTTTTATATATTCTGAAATTTTAGGCTCTGTAAATTGAGCGGATCAAAAGTTATAAGGGACACACACACACACACACACACACACACACACACACAGACACACGAAATGTTCTACTCCGAATTCTGAGTAAATCCGTGTATGGAACATATATGCTGCGAAGCCTCTAAGTTGGTGTTTTTTGACTTCAAAGTTGGAAATGCCGTGAAAAAAGTAGACCTCTCCATACAATTCTCGCGTATTCTGGCTTGATACATTGTCGATATGTTAAGAGAACAAAGTTCTCCTGAACAAATCGACAGTTGGATAATTTCCACTCTGTTCTTTTATTACTGTTATTTTTATTTTGTAATAAAAAGAGCAATTAAAAAAATGTGTTCATTTTATAATACAATAGTGATGTTCTTATGTCATTTTAATCTAATAATTATTTACTTTATTTGATTCAATCGTCAGAATAGCAAAAAATACATAAATTGAATAAATTTAACATTTCATTCAAATTTTAGTGCGTTTTCGGAATTTAATCAATTGTTGGTTAATCAATTGTATACAAACTTATGTATAAATGTTTCAACTGTCAAATCATACCTGGAAGAGCTATGTAGTTTGTTAAAACGTTGATGCCATCTACTTCATCGGAATCTTCTGTGAAATCGTCCCATGTCTGCTCCATAATGTCCGCTATTACTCCGATTGATAAAAATGGCTGAATAAAATAAACAATTTATTATATATACATCGAACACAAAAATTGTAAAGACAGAACCGAATCTGACATATTTGTTTTATTTGCATATTTTTACTCTTTTTTCCGAGAGAATAACCAGACCGTGCTCATAGAACAGCCCCTTTTACTACCCCCGTACCCACCCCTCTGTAAGAATCATTCTTTAGCCTTTCATTAATGAATAAAATAAATCAAGTAAAACAATTCAAAAATACCACATAGGAAAAAATATATATTCGTCAACTTTCTCTATCTTATAGAAGGAATATTAGGGCGACCGCACACTGAGCCACCAGTGGCTTAGTAGCAGCCATCACTTTTGGTTTGATTCAGTCACGTGAAAGAGCGCGAGCGACTCCCACAGCTTGTGGTTCGGATGCGTCCACTCAAACGTTCATTTTAGGTAGATCCCAATGGTAACGTTGGTATCATTGAAAGAACTGTTGCTTGGATGTCGGTCTTCAAACTAAATCCAACGAAAACAGAGTTTATGTGGGTAGCTTCACTGCGACGACAGCATCTCATTAAAATACTCAGCAGCACTTGCACCATCAAATATATTCAAATTTCTAAGCGTGCACTTGGACAACAAACTATCGCTAAACTTGCAAATCTCAAAACCAAGACAATTGACAAGATTTTTTTGGTTATGTTTCCCACTATTTTGATTATGTCTCCCACATACAGGCTTTGCCTTAGTGGGATCCTTACATGTTTCATATTTTGTCACATCAATATCCCTTTTGTTATATAACAATTTTGTAAGGATTTAAAATAAATAAATAAAATCTGCCGGAGCTTATCCAAAAACGAGGCTAAAATGTTTATAAATGTATTTGTTGTGTCAAAGCTGGATTACTGCTTAGCTATTAATGCCGCTGGTTTGCCCTGGTAGCATCTCGATATATTGCAAATAGTATTCAACGCAGATGCAAGGTTGTTGATATATGGTGATGTCACATAACACCTCTTCTTAACTAACTACACTGGTTGAAATATCAAGAACAGTTTAACTATAAAATATGCCTGATTAAACTATAAGGCTCTGAACGACTTGGCTCCACATTATATTCAAGAAATGTGTCAAGAGAATGTTCCATCAGGAAGACAGCTTACATTGAGATCATCTGGACCACAAAGTACAAACTCTTTCAAAGAGTTGGACAGAGTCAATAAGGCGGCTTACTATGATCGCAGTTAAGTGTGAACAGGCCTTTAAACAGGAATAAATTGCGCCTTGACATTCGTGGTGCTCAGAGCATTGACATCTTCGGTAGACTACTTAAGACTGCCTTGTTTCTGTGAGCCAACAAATCATCTACAGCGCCCTTGGAATGATCTTGTATCTCAATTATTATTATCATTATACCAAATAAATTGTATGAAAAACTTCATCCACGACTTGTGGCTGCCACTAGTGGCCCAGTAAGCATCCGCCCTAAATAAATCTTGCTTTAGAATTTGACCGGCAGAGTTGAAGTATCCGGAAAACGGTTATTATTTAATATCATCGAACCATAATGCATCTACACGTATCTTAAATTATTGGATTCCAACGGCATAAGATGAGATGTTTATGATTATAATTAACTTATTGAAAAGCGAAATTGTTTAATGATGTATATTAAATACATAACTATTTAGATTTCAAAAATAGGTATTTATAAGTATATGATATAGTCGCGAATACTAGACACGAATACAAATCCAACGCTTTAGGAATGTGCAGTAAACTGAAATTTAATATTGTTTGCATCACCCTTTTCCAAATCTCTCTAAAAGTTTTTTTAGAATGTACCCATCACATTGATGTTTTCAGACCACTACTCAGTACGTTTTGTCGCATAATATTCCCAAACCAACTCATCCTTATTTTTTTTAATTTGTCCGCTAATATTGGAGCTAAAGCTTCTTCAAATACCTACAGTAATTTTGAATCTAACAGAATCTTAGCACACCATCTATCCATCTTGACACATCAATTTCAGCTGTGTGTAATACCACCAATCGTGGTATTTCTGATAAGGTTTATCACAATATCGCCATTGCTGTTGAACAGGTGAACTGTTAGCCGTAGCGAACGCAAGCATCTGGCTGTTTTCAAAAAGTTGTGATCGGTCCAATCACATCTCATATTCCAGAAAGCGAGATGCTGAGCACGGCCGGCAGAACAAGGAAAATCCTTCAAAAAGTTTCCCAACAACTAACCAGTTAGATGACCATAAACAACAGGGCACCCGTACCTGCTCATTACCATTGGGGAGGAAATGGTTGAAGGCTTAAATCGTAGAACCTATAAACCCTTCCATTTTCCCATGTTCATCGATTTCACATTGCTTGCTCGTCTTTGTGTCAGTTTTTTTGAAACAATCTTCGAACCACATCCTGTGGGAAATTTCCCACCCAATTGTGTATTTTATAGATCGAAGCTCCTTGTTGATGTCCGTGGGTCTATTGGCATGCGGACTTTAAAGATCTTGAAGAACAATAATAAAAGCATTCAAATTATTCCAAAATGATCAGAAAACTCCTATTGAGTTATTTGTTTCCATAAATCATTGGTCTCTTCTCTGATGTTCGACACAAAAAAATCTGAAATCGATGATTGTCCACGAGGATGAATCACAATCGTTGATTGCTATTTTTGCCCCATGGTGCCGAGATTGTTTATGTACAGAGAATCATCTTTGTGCTATACATTCATTTGTTGTTCATTCTAGTGTTTTGCGAAGGGACCGATTACATTCCCTATTTGCGGAACGATGAGTAGCGAAACCATTACCATGGGAATTATTCACGGCAGAGTTTTCAACTTCATCCATAACATAACAATGTTAGTTGAAATATTGTTAAAAATGTATTTATTGAGTCTATAGGAGTTCATAATACGGAAACACGAAGATAGTTTTCACTTTCCTTGTATATATTATTACCACAACGATCAATCAACGGTGCACGTTTTCAACACTTTACTCCACGTTATAAATTCAAATTAATACAACACAAATATATAATTACAGTTGTTAAATCAATTAATTGCATTGCTCTTATACATACATGTATTAAAAAATTACAAACATCGCAAAAGGAATTTGAAAAAAATCATTATAAACGGTTCAGGAAAACGTCGACATAGACATAACATAAAGAGGGGGATGTGTTTAACACATGTACATACATTATTGTTTTATTCAAAGATCCTTGAATTACATATATGGAGCCCAATACTATTTTTATTGACAAACATTTTTTTAACATCTCAATAGAGACGAAGTTGGGATATTGTAGAAGAACCAGGAACTCGAGGCACCTACAGAGCTTACGACCTGTCATCGGCTGGTTTACGTTATCACTTTATGCGGTTGCGCAACGTTCACCAATATTATGCCTTCTTATTAAGTTCCCTTATCAATGTAATTTTTGAAAGTTCTATATTAGTTCTATCGATGTTTGCGTATATGCAATTAAAACTAGTTAAATGTAACACATGAGATCCAACTGTCGATAGCGATAGTATGCATAATGATGAAACAATATATACGTACCAAACTATAAACAACACAAATTAATAAATATTTGAAGATATTTTATTTTCTATATAAAACATGTAGGTAAGTTTGTCAGGATAGGATAGTATGGAGGTCAGTCTGTTTTTGCTACACAGAATATGAAAACAGTATGATGGTATGTATGTATGTTTGGAGATTTAAGTATCAAACTATTAAGTCTTCTTACATATTGTGTATAGGCGACTACCATACAAAGTGTATGAAGTGATGTCGTCACTAAAATCAATTTTGATAAAAATTGTTAAAAAAAAATTGAGATGTGCTAATACAATGTTAATATTTTTTATATAAAATTAAATTATCTAGTTGGCGTGTTTCGGCTTTTTTCGATATTTTTAAAAAAATGGAAATATAGGCAGTTAAACTCATAAATTAATCATAAATAAAATTAAAAAATGTTTGAGAAACTCTGGAATTTTAAAAAAAAAATTGATTTGAGATTTTGTTTTTGTCTGTCTTTATACCAATTTTCAGCGTTCTAGCTTTTATGGTTTCTGAGATATATGGAAAAATAAAGTATAAATTCAAAAGTTGATAACCCCTGACTGAAACAAAAATTCACAATTCTGAGTACAATAGTTTTGTAGGCCTATAACTGTTTATATATTCTGAAAATTTGGGCTCTGTAAATTGAGCGGATCAAAAGTTATAAGGGGGGGGGGGACACACACACAGACACACAAAACTCACATAAAAATATTCTACTCCGAATTCTGAGTAAATCCATGTATGGGAACATATATGCTGCGAGGCCTCTAGTTGGTGTTATTAGCATGCAAAAAGTCCACTACACCATAAAAAAATTTCCTTCGTACACGCATCTTGGCTTAATAATGTCGGTTCATTAAGAGAATTGAATTCTCATGAACGAATCGACAGTTGGAAAATATTCGAGCCCAATACTATTATTTAACTGTATTTTATAATTGCTGCTCGGGCAACAAACATAAACTGTATCGAATATTCATTTAACACACACTTATGATGTTGTCGTCCCTCAAATTCAGACTAAAAACAGAGTGAAAAACTATGTCTCCTCCGGAAATTGAACCAGAGACCTTTGACACAGGAGTCATTTATCTAAACAATTGAACATCGAAATAATCATTTATCTGCTTAAATTATTACAATTCAATTTTTTTAAACTACAAATGAGATATTTGATACTAGGTACTTGACTACAAAAAATAATATTATTTGAAAAAATTATTTATTATACATACTTAAATATTATTATCATTTCACCCTGAAATGGACACATCGAAAATGGTCTTGAATCAAATAACTTTTCGTTCTTTAAAAAATTATATTGTAAACAAAAAAATTGTTTTAAATTTCGATAACTATTTTAATCTGATTTGCCAGATTGAAAATACCAAAAAGTCTCAGTTTTATTGTGAACTATAAGGGATGAAGGAAGACTTAGACAATCTTATCCCCTGTCCAGCAGATTATGGATATTTTGAAAGTAGAATTTACCAATAAAAAAAACAATC
The DNA here is from genome assembly GCA_963576475.1 of Molanna angustata. Lineage (NCBI taxonomy): Eukaryota > Metazoa > Arthropoda > Insecta > Trichoptera > Molannidae > Molanna > Molanna angustata. The sequence goes on along the minus strand of OY754976.1, from coordinate 10,472,207 downwards.
AGCAATTACCTTCCACACGTACACAATACTTGATATGTATGTACCTATTTATTTATAATACCAGTTTTATAAAGCCACACGAAATGAATCACTTCAAAATCATTTTTTAAACGAAAATTAATAAACGTTGTTCTTATATTTAGATTAGAATTTCACTTTGTTGGCCTACTAATACCTACTAATCCACAATAATAAAACACCACATTTTGTAATATATAAAAAATACACATTTAAACACAGTGCACAATTTATTTTAGCCATTTATTATTACACTTATTATTATTGTAAGCATGGAAGACCTTTGAAGTCAATAACCCTCGTATTCGTTTTTAATATAACCTAAGTGCCCTGTACACAGTCAAATTATTATTTGTCAAATTTATGTTTGACAATCGTGTTTGTCAAATTTTTTGAAAGTGTGCAAGCTTGTTTGACGTCTTTATCAAACAATGTAAATGTTTGATGTGTTTGATGGAAATTTTGATTGACGGTGTGTTTGACAAACCTGTTTGATAATGTGCAACTGTGTTTGTCAAATAAGATCTCAGTTATCGCTTTGAAATCATAGAGAACACAACTGCGATGAAAGAAAAATAATTTCTTTTGCAATTTATCTCCGTATATCGCGACATGCCGATGCTGTGGAGAATAAAATCAAAGGACTACATGGATTAAAACAAGAGAATCAATGCAATTAAAAAAAATGACGGAATTATTGAAAGTTTTTTGTAAAATTATATTTTACAAACAACTTTCAAGCGTGAAAATAATAAAGTGAAAAAATTGATGCTTTCTAGATCTGGTAATGATGAACTGTAGATAATATGTACCTACCTTCATTATGGTACTACAAAGAACTTGAATTTCTGCAAGACCAAGTGGAGGAAGAATCGGGAATCAGCTCAGTAACAGGACAAAAGATAAATACCTAGTAGATAATGTTTATTTTATTTTAATTCTTACAAGTACAACATATACAGTTACCTACTCTAAACATTTGTAGTTTGTATACAAATAGGTAAAACATAATATTTTAATCTTTACAAGTACTTGTAGTAAGTTTTGCTATGCAAGGACTCAACAATGTTAATACATCTTCAAATGTTTTATGGTCCACGCGCAGGAAGTTTGCGTAGTCATTTGGTTCTCTGCGCACTTTTTCCCGTAACAAATTTTCGTGCGTATATTTATCCCGTAATTTCAACCACTTTCTAGACCATTGACGACCTTTTTTCTATTGCTTCATCCAAAGTGCTAGCGTCAATGCCAAAAACGCCTTATCTGTATTATTACTCATTGTTATATAACGACAGACGATGATAACAACACACGAATTTCTCTTCGTGGCAAGAAGAAAACCGAAACTATGGGTATGTTTAACAAATTTATTTGATATACTGGTTTGATCGTATGAGCTTTTGTTTGATGAAAACATGAAGTTTGACAAACAAAATTGACAAACAAATTTGACCGTGTACAGAGCCCTTCTAAACGATCTAATACATTAACGATAAAAGATTCAAATAATTGTAATGTTCGATTGATTCTTGATTCATTAATTTATTTAGCGAGAACAAACCAAATTGTATATTTTCGTATGAATCCCTTTTAATTTTAGCTATTCTAAATGTATGCACTCATTTCGTATGGTATGTTTATAAATACCTAAATGTTTTGATCGTTTTAAGACCGATTCTTGATTCATTTCGACACAAAAAACAGCTCGTTATCACTATAATTGTAGGTAAGTACCTACTTGGATTCGTTCAATTGTTCATGTCATTTTATTGATTCAAAACAATCACATCTACCAATAAAAAATATGCACATTCTATTTAACTTTTTTACGAACGATATTTTCAAAATATTCTTTCGGTTGACCGATCCTCATACTTGAACGATTTCATTACCTACCGGAAACAATTCGTTATCAATATACTACGATATGATTTTTTTCTTGATTCTTTCGATTTTCTTTGCACAAACAATTCTTCACTAAATAAACATTTTGCGTAATTTTGATTCAAAACAAACGAAACCGTTGAAAATGAAAAAGAAAACACTTGTTTTTTTTTTAATTAAACATGAGATTTCACAGATTATTTCGAATTGAATCAACAAAATTCAAACCTTAGAATGCACCACCATAAATTTTTGACTCACGGTTAACAAATTTAAAACAAACATTGCTAAAAATGTTCGTTCCATTTTGTTCAAATAACAACCATAGGCTATGATGATATATTTAAACTGATACATTTAATTGTTGAGCATGGTACGAAGAATGTTATGTAGTACACTATATTAAATGCATTTTATCAAATTATATACAATATTTATCCAAGCATAAAGTCTACCTACTGCATACGATCGTTTGTAGGTAAGTATAGGTAAATCAATAACTTCTACGTAGGTGTATATTTTGTGAGAAAATGTCATAGTAAAAGTGATATGTTGGATACGTTACATAATCATAATATTTCCATCATTCCTACAAATATACTCTCACTTCGAATTTATTTCCGTTTATGTATTTATTATAATATTCAACCATTGCCCGAGAAACTACATAAAATAAAATAAAATAAATACCACGAGCCGTTTTTAATTGACATCCAAAAATGGAGGAGGTTATCAATTTAACGTATATCAACAGGGCCGGATAAATCATAGAACAATCAGGAACAAGAAGTCAGTCTTAAAAAGGGCGCTTACAATTCTAAAATGTTGTAGGTATAAATCAAAAATCCACAGGTATGGCGCTCGGCTCTCTTTTCGTACTCGGATAGAGGCTCGGCAAGATGGTGTAAATCTAAAGTAATAAAGCAATCAAAATGTTAGTGTCTGTGTGTGTGTGTGTGTGTGTGTGTGTGTGTGTGTGTGTGTGTGTGTGTGTGTGTGTGTGTGTGTGTGTGTATGTGTGTGTGTGTGTGTGTGTTTGTCTCACGCCTTCTGAAAAACCAAGAGCATCTAAAAATCTAATTTATGTGCGAACGTGTACCTGTATACCTGATGCAGTGTCACGCTAAAAATAATGCGATAAAAATGCTGAATTTTAAAAATATTTCAATAATTATTTTTTTCATACAAAATTTTCCAAGTCGTATCTGTCAAAAAAGTGTACATTTTGCACGCAAATATCTGTTAGTTTAAAAGTTAGAAGTACGTATTTACACAAAAAAAAATTACTTTCAAGTATAACTTAGCGTTTTAGTGAAAAATATGGTGAATATTTTGTATAATTATAATGTTTAACTTATTTTTAAAGTAAGCGTTTTGTACATAAATGCCGCCATTTTAATATCTTTTCATACAATATTTCATTTTCCTACCGAATGAATATGTTCTTGAAAATAATAAATCTTTGAAATAAATATAATTATGAAATAATAAAATGAAACACAAGACATTACAGCAAGTTTTAAGACGTATATTGTAAAAGTCTGTTAATTATTAGTAAAGATATAGGCATAATAAAATTGCATAATTTGTATATAATATTTGATATTTCGGACAATTTTCATTTTTATGGCATCGAACAAACCAATGTAGGTACCTACATATTATTCAAAAAATGTCTACAAACCATTTGATATTTTTTACATGTTCTATGGTTACTATGGTAACGGACACATTCTGATATTCAAATAAAATTTGTTATAAATCGAATTCGAATTAATTTAGAACATCATTGTAGGTAGGTACCTACATACCTAATACTACTTAAAAACCAACAATATACTAATTTCGTATAGGAAAATTATTAAACTATCTTAGGTTAACTACAATACACATGTCATTCAATCTACAAACTATTTCCTAGAGTGAAATTCTTCTTTTATTTAAGTAGTATTTTTGTTTTAATAGTATTTAAGTATTATACGAATTTTCTTTGATTTCTTTTACTCTTTTTTATTTGCTGTTGTACATATACAATGTTGTCATACTTTGTAATCTGGTTGGTTGGAAGAAATTGCCTAATGGCAATAAGCCCGCCAGTGTACAATTATATTTGTTTATATTGTGTACAAGAAGATGTATAAATAAATAAATAGACCTTTGGGTGATTTTTTATACAAACTATTTCTTGGAGTTTAATTCTTCTTCCTCTTCTTTTGTGAAGTCATTTGGTACAGTTCATAAATAAACCATTTCCTATAGTCTAATTTTTCTTTTTCTTAATTTATGTAGACCTTGGGTGAGTTTTTATACAAACTATTTCCTATAGTCTAATTCATCTTCTTCCTCTTCTTTTATGTAGCCCTTTGGGTGAGTTTTTATACAAACTTATTCCTATTATCTAATTCTTTTTCTTCTTATTTTATGTAGACCTCTGGGCCAGTTTTGATACCAACTATTTCTTTTAACGTGTTTCTTCTTTTTCTAATTTTATGTAGACCTTTGTTGAATTTTGTATAAACTAACTTCCTATAGTCTAATTTTTCCTCTTTTATGTAGACCAAGGGAGAGAGTTTTCATGCAAACTTTTCCTTTAGTATAATTCTTCTTCGTCTTCTTTTATGTTGACCTTTGCGTTAGTTTTTATACAATCTATTTCCTGACGTATAATTATTCTTCTAATATGTAGACCTTTGGGTCAGTTTTTATATTAACTACTTTCTATAGTCTAATTCTTCTTTTTCTTATTTTTTGTAGATCTATTGGTTAGTTTTTATACAAACTATTTCCTTTAGTCTAATTCTTCGTTTTCTTATTTAATGTAGACGTTGGGTGAATTTTATATAAAATATTTCCTATATTTCAATTCATCTTCTTCTTCTTTTGTGAAGACCATTTGGTCAGTTTTTTTATATACTAGTTGCATGTAACACATGAGATCCAACTGTCGATAGCGATAGTATGTATAGTTGAAGAATATGTACCAAACTATAAACCCATAAATACAAATTATTGAATATTTTCAGATATTTTGTTTTCTATGCAACATATGTAGGTATGTATGTCAAGATAGGATAGTATGGAGGAAGATCCTTTTTTCCTACCCAGAATATGAAAATAGCATGATGGTATGTATGTTTGTTTGGAGATGAATTATCAAACTATTAAGTCTTCTTACATATTGTGTATAGGCGAATGCCATACAAAATGTATGAAGCGATGTCGTCACTAAATTCAATTTTTAAAAAAATTGTTAAAAAAAAATTGAGATCTTCTACTACAATGTTAATATTTTTTATAGAAAATTAAATTATCTAGTTGGGGTGTTTCGGCTTTTTTCGATAATTGTAAAAGTTTTGGAAATATAGGCAGTTAAACTCATAAATTTATCATAAAAAAAATATTTTTCTTAATAAAAAATGTTTGAGAAATCCTGGAATTTTTTTGAAAAAACTAATTTGAGATTTTGTATTTGTCTATGTTTGTACCAATTTTCAGCGTTCTAGCGTTTATGGTTTCTGAGATATATGGAAAAATAAAATAAAAATTCAAAAGTTGATAACCCCTGACTGAAACAAAAATTCAAAATTCCGAGTATAAAAGTTTTGTAGGCCTGTAACTGTTTATATATTCTGAAATTTTAGGCTCTGTAAATTGAGCGGATCAAAAGTTATAAGGGGGGGGGGACACACAGACACACAGACACACACACACACACACAGACACACACACACACACAGACACACACACATACAGACACACGAAATGTTCTACTCCGAATTCTGAGTAAATCCGTGTATGGAACATATATGCTGCGAAGCCTCTAAGTTGGTGTTTTTTGACTTCAAAGTTGGAAAAGCCGTGAAAAAAGTAGACCTCTCCATACAATTCTCGCGTATTCTGGCTTGATACATTGTCGATATGTTAAGAGAACAAAGTTCTCCTGAACAAATCGACAGTTGGAATACATTTACTATTGTGTAATTCTTCTATTGCATTTTTTATGTAGACCATTGGGTCAGTTTTTATTACAAACTATTTGTCTTATACTTATTCTTTTTTTCATTTGGTATTTTGGGTTAGTTTTAAGTCTTATAGTCTATTGTATAGAAATATTATAAACAACATGCACACTTGACGAAAATACATAACGCGAATGGAATGTGACCATCACTAGAATCTTCTCAATACTTTTTTTCAATCGAAATTTACACCATTTATTTTATCATCATATATTGCTTAATTTTCAATAACTACATATTTGATTTTGATGACAATATAATAAAAAATCGGGGTTGTGGCCATTACTGGACTCTTCACAACGTTTATATTCAAATTAAAAACTATTTAAGTCTTCTTCTGTAATGTAGATCAGTTTTATTGTGCAAAAATATAATAATCTATAGGTATGCACACTTGACGAAAAATATAAAAACGAATGGGATGTGACCAACACTAGAATCTTTTCAGTACTTTTGTTTATTTAATTTTTAAGCCATTTCCCATCATCCAAAATTACTAAATATTTAAAACACATTTGCGTTCGATGACAATATATATAAATAGGGGTTGTGGCCAAATCCAAACTCTTTACAACGTTGTCTCTTTATAATCAGTCATATTTAAAACCATTTACCATAGTCCATGCGTGCAGAAATTGTATGTACCTACTTATATATAAAAACAAATGGGTTGTGGCCATCACTTGAACATTTTACATCGCTTAAACTCAATTAAATTTCAAACTACTTTTCATACTACGAATTAGCAAATATTTTTTGTGACAATATTATATAAACGATTGCTTATTCCTTCACTAATTTACATTCTTGGCCAACGGCGGGACATAAAAGCTAGTATGTAATATTATTATGAATCTCCAATTGTTGTGGCTTTATAAACAACTATATATAGGTAGGTTTAGGTAATATTAACCAACTAATTCGTCATATTAGACTCGATGTAATTTTACATAATTTTAAATTGTTCTACATTTGAAATTCCAAAAAAATGGGGGGGGGGGCGGATTCACATATATTGCTACGAGCGCAAAAACACGTTTATCCGGCCCTGTATATCAATTTAACGTATGTCTGATTTGTTCAGCGATAACTTTTTACTGCGTTGTCCGATTAGGATGGTCCTTTTTTTCATTAGCAATTTGGTCAAGATCTGGTCATAGGTTGGTGCGTGGCGAAAATTATGCGTAGCTCCAAACCGGTGTGGCGGGCGAAGCCAACTGGCCTTTTCCCCCACCAGGCGACCCGAACGGGCGAGCCCTGCTAACCGCGGTCCGAGCAGCGGGCGGTTATCATAGAATAAAGATATATATATGGCGGTTATCTACTGCCGACTCCCGTCCAGTGAAGCTGTTGCACCTCGTCGTCTCAATTTTCGTTCGCGAATTTTCGTAGTCATAATTAATCGTAATCAATCTTTAAATATCATTGTAAATTGAAATAAGTTTTTATATTAATATACTGTCTTGTAAGTACTCATCTTTCATTATATTGAAATACCCACTGCTCTCATTATATCTGTTTAATATTGTGCATTTCTATGCTATACGATTACTGCCGGTAACGTATAGTATATTGGGGGACGATTCGTCCATATTACACGTGTGGATAAATCGTGAAAAAGGTACACGTCGATTGGTTCAATCCCAAATCCAAACGTGAGTAAGGTTCATTCGTCCGGCGGTTCGATTCTGCCCAAACGAATAAAGTGGAACAGCGCTTCAAACCCTCAGTGTCTTTCCACGAGAACCATACCTCCAAGGCCTCCCAAATAAGGTAAGTAATACTATAGAGTCACCAGCAACCTTAGCCCCCATATTGGTGACTCCCGACAAGTAAAAAAACACGTAACAAGAAAAAATATTTTTGTTGCAATTATAATTATTTTTGCCGCAGATTATTTTCAGTGTACAAAATAGCTCAAAAACTATTTCAAAGGCACAATATTACAGTAATTCGTGTTAAAGTAAAAGGTAAATTTGAAAAAATTCTTTAAAATTATTCATTTCTTGTGTTGCAAAATACCGTTTCATAGGGCGAGAACGCCATAACAACTTTGGGTATATTAATATTAATAAAGATTTTTTAAAATGTTGCGCAACAACTCTTCATAAAGGCCGGACTGGAGTCTGCAGGAGATCTTCACGGAGCATTTGAAATAACAAGGTACAACAATTGTTATATTCTTAAAATCATTTGTGTAATTTAAATTCTTAATAGCGAGCCCGTGAATACGCTTATTTATTTTGTGTTAAACAATCAATTTAATGTTGTCCAGAAATTTTAATTTTTTTAACATTGAAAATATATCTCTTGTCAAATTGTAACATTTTTTGAACAAAATGTAATTTTATAATTGCTACATGTTTACAAAAAAAATCATGCCAATTAAAAAAAATTATCGTTCGTTATTTTAAAAAAATATATATATGTAACTATGAATTATTATTTTTGTTGAATCAATAATCTTCAGAAATTCATATGAATTGCCTTTTATAGTATTCGAAACTCAAGTCAAATTTAAACAAAAAATACCATTTCACTTCTTTTTAAAAAAAAAATTGTATTATCAAATGTGCATATTATAATTCTTTGTGTATTGTTCTTTTTCATGAGAAACCATCCGCCAAAAAAAACGGATTTACCAAAACAACAAATTGTTACGAGAAGTCATGCCGTACAAAATGTATAAATGGAGGAAACAAAAAAAAATGATAAAAAAATTGGATTTACCAATAAAAAATGCTAACCAGCATACCAAAATCACAGGCTAAGTTTCATTTAATTTATATAATTTAATTTTTTTTCGAATATAAAAAACATTGCATTATAAAAAATAAACATTTTTCTTGCAAATTTTTGATAACATTTCAAAACCATTTAAAAGTTAAAGATTGGTAAATATATAAATAAATATATGCCTATTTAAAAAAAAAACAAAAAGGAATTATTCAAATTTTTTTGCAATTTTGAGTATAATCAATTTAAATGCATGACCTTTTTTTATGAAAATTATTTATTACAAAAATCAAATTTTGTCAATTTTTTTCTCTCAAAAAGATAAATTATTAGTATATTTTGAAATCATATTTAACATGTAAAAGTTTATCAAAAACCATTTTGAGAAAGTTAAAGTAAAAATATTCGATAAAAACCTTTCAACCAAACAGTCCCATAAATTTATCGCATCGAATTATTTCGTCAACGTAAAATAACATTCGATGTGGGTAATTGTAAAATTGTTATTCATTATGTCAAATGAAATGTGTCAACAAATATTGTCAAATGATCGTAAAATAACAAACATTTTTATCGAAATTTACTTGGAAATAATTAATTAAAATATTGCAATTTAATTTATTATTTATTAATTAAAAAAAAAATATTTACAAGTACAACTTGATAGTTTAAATCAAAGTGAATATTGCAATGTTGTTGGATATCTATATTTACGAAATAGATACCTATGTATTTCATACTTTGAATATTTCAACGAAATACCTATTACACTTAGAATATTTTTTAACAACCATCGACTTAGACAAATTCAACATACCTATTACTGATAGAATATTTTCATGCACTTGTGGACTTAGAATAATTTCAATAATTATTGAAACTTTGCAAATATTTTTAAAACATTTAAGTACTTAGAGATTTTTAATAACAGTCCATATTATTATTTTATTTATTCATTTACAAACAAATGTAAACATTTTTAATATAAAAGTTTTAAATTTACATCTGTTACCTGCATGTATCAAGCACAAATACCAAACCAAGATGGACATCATCATCATCATCAACAAAGATGGGCAATTACTTCAAAATCAAGATGGAACACAAATCATCATCATCATCATCATCAACAACAAAGATGGACAATTACTTCAAATTCAAGATGGAACACAAATCATCATCATCATCAACAAAGATGGGCAATTACTTCAAATCAAGATGGAACGCAAATTATCATCATCATCATCATCAAGAAACAAAGATGAGCATTAAAATCAAAGGCAAGCTGGACAACAACAACAACAAACAAAAACAAGAGATATGACAACAACAACAACAAACAAAAACAAGAGATATGACAACAACAACAACAAACAAAAACAAGAGATATGACAACAACAACAACAAACAAAAACAAGGGATATACCAACATGAACAATCAACAACTGTATAATCATCATCATCAATGGGCATTCATCAACAATGAAGAGCAACTGCCAACTCGAAGTCTCAAGCGTGCATGAATTCACATGTACTGGGAACATCCCTCGTGTCTGCACTCCGCGACACACCACTACGAGCGCACAAAACTTACCACGTATCATCGCTTCATACAGCCTTGAACGAGGACTGATTTTGTTGAGACATGGTCTCATCCTTCGTGACATCCACAGGACTACCCGATCCTGCTGGCATACGCAAGGAAGCTGCTCAACTACAACCTTCGTTAACGTCAAGCATCGACAAAAAAATCCTTGCTGGCAACAACAACGAGACAAACGCTTTATCACGCTTTCAACCGGACTAATTGTCAACTCCAAGAAACACTTCGAGAATGCCAACCAAAAAAAAAAAAAAACCAAGACACCAGAAAACTTTTTACCTGAGCTGTCATAACGAAAGAAGCCAGATGACCTTTTTACCTGAGCTGTCATAACGAAAGACACCAGATGACTTTTTACCTGAGCTGTCATAACGAAAGACGCCAGATGACCTTTTTACCTGAGCTGTCATAACGAAAGAAGCCAGATGACCCTTTTTCCTGAGCTGTCAACACGAAAGACGCCAGATGACCTTTTTACCTGTAGCTGTCAACACGAAAGACACCAGATGACCTTATACCTGTAGCTGTCAACACGAAAGACACCAGATGACCTTTTACCTGTAGCTGTCAACACGAAAGACACCAGATGACCTTTTACCCGTAGATGTCAACACGAAAGACACCGGATGACCTTTTTTTTTCTGTAGCTGTCAACTGATCGAGACACCGGAAGATTTTCCCCGTAGCTGTCCAAAATCACCCCAAACTTCAAAAAAATCAAAAGATGACACATTCGGCAATCTTATTCTTATCGTAGGCCCTATAATGTACTTTAGGCTACTGTATTTATAATGTCGAGTCATGCTGATCCAAACTGTGATATTTAAACTTTTATTTATATATGTTACAGATAAGCAAAGGGGATGATGAGGAGTAACGTCTTCGACTGGTGAGGGAGTGTGTGGCGGGCGAAGCCAACTGGCCTTTTCCCCCACCAGGCGACCCGAACGGGCGAGCCCTGCTAACCGCGGTCCGAGCAGCGGGCGGTTATCTACTGCCGACTCCCGTCCAGTGAAGCTGTTGCACCTCGTCGTCTCAATTTTCGTTCGCGAATTTTCGTAGTCATAATTAATCGTAATCAATCTTTAAATATCATTGTAAATTGAAATAAGTTTTTATATTAATATACTGTCTTGTAAGTACTCATCTTTCATTATATTGAAATACCCACTGCTCTCATTATATCTGTTTAATATTGTGCATTTCTATGCTATACGATTACTGCCGGTAACGTATAGTATATTGGGGGACGATTCGTCCATATTACACGTGTGGATAAATCGTGAAAAAGGTACACGTCGATTGGTTCAATCCCAAATCCAAACGTGAGTAAGGTTCATTCGTCCGGCGGTTCGATTCTGCCCAAACGAATAAAGTGGAACAGGGCTTCAAACCCTCAGTGTCTTTCCACGAGAACCATACCTCCAAGGCCTCCCAAATAAGGTAAGTAATACTATATAGCCATCAGCACATTTGCCCCCCATACCGGGTTGGGCCGCAGAGCGGTTAGGGGCGGAGCCCCTAGTTTTCATTAATAGGGGACGCCTTTTAAAGTTATGCGCCACAGGCGCCATAATCCGACCCTGCCCCCCTAGACAACGTGTCATTTAGCTCAAATTTTTTTTGTATGTATAAGCAGTTAACACATAAATTGGATGTATAGACACTTAACACATAAATTGGAAATATAGGCAGTTAACACATAAATTGGATATATAGGCAGTTAACACATAAATTTATTTTCATAGTACATGTAAATAAATAAATTTGAAGTAATCATATATGCTACAAAGCCTCTAATTTGGTGTTTTCGGCATGCAAAAAGTCCACTTCACCATACAAAATGTTCTTCCATACAAAATGTTCTCTCATACACGCGTCTTGGCTTAATACTCTCGATTCATTAAATTGTCTTGAACGAATCGACAGTTGGATTACGTCTGGTATGTTATAAGGATAACGTCTTGTTTGGTTTCAATCTTGAGGATTGGTTGACAGAAAAACGGTGTATCTCTTGCTCCACTCCTTTCGGTCTTCAGCGGCTCTTTTCAAATCTATGTAGGAGGCATAGAATTATAATATACGTAGGAGGTACACTTCATATCATGGCACACCTGTTCTAAATACTCCCGGTGAGGACGCCCTCTGCCAATTGACTCCTCAACCTTTCCCTCCAAACGTCAAGATTTTTGCGTCACAACACAAGACCTTTCCAATTTGCACCCCTTTTTGATAGTGTTTAAGGATATACAAATATTTTAAAACTGTGTACAGCATCTCTTCTTTTCCTTCTTTAATTTTATTTCATTTATATTGTTTTACATAAGTACCTACAACATTTTAAGTGAAATACCTTTTTCTCCAAATCAATTCATTCCTTTCAATTTTCCTACTATTAAATAACATTTCGTCGGCTTAGGGTGTAAAGCTGCTATCTCCACTTTTTAGGTAAAATACGTTTTTGGTATCAAAAGAAAGTGTAAAAAAAACTGCATTTACTACGATAAACACCTAAGTCAATATCTAGACACAATGTATGGATTTTCAACGATACGTATACCTGCTATGTCAAGTAAACAAAATATTCACAAGAATACCTGCTATCTTCATGTTATTTCACTATTTTGTATTGAAAAATTGTTTTTATGATCTCTCCATTTATTTTGGTGTTCAAACAAGTTTAAAGTGTGTTTAGCAACAAATCAGAAGATAAAACAAAGAAAAGTAAGAATGAATTACACAATTAATTTGATTATGTAACAAGAAAGTAAATATTAATGAACTAATATTAAGAATAAAATACATACTAGTTGTGTCTGTAAGCAGTATTTCTATTATGTACCTACATCACTAGACTATTGATTATGTACAATGCACCATTTATGTGAACATGGAACCATAATATTATTATTATAATTCATTAATATTTGTAGATTGATGTACCAGTTTTATTCAGAATAATATGTTTTAAATATTATCTTTTTTGCACATATTTAATTTTATAAGTTTACTTGTATATTTTTTTAATTATACTACCTACTTAAATATTTCAGTTAATTACAGCCTCCCAAATCAAGTATTTATAGCTTTTATTACAAAACAAAGTTGCAGGTTCACAATCTGTCATTTTATAATCTGATTAACAAAACGATTATTGTTTCATTAGGAATGATGTAGAAAGAGGTGTTAACGCTGAAGAGTTTGTTATTATTTGGCTACATTTCATAGAAAATAAAATAATACCCACGATACCTGAAAGTTCGAAACTATTTTTTTACAATGACGGGTGTACTTACCAAAATATGATGTATTGCATTTTGTCAAATGTGCTGCTTAACATTTCTATAAACCGAAATGTAATAATAGAACAATATTTAAAATGTACATTGTCTGTTTTATAAATTGTGTAGACTGTATAACTATCTACCAACCAATAAAAATAAAAGTTCCTCGAGGTTGGGTATACTCAGATAGAAGCGGACAGTATCCATTCCAATGTGGAACGTTCTTTGTAAATTAAAAACATTAATGTTCCTGCAGAATATGTTTCTGTTTGAAAATCAGCAAGAAAGAAACCGCGTCCATATGAAGTTTTTTCATTTAAATTACGAGTTTCCAAAAAGTTCGACAATATACAGTTCTATAAAAGTATCCGTCCTGGTCGGAGTAAAGGAGATACAAAAGTCACTGATATTCGAGCGCTAAGATATTTTAAGATAAGGTTTAGTGATTCTTGGACAAAGATACCTCAAAGGAAATTGACAGTTACAAGACCCCTAGAAACAGGACAATTGTGTTATCTACATAATAGTCGAAGAAAAATTACAGAGAGGAAATTTAAAGACTTGTAACAACTAAATTCTACTTAACCTGATGATTATCATCAATATTATGAGAATTTGCCACACGAGAGATAAATTATTATGAATGTGTACAATTATTACCTAAACAATACATTTATGTAGGTAGGTACTTTATGTTTGTAAATGCATATATTTTACAACTGATTATCATTAAAAAAAAAAACAAAAAAAACAAGTTATTTTATTTATTTTGTTTTACTAATATTCAGATATTTTTGTTTGATTTTATCACCTTTCATTTAAAAATTTCTTGTATGAAAACCTGCTAAGTACATTTTAGTCCTGTTTATTAAAGCAGGAATACCTGCTAAGATATAAAAAAGTTAATAAAAAAAAGGCCTGTGAATATTTACACTTCTTTATCTGTTTATTGAGACAAGAATTAAATTATCTATCAACTATATTTTTTGTTTTTCGATTAAAGCCTTAATTTTTTTTTCGCGGTGTTTTTATTGCGCCCTGTAAAATTAACTGTAATGGAGATAGCAGCTTTACACCCTAAGCCGACGATTTTATGTAATCATCCAATTATAATTATTGTTTCATCAAATTCATCACATATGCCATAATCCAACTGTCGATTTGTTCAGGAGAACTTTGTTCTCTTAACATATCGACAATGTATCAAGCCAGAATACGCGAGAATTGTATGGAGAGGTCTACTTTTTTCATGGATTTTCCAACTTTGAAGTCAAAAAACACCAACTTAGAGGCTTCGCAGCATATATGTTCCATACACGGATTTACTCAGAATTCGGAGTAGAACATTTCGTGTGTCTGTGTGTGTGTGTGTCTGTGTGTGTGTCTGTGTGTCTGTGTGTGTGTCTGTGTGTGTGTGTGTCTGTGTGTCCGTCCCCCCCTTATAACTTTTGATCCGCTCAATTTACAGAGCCTAAAATTTCAGAATATATAAACAGTTACAGGCCTACAAAACTTTTATACTCGGAATTTTGAATTTTTGTTTCAGTCAGGGGTTATCAACTTTTGAATTTTTATTTTATTTTTCCATATATCTCAGAAACCATAAACGGTAGAACGCTGAAAATTGGTACAAACATAGACAAATACAAAATCTCAAATTAGTTTTTTCAAAAAAATTCCAGGGTTTCTCAAACATTTTTTATTAAGAAAAATATTTTTTTTATGATAAATTTATGAGTTTAACTGCCTATATTTCCAAAACTTTTACAATTATCGAAAAAAGCCGAAACACCCCAACTAGATAATTTAATTTTCTATAAAAAATATTAACATTGTAGTAGAAGATCTCAATTTTTTTTTAACAATTTTTTTAAAAATTGAATTTAGTGACGACATCGCTTCATACATTTTGTATGGCAGTCGCCTATACACAATATGTAAGAAGACTTAATAGTTTGTTACTTCATCTCCAAACATACATACATACCATCATGCAATTTGCATATTCTGGGTAGGAAAAAGGATCTTCTTCCATACTATCCTATCTTGACATACATACCTACATATGTTGTATAGAAAACAAAATATCTGAAAATATTCAATAATTTGTATCTATGGGTTTATAGTTTGGTACATATTCTTCAACTATACATACTATCGCTATCGACAGTTGGATCTCATGTGTTACATGCAACTAGTATAATTAATATCATTAAAAAAACAGTATATCTGATGTATTGTCAATCTACCATTGTAAAAACAACAAATAAAAGTAGATACATATCTATAGACATCACTTAAATTGATTTCCTATTATTTATTCATCAATCAAATATAAGTACATATATTGAATTGAATACAGTGTTTCACCAATAGTTTCAGATCCTATATGTACATACCATAATGCCATGTCTCTAATGGTGAAAGCACCTCCTTCACTTTAGACACGTTGCTTCATAGATTTTCACAAAATTCAGTATATTTCTTTCTTTCAAAATATCAATGATGTGATCAACTATCCAACCCAACAGTTTGATAGACAGTATGACCTCCATCACTAACTATCCTTACTATAATATTAAATCAAAATTGGTAATGAAAAATATATTAAAATAAAAATATTTGTTATAAAAGCATGGTAGTAAAATAAATTCAGTAGAAATTAAATAGAAGGATATAGAAACCAGAATGCCTTGAAGTGGTGAAGGCATATTGATACTATATAGTGTAACTAAACTCTCCACTACATTTTTTTTCTTCTTGAAAGGTTGACAATCCCTTAATGCATTTTTATGAAGTACATTTCTATTTGATTCCTAAATAAATATTAGTTTTTCCAGAGGATAAAAGTTTTCATAATACACCATACAGACAAAAACATTGTCACGAAACTCATAGTATGCACTCTCTCCAGGGCCGGATAAACGTGTTTTTGCGCCCGTAGCAATATATTTGAATCCGCCCCCCCCCCCCTCCCCATGTTTTTGGAATTTTAAATGTAGAACAATTTAATTATGTAAAATTACATCGGGTCTAAAATTTATTTATTTATAAACGGCACAAAATGCCTTTTACATAACAAACAGATAAAACACATATTGATGATAAAAATATTAAAGAAAAAAAAAACAATAGATGTAAGCAAACATAAAAAAAGGATATAAATATGGACTCAAAATAAACCAAAACAGTAAATTCAAAAATAAAAAAACAGTAAATTCAAAAAAAAACAACAGACGTAAGCAAACATAAAAAAATGATGTACCTAATATGCCTCAAAAAATAAAAATATATAATCAAAAAATGACGAATTAGTTTGTTTATATTACCTAAACCTACTCATATAGTTGTTTATAAAAAAATAGCCACAAAATTAGAGATTCATAATAATATTACATATTTACACCATCATGCCGAGCCTCTTTCCGGGTACGCAAAGAGAACCGAGCACCATACCTGTGGTTTTTTATTTATATAACATTTTAGAATAATTTTAAGCGCCCTTTTTAAGACTACCGCCCTGACTTCTTGTTCCTGATTGTTCTATGATTTATCCGGCCCTGACTCTCTCCATGATAGTTGTTGAGAAATTGATGTAAAAAAAATTGCATTAACAATAGACAACCATGTTGTGCTTAAATGTTGATGAGGCAATGGAAATGTGTCAAGATAAAAGAATGTGGTGTTTGGTTTTCTCTACCTACCCCGTGAGGAATACGGAGTGATAGTATGTAGATGAATACTATTACATTCATAATAGTGGAGAGTAAAATAATAATAAAAATTTAAAATCATTAAGGTTGACAAACTCTGAATGCATTTTTGTGAAGATTGTTTATGTTGTATAAATAATTTGATCAAAATTAAAATATCTCAAATTTTCATGTCATGAGAGAATTTTTCAGTTTAAACAGATAAAATCATTGAGAAAAAATTAACCGTAGTCTATGGAAAACTAATCATTTCTAAGTTAATGTACTTCACACATAAGGTATCATCGGCCTTACAAATTATGGCATTAGTGTATGGCGTACAAATTATGGCATACACACAAAAACATCACTACAAAACTCAAAGTATGCACTCTACATGATAACCATTGAGAAATTGATATTAAAAAAATATGCTTAAAAATTGTGAAATCATGACTCTCCACAAAGCACTCTTTGCAGGGTGAATTGCCTAATACAAAAAACGAGTGGGTTGTGGCCAACACTAAACTCTCCATACCATAGTAAGCGTTCATATTTTCTTCTTGAAATGTTGACAATATCAATATGGTGAAAAAATGCTTATGTTGTATGAAATATTTTAATAAAAGCAGATAAATTTTGTTTTAAAGAACGTGAGAGCATTTTGAAAATTTTGACATGTGATATCATATGAAGAACTTTATGTTATTTATGGAAAGCTAATCAGTTCTAAGTTCAAGCTCTTTACACTATAACATGAAATCAAATTACTGAAATTTTCCATACATAAGAAATTTATCTAATTATATATATTTTTAATTATATATATTTTACTACCAGGAATATATATTTTCTAACGATAGTATATTTTTATGTTAAGATAGACAAACTATTAATGCAGTATGATGAAGAATGCTTATGTTGTATGAAATATTTTCATAAAAGCAGATAAATTTTGTTTTAAAGAACGTGAGAGCATTTTGAAAAATTTGACACGTGATATCATATGAAGAAATTTTATGATATCTATGGAAAGCTAATCAGTTCTAAGTTCAAGATATTAATACTCTTATATCAATATGAAATCAAAGAACTGAACATTGCCAAACACAAAAAAAATTCTCTTGTTACATATAAGTTTCATACAAAAATCCATTAAATAAAATATAATTTTTCAAACCGTTGAATATTTTTCTTTTAACATTGACCAACTTTGAATATAATTTTATGAAGATTCTTGGTGTTGTATAAATAGTTGAAACCAAATTAAAATATCTCTAATTTCCAGGTAGTGAGAGCATTTTTTCAGTTTTAATAGATGAAATCATAAAGAAACATTGAGGAAAAATGAACCGTTGTCTATGTAAAACTAATCAGTTCTAAGTTTATGGACTTTACACATATGATATGAATATGAAGTCAATCGGAATTAGAGTTTGGGCTGCAGAGAGGACACAAAAAAAAACAACGTAAATGATGAATTCATAGAGAAGAAATGGAAAACTAATCAGCTCTAGGTCTATGCACTTTACACATATGATGTTAATATGAAGTTGATCGGACTTATAGTTTGGGCTGTAGAGAGGACACAAAAAAGATTTTCCGTACGCCGTACGCCATACATACAAACACATCATAATGAAACTCACAGTGTGCACTCTCTACATGATACCCGTTGAGAAATTGATGTAAAAAATACGCTTAAAAATTGTGAAATCATGACTCTCCACTATTCCATAGTGTGGAGAATAAAAATCATAGTAGTGGAGAGAGAGGTCGGAAGAAGGCAGCTTTCCTGGATGCGAAACATCCACGAATGGTATAAGAACTGTGGAGGAGATGTTTCGCACTGCACAGGACAGGGAGACTTTCTCTATGGTGGTCGTCAAAGTCGGGGAGACCTGATATGACAGAAGAAGAAGAAGTAGTGGAGAGTAAAAATATATAAAGGTGAAAAGATGGAAACCACTGTTCTAAACCATTGACATTTAAATAAATTGCCTATCCACAATATTTAAGTAAATTATTAATATGATTAAAAATATTCTAAGGCACTCAAAAATAAACATTCTTCTACGAAAGTTTTGTCTATATGTACTTGTTTATTTATGTCATACATGTTTCAATAAGAAAAGCTAATGAAAGAATCAATCATGACAATTCGTGATAATGTATATTCAAAAAAAACCTTTAAAAAATACGTACAAAAACGATGAAAATTCCATATTTCATTCTTATCGACCTAACAATTTACTCAATAAATTAGCAGGTATACAAAAAATTACATACAACAGAAATAACATCCAACCAGTGGGTTGGATTGTGAAACTTTATGCGCTGATATTGAGCACTTGCATCGTAGTTCAGAGTGTGCTACTCATAAGTGAACTTCAACAAAGAGAGAAAGTTGTACTGATCATAAATGTTATTGATATATTAGCAAACATCTGTGTCACGGTTGCCAACATTGTGTCCATATTACTGGCAGCTTTCCTCATATCCCCATTCATGGTCAGAGCCCTGCGATGCTTCGGTCCAATAGACGAAAAACTCAACATTAAAGGAAAATCAAGCGACAGTTACCTTAGAAACAGGATAATGATGGCACAAGCCGGTCTTATTACAATCAGCATTGGACATTTCGTTTATGAAAATTATATTGGTGTGTCTCTGTGGGTAGAACAATTTCGCGCAATAACCATGCACTTGACCGATTTCTTTGTGTACTGTCAAATGTTGGATTTCACCACTGTAGTATGGATCATTATTACTCGGTTGAAACGCTTCAACTCGCAACTGGAAGATGTCACAAAATTTGAACACGCAAAATCTAAAATAGAAAAGGTGGAAATAAAACAATTTGTGAAGGAGAAAAGTTTTGCTAAGGCATCAGATGTACACCAGAGAAAAAACTTGTATAAACAAAATAAAGTAAATGATATGAAAACAAATGATGATTTGCTCAGATTGATGGATATATTTGATGAAATTGCTGACGTGGTAAACATTATAAGCTCGTCCTATGGACTTTCAGTGAGTATATTTTTATTTTGTAAATTACATATTTGAATGCTTTCATTCAAAGTTTTGTTATCATATTTCAATCAAACGAACATATTTTATTATTTTCTTGATATTCGTTCGAGGTATCTTATGTGAATTATTTAAATATAATACATTAACATATCATTGTGGTTGACTGGTAGAAATTGCCTACGGGCAATAAGTCCACCACATTATGTGAAAAAAAAATGTCTGAAAGAGCATGTGTATAAAAAACTAATATTAACGGAGAGAAAATTATAAGTTGATAAAGAGAATGTTGGATCTAATACATAAAAGAAATTCTAAAAGATGTGAACTTAAGGAGTAAATAAAATAGAAAAATATGGAAGAGACAATTTTGATAGTAAAAATATTAATTTTGATAATGCAAATGGCTCTACGCACTGCATACAAATACTTGTGTATTATAAAGGCAAATACATAGGTATTTGTTAATTGACAAAAAAATTATGATGGTAGAAAAATATAATATAATGATGGTAGATTAATAACATAAGCTTTCGTGGGCGCTTGATTGAAAATAGTCAAATAATGTTACGTTCGGCCCCCGCGCCTCATTGCTCAGGCCGATCACTCTTTCCCTGCCGTCTGCATTAAAACATTACTAAAAATATTTTGCCCCCCCCCCTAGAAAATTTTCTGCGGGCGCCCATTTAAGCTTCCATAATGTGGCAACTTGTTATTGGGTACGTGTTAAACTAATGTTCGACATAGTACCTGTTAATTGCTCGTGAATAAAGATAAAATAAAAATATATTCAAACTTTATTTATACTCTTGATTTTGGGAGTCAGCAATAATCAATAATTAAACTGTAAAATAGTTATTCAGTAAAAAATAATTTCTTTTCCAACTGTCGATTTGTTCAGGAGAACTTTGTTCTCTTAACATATCGACAAGCAGTTTCGAGCCAGGATACGCGAGAATTGTATGCACGGTCCACTTTTTTCAAGGCATTTCCAACTTTGAAGTAAAAAAACACCAACTTAGAGGCTTCGCAGCATATATGTTCCATATATGGATTTACTCAGAATTCGGAGTAGAACATTTCGTGTGTCTGTGTGTGTGTGCGTGTGCGTGTGGGTGTGAGTGTGAGTGAGTGCGTGAGTGCGTGCGTGCGTGCGCGCGCGTGTGTGTGTGTCCGTGTATGTCCGTCCGTCCATCCCTTATAACTTCCGCTCAATTTACAGAGCCCAAAATTTCAAAATATATAAACACTTATAAGCCTACAAAACTTTTATACTCAGAATTGTGAATTTTTGTTTGTCAGGAGTTATCAACTTTTGAAATTTTGGTTAATTTTTCCATATATCTCAGAAA
Source organism: Molanna angustata (assembly GCA_963576475.1). Classification (NCBI taxonomy): domain Eukaryota; kingdom Metazoa; phylum Arthropoda; class Insecta; order Trichoptera; family Molannidae; genus Molanna; species Molanna angustata. The sequence goes on along the minus strand of OY754976.1, from coordinate 10,450,586 downwards.
CCATAAAAGCTAGAACGCTGAAAATTGGTATAAACATAGACAAATACAAAATCTCAAATTAATTTTTTCAAAAAAATTCCAGGGTTTCTCAAACATTTTTTATTAAAAAAAAAAATTATGATAAATTTATGAGTTTAACTGCCTATATTTCCAAATTTTTTAAAAATTTCGAAAAAAGCTGAAACACCCCAACTAGATTTAAATATTGTATAGAAAATTTTAATATTGTATTAGCAAATCTCAATTTTTCTCTAACAATTTTTATAAAAATTGAATTTAGTGACGACATTGCTTCATACAATTTGTATGGCAGTCGCCTACACACAATATCTAAGAAGACTTTGTTTGATACTAATCTCAAAACATACATACATACATACCATCATGCTGTTTTCATATTCTGGGTAGGATTAAAGGACTGACCTCCATACTATCCTATCTTGACATACATACCTAGGTACATGTGTTGTATAGAAAACCAAATATCTTAAAATATTCCAACTGTCGATTTGTTCAGGAGAACTTTGTTCTCTTAACATATCGACAATGTATCAAGCCAGAATACGCGAGAATTGTATGGAGAGGTCTACTTTTTTCACGGCTTTTCCAACTTTGAAGTCAAAAAACACCAACTTAGAGGCTTCGCAGCATATATGTTCCATACACGGATTTACTCAGAATTCGGAGTAGAACATTTCGTGTGTCTGTGTGTGTGTGTGTCTGTGTGTGTGTGTGTGTGTGTGTGTCCGTCCCCCCCTTATAACTTTTGATCCGCTCAATTTACAAAGCCCAAAATTTCAGACTATATAAACAATTATAGGCCTACAAAACTTTTATACTCAGAATTTTTAATTTTTGTTTCAGTCAGGGGTTATCAACTTATGAATTTTTAATTTATTTTTCCATATATCTCAGAAACCATAAAAGCTAAAACGCTGAAAATTGGTATAAACATAGAAAAATACAAAATCTCAAATTAGTTTATTCAAAAAAATTCCAGGGTTTCTCAAACATTTTTTATTAAGAAAAATATTTTTTTTATGATAAATTTATGAGTTAAACTGCCTATATATTTTTTTTTTTAAATATCGAAAAAAGCCGAAACACCCCAACTAGATAATTTAATTTTCTATAAAAAATATTTACATAGTATTAGCACATCTCAAACTTTTTTTAACAATTTTTATAAAAATTGAATGTAGTGACGACATTGCTTCATACAATTTGTAGGGCAGTCGCCTATACACAATATGTAAGAAGACTTAATAGTTTGATAGGTACTTAATCTCCAAACATACATACAGAACCATCATGCTGTTTTCATATTCCGGGTAGGAAAACAGGACTGACCTCCATACTGTCCTATCTTGACATACATACCAACATGTGTTAAAATTTTCAATAATTTGGATTTATGGGTTTATAGTTTGATTCTTATTCTTCAACTATACATACTATCGCTATCGACAGTTGGATCTCATGTGTTACATGCAACTAGTAAATAATTTGTATTTATGGGTTTATAGTTTGGTAATTATTCTTTAACTATACATACTATCGCTATCGACAGTTTGATCTCATGTGTTACATGCAACTAGTTTTTTTCAAATATTTTATGATAATTTATGAAACTTTTGAATTGCAGCTATTATTTATATCAACAATGACGTTTCTCTACATCATTTCTACAGTCAACGGTTTGGTCATGTTTAAAGCATTAGTTCAAGAGGATGTAAGTATTTTCAAATCTATTAATTAAAGTAATGGAAACAACAATCAAATAATAGATTCATCGTAAATAATTATTACTTCTTTCAGCCAAATCATACAATTCTGTATATTATCGGTTGGAGTGCTCCAGATACATTATATTTGCTGATTGCAGCATTCATGAGTGAAAAAATGAAGAATGAAATTGAAGTCACTAATAATCATATTGATAAACTTACCATCTCTGCTGAACATGGTAAATAATCATTTGTATTCTTTCAAAATACTTCAATTATAATGTAACTTAAATATTCAGTATGATTATCCTTTCCATAGTCTGCCTCTTACTGCATTTCTTTCAGCTTTAGTATACTTATTTATTCAATCACCATCTCACTGCATTCACTTTGAATTAGTAATACCAGTTTAGATGCATCATCATCTTCAGTCCATATTTGCCCACTGCACAACATATTCCTCCACTCCACCCATTCTAGGGTGCCTAATCAACGTGTCAATTTAGCGATGGAAAAGAAAAGATAACTCAATGTATGGAAGTGACATTTGCCTGTCGAGTGACAGCTTTCACTTGCATATATGTATTTAGTTTTCTTTTCCATCGCTAAATTGACACATTGACTAGGCACCCTGTGCAGTTCATATACACTGGGGTCCACTGAAACTCTTGATGTTGTCCATCCATCTGTCCGGTGCAAATAGCACAATAAAGAAAAATGAATGTTGTCCATTAAACTAAACTAAGACAGGAAGACGAATAACTAGATACGCAGTCAGATAAATTTATGCAATGTGGTTGAGAGTTGACATATACATATAACTTATTCCATATGTTATATGTTTTATGAATTTCAAGATCAAGGGGGCAATTCCAGTCAAACGGCGGAATGAAAACCCTTCATTCACATATTCAATTTATAAAATTTTCTATATAGAATACTCTTGGTAAATAGGTTTATAATGTGCGTTACCACCACGATGTGGGTCGCCATGGAACTGAACTTGCCCTGCACATGTTTCAATGCTAATAAATTGGATATCAAAATAACCACTAACTGATTGGGCAATACTTACTGTTTTGCAACTTGACTACAACCCAGTTTACCCAATTTTTTGTATTGCCGAAATTTTAAAGTATCGGATTATAATTAAGTTGCAAGTGAAAAGTAAGACCGATTATGATTAATTTATTTTTCAGGCACGCAGCAATATGAGCTGATAGAGAACTTTTCACAGTTGCTGTCAGTGCGGGAAGTATTCATCACAGCGGCAAATTTCTTCCCGTTTGACATGACATTTATTTTATCTCTAGTTGGAGCCGTAGCCACATACACAGTTCTATTGATGCAAGTCAAACCCGATAAAGTTTTAACGCCGTTAGTAAATGCTACCAACATTACCAACATCACAACTCAATCATAAAACTGATTCCAATCAGTCAATTTTTTATTGTTGTTTATGGACAATAGACCCTACCTCAGGTACATGAACTCGACACTTCTATAGAATTTTGAAATGCAATATATCAAATAGAATTTCTTGTACACAATATCAATCCATAGCAGAGTGTCATAGGCTCTGGAAAGATTTTGTCAAGGACATGTCATAAGATGTTATTAAGTGACTCATCATTTCTGAAAAACATTACAACTTGATCATACAGCAAAATAAAACTGAAAAAATCATAGTATATATTTTTACATTTACAAACATTGGATTTAATAAATTGCCAATTGTAATAAAATATTGTATTTCCTAAGTTTAAGAACAGTTTTAAAACTTATCTACTTTGATACAATTAAATACTTATATATAGGCACTTATATTCTGTAAAAAAAATAGTAGGACATTTTATATTAAATCATACAAATATATAATATACCTCCAATATTATGAAAAGTCAACTAAATAATAAAGAAATTATTGCTTTGTGATAATTTTTCTCACACCACTAAAGAAATGCAATGATTTAATGTTCAATAAAAATATTTTAAATACCGATGTTTTATTTCAATTCATTTTTTATTTTCTTGTACACTTTGTGATAAATTGATTTACGAAATTAAAAAAAATATATAAATGTAATTGTTTCTCAAACATTTAACTAGTATCATACCTTCATGCATTGAACTATATATACTAGAAGTGGCATGATCATATAAAATATGTAACCGAGAGAAAAGACACCTCGCGTTGGGTTGGAAAAGGCTATCCGAGATGCAGGCAATCAAACTAATGGCCATATATTTAATAAATCTGCGTAAATCCTAAACCATGATGGGTTAGATTCCCAGCAGAAGAGAAATTTATTTAAATTTATTTCTCACGCAAATATTGCTTCTCTGGGCTGGAAACACTGGTTAGTTGGAAGAAATTACCATACGGCAATAAACTCGCCACTTGCGCAGGGTGCAAGGAAGTGTTCATTATTATTATTATTATAAGATGTAATAGCGCGCTTAGATACAAGCTTAAATCTGGATTCAGAGCCCTGGCAAAGTCAGAAAAAAATCATAGCACTAGTATTCGACAAGGCAAAGATAAAATACATACCAATAGATGGACGCCAGAAACCCTCAAATATATAAATTGATGAATACTCCTTCGAAACTGTCAGCGAGTTTGTGTATCTTAGCACCATGGTGACAACATCGATGACAACAGTGTCTTTACGGAAATCAAAACAAGAATAGTAGATGCAAGCCGGTGCTACTTTGAGTTGATCTCATCACATTACTAGACTGGTGGTTGACTGGTAGAGATTGCCTGCGGGCAATAAGTCCGCCACGTTGTTTCATTCAATAAAAGTATTTTATTATTATTATTTATTATTACTAGAAAAACGAAGGTCCTGCTATACAATTCTTATTCGACCAGTATGTATGAATCAGAATGCTGGACAGTCATTAAGGTTGACAATAAAAGTCTAGAGACTAGAAAGGTAGGTGCTGCGCAGGATATATGGCCCAATTTGTGACAATAGAGAGTGGCATATCAGATTCAACCAGGATCTCTGTGATGTTTACAAAGATTCCATCATCTCCAGAGAGATAATGGTTGGGAGACTTAGGTGGTCCAGAAATGTACAAAGAATGGGCAATGGAGACATCCCAAAGGCGATTTTGAATGGAAGAAGGAGAGCTGGAAGGCCTAAGGAAGTAAGGAAGGACCCCTGCGGAGCCAAAACTTCCTAAGAGGCCTGAGACTCGAAGGGATACTGTAACAGGAAACCCGGTAAGCAAGTAGGGGGAGCGCAAAAGATCCTAAGGGTCACAGTGCATTAGAACACCCATAGTAATAATAATAATACTCATCATAGATACCAGAGAGAGATAGCAAAATGCATTAGTTTATTTCCAACGAAAGATCACACTACCGATATAATACAATATTAACATGAACATAATTGCAATGTATATTTTTAAGTGGACACTAATCCTCCTCCCTTATGCCCAATCATTACCTCCCACTCCTCATAATGTAAAAATGTGACATTTAAATTTACTAATTTCGCTCCAAGAGCTTCATCTAGTATGTAGTACATATGAATCAATGTTCTCAAATGAGAAATAAATTAATCTACTATATATATATAGAATCGAAGCAATTCGCAAACGCAGACACGGAGCGATTGACACCGCGTTGCATTTCGCGTTCCTATTTGTATGTTGTGTTCGTGGATTGGCGTGTGATGCGGCGTGTAGTGTATGATTACATCTCATAGTGTTTTCCTCGACGTCGTTCACGCTACCACTCAATAAACCGGCACTATTGTAGTTCACTTCGTATCATTTTTCGATATTTACTATAACTAAATTGGAAAATATCATTAAATTCAAATTATTATCATTCAATTTTTCATTGTATTGACGGCATATGCGCGCTATATATAGAATTTTCGATATTTCACTATATGATACATATTATATCTATATTACTAGTTGCATGTAACACATGAGATCCAACTGTCCATGGCGATAGTATGTATAATTGAAGAATATGTACCAAACTATAAACACTTAAACACAAATTTATACATTTTAAGATATTTTGTTTTCTATGTAAAACATGTAGGTATGTATGTCAGAATAGAATAGTATGGAGATCAGTCTTTTTTTCCTACCCAGAATATGAAAACAGCATGATGGTATGTATGTATGTTTAGGAGATTAAGTATCAAACTATTGAGTCCCCGTAGATAGGTATTGTGTAGATACTGCCTTATAAATTGTATGAAACGATGTCGTCACTAAATCCAATTTTTATAAAAATTTATACAAAAATTTTGAGATGTACTGCTACAATGTTCATATTTTTTATAGAAAATTAAATTATCTAGTTGGGGTGTTTCAGAAACTTTGGAAATATAGGCAGTTAAACACATACATTTATTTGCATAATGTAATAAATATTAAGTACATGAAAATAAATAAATTTGAAGTAATCATATATGCTACGAAGCCTCCAAGTTGGTATTTTCGGCATGCAGAAAGTCCACTACACCATTACAAAATGTTATTTCATACAAAATGTTCTCTCAATCACGTGTCTTGGCTTAAAACTCTCGATTCATTAAGAGAATTAAATTGTCTTGAACGAATCGACAGTTGGATTATGTCTGGTATAAGGATAACGTCTTCTTAGGTTTCAACAGGGCCAGATTCACCATAGGTTCAAATGGTGCAGTTGCGCCTGGCGCAAAATAAATCTGGGGCGCCAAATATAACAAAAAATATTCAACAAATATATAAAAAAGACCAAAAATATGTACCTACCTAAAAATCCCGAAAAAAAAAAAATATCACAGATGAATTTGAATTCAATTACTACTACTATTATAATTATCTATTAACTCGTTGACTGCCTTTATATTTTGGATATTTGTACCCGAGTACCCAACATATAAAATATGTTTATTGAGGTAGTATTTTAACATTCCCAGTGAATCACTCATTTTAGGAGTTAATTATTAAGAAATTTTAAAACCACTTCAACGTATAAAAAAAATAAGTGTATAGTATCACGCCACGTACACACGACAATCCACTTCAAACGCCGGACGAATACTGCTGAATACAAAATGTATCGAAACAAAACCCCGATCGGGGTTCGTGGCGGTTCGTTATACTAGCCAAATAACCCCGATCGGGGTTCGTGGCAGTCGACGAGTTAACAATCCAGAGTTGTCAATGAGTTTTTTTAAATAAATATAATTAACGCTTTATTAAAAAACACAAATATCTTTGTTGAGACCACGATTGAGTTTTTTATATTCGACCGGTTTCGAAACGTACCGTTTCTTCGTCAGGACGGATAACAACTTGTTATCCGTCCTGACGAAGAAACGGTACGTTTCGAAACCGGTCGAATATAAAAAACTCAATCGTGGTCTCAACAAAGATATTTGTGTTTTTTAATAAAGTGTTTAAAAATGTGCCACAAAGTGAATTCTGAAACAATTAATAATATAATTAACGCTATTTATTTGTTTATTATATATACCTATAGCTCTTTAATATGGTGTGCTATTTTCCTTGAAAAAAAAAATAGAAATGTGGTGGGTGCAGATGAAGGGGGGGCCTTTGAATCTAGTGCAACAGGCGTCAAATTGGGTAGATCCGGCCCTGGGTTTCAATCTTGAAGATTGGTTGACAGAAAAGCGGTGTATCTCTACCTCCACTCTGCTCGATCTTCAGTGAATCTATTCATATCTATGTAGGAGGTACACATCATATTATGGCACACATGTTCTAAATACTTCAAACCAGTGTACAGAGTCTCTTCTTTTCCTTCTTATTGTTTTACATACCTACAACATTTTAAGTGAAATAGGTACCTCTTTCTCCAAATCAATTGATTTCATTCAATTTTTCTACTATTAAATAACATTTTAGGTAAACATCCAATTATAATTATTGCTTCATTGAATTCATCACATATGCCATAATATAATTAATATCATTAAAAAAACAGTATATCTGATGTATTGTCAATCTACCATTGTAAAAACAACAAATAAAAGTAGATACATATCTATAGACATCACTTAAATTGATTTCCTATTATTTATTCATCAATCAAATATAAGTAAGTACATATTGAATTGAAAACAGTGTTTTACCAATAGTTTCAGATTCTATATGTACATACCATAATGCCATGTCTCTAATGGGGAAAACACCTCCTTCACTTTAGACGCGATTCTTCATAGATTTTCACAAAATTCAGTATATTTCTTTCTTTCAAAATATCAATGTAGTGATCAACTATCCAACCCAACAGTTTGATAGACAGTATGACCTCCATCACTAACTATTCTTACTATAATATTAGGTATGTCAAAACTTTCTGATTACATTCCTTATTTTCATATTATATTATTGCACATTCTCATAAGTGGTAATGAAAAATACAAGAAAATATAAGGGATTTAGTTTATTATAAAAGCATGGTAGTAAAATAAATTCATAAGAAATTGAATAGAAGGATATCGAAACCAGAATGCCTTGAAGTGGTGAAGGCATATTGATACTATATAGTGTAACTAAACTCTCCACTACATTTTTTTTCTTCTTGAAAGGTTGACAATCCTTAATGCATATTTATGAAGAACATTTCTATTTGATTCCGAAATAAATATTAGTTTTTCCAGAGGATAAAAGTTTTCATAATACACCATACAGACAAAAACATTGTCACGAAACTCATAGTATGCACTCTCTCCATGATAGCTGTTGAGAAATTGATGTAAAAAAATTTCTTTAACAATAGACAAGCATGTTATGCTCAAATGTTGATGAGGCAATGGATATGTAACAAGATAAAAGAATGTGGTATTTGGCTCTCTCTTCCTACGCCGTGAGGAATATGGCGTGATAGTATGTAGATGAATACTATTACATTCATAATAGTGGAGAGTAAAATCATAAAAATGTAAAATCATTAAGGTTGAAAAAACTCTGAATGCATTTTTGTGAAGATTGTTTATGTTGTATAAATAATTTAAACAAAATTAAAATATCTCATGTCATGAGAGAATTTTTTCAGTTTAAACAGATAAAATCATTGAGAAAAAATTAACAGTAGTCTATGGAAAACTAATCAGCTCTAAGTTAATGTACTTCACACATATTGTATCAATATGAAGTTCATCGGCCTTTTAGTTTGGTCTGTACAGAGGACACAAATTTTCATATTAGTGTATGGCGTATGAATTACGGCTTACAAACAAAAACTTCGCGACGAAACTCAAAGTATGCACTCTACACGTTACCAATTGAGAAATTGATTTAAAAAAAATCGCTCTCTCCACAAAGAACTCTTTGCAGAGTGAATTGCCTAATATAAAAAAATTCATAGCAGTGGAGAGAGGTCGGAAGAAGGTAGCTTTCCTGGCTACGAACAGCCGCGAATGGACCGGTATAAGAACTGTGGAGGCACTGTTTCGCACTGCACAGGACAGGGAGGCTTTCTCTATGGTGGTCGTCAACGTCGGCGCGTCGGGGAGACTTGATATGACAGAAGAAGAAGAAGTAGTGGAGAGTAAAAATATATAAAGGTAAAAAGATGGAAACCACTGTTCTAAACCATTGACATTTAAATAAATTGCCTATCCACAATATTTAAGTAAATTATTAATATGATTAAAAATATTCTAAGGCACTCAAAAATAAACATTCTTCTACGAAACTTTTGTCTATGTGTACTTATTTATTTATGTCATACATGTTTCAATAAGAAAAGCTCATGAAAGAACCAATCATGACAATTCATGATAATGTAAATTCAAAAAAAACTTTCAAAAATACGTATGAAAACGATGAATATTCTATATTTTATTCTTATCGACCTAATAATTTACTCAATAAATTAGCAGGTATACAAAAAATTACATACAACGGAAATAACATCCAACCAGTGGGATGGATTGTGAAACTTTATGCGCTGATATTGAGCACTTGCATCGTAGTTCAGAGTGTGCTACTTATAAGTGAACTTCAACAAAGAGAAAAAGTTGTACCGATCATAATTGTTATTGATATATTATCAAACATCTGTGTCACGGTTGCCAACATTGTGTCCATATTACTGGCAGCTTTCCTCATATCCCCATTCATGGTCAGAGCACTGCGATGCTTCGGTCCAATAGACGAAAAACTCAACATTAAAGGAAAATCAAGCTACAGTTACCTTAGAAACAGGATAATGATGGCACAAGCCGGTCTTATTACAATCAGCATTGGACATTTCATGTATGAAAATTTTATCGGTGTGTCTTTGTGGGTAGAACAATTTCGCGCCATAACCATGCACTTGGCCGATTTCTTTGTGTACTGTCAAATGTTGGATTTCACCACTGTAGTATGGATCATTGTTACTCGGTTGAAACGCTTCAACTCGCAACTGGAAGATGTCACAAAAATTGAACATGCAAAATCTAAAATAGAAAAGGTGGAAATAAAACCATTTGTGAAGGAGCAAAGTTTTGCTAAGGCATCAGATGTACACCAGAGAAAAAACTTGTATGAACAAAATAAAGTAAATGATATAAAAACAAATGATGATTTGCTCAGATTGATGAAAATATTTGATGAAATTGCTGACGTGGCAAACATTATAAGCTCGTGCTATGGACTTTCAGTGAGTATATTTTTATTTTATAAATTACATATTTCAATGCTTTCATTCTAATTTATGCTGTCATATTTCAATCAAACAAACATATTTTATTATTTCCCTGAAATTCGTTCAAGGTTTCTTATTCAAATTATTTTAATATCAACTTTAAAATATAATACATTAACACATCATTGTAGTTGACTGGTAGAAATTGCCTATAGGCAATAAGTCCACCACATTATGTGAAAAAAAAAAAAATTTTGCCTAGTAAAAGTATTTTATTATTATTATTATATCAAATTATTAAAAAAAAATGGAATAATTAAATCGTTTACTTTTCCTTAATTTAATTTACACTTATAAAATTGTCATGGATAAATTATGAAAAAAATATTATGAATGTCTGAAAGAGCATGTGTATTAAAAACTAATATGAAAGGAGAGAAAATTATAAGTTGATCAAGAGAATGTTGGATATAATACATAAAAGAAATTCGAAAAGATGTGAACTTAAGGAGTAAATAAAATAGAAAAATATGGAAGAGACAATTTTGATAGTAAAAATATGAATTTTGATAATGCGAATGGCTCTACGCACTGCATACTGTTTACATACTTTTGTATTATAAAGGCAAATATATATTTGTTTACTGACAAAAAATTATGATGGTAGAAAAATATAATATATGATGGCAGATTAATAATGTAAGCCACCATAATGTGGCAACTTGTTATTGGGTACGTGTTAAACTAATGTTCGACATAGTACCTGTTAATTGCTCGTGAATAAAGATAAAATAAAAATATATTCAAACTTTATTTATACTCTTGATTTTGGGAGTCAGCAATAATCAATAATTAAACTGTAAAATAGTTATTCAGTATAAAAATAATTTATTTTTATTAGAATAATCAAATGAAGAGGTTGTCTCTAAAACCTGATACATAAGTTTTGTTTTATTATTCAAATATTTTATGATAACCTATGATACTTTTGAATTGCAGCTATTATTTATATCAACAATGACGTTTCTCTACATCATTTCTACAGTCAACGGTTTGATCATGTTTAAAGCATTAGTTCAAGAGGATGTAAGTATTTTCAAATCTATTAAAGTAATGGAGACAACAATCAAATCAGAGATTCATCGTAAATAATTATTACTTCTTTCAGCCAAATCATACAATTCTGTATATTATCGGTTGGAGTGCTCCAGATACATTATATTTGCTGATTGCAGCATTCATGAGTGAAAAAATGAAGAATGAAATTGAAGTCACTAATAATCATATTGATAAACTTACCATCTCTGCTGAACATGGTAAATAATCATTTGTATTCTTTCAAAATACTGCAATTATAATGTAACTTAAATATTCAGTATGATTATCCTTTCCATAGTCTGCCTCTTACTGCATTTCTTTCAGCTTTAGTTTACTTATTTATTCAATCACCATCTCACTGCATTGACTTTGAATTAGTAATACCAGTTTAGATGCATCATCATCTTCAGCCCGTGTTTGCCCACTGCACAACATATTCCTCCACTCCACCCATTCTAGGGTGCCTAATCAACGTGTCAATTTAGCGATGGAAAAGATAACTCAATATATGGAAGTGACATTTACCTGTCGAGTGACAGCTTTCACTTGGATATATTTAGTTTTCTTTTCCATCGCTAAATTGACACATAGACGAGGCACCCTGTGCAATTCATATACACTGGGGTCCACTGAATCTCTTGATGTTGTCCATCCATCTGTCTGGTGCAAATAGAACAATAAAGAAAAATGAATTTTGTCCATTAAACTAAGACATGAAGACGAATAACTGGATACGAAGTCAGATAAATTTACGCAATGTGGTTGAGAGTTGACATACACATATAACTTATTCCATAAATTTATGAATATCAAGATCAAGGGGGCAATTCCAGTCAAACAGCGGAATGAAAACCCTCCATCCCTCCAATTTTCTATATAGAATACTCTTGCTAAATAGGTTTATAACGTGAGTTACCACCACGATATGGGTCACCATGGAACAGGACTTGCACATATTTCAATGTTAATAAATTAGATATCAAAATAACCACTAAGTGACTGGACCATACTTACTGTTTTGCAACTTGACTACAACCCAGTTTACCCAGTTTTTTGTATTGCCAAATTATAACCAAGTTGCAAGTGGAAAGTAAGACCGTTCATGATTAATTTATTTTTCAGGCACACAGCAATGTGAGCTGATAGAGAACTTTTCACAGTTGCTGTCGGTGCGGGAAGTATTCATCACAGCGGCAAATTTCTTCCCGTTTGACATGACATTTATTTTATCTCTAGTTGGAGCCGTAGCCACATACACAGTACTATTGATGCAAGTCAAACCCGATAAGGTTTTAACGCCGTTATTAAATGCTACCAACATTACCAACATCACAACTCAATCATAAAACTGATTCCAATCAGTCAATTTTTTATTGTTGTTTATGGACAATAGACCCTACCTCAGGTACATGAACTCGACACTTCTATAGAATTTTGAAATGCAATATATCAAATAGAATTTCTTATACACAATATCAATGCATAGCAGGCTCATAGGCTCTGGAAACATTTCGTCAAGGACATGTCATAAGATGTAATTGAGTGACTCATCATTTCTGAAAAACATTACAACTTGATCATACAGCAAAACAAAACTGAATATTGTTTTTTATATATGTAGAAGTATAAAAAAACAGGTTTAAAAAAATCATAGTATATATTTTTACATTTACAAACTTTGAATATAATAAATTGCCAATTGTAATAAAATATTGTATTTCCTAAGTTTAAGAACAGTTTTAAAACATTTCTATTTTGATACAATTAAATACTTATATGTACTTATATTCTGTATAAAATAGCAGGACATTATATATTAAATCATACAAATATATAATACACCTCCAATATTATGAAAACTCAATTAAATAATAAAGAAATTATTGTTTTTGTGATAATTTTTCTCACGCCATAAAATAAATGCAATGATTTAATGTTCAATAAAAATATTTTAAAAACCTATGTTTTATTTCAATTCATTTTTTTTATTTTCTTGTACACTTTGTGATAAATTGATTTACGAAATTAATAAATTTAATTGTTTCTCAAACATTGAACTAGTATCATACCTTCATACATTGAACTATACATACTAAAAGTGGCATGATCATATAAAATATGTAACCGAAGAGATGACACCTCGCGTTGGGTTGGAAAAGGCCATCCGAGATGCAGGCATTCATTCAAACTAATGGCCATATATTTAATAAATCTGCATAAATCCTAAACAATGCTGATGATATAGATATAAAAGCACGCTTAGAAAACAAGCTTAAATCTGGCTTCAGAGCACTGGTTAAGTCAGCAAAAAATCATGGCACTAGTATTCGACAAGGCAATGATAAAATACATGCCAATAGATGGACGCCAGAAACCCTCAAACACATAAATTGATGAATACTCCTTCGAAACTGTCAATGAGTTTGTGTATCTTGGCACCATGGTGACAACGTGAATGACAACAGTGTCTTCACCGAAATCAAACCAAGAATAGTAGATGCAAGCTGATGTTATTTTGGGTTGATCTCATCACCTTACTAGAAAACATGGTCAGTATGCATGGATCAGAATGCTGGACAGTCATTAAGGTTGACAAGAAAAGTCTAGAGACTTTCGAAAGGTAAGTGCTGCGCAGGATATATGGCCCAATTTGTGACAATGGAGAGTGGCATATCAGATTCAACCAGGAGCTTTATGATGTTTACAAAGATTCCATCATCTCCAGAGAGATAATGGTTGGGAGACTTACGTGGGCCAGAAATGTACAAACAATGGGCAATGGAAACATCCCAAAGGCGATTTTGAATGGAAGAAGGAGAGCTGGAAGGCCTAAGGAAGTAAGGAAGGACCCCTGCGGGCCCTAAACTTCCTAAGAGGCCTGAGACTCGAGGGGATACTGTAACAGGAAACCCGGTAAGCAAGTAGGGGGAGCGCAAAAGATCCTATGATTCGCAGTACATTAGAACACCCATAGTAATAATAATAATACTCTATATTTAATCTCTAAGTGAGTATGGCCGTACCCGTACGGCAGGAAATGTCATTGCAAATCAAAGTATGGCCGTACCGGTACGGCTAGAGAAATGAAGTGAAGATTTTTTTTACTAGAGTACGAATATTTTTGTCACATCAACCTATAGTTGAAGACACCTGAAATAATCATATGATTTTTCAATATAAACTTTGAAAAATGCTATGTTTTAATTTTTCACCCCATTATTGTGTCGGGAGTCGTCAAACGTAATACTTTTTATTTTAAATTTTTATATTTAAAATAACTCACTCCGTATAGGTATGTACATCATACCAAAACTCACCATCATAGAGGTTAAATTTAGATGCCAGAGAGGGATAGCAAAAAGCATTAGTTCATTTCCAACGAAAGATCATACTACTGATATAATACAATATCAACATGTAACATAATTGCAATGTATCTTTTTAAGTGGGCACTAATACTCCTCCCTTATGCCCGTTCATTACCTCCCACTCCTCATAATGCAAAAATGTGATATTTAAATTTACTAATTTCGCTCCAAGAGCCTCATCTAATATGTAGTACATATGAATCAATGTTCTCAAATGAGAAATAAATTAATGTGACAAAAACAATAAATCGATTGTTAAATCAAGTACCATACTTCATGAAATAACATTTAAATTTTAAAATACAAATAAAATTATAGTTTAAATACTCGGCGGATATTTTGTGGTTGTTCATATTAACCGTTTTGGCATGTGAATTTTGCCCTAAACCACTATATTTTGAGTCACTATGCGACATGTTTCGGCAGTGCTGTCCTGCCATCGACCGGCTAGTTGAGACTAGCAAAATTCACATGCCAAAACAGTACAAATAAAATTCTTTAATCTATTAACTACTTCAGCAAGTAGTAGATTTTTGTAAAATGTCCGCGAACCAATTTCATAAACAATACATTCATAAATCGTTCTACATTTAACAATTATAATTTGTAAACCCTGGATATTTTTCATGATGACATTGGTAAATTTAGGTACCCGGGTGAGGCTGTTGTTGGTATAATTGATCAAGGCCTAAATTGTAAAATCTTCCAGGTTATTCCTATCCCCCTATCCACTCTTCCTGTCCAATTGAGGTTTGTACATTTAATTGTTAATGTATATAATTATCATTTATTTATGTTGGTATGTAAAGGTTTACATTACCAAGCTATTAGATTATCTGATTGTATAAAGGCAAAAGGGAACAAAACTGGTTTTGTACATTTATATCTGTGTTTTATGTTTTCTTATAAATTGTTTACAGAATTAATAAAAAGTAGAAAAAATGTGTTGGATATTTTTAAGTAGAGTTATTTAAAAATTGTATTATTCATGATATTACTTAGGTGTAATCAACATAATTTTTATTTTATCAATTATATTTATCTACTACTAAAAAATTATATGACAGAATATATAATAATATGTACATTAAAATCCTCTTAGCAAAATATACTATATTATGTACAAATAACATGGAAAAATGTCATAAAATTGCAATGTAAAAATTGCTAGATTTCTGAGAAATACGACAGTTTAAAAAAATATACTAAACTGTAATAAAAGAAAGAAGTTATTTTTTTTATGTACCACAAATTATACTATATATAAATATTAATTTATATTAAATTAAATTATAATTTAATATTTAAGATTATAATTATTAAATATTAAACCTGATGAATTGCAGAAAACCGGTGGTCGATAGGGAGGGATGGAGACAAGGCCAGGGTCCGTAGCGGACTGTAGCCCCAGTGATGATGATATTTAAATATTTTCTATAGTACCTATTAACTTGTTCAAAAATCACCAAACAATAGGGGAATGCACAAGTTTATGTCTTTTGAGTGTCCCAGCGGTAGAACTAGCATAGTCACATTGATCACACTTATAAGGTCGTTCTCCCGAATGTGTGCGCATATGTATCTTGAGAGTGTTTTCTTGACAAGCTCGGAAAGGGCATGTCGGACAAGTGAATGGCTTCTCTCCCGAGTGAGTAAAGAGGTGGCGTCGAAAGGAACTCGAATGAGTACTGACATAACTACATTCCATACAGGGATACGCTCTCTTTCCTCTGTGAATGTTTCTGTGAGCTTCTAAATATTCAGGCAGAAGAGTGGAATAAGGACACACGTCACACGGAAATATTCCCTTCTTCATGTGACTTCGTCTGTGAACCTTCAATGCTCCTAAACTGCTAGTGATGTGACCACAATCGTCGCATGTAAAAGAATCCGCTTTCATGTGAGTGAGTTTGTGTGTTTTCAACTTATTACTCAGTTTACACTTATAATCACATTGGTCACACGCGTATGGTTTGTCCTTTTGGTGGACAAGTTGATGACGTGCAAGGGTGGAACTGCGGGTACCAGAGTAATTACACTGATCACAGTAATACATTCGTACAACTCCATGTTCATTTCTCGCATGTTTCTTCATTGTGCCTCTCAACCTGCACGAAAAGTCACATTGATCGCAGGTAAATGCCGGCAAACCTGTGTGAACTAGTTCATGTCTCTTTAATTTACTTTTCAATTTGCATCGATAAGGACACTTGGAGCACACAAATGGTTTCTGATCTGTATGAATTAATTTATGACGATTTAGTGTATTCAGTCTTGTTCCTACATAATCACATTGATCACATCTATATATTTTATTCTTCTTTTTATGTGTCATTTTATGCTCCACCATCTCTTGTGTTTTCTTACAGGTAAAATTACATTTTTTACAAACCTTTAATCCCTTTTTAGACTCTTTTCCGCACAATTTCAATAGGCCTTCGATATCTAAATTGAGATCATCACCGGATGCGGAATGGCTTTTCAAGCAATTGACTACACTGCTGCGTAAATGAAACCCCTTACCGCAGCTACAAGTGTAAATGTCGTTCTTCGGGGACAAACAATCCACCAATGCACTATTCACAGAAAGTGGTATTTCTTTTTTAAGTTTTAACTTTATTTCTTTTTTATGTTTTGACTTTTTTTCTTTCTTACGTTTCTTCTTCGATTTGGAATGCATTTTCTCGTGTTTAGAAAAAGATTTGTAGTTTTTATAGACCTTTTCACATACAGAACATTCGTATGTATTTTTCTTCATATGGATCAAAGCCTTGTCATCGCTATCATACTTTGTATCGACATCTTCATCCGATTCATTCTCTTTTTTTATTACTATTGAAATATCTGGATCATCTGATACTGGCTTAGTGAGGTTCACGACTTCCATACATCCTGAACCTGTCAATTTTGCATCTGTAGTTTTTTCTTCGCCATCCAAAGGATCATAATAACCACTAAAACCTTCAGAATCACCGTCATTAATAAGAATAACTTGTTCAAACTTGATCGGATTTGAGTTCTGTAAAATTACAAATAACATACCATAAAAATTCAGTCAAACTTTGAATCAAAAAATTTATTTTCTGGAAATAATATAGCTTATTTTTTGTTAAATTAATATAAATATATTATAAGATCATCTACAATTTGAGATTAAATTTTTTTTTATCTCTATAGTGTCATAGTGGAGAAATTTCTTCTGAAAATAAAATATCTAAAGACCTTGTTAATAAATCTACACATATGGGCATCTCCATACTATTCATTCCTCCAAGATAAACAATGTAAAATATACGATATTTTAAAAATATGTAAAATATAAATTATTTAGAAAAAGTAACATCTAGGAAATTTTCTAGAGAACTTTAAGAAAGAACGTAAGTTGAATAATTATTCAATTCAAAATAAAACAATATGTTTTTGACTCTACATACAATACATTACTTTATACGACGATATCTATTTCGCCTTGTATTGAGACTATATATTGTTTATAGGGATGCAAACGATACATCGATGTTTTCAAAACATCGATGTATCGTCCATAAACATCGATGTTAACATCGATGTTTTGATGAACGATATATCGCCGATACATCGACGAAAAAAGTCAAAAACATCGACATCGATCAAAACTCATAAATTATTCATATCGTTCGTAGATTCCGTAGCGTTACGACTTATTGACACGTGTACTTCTAATACGATTAAATTATTGTTTGCAATATTGCTTTTATATTGTATTTTGAATTTCACTGTTTATACATCTTATTCTTTATTGTTATAGTACCTATATCGTCCGTAGATTCTCCGGACACTTGGACTCGTCAGTTACAGTTTACAAGTAATAATTTTAATAACACAGGTATTATTTTTACTGTCGCGTAAACTGAATGAAATACAATGAAAATATTGTATAAATATGTATTACATAATGTGATATAGAAATATTCCACCTCGGTACACGCAAAGTCTAGTGAGGTGGATATATATATATGTGAAAAAAAATGATTTATTTAAATTATAATAAATACATTTTTATTAAAACAAAATCCATATTATCATTTATGATTTTACTTTACTTTATTATTTACTATGTATTTTTATGCTTTTTATATTGCTAAGGTCATAACGGCATATTTTTCTAAATATATCTAAAATATAGGAAAAACATCGACGATACATCGATGTATCGTTCTTATTGCCGATGTTTTCTAACATCGATACTTTGTCATAAAAACATCGATGTTTTCTAACATCAATGTTTTTAAGAACGATGTTGCATCCCTAATTGTTTATAGAATCAAAAACATATTCTTTTATTTTTAATTAAAACTAAATTGAATTCTAGCAAATAAATAATCTACAGATGAATAATTACATTTTAAGTTGCTACAAGGTTGGTAAAAACTTAATTCATAGATGTCTCTGATGAAGATTTTTAAATATTGGAAAAAATTGAATAGAGATTTTCGGGAATAATAAGTTTACTTTTCAAAGTGAAAAGTGTAGGAATCTCTGGACCTCCACATAAACACATTGCTCTTTTTACTGAAATCTGTATTGTAATTTTATGCTCAAAAACTTGTCAATAAAAGTGAATTGTTTTCTAAAAATATTTTTAATTTGGACACGGTTAAAGATCACCATTGTAAGAAGAATATTCTATGTAAGAGAGAATACTACATGGCGCAGTCGTATTTAGAAGCTATGCTCCAGTTCTGAAGAAGATTCTAGTTGTCTGGAATTGATCCAGTTGGAAACAAGTAGAGGATATAAAGGCAAGACAAGTGGACAAGATTCAGTTGTGGAAGTATTTCTGGAAGTCTGCAGGAAACCGGGGTGTATCCAAGCAAGGGAAACCAGGGTATATCTAGGAGCAGCAAAGGACCAGCACATTGAACCAGGAACCAGTGGGTGCGGTATCAGGGTGCAGTAATATTTTTTGACAAAGTAAGACCACAGACTATGTCTGAAGTAGTATATCTTGATATCTAGAATGGTCCTCAATCTTTTTCACTTTATTGTTGATTTCCCTTATAAAGACTACTTTATTTATTTATTTATTTATTTCATCTCACAAATAAATTTTTGAAAATTAAAACACAAATGTATTCAACCTCACTAGGAAAAAACCTGTATCGAGGTTAAATATAATCACATTTTTGTGAGCGACATATATACTGAGTTTACTTTAACATTTTACAACAATAAAGATATCAACAGAATGTACATATTATATGGGTACCTATATATCGATACAAAATTAAATGTATAGGGTGACCATGATAAATAAAGATGAAGAAAAAATATAAAATAACAAAAGTTAAAATTAAAAATATCACTTCAAACAAAGAATGTCAAGGAAGAAAACACACTTTTATAATCCTCTGTCCATACAAACGCCTTAATATTCCTTTTAAATTGGTGTAAGGAATTACATGTTTTAATATGGACAGGAAGGACATTAAACAGAAGAGGAGCCTGAAAATTATAATTTCTTTGACCAAAAGAAGTTTTAGGAGAAATTGCCATGAAGTTAAGTGAAGTGCCAGTTCTAGTTGGTCGGATTTGTTGAGTTCTTTCAGCTGAGTTAATGTTAATGAAGAACTTAATAAGTGTTTGTGTGGTATATAACTTATATTCATAATATTACATTCAAACTTTAATTAACAATAATTAGTTATATCAATATACCAACCACCTTGAGGCATCTATGAAGAGATTCTCATAACACATTTGGTTTCAAACCAAAAACATTTCTAACCACAATAGCTTAACCACAACATCCACAGATGTCATGGATATTATAGTTAACAACTTATCTTGTATAAAAAAGACAATAAATATATTATAATCTTTAAACATCAAAACCATTATACATGCGTTTATAATAATAAATATCTATAATAATAAAAAATACAGAACAAACCCATTTTGAGTGACCCTTTTTCGTATATTCAACCTCTGATTCTTCTTTAATTATCATATCTGAATTTCTGTAAAAAAAAACAAATCATTGATACTAGAAAATTCAATTCCGAATGAAGTTTTACGGGATTATGAATGCGGGATCCGCATGACTTGCGGGATTGAAAGCAGAATATGGTGTTCTCATTAATAAATGCTTCTTTTATTATTATATCAGTTGTTTTTTATTGCATTGTATTTAATTATATAGTGATTCAAAAAAGCATTTTTATTTGTGATACATAGTTTGTATCCCGCAAATTCTGCAGGCGTGCGGAATCAAAGTTTTGGTGCGGGATTGGATTCTCCGTTATATTATTTTGTATTTAAACACTTCCTTACACTTTGTTTCTTCCAACTAACCAGGGTTTCCAGCCCAGAAATCAAAAAATAAATAATAAATAATTGTATATAATTTTTTTTCTTTGCTGAGAATCGAGGCCGGCCCAAGAGGTGGACAAAGGAGTCAAATAGCTTCCTACAGAGGTTGCATGAAGAATTGCAATTTCAACAGTATTTGAAATGCTGGGATCAATAGTTTCAGTTAACATTTAAGTATTCAAAAAGATGGCAACCGCTCGAAAAGTTTTCGAAAGACATACAGAATATATAATAACTTGCCTTAATACCCACTCCATACATCAATTATAAGCTTACAATACTATCAAAGTAACATAATATTTTATAGGTACATTTACATGTATCCGTATTCTCATGGTATCACTGTGTTTATATGTGTAGTAAGTATATGTGTGAGAGTGAATGTGTAATGTGTGCGAGTGTGTGTATGTGTGAGTGGTGCGTATGTGAGGTTGCAAGCATATGTATGGTGCGTAATGATTAGGCCTATTAAATAAGTGTTTTTAACTTTTGACGAAATGAATTTCTATTATCGTTGAATAGGTCCAAGTTAAGCGTGTTCTCGTGTTTTATATATGTGTTAATAATTCTGTTGATGGTTGTATTTGTCGCGGCGTTAGTCCTGTAATTTTTGGGTCGAAAAAGAGTAGTGTGCCTAGAGCGACGAACCGGTACATTGAAGTGTATATATGATAATAAATCTGGACAATCAATATGATTATTTAAAATGTTATACAGAAATTGAATGTCATAACAATTACGTCTAGATACAAGTGTAGATAGGGATGGTGCAACAATATTACGATAAGCCAAGCGTTTCATAAACTTTCTCTGCACTCGTTCTATATTGTTGATATGCACTTGATACTGGGGATTCCAGATAACGGAGCCATACTCCAGCGTACTTCTGATCAACGAATTGAACAGTACAGAAAAAGTTTTTGAATTTTTAAAATCCCTGCTTATTCTAAATATAAAACCCAGTTTTTTATAGGAAATAGTTGTTATTTTTTCTATATGTTGTTTAAAACTTAGTTTGCAGTCCAGATATATTCCGAGGTCTCGACACAGGGATTTTTTAACTATTTGTTCATTATTCAAATAATAGTGGAAAGTAAGTTTATTAATTTTTCTAGTATATGATATGATAAAGCATTTTGAAATATTGAGGTTTAAAAAGTTAGTCACACAGTATAAGGCCAGCCGATCTAAATCTTCTTGGAGTTCATAGCAGTCTGATATTGTTTTGATACATTTATAAATTTTCATGTCGTCTGCAAAAAGGGAAAAGTGAGAATGGTTAAAGCATTTTCCTTTTTACGCCAAGAATTTCTGCCTTGACAACCATGAAGGTCTGACAACACAATTTTCAAAAAAACAAAGATATGAGGTTTTTTTTTTTTTTTTATAACCCATCTAGAGACCTTCTCACGTCGACTCAATAGTAGTCCATTGTGATACTTTGCCTGCTAGATGTCATTCCATAGTCCTATCTCCTGGAAGAACTGTAAAATCCTTTGTGGATCGGTGTCTCTGATTTGCTTTTGATCAGCAATATGCAAACCTATTTTCTTTACTCTTGTTTGCATTAGTGGGCCACATTCTGTAAGTAGATGCATCGGTGTTTCATGTTCATCCATGCAGAACCTGCATAGGTACATTTCCGATAAATTCATCGTGCATAGATGTTTATTGAGTCTACAGTGACCAGTTAAGATTCTAGTAAGAATCCTAAGGTTATTCCTGCTCATTGTTAGGATTCGCTTAGAGTGTGTTGAAGAGAATCCTGAAATGAGTGCTTTTGAATGTCTTTGTCCTGGGGTAGATAACCAGAGTTCAGTGGCATTGTTAAGCATTCTTTGGTAAAGTGTTGATTTAACAATACTATTAGCTAGGAGACAGTGAGGCTCCGGCCCATAGGTAGCTATGTCCGCTCCCCTATTTGCCAGAGCATCAGCCTCCTCGTTACCTTTATAATTGGAGTGTCCAGGTACCCATCTTAGTATGATTTTGTTACCATAGTTTACTGATAAAGTCTTCAGCGCTTCAATGCAGTCTAGTACTGTTGATGAAGTTACTGTGTAGGAATCAAGAGCTTTAAGAGCAGCTTGACTATCAGAGTAAATGTATATTCTGTGGTTCTTATAATTCCTTCTTAGGATTTCATAGGCACAGAGTGTTATGGCACATATTTCTGCCTGGAAGATCGTTGCATACTGTCCCAAGTGCTTGTGGATCTTCACCCTAGGCACTTGCCCATATATGCCCGATCCTATACCATTCTTTTTCTTGGATCCGTCAGTGTACCATATAAGTGCACCTTTGGATTCCTGATACCAAACATCTGCTATTGTAGTTTTAGTTTGTATTTCTACTTTGTATGGTTTTTCAAAGTTGTAAACAGTTAATATTTAATCTGTTGGGAATGCAATTAATTTGTCTTGAGATTCTATTTTGTTTAGATTTGCTTGGATTTCTAAATTTGTGTTTAGTTTATTTCCACTTGTTAGTCTTATAATACCTTCCTTTGCCATTTTTTCAAGGTATAAATGGAGAGGTGGTAGACTAATCATGGCCTCTAGAGAAGCGGTGGGAGTTGTGTGTAAGGCTCCCGTAATGAGCAAGCAGGCTAATCTTTGTAAACGTTTAAGTTTATCTACACAGCCTCTTTGTTGTAGTTTGTCATTCCAAACTGTTACAGCATAAGATACTATGGGTCTTATTATTGTAGTGTATGACCACAGAGCTTGTTGGGGTTTTAGTCCCCAATTATTCCCTATGAGTCTATGGCATGTCCATAATGCTTTGATTGCTTTTTGAGCAACTTTTTCTACATGTTGTGTCCATGTTAATTTACTATCCAATGTTATACCTAGATATTTTACTTCATTGGAAAAGTCCAGTTTTTTTCCAAAGAATATTGGAGGTGAGAGTTTATTCAGCTTTCTTTTCCTAGTGAAAGGTACAACAGTTGTTTTATTTGCATTAACTGTTAGTCCATTATCTTTGCACCATTTTTCAACTATTTTTAGTGCATTTTGTAGCAGATCAGAGATTGTTTCACATTCTTTCCCTCTGATTGTAATGACTATATCATCTGCATAGCTTTGTGTATTATATCCACATTCGTTCAGTGTGCATACTAGGCCATCCACAGCCAGCGTCCACAGGAGTGGTGATAAGACTCCACCCTGCGGACACCCCCTGTTTGTTTTAGCCTTAGTTGTCTCATCCACCAGATTAGTTATGATGTATCTATTGGATAACATGTTGTCAATCCATTTTATTATAGTATTGTCTACATGTTTCTGTCTTAGTCCACTAATTAGTACGCTTATTGGTACTGCATCAAATGCTCCTTCTATGTCTAGGAACGCACACAGAGTAATTTCTCCGCTATCTAGGGATTTTCTTATATTTCCTACGATTTCAATAAGAGCTGTTTCAGTAGATTTGCCCTCTTGGTAAGCATGTTGCTTTGGATGAATAGGATGCAATTTTATTATATTGCTCACTATGTATCTATGTAAAATCTTTTCCATAGTTTTTAGCATGAATGAAGATAGACTAATTGGTCTATAAGCTTTTGGAGTCTTATAACTTTCTTTACCTGGTTTTGGTATATAGGTTACTTTGACTGTTCTCCAGCTTTGTGGAACATAGCCCCATGCAAGACTGGATCTGAATATTTTTAGCAGTGTCGGCATGATTTTTTCTATACCGTTCTGTAGAAGAGCAGGGAATATGTTATCATTTCCACTGCTTTTATAAGGCTCAAAAGAGTTGATAGCCCATTTGATTTGATTAGGCCTGAAGATTTTTGATGCTAATCTCCAGTCATTTAAACTTGGTTTATCGCATCCTGGAGGCTTAGTGATGGTTTCCTTCACCGTTTCGCATCCAGGAAAATGTGTTTTAGCTAATAGCTCAAGTGTTTCCTTGCATGTTGCAGTATAATTACCATCTTCTTTTATTAGGAGACCTATACCAGGTTCCTTCCTCCTGGCAAGGATTTTATTAATCCTTGCTGTTTCTTTAGTACCATTTATGGTGCTGCAGAACTTTTTCCAAGATTCCGTTTTGGCTTTCCTTATAGCCTTATGGTATTCTGTTAGAGATTTTCTATACTCTTCCCACAGGCTATAGTGTTTAGCCCTATTGAACAGTTTCCTAGTTTTTGCCCTAAGGGTGGATAGGTTTGAGTTCCACCAGGGAACTTCCCTTTTTTCAGTTTTTGTTTTAATTGGGCAATTCTGTTCATAGGCCATAATTAGGTTTTCCGTAAGTTCATCCGTAATTAAATCTATTCTTCTTAGATTTCTTGTCGACTTTATTGGGCTAATACCACCCTTAAGGTCGTCTTTGAACCCAATCCAATCAGTAGATTTTTTATTTCTATATTGAATTGTTGTTTTTGTCAGGCTTTTAATGTGGAACATTAAATGTCTATGGTCAGAAGCTGATTCTTCTGACGATACGTGCCAGTCCATTACTTCATTACTGATATTTTGTGAGCAGAGGGTGAGATCTAAAACCTCAGACCTTGCTTTGGTAGTGAATGTAGGTTCATTACCTTTGTTCACAATGTTTAGATTATGTGTGATGATGAAATCTAAAAGATTTTCCCCTCTTTGATTACAGTCTGTGCTGCCCCATATTGTATGATGAGCGTTTGCATCACACCCAAAAATGAGTCTCGCATCATTCTGCTTTGAGAAGTTTATTACTTCTTCAAGGATTGTAAGCGGTAATGCTTCATCACCTGCAAAGTATGCTGAACAGAGTATTAGTTTTCTGTTGTCTGCTTTTTGTGGGATCATTATAGCCACGAGATCCCTTTTGCAAAATTCTGGAATGCCAATATATTTGGTATTATTGTTTATCACTATACATGCTCTGGGTCTAGATTCATGGTCACAGGATATAACTGTTCCCATGGAGCCCAGACCACATACTCTGTTATTAATGGTCCATGGTTCCTGTACCAGTAGTGCTGTTAGGTTTTCTTTCTGCAACCTTCTATTGGCAATAGCCGAAGCAGCTCGAGCCTGGTGAAGGTTTATTTGAAGTATACCTATCTTATCATTGATATTTTTTCCAGTGTTAGGGTTTATGTATCCTCCACCACTGTTGTAGTTCCGTTTTTTGGTATTGTCAGTAACTATATTTGCCTTTATTATATTTAATGGGTATTGAGTGTCCATCAACATGGTCCTCAATGCCTTCTAGGCCCTTTCCATTGGGAGCCCCTGCTCTTCAATGGATATTTATTCACCGCTTTTGGGTTACCGTTTTCGTCATAGGTATACCCTCCGGCGGGATATGAGGTTTTTCTAGGTAGCTTTTTGCCACTTCTAGCACCTCTTACTACTTGAGCCGAGTGTGCCGGCCCCAAAATCCCTCCAGCGGTCGTCCCCGGTGCCTCCCCTGCCGGGCCAGATGTTGTCCCAGCATTGGCGCCACCGAAGGCAGAAACCGTCCCCGATGCCGTCCCTACTGGGCCAGACGATGTCCCAGCATTGACGCCACCAATGGACACTGCCCTCGGTGCCACCTTTGACGGGCCAGTTGATGTCCCAGCATTGGAAGCACCGGCAGACACAGTCCTCGGCATCACCTCTGTCGGGCCAGATGTTGTCCCAGCATTGGTGACACCGATGGACTTTCCACTGGCAGGATTCACTCCGACTGACGCCCCAGCGACAGGCACGAAACCCCCAGAGCCACCCAGAGCAGGTCGGGCCAGGCCTGGTGTTGACTCAGCCTCAACCACGATCTCAGAGGCTGCCACATGAGGATTTCGTGACCCCTCGCCAGGGCCTACGTCTCCAGCATTCAGCCCAATTTCCTTAATGACGGCATTAGTTGAACTAGGTCCAGCCCCAGCTAATCCATCATTTGTCGCAAGGCCCTTTTCCTTGTTTGATCCCAGCTCCTTTATCATAAAGGATATCCTGGTCATGCCCATATAAGGCCTGTATCCAGCCCTCTCAATTGCTTTGGCTGATGCCTCATCAATTGAGAATGCCATTTTGTAACACCAGTCAAGTTTATTGATGTTTAACACCTTCCAGTGTTTGGTGTTGATTCCCTTATTGCTCTCTAGCAATCTTAATACCATATGAGGTTTTAGGTAGGCTTTACCTGGGATGGTTGCCACAGCTATGTGGTTCCTAGGCAGTTCATGCCCTTGGATCACCTTTAGTTCCGCCCCCTTCCAGGGTAAGATAGGAACTAATTTCTCGATCCATTCCTTGGATCTTTGGTCTATGCATATAATGGCTAGTATGCCCATCTTGGGAACACAAGATTCGAATCTTGGAACATACTGCCTTGCATCCATTGCCTGAAACACGGCCTCGTTTAGCCTTACCTCAAGGGTGGTCAGTTCCTTGTCGGTAAGTTTTGAGTCGGTCTTAGAGCAGATTCCGACTTTGTGGCTGATGGCTTTTCGGTAGGACATTGCTTCAGCTTTGTCCTTCTTACTGGGATGCTCAATAGAGTCATCCTGCCTTGGCCTTTTAACAGCTGAAGGATGAGTGTCGGTAGCGGGCTTGTCAGCAGGGTCTGTAGACATCCCACCCCTTATCAGAGCCTTCTTAAGCCTTCTTCTGGATGCTCCACAGCGTTTTACACTGTGTTGTCCAATATTGGATTCCTCATAGTCCTCCGTCAGGGTTTGAGACGTACTCGCCACTGATGGGATCTGTGGGATATCCACATACTCCATTATATCAGATAATGGAGAATTATTCCTAGTGGATTGGGCCAGTTCAGTCCCTGTTTCCACGATATGAGGTATGAGGTTACAAATAATATGAACACATCATATTATTCCACAAAGTAATTATTTTGTCTACCAACGACTATAATTATTATGGGATTCTACAAATTAGAAGCCGTCTCAATTAACAGATTGAAAACGGCAGAGAGACTTTATTTCTTCCAGAGGAGAAGAAAGAGAAGAGTACCATAAACCAGGACAAATAAATTAATTTGAATAATTTTGGAAATCTTATATCTTTAATAGGATGACATGTTATCCGAAAGATATTAAGAACTGCAAAAGTTACTCTGATTTCTATCAACTATAAAGATTTTTGATTGGGTAATCTATTCTGATTTAAAGGAGTATATCCTCTAAATCCAATTACTGTTAATATTGTCCATTACAATCATGGAGACATAGTTAAGTAATTTGACAATACAAACTTTTGCACTCAGCCAGTTCACAAATAGCGTTGATGAGAGTAAAAATTTACTATCCTCAACATGCTACCTTCAATTGATGTTATATTTGACACTTGACAACCTAAAAGCCAGCTCAACGGAGTGTCAAAGTTTGTTCTATTTCCTGCCGTAACGCTTTTTCCTTAAAACTACTTCTAT
Organism: Molanna angustata; assembly: GCA_963576475.1. NCBI lineage: Eukaryota > Metazoa > Arthropoda > Insecta > Trichoptera > Molannidae > Molanna > Molanna angustata. The sequence continues at coordinate 10,422,048 of OY754976.1, read as the reverse complement.
TTCGTTTAAAAATATAACTCGGGTTTAATATATTCATAAATTTATTTCGACCATTCATTCTCAACTTTAAATATTTTCGACTTTCTTTTTACTTTCCCAAATTCAACATAAGTAAATACTTAAAATTGTAAATTTAAATAGTTAAAATTCTAAACTTACTCTTGTTTGTCAATGGAGTAAAGTGATTCATTGCTTTCCATCTTAAATTGAAAACAACATAATGTTTAACATTAATATTTTGTTTCTTGGAAATTAGAGCAATACTGTCGCAACTATGTAACGATTTGGGATGCAAATGAAATGTAAGATTTTGAAATTATTAATGAATTATCAATAAAACTTCAAAAATAAACAAACGTAAATTAGTTTACATTCCCACTCGAAAATTTTTGACAATTTTCATGACAACTGACAAGTAACATAAATATCTATGGTCCATAGATGAAAAATATTGTTAATTATACTTATAAACTTAACAACCATCCTATTACTATAACCACTGAAATAAAAGACCTAGGCATCAAGTTGGATGGTAAATTACTCCTGGACAAGCACATAGATAATATCACCTCCAAAGCATCCAAAATGCTGGGATATGTTCTCCGTTTGTGCAGACAATTTAATAATATCTCTACCTTTAAAACTCTGTACTTCGCATATGTTCGTAGCATTGTTGAATACGCATCTCAAGTCTGGTCTCCCTCATATGCCATATACAAGATCAGAGTTGAAAGGCTGCAAAAGAAATTTCTCAGATATCTTGACTTTCGTGCACACAGAGACCACATTAGTTACTCTGATTCCTTAAAGCATTACAAAATTACATCACTCGAGAGCCGCAGAACTATAGCAGATGTTATATTTTTATTCAAAATTGCAAACTCAACGGTTGACTGCCCTGATCTGCTAGAACGCTTGACTCTGAGAGTGCCAACAAGACCGACTAGACTGACTGACCTACTTTACCTCCCCATTTGTAACACTAATGCCAGACAGAATTCTTTCATATACCGCACTTCCCATTTTTATAACTCCAACATTAGTGATGCAGACCTTTTTAACTCCCCATTGATTATGGTAAAGAATAGATTATTAAGTACTCTAATATAATCCTAGATACTCATGCTGATAAGTTGGGTTCATCACATAAAGGTTCACACACATCCTCATACACTCCCACACATACACATACTCACACACACACACACACACACACACACACACACTCCCCACTCACATGTCACATATCTGATTATTTACTGTTTTCTTTTTTTCTCCTACACTACATAAATATATAAATGGTAATAATGTATACATGTAAGTGATGCTGGGCATGCTAATTTTTTTTTATATTTGTATCACCTGTATATTTTGTCCAGTTATTGTTTGTATACTTTGTATAAAATAAAATAAAATAAAATAAAATAAAATAAAATAAAGTGTAATAAATATTGCCATAATAACAAATACAAAGTCACTATAAATAAAATACTACTTTTGTTATAGCCGAAAAACAGTTGATGAGACCTCTCGTCTACCACGAGGAAACATCAAGCCAAGGTGTGGGGAAGAAAAGGAGAGAAATGATGACGACACTTAAAATTTGTTTTAGTACGGCGCTTTTTTATTTATAATGTTCACAAATGGTCCATGGCGATAAAATAATAAAAAAAAAAAACAAAACAACAGACAACAAATAAAACAGAAACACGTGGCATTTATCGAAACGAACTGTCAAACACACGCGAACACATGAAAAGACGCCGACCAGAATATACCGCCCCAGGGTACAGCGACATCCTTACTCCAGGCATGTCACTGTCTTCCACGTGGTGACGGTAGATCGGTGGGGCCCAGCCTCTGCGTCTGCTTTTTCGACATATTTTCGACGGCGAGGAAGTCTGTGTGACAGGACCCGTCACGCGCATGGACGCTGATGGTGCCCCAGAACCAAGATGAGGGCATCAACAGGACAGGAGGTTGGAGGCAGAGCGCAGTGTGGGGCCACCGCGTAGGGAACGCGGCGGCTCGCAGATTGGACCACGAAGGGCAATCCGTGTCGTCTGGGGCGTCGGTTCGCCTTCCGGTGAGGTCCCGACTGGTATGCCACCTCTGTCGAGATGCGCCGTCATAGCGTGTCGTGGGGCACAGAGCCAGCCATGGGTGACGGTCTGGAGGAGGAGATCAGGAGGAGAAGAAGAAACCACGCCGGACACGAGGAAGACCTGCTAGCCTGACGCAGAGGCTGGGCCCCACCGATCTACCGTCACCACGTGGAAGACAGTGACATGCCTGGAGTAAGGATGTCGCTGTACCCTGGGGCGGTATATTCTGGTCGGCGTCTTTTCGTGTGTTTGACAGTTCATTTCGGTAGATGCCACGTGTTTTTATTTGTTGTCTGTTGTTTTGTTTTTTTTTATTATTTTATTGCCATGGACCTACTATAATGATTTTTTGAATAAATGCGCCGTACTACTACAATTTCATAGTGTCACCATCATTTGTCTCCTTTTCTTCCCCACACCTTGGCTTGATGTTTCCTCGTGGTAGACGAGAGGTCTCATCACTTTCATGCATGGATTTTCAAATAATATACTAGATGTATACAAGAAAGCCAAATTATTGAAAAGCGGGTATAGTTTCCTGCAAATAATTTGAAAATTGTCGTCGTGGAGGATGGCGGTTAGCAGATACACCAGCCAAGCAAAAAGAATCAAATTTGCGCCTTGCGCAATGACGTTCTCAAGTCATTTGCCATTTTCTCGTAAGATACCACAAAAATGTTTTTTTCGAATGGTGTTCAAACAATAACTACTAAAAGACAGTAGGTATTGGTTCAAACCATATTCTACATATAAAAATGTAAATTTACATGGAGTGCATATCACATGTAAATTAAGTTAAGCAGTATTTTGACATAAAATTTGGATTATTTACAGAGTAAAAACATTTTATCTTGCAGAAAAGATCAAGTGTACTATGGAAGATTTGATCCCCTTAGCTGGGATAGTTTTGATCATGCTTTTACATTTTGAATAGTTTTTTTGCTTACAATCACATAACGCAAAAATTAAACCGATGGAAACATTAGGATATTTTATTTTAAAATTGTAATACCTACATCTTATGTATAGCATTGGCAGATTTTTTTTTCAAAAATGAAAGTGTTCTTCTTCCTTAAAAAATACCATTAACTCGGAGGCTAATGGATTAGCTTCGGTCACTTCTCCCATAAAATAGGTCTTGTCCTTATTTTCTTTTCTTCTCTTTTGATTTGTATTTATTTGGTATCTAAAATAACACCAAATACCTAATATTTTTAAATGTATTCTAAGTGGAATACAATTTACTAGGGAAACTTGATCCCGGGATCATGTCTACCTCAAATAGGTGGATCAAGTCTCCTGGTAGTACTGTACATTTTCAAATCGACAATTTGATTAACATATCCTCAAGAAGAAAACTGATATGTAAATACTCGTAAAAATACAAAATAATACCACTATATAGAAGAAAACTAAAATGGTAGGTACCTACTCATGAAGGTGGGTACTGACAATGTAAAACAATTTTTAAAATCATAAGTTTGGTTTCAAATCATATTCCAATTTCAAATTTGGCAATGTCAATGTCAACATTTATTAAATTTTATGTAATATTTTTTGTAGTATTGTACGTCATTTTATTTATCGTTTTATCGATTATTCGCTATCAGTTATCGCTTATGGTGACGCAAAATTGATATAACTTTTAAATTTGTGTAAATGAAATGTTAAGAGGATCAAGAACTCCTATTTTACTTTTTTGTATTACACATGCATATAAAATTAAAAATGCCGTTAATCAAAATTGCCGCCGGTAAGTTCATTACTTAACTAACCAATCATTGATATGATCACGAAATACGTAATGAGTATTTTGACCAATCACGTATACGACTGTCATGTGGCTAGTGTAATCTAACCTTATATGTCAAATTGTTAAAATTTTCAATTAGTTTTTAAATGGCTCAATTTACATTATTTTGGTCAAAATGTAACCAAAACTTATTAATTTTGAATAACACGTGAGTTTCGAATTAAACAGCCACTATCTATTTATTTAGTGGATGTGGATACTTGACAATTTAAATTTTTCCAAATTGTAAAAAAGTATTAACAAATTTATGTGACTATAAAGTTTCAACAGTAGAATAGAATATACATTTTTTTGTACGTTTTATCTCTTCGAAGTCAGAAGTCAAAGAAGTGGGAGTTTCGTGTTATCTTGTACTTGTCATTTTATTTGTCGTTTAGATTTTATATTGGTGTCATCGGAGCCGGTGGAAGCATTTTTATTTTTATATTTGCCAATTGAAATTTAAAAATGCTTTCATTTATTTTTTTATCGACATTGTTATTTGTTGGATCCGTGTTTGGTGTAGACGAAGATGCATTTACTCTTAAGTATGATGCCGAGACGTTTAAAAATGAAGTCCCAAAGAGAAATCATTTTATCATTTTGTCATGTTCTATGCGCCGTGGTAAGTAATTACAAATTATCTTTATTTTCAATGCTTGCAAAACTAAATGATTAACATTATTTTATATATTAACATAATTTTTCGATTCTTTAAAAATTAATTTGTCATTTAGATTGTCCAGAATATTTTGAAATTTCCGGAAACACAGGGTAGATTTTTCCCTTTGCTTTGCTAGACAGTAAAAAATACTACTTTTGCGAAAAAACTCCTTAAAGGGGTCCTTTCCTTATATTTGTATTCAATAAAGTTTGTTTTTAACCCTGCAGCCAGGTTCTTTTTCAGAGCCTCTTGGTTTTTCCACATTTCACTGGGTATCAATCTTTATTTATTTATTCATCTTTCTGTACATAATATAAACAGATATATTGTACACTGGCGGGCTTATTGCCATTAGGCAATTTCTTCTTCTTCTTGCCATTTGGTTAGATCTTCTCTAAATAACAGATACCCTCTGTATCTTTATTCCTAATTAGAAAGTTAACTGAAATTATTAGGGTATCATGTAAAAAACCAAAATCAGCAGTTAATTAAGTTTATTGATTGGGCAATTGCTGTATGTTATTGTTTGGAATACTAAGAGCACAAGTTACAGAGTATAAATGACTCCATATTATCCTTGTTTTGGGTCGTTTTCAAATTTAGTGCAGCTAATTTTGTCCCTCAAGAAAAAAAATATCCTTTATAATTAATTAAGTACGTCAAAACCTCATTTTTTTAAACATAAATACAAAATACATTGCAGTAGTAAACATTTATTATAAACAATAATAATCTTGAATCTATTCTTCCATTTTTTTTAAAGTAAAAATGTGGTAATTCCTCGTAACAGAGTTGTTTTTCCAACAAACTCAACAAAGTAAAAATATAACAAATTAATTTTTAATACAAACTATTTTTTAACACATTGACGATTATGACGGCTATATCAGTCAAAATCGAATCACTTATTCAGGCAATGACGGGTATAGCCGTCATGATGACTATACCCGTCATATCTCTGGTATGTAATATTTCTTCATCAAAGAAGAGAATGACGGTATAGTCGTCATGACGGCTATACCCGTCATATCTCTGATAAGTAATATTTCTTCATCAAAGAAGAGAATGACAGCAATATTTTTACTGGAAAACACCATTTTCCGCATATTTACTTCTAACCTTCAATAAAAATTCAATCGAAAATGAAATATTCCAAAAAATAACAAAATGAAATATTCCAAATAATGGTGTGTCTATATGAGTGGATCCTTCATGAAATATGTGTCCGCGAATGTGTTAAACATGTAATTTTTAAATTTGTAATGTCTACATGCTAAGTTTACCCTCTTATTTAATAATAATAAAATTCTTTTAGTATGCAAAATAAATCGCATAATGTGGCGGACTTTATTGATTTATTAAGAGAATATCAAGTTAAATTATTCTGAATGTACTGCACTGGTGTCTGGATCACGTTTAGTTTGTAGGGAAAACAACTCTGTTATGAGGAATCACCACATTGTTACTTTTCAAAAAGTGGAAAAATAGATTCAAGATTATTATTAATGTTTACTTCTGCGATGTAGGTATATTGTATTTATGTTAAAAAAATGAGGTTTTGACGTAATTAATTATAAAGCTTTTTTATTCTTGAGGGACAAGATTAGCTGCACTAAATTTGCAAACGACCCTTTTAATAATTTCAACACGTTCAAGTAAATATCCTCATTATTTTGAGGTTTCTGTTGGATGAAGCTAAAGTTGGATGAGGTCTCCAAAAATTTGGGATCATGCATAAACCTGGCAAAAGCAAAAGTAATAGGCACAATGACTTCCAGATTAGGGTTGAAGGCAGCAACATTGAAATTTTCCAAGAATATATATATATCCGACCGCCGTGGCACAGTTGGTAAGCCGTTCAGTTTCTGTGCGGGCGTCCTGGGTTCGATTCCCAGCAGAGGAGAAATTTATTTAAATTCATTTCTCACGCAAATATTGCTTCTCTGTGCTGGAAACACTGGTTAGTTGGAAGAAATTGCCATACGGCAATGAACTCGCCTCTTGCGCAGGGTGCAAGGAAGTGTTTATTATTATATATACCTGGGGTGTAGCATTCGACTGAATAAAGAAAACCAGACTGCTGAACTAAAAAGAAGGATTGGACTAAGTTGCTGCTTTGGAAAAATGGTACATATCTTATTATAATGGAAAGGTCCAAAGCTATGTTGGAAACCACTTGTATCAAGCGTGTTTAATTGATGCAACCTTGATTTAACTAATGAAGAAACTAAAGATGTTACACATTTCGGTATAAGATAAACAAGTATATCTTGATAAACCTGAAAAGGAATGTTTATGAAACATGTCTGCTGCCGGTTGCTACAACAGCGAGAAACTGCGAGTCACTCAAAGAGATATGGAAAGAACCATGCTGGGTCTGTCACTAAAAGATAAAATAAAAAATGAAATAATGAGATAACGATCAAAAGTAACTGATATAATCCACTGTATGGCGACTCTAAAATGGAAATGTGCGAGACATGTAGCCAGAAACATGGACAATAAGTGGACAAAGAGAGTGCTGACTTGGATACCTCTTACGACAAAGTGAGGTGTGGGGCGACCGTAGTTGAGGTGGAAATATGATGTACAATGATACGCTGACGCATCTTGGATGCAGACTTCACGGGACAGGACGACGTGGAACCAAATGGAGGAGGCCTTCATTCAGGAGTGGACAGAAATAGGCTGAAGAAGAACCTAAAAAACTATGTAGACATTGTCTCCAAAAACACTCGATGAAGAAGTATCTGATAATTTCTTTTTTTATTTATTTTTAAAAATGAATATATCCTTGGTAACCAAGTACATATACATCTTCCTATGTTCCCTAAAATAAGCAAATAAATGCTTGTGCTATAGGTGAACGAAATCCGTCGAGGCAGGATTCGAACTCGCGACCACTAGATTACTAGCCCAGCGCGCTAACCGCTCTGCCATCGGATTCAGGATTATTCCAAAATCACTGATAAATTATTTTTATGTTCATCTTAGAAACATAGGTACTTTGAATTTTTTTATATTAGTCCACTCGAGACTTCACTCTTCTTTGGTTTCAATCTTAGGGATTGGTTGACAGCAAAGCAATCCATCTCTTCCTCCACTCCGCTCGATCTTCAGTGACTCTCTTCAACTCTGTGTAAGAGGTTCACTTTGTGTCGTTGCACACACATTCTAAATACTCCTGTCAAAGGGCATTAACCTTGCTATTTTGTATTCCACATGGGGAGAATGAATGAGGAACGAATAGAATGAGAGGTCGGGGCTGCCCAAAGAAGGGATGGCACGTCCATTTGAATGGTATTTTGAAAGACGGAAAAGTTAGAAGCGTAAACAACAGACGAACATGTATAAGACTATGTATGAATGTCGGCAAGGCAATGAACGTGTGTCAAGATAGAAATAAGCGGCGTTCAATTATCTCTGCCTACCCCGTGAGGGGCATGGAGTGATGGTATGTATGTATATTTTTTATGCAATTATATTGCTCTTGGATACTATCAGATTTCTGGTCTATAAATAATATACACTGTATTTTTATTAATGTTGACTTCAAAAGTTAAATTTCCTTAGTTTAGAATGATAGTTTAACTTCTGGTCATTGACCGAAAACAAGACAGAATATTTATAATACTTGTTCATTTACAATTTCCGTCTGATAATTTTTCAATTCAAGTTCTTAGTAGGTAGTTATCTTTGTAAAATATACACAGGTAATTAATATACATAAGATATTCAAAATGCACTAAACCTGCTTTATTTAGTGTCTAGGAACTGTGGTGTTCCTGATCTGGGAATTCATTATTAGGTAGACAACATCTACATCTTTTGAAAGTAATAAAACCTGCAATCGTGTCCACACAATTGTTGGAAATTCCATCATCAGCTACCAGCACACATCCAAAACTCTGTAAAAATTTGATCCCAACCAAACCAATATATACCTGATTTTTGAAGTAAGTAGGTATTGAGTCTGAATGGGTTGAATTGATAATATGCGACAAAAACAATATTAATATGTTTTTACTGTTACACATTTGATTTGATGTTGTTTATGAATCTATCTTAATCAGTAATTGCATCCGTCCCTCTTATAGCCTCCAAATGTTTTGGATTTTTTCAGTCTGGAGGGGGCGAGTTGCACGCACACACAATCAAACCATCCAAACAATTTTTTCTTCTGCACACCCATGCAATTTATCTAGACGTCTGGCAATAGCTATACCATGATTCAAATTTTTTAAGTATATTTGAATATACTGAAACTATTTGCTTAAAAATAATACTGTTGCTTTTGTATTACCTTTAATAATTATTTCTTATCAGTATTTGATTATGTATTTCAGGAATGTGATTAACACCAGTTAGTAATTTGAAACTGTTTATAGTCAAATTAAATATTCACATATTATTTCTTTATTTAGATTAGGAGGCTTTTTAATTTCGAGTAATTTTAAAATCTCAATACTTAATAATTCAGTGTGTTTGATTATAATAGAATTGTGCCAGGCTATCAGTAAATATAAGATATAATAATTACCTATTAGAATAAACACTTTGATAATTTAACTGTTTATATGTAGGTACGTACATACCAGTATGAATACTAGTAATAATAATTACTAGTTACATGTAACACGTGAGATCCAACTGTCGTTGGGGATAGTATGCATAATTGAAGAATACGTACCAAACTATAAAACACTTAATATATAAATAATATTTTAAAAGACAGAAATATTCGAAAGTAGAAAATAAGATAATGAGATATGTATAAATTTCATGTAATATGAAGCAAAATATACATCAAGCACAATAGAGACAATATTATATCTATCAATCAAACCCACTCCACACAAGACCCACCCTTAATTACCTCCCCTTAACCCCATAGTTATCTTTTAAGAACACCGTCACATTTATTTATCTTTTTATACATAATATAAACAAATATGCGCACTTTTCAATCTTTTGATTGCAACAGCTTCTAATTTGTAGAACTCTATTATGATAATGAGAAATATAAACATATGTAATTCTACAATCAATTTATTTCACTCCCGAGTCCCCGACTACCGTTTCGGTTTACAAGGCCATAATCAACCAGTTGATTATGGCCTTGTAAGTACATACACATAAGAATGAAAGCAAAAAAATCAAAGAAAACATATATTACACTATGATTCTGTGTAGTTTTAATTATTTGCCTGAATAGGGAACGGTTAGTTCCTAAAAATATAGAACAAGGTTATTAAAAATATTGTTTAAATGTACCTACCACAAAGTGCATAATTCAATATTTTATAAAAATTGTTAATTTATATTTTTATAATTACTTATTTATTTATACATCTTTTTGTACTTATTACTTATGGCTCTTGTAACCTCAATGAAGGAACATTAGTTCGAGTCAAGTTTGTTATAAAATAGTGCATTTGTTAATTACATTAAAATGAACAACAAATTATAAAGTGTGTGGAATACAAAAAAAATATAATAATCAATACTTAAATTAGAAATGAAAATGTTGGAAAAAGAAGTTTTATTTTAAATGGGAAGTAGAAAATGAAATTTTATTTTGAGTCTTCTTCTGTTTGTCTTTTCTTTTATTCGTGTACTCCAAAATCTATTCTATAAATATCGCCAAATATCTTGAACCAGGCTTCCGGATGCGCAGAGCACAAATTTGTGTATTTTTGTTTCGTTGGTATTATAATAGTAATTTATAAGCGCCATTTAATGATTCATGATCATTTCAAAGGTTGCTGACAGTTTAGTTATGTGCCGCTCTACGAAACAAAGCTGTTTTCAGCCCTTTAGTGAAAGTGCTCTTGCTTTGAGCACTGCAAACATCTGGAGGTAATGCATTCCACTTAATTGGGCCGCTCACACCAAAGCATCGGTCATAGTAAGCCATTTTGTTGACTCTGTCCAACTCCTTTAGGGAGTTGTTGCTCTGTGATCCAGACAACCTGAGTGTGAGTTCCCTTCCAGAGAGCTCTTTTCTCTGACACAGCTCTTGAATGTATTGTGGTGCTAGATTGTTGAAAGCATTACACACAGTCAAACAAATTTCGTAATCAACTCGTTCTAGTCACTTCAACTAGTGTAATTCGTTTAGTAGTGGAGTTATGTGATAACGTTTTTCCGCACCAAAAATAAGCCTTGCCGCTGCATTGAACACCATCTGTAATCTATCGATTTGATACTTCGGCAATCCAGTATAAATGCCGTTGCAGTAATCAAGCCGAGAAACGACGATGGTATATGTGCAAATCACCCCCCTTTTCGACGAAAAGACTCGATATTTGGTGACAATTATTCCACGTTGATGAACCCAAGTGTCCTGTAAGAGAACTATATGAGATGGTATACAATAAACAATATGATTCCTATCTCAGAAAATTTTTGTTCTCTAAGTCAAGAGTGTATTGCCATTCATTTCTCTGTTGGCAAAGAGACCTTTATGCTATATTATATACATTTCTTTTATTCAGGTCACATGTATTATTTCCATGTTTCAGAACTTTACTGTGCCAACTTTTTCTTGGCTGCTGTTTTAAAGAAATATTTCCTTATTCTTAATAAGTGTCATCTTAAAATTTCCCAAATTAAATTAAACATCTTTTATTGCGAGTTGCCCAACATATTCCCCAACCTTAATTTATTATATTGTATGTAGTATTGTCTCATTAATTATTGTAGGTATTTGTAATTATAACACTTTTTTTTATTTTGAATGAAGTCTCGTTAATATTTATAATTCATTTTTGCAATAATGAATTTGTTTGAATTAAGTAGGTTTAAATATTTTTATTAATCTAAAAAAAATGTGTTGTATTTTTACAAAGATTTTAAGTTGTGAGATGATTGGTAAGAACTTCTACCTTAAATTTTATTTGTGTCAGCCAAATTTTCTATGAATATTAATGACCTGTCACTGGTCCCAATATTATTTGTATTGTGTAAATAAGAATAACTATGATATTATTTTTTACGTCACAAATGTTTCATCTGTCTGTGTTTGTAAATACATGAATAAAATATGTTAAAAGAACTCGCAATAAATTGATTTAGCTTTGACTGTTTAATGATATCATTTTTATGTTTTTCTTTATGTGTCAATTTTTATGTGTAAATCATGTCATTCATATATAGTATATATATATATATATATATATATATATATATATATATATATATATATATATATATATATATATATATATATATATATATATATATATATATATATATATATATATATATATATATATATATATATATATATATATATATATATATATATATATATATATATATATATATATATATATATATATATATATATATTTTTTTTTGTACTTATTCATTTTTCATTATTAAAACTTATACAATCTTGGTAAGTAGATGGTAGAGCTCAACAAATGAGAAAATACAGATGACATTTTTATACAGCATGGTTGCAAAGATCAGGGCAAAAGTGGCAAGCAATTCGCTTCATAAACAATGTCAAAAATCTGTATTTTTTAGTTTGTGCACAGGTCATCACCTGCATTTTTTACTAGGCGAGCTCTACATATACACAATTTTTTGGGCTGGTCTATCAATTTAATGGACCCGAGTTCGAATCCTGCCTCATCCCATTTTAAAGTATAAACATTTACTTATATTAAGGGATGTATGAGGATGTATGTATGTACTTGTTTTGAGGGTATTTTTTTAATATTTGTTTCTCAGAAAATATTAGGTTACTTGGTGTTTTAAAGTTTATACAGTTATAATAAAAAATGTATATTTAGAACTCATTTATTATCATGTATGTTGAATCATGTTTCTTTATTTCCAGGTGTGGACATTGTCAAAGATTGTCCCCAACATGGAGTCAACTAGCAGAATTGCTTAATGTCGGTGAAGAATCTAAGGTTACCATAGCCAAGGTTGATTGTACCACAGAAAAAGATGTCTGTTCCAGTAATGATGTCACAGGTTACTATTTTATTTATATTATCAATAATAATAATAAACACTTCCTTACACCCAGTGTAAGTAGCGAGTTTATTGCCTAGTGGCTTTTTTTTTTTCAACTAACCAATGTTTCCAGTCCAGAGAACCGATATTTGTATGAGAAATGATTTCAAATAAATTTCTTGTCTGCATTTACTTTTTACATAATTCGTTTCCTTGTTTTGATGACAATACTCACATTAAGCCGACTGCCGTAGCACAGTTGGTAAGCCATTCGGTTCCTGTGCGGGCATCCTGGGTTCGATTCCCAGCATAGAAGAAATTTATTTAAATTCATTTCTCACGCAAATATTGCTTCTCTGGGCTGGAAACACTGGTTAGTTGGAAGAAATTGCCATACGGCAATAAACTCGCCACTTGCGCAGGGTGCAAGGAAGTGTTCATTATTATTATGCACCCTGCGCAAGTGGCGAGTTTATTGCCGTATGGCAATTTCTTCCAACTAACCAGTGTTTCCAGCCCATAGAAGCAATATTTGTTTGAGAAATGAATTTAAATAAATTTCTCCTCTGCTGGGAATCGAACCCAGGACGCCCGCACAGAAACCGAACGGTTTACCAACTGTGCCACGGTAGTCGGACATTCCATTTATTCTGTAAATGTTATGTTCCATGATATTGACATTGTCAGGTGTTTATTATTTTTTTACATTAATGCCGTTAATCTAACATTTATTCTATATTTTCTACCAAAACTGTGCTTTCAATATATCCAATTGGTATATTAATGTCAATTCAACAAATAATAAAAATTGAAAAAATTTCCACATTGTAAGGATTCAAAAATGATTACAGGATATCCAACTTTAAAATTCTTCAAGGTGGGAGAGTCGGAAGGTGTGAAGTTCCGTGGAATGAGGGATTTGTCCACACTGACCAACTTTATTAGTGAACAACTTGGCGACGTTCCAGAGGTGAGACATATTATATGCCATTTCTGTCCACTGTTGAATGTAGGCCTCTCCTATATCTCTCCATATATCACTGTCTTGCACTTTCTTCATTATACATTCAACAAATTATAGTTTCCGATAAATAACTTTCGTCGTGTAGCGGAGTGGTTTGCGCAAATACCAACCAAGAAAAAACCACAAATATATGCTCGGCGCACCCCATGTAACATGTTCAAGAAGTTTGCCCCTAACATATAACTGAAAAACATTTTTCAAAAAACTGTCTATAGTGAAAAAAATATTACCGTTTGTAAATTTTAAAATATAGGCATAAATTTGTCATAAAAATTTTTTTTGGCTAATTAAAAAAGTTTGAGAAACCCTGGAAGTATTGGAAGTATATTGTATTTGTCTATATTTATACAACTTTTCAGCATTCTAGCTTTTATGGTTTTTGATATATATGGAAAAATAAAATAAAAATTCAAATGTTGATAACCCCTGATTGAAACAAAAATTGAAAATTCTGAGTATAAAAGTTTTATAGGCCTATAATTTTGTATATTTTCTGAAATTTTAGGCTCTGTGCATTGAGCAGATCAGAAGTTATAAGGGGACACACAGACACACTAAATGTAATACTCCGAATTCTGAGTAAATCCATGTATAGAACGTAATAATTTAAAATTTCATAATCCTTGAATGGAACAAATATTCAAAATTCTGAGTTTTATTGGTCTAAAACTAGTAGTATTATAGCTTCATGTCTAAAACTATTTTTATTAGGGTGTTTTTTTTTTTATTTCAAAGTTGAAAAACCATGAAATCTCGCGGATCTTGGCTTGAAACTTTCTCTTGAACAACTCGACAGTTGGACAAAATTTTATTTTATAAAAACAATATAAATTTATGTTTTATTGAAAATAAATCTGTGTTTCAGGATACTGAAGATATTGATGACAAAATTGCAGTTCCAGATAAAGGATTATTTGAGTTGACAGATGATAATTTCGATAATCACGTCGCTAACGGAAAACACTTCATTAAATTTTATGCTCCATGGTGTGGACATTGTCAGGTGATTATTATTTATTTTAACATGAATTGTATGTATGTATTCAATACGAAACTATATGTAGGTACATTTTTACAAATACAGTAAACCCTATATTTACATTTTTCTCTTTACTAATCAACATAATATTATGACTTTCAAAATTAAAAAGTGTACATAACTCAAATTTTCTGAGAAATATTTCATTTTCTACATTTAGAGAAGATAAAAACTTAGAAAATGACATTCATAAAAAAATATAAAGGTGTAAACTTAGAAAAGTGTTGGTAAGCCGTTCGGTTTCTGTGGGGGCGTCCTGGATCCAATTTCCAGCAGAGGGGAAATTTATTTAAATTCATTTCTCATGCAAATATTGCTTCTCTGGGCTGGAAACATTGGTTAGTTGGAAGAAATTGCCATACGGCAATAAACTCGCCACTTGCGCAGGGTGCAAGGAAGTGTTCATTATTATTATTATTATTAAATCTATTGGCAAATATTATAACAATTTTGGCTGAGTGGGGGTCTGTTTGGGCAACCACCAATCAATCGAAAAAACTCAAAATTTGTGTTCTGCGCAGCCCATGTGAGATGTTTGCAGATAATTATACATGATTTGAATCAGGAACCCTTTAACAATACTCTTAAAACTATTTAACAAATGGAGATGCGTGGTGGCAGAGCAGTTAGCGCGCTGTGTTAGTAATCCAGTGGTCGTGAGTTTGTACACTGCCACAACCGATTTTGTTCACCTATAGCACAAGCAAATGCTTAATTTAGGGAATGTACGAGGATGTATAATGTACTTGTTATAAGGACATATTTATTCTTTATTAAAAAAAAATTATTATAATAAAATTCATTTGTCTTGGTAAATAAATTGTATTATGTTCTTACAGAAACTAGCTCCAACATGGGATGAGCTAGCGTCAAGTTTGTCCTTTAACAAGGAAGTATCGATAGGTAAAGTTGATTGTACCAAATACAGAAATATCTGCACACAATTTGAAGTCAAAGGTTATCCAACTCTTTTGTGGATTGAGGATGGAAAGAAGGTTGGTATTAATTGATTTCTTTCATTATTGTACACAGCTGTCTTAAAGTAAATAAGCTATTTTGTATTTAGTGTATAAGATTCAAAAACATACAACCTCTGATTGTTCAATTGTTTGAACTTTTTTTATATTTCATACATCATCCAACTGTTGATTTGTTCAAGAGAACTTTGTTCTCTTAACATATCGACAAAGTTTCAAGCCAGGATATGGAGATTTGTATAAATGGTCTATATTTTTCACGGCTTTTATAACTTTTTCCAAGTCAAAAAACACCAACTTAGAGGCTTCGCAGCATATAATATATGTTCTATACACGGATTTATTCGTGTGCCTGTGTGTGTACCCCCCCCCTTATAACTTTTGATCCGCTCAATTTATTGAGCCCAAAATTTAAGAATCTATAAATATATATAGGCCTACAAAACTTTTGTACTCAGAATTTTGAATTTTCGTTTTAGTCAGGGGTTATCAACATTGAAATTTTTACTTTATTTTTCCATTTATCTCAGAAACTATAAAAGCTAAAACGCTGAAAAATGGTATAAATATAGACAAATACAAAATCTCAAATTGAATTTTCCAAAATAAATTCCAGAGTTTAGCAATGAAGTTCACAACCCGTATGTACTGCCCTTTTGGGTGAGACGAGACTGATGTGTGGAGATGCACGCATGTGTCGTGCTTCCTTTTATAATTTATTGCACACCCGCATACCTGTCATTGGTTACCCTACATTGTGAATTTGGTTATTTTTTTACTTAATTTCTATGAATAAAAAAATAGTTGGTAGTTATTTATTTTATACACATTTATTTATATATATTTTTTTTTACAGATTGAAAAATACAGCGGAAAGAGGTCTCACGAAGATCTTAAATCATACATTAGCAAGATGTCTTCTAGTATTGATGGAAAGATGGGTGATGGAGATGACAGTGTCAAGGAAAAGGCACCAACCTCAAATGTGGTTACTCTCACAGGTGATACATTCCAACATGCGCTCAAGAAACCTCACGTGTTTGTCAAATTCTTTGTTCCATGGTAAGCCAATTTTTTATATTTTTATAGTTTTGAAGTTTAAAAAATTCATTAGTATAAATTAAAAACACCCTAATTTCATACTTTATATCTTTATTTTTATGAAAAATTATTTTTTGTGATTTCAAGATAATAAAACGTAGACCATGTAGCTTATAATTGTCTGGATTATGTTGTTGCCACATTCTTCTATAATAATCATCCCCTATTTATGCCATCTGATTGAGTAACTATATATTGGGTATAAGATTCAAAATTTATCTCCCTTTTCAAACTCACTTCTATCTAGAATCGATCACTATTTCTAGTTTGAGATATTTTTGTTCCTCCCAATATCATTATAACAATCCTCCCAATATCATTAATGTTCTCCATAGTTTTACATAATTTTTTTTTATAATGTCATACTCTTGCCATACTTATTTGTTCCAAAAAAAATTTTTTTATATATTTTTGTTACTAGATGTATTAATTTTTATATATGTTTTTACTTCTAAATAAAGTTTACAATTATTATTAATCCTTATTAAATTTTTCATGCTTTCTTTAATTCGTTTTTCTGTGCTTGACTAGGAAATTTTAATAATAATATGCCCTTGCATCAAATGCATATAAATCCTCATATATTTCCCAAAATAAGTAATTGTTTATATAATAGATGAATGTTATCCATCAAAGAAAGATTTATAGACCCGCTATTACAGTCTCAGTTTAAGAGCTAAACTCAAGTTTTACAAAAATATAGCGTATAACAGTGTCCGTTTAGGCCTAATCTTCCCTCAAATACGTCACTAAAACGACAAATATTTAACTCAACGTTTCTGGCGGATTAAGTACTTAACGGTGGGTCAACTGTCATTTGCTAGGCAACGTGTGTAGTTTCAGTTTCTATCACTAGAGGCGTTAGTTGTATCGACGGTGGCGCCACACAACAAAACAAACTGACAGCCATATTGAAACGAACATGGGCATTTAAAAGCATTATTTTGGTGAAAAAAATTAAATTTATCATGTTGGATAGTAAAACAATAGTATTTCAAGTCGTAGTGTCCCGTTTTGTAGTTCGTATTATTTGAGGTTATTTAAAATTTGACAGATAATAACCACAGAAAAAGTAAAATATGTCTATAATTGAAGATTTAGTAACTGACATGTCATATTGCACTGTAATACGGAATTGGATTCAATCTCCCCTTAACATTAATCTTGAGTTTAACAAACTTAATGAGTTGAGGGCCGACTGTAATACCGGGCCATAGTCAAATTAACTCTGGTATATGAAGAAAAAAAACATTTATTGCATCACTGGTATTTTAATTTGTACAATATAAATAAATGTATGTGAAATTTTCTTAATTTTATTTGTACAGGTGTGGTCACTGCAAGGCATTAGCACCAACATGGGAGGAATTAGGACGCAAGTTTGTTGCCGATGATAGAGTTGTTGTTGCCTCCGTAGATTGTACCATGGAGGTAAACAAGGAACTCTGTACACAAGAAAATGTAAGACAAACTTTTTCTCATCATTTGACAAAATAAAAATTTCATTTATGACGAAGCAAAATACACAATTGAATATTATTTCAAATATACTACAATGAATTGTTGAAATTTTTTAATCAAGGTTCTGTGGCTTTAAATAGATTTTGTTATTTTAACATATTGATATAAGAAATGTTTACACAACTGAATTCTCATCATTCGTTTAGTAGTAACCTTGATTACTGTTAAGTTATTAAAGTCTATACCATCTATTCATACTAACAGTCGTACTAATAAAAATCTACTGCACACCCGTTGACCAGTGTTTTAGTTACACACCGTGTAAAGCTCATGCAGCGATTATTTGAAAATCTTACTAATAAATGCTGTATAATGACTATGTAGTTGCAACAAGCATGCAACAAAAAATAATCCAACAACGTTGTAATTTCGCACTCGCACATGCTCAGAGCCGCCATCGGCCATTATAAATTTGACGTTTGTTGTAGTTAATATTTTCATATGTTTTTTACATTTAAAAATAGGAATATGGAAAATATTCCTATTTTTAAATGTGAAAAACATATGAAATAATTTCATCATATGAATACTCAAGCGAACACCATTGCAGATATTATAAGAGCAAATTTTTTGATAAATTTTCGCTCCTAAAATACACAACTACCGAGAATATAATAATTATTGTAGAGGTTTCGTCATATTATTCCAATATATAACAATATATACACGCATATCAAAATCAAATATGATTTTTGATAGATGAAATTTGTCTTAAAACATCGCTTAACTACCTAGAACAGGTGTGCAAGCGATGTGTAAAATTAGTATGAGAGATATACGGTCGTTGACCAACTGAACGTTTTTGCCTACACGGGTGTTAAATGGTCGTGTAACTTTTACAACACATTTATTAGTAAGACTGTTGGTATGTATAATGTCTATATATACTATTGCCATCAGCAGTTGGATCTCATGTGTTACATGCAACAAGTATATTAATTATTATATACATACTTATACATTTCATCACGCCATGTCCCTCACGAGATTACCGAGCTGCACATTTTTCTATATTGACAGGCATCCATCGCCTCATTGACATTCATGTTAGTCTATTGTAAAAGCTTCTTAGATTTCTTTCTTTGATTACATTCACATTGTCGTGCCATCCTTTTTTTTTGGACAACCCCGACCTCTTGTCCCATTCATTTCGGCTTTGTATATTTTCTTTGTCAGGTATTCTTCATTCATTCTTTCCATGTGGCCAAATCATTTCATTGTTTTCACTTTTATTCTATTAATGACATATTTCTTCATCTAACATTCGTTCCTTGTGTCCTCATTTCTTACTATATGACACCTCATTTGCATCTATTCAGTTTCCACTGCTGGAAAAAGTCATTTTCATATGCATAAAAAAAATGGATTGACTTTGTTTTATGATGACCAAATACTTTTTTCTACAATTTTTCTGCTACATCGGGAATTTTACCTTCTTCTTCATCTTGATGTAGACTCGAGTATCTATTATCACAGGATGATCCCCCTGAAATGCTGAGCTCCAGATGATGTAATTTTACCAATACCAGAAAAAAATTTTCCCCGATAAATATTTTACTAAATCTACAAAAATATTAATCAATGTAATAATTTTTTACAACAAAATAACGACAATTAAGAAGAGATATGACTTATTTAAAATTAATGAATGAAAATACTTAATTATGATTGAATATTTGTCATATTTTTCTTTTTCAGATCGACAGCTTCCCTTCGTTGATTTTATATAGAAAAGGTGCTAAACTATCTGAATACGAAGGATCCCGCTCATTAGATGATCTCTATGAATTTGTTGTAGACCAAATGGGAAAGTCCCACGACGAGTTATAGAAAAACACTACAGAATTTATATTGTCATTGTTGTGTCTGGTTTTTTAGAGCTTCCATACCAAGAAATTCCTATCAAGATTATTTGTTTGGTACTTACCTCATTCCATTCTTTAATACATACTCGGTATATCAATAATCATTTTGGCTGAAACTCCATGTTGCTTTGTGTTATTATAAAATAGTTTTTTTTTTTTACATATTTTACTTACCTTTTCGCAAACATTCTCGTTCAATTTTCTACTATGTATTTTTCAACATTTTTATACCAGATTATAATATAATTATATTATAGAAGTATTATTATATTTATTTTGTTCTTCACATATCAGTTTTATATTTTGTGCATCGTCAATACTCAAATTTATACAGTGTACCTAGTCTCAAATAAATGACTGAATGTTTTTACAAAGTAAATAGATCAGAAAATCATGTGTTGTTTTATTGAATCCTGACCTATTGAAGAACCAGCAGTCTCTTGCCAACCTCTAGCCAAGTTGTAAAATCTATTGTTTTTTCGTCGATAGCTATTTCGCCTTGCTAGGGCATCTTCAAGATATCTATTGTTTTTGTCACAAGAAATGCCTTTGTATGGAATTTGACATCTGGCTAATGTCAAGGTGTAAAATCTCATCCAAAAATGGCATTTATTATGACAGAAATGTTAGATTTCACAACTGGGGCCTTATCAGTGTTAAATATAAATTCTCAAATATTTTAATACATAGAAAGCGGACAAAATAAATAAAAATACATTTTTAAGAATTTTTATTTGGTAGTAGAAGGTAACCACATACAATTTAGTGAGTAAAATAATTAACTTTATTTATAATTCTGCACACCATTGTAAGTACTTTATTGATATAAGATTATCAATTATAGTGTGTTGACATGTGTTTCGATGATAGAAAAGCACATTCCTTTGATTGCTGAAACTCAACAGACAACAATAATAGGTATAGGGGTGACAATCTTTAATTTTAACAAAGGAATTTATCCAGTCAGCTGTAATTTTTTCTTTATTATCACCAAATGTAAATCAAACTTTGGTTAAGGATTGCCAAACCAATAATTTTATATTTTGTTTCAAAATCAAATTATGTAAGAATGTAAATAATTCATTGGCTTCTTAGAGCAATGATACTCAACCTTTTGTCTTCGGGCCACATACATATATTTGTAAAGCTACGCGGGCCGCAACACTATACTGGTATGACGAAAAAAAATCATGAAACCCTCCCATTTTTTGGAAAACAATTTGAGATTTTAAAAATCATAAACTGAAACGGAATAATAATAGTACATATCGCTTATCATTATCAGCATATGGTTCCTTAATAATTACAACAGTGAAAAAAGTAAAACTCAAAAGTAACATGTAGGTATCCAATTAGTGTGATTTTTGGCATTGAGATAAATTTTCAACAATTTTAGACAAATGGGGTTTATAATTGCTGCATGCTACCCTCAATACGTCATCATGGTGAGAAGAATCAGTAAATTGCTGCATGCTACCCTCAATACGTCATCATGGTGAGAAGAATCAGTAAATTGCTGCATGCTACCCTCAATACGTCATCATGGTGAGAAGAATCAGTAAATTGCTGCATGCTACCCTCAATACGTCATCATGGTGAGAAGAATCAGTAAATTGCTGCATGCTACCCTCAATACGTCATCATGGTGAGAAGAATCAGTAAATTGCTGCATGCTACCCTCAATACGTCATCATGGTGAGAAGAATCAGTAAATTGCTGCATGCTACCCTCAATACGTCATCATGGTGAGAAGAATCAGTAAATTGCTGCATGCTACCCTCAATACGTCATCATGGTGAGAAGAATCAGTAAATTGCTGCATGCTACCCTCAATACGTCATCATGGTGAGAAGAATCAGTAAATTGCTGCATGCTACCCTCAATACGTCATCATGGTGAGAAGAATCAGTAAATTGCTGCATGCTACCCTCAATACGTCATCATGGTGAGAAGAATCAGTAAATTGCTGCATGCTACCCTCAATACGTCATCATGGTGAGAAGAATCAGTAAATTGCTGCATGCTACCCTCAATACGTCATCATGGTGAGAAGAATCAGTAAATTGCTGCATGCTACCCTCAATACGTCATCATGGTGAGAAGAATCAGTAAATTGCTGCATGCTACCCTCAATACGTCATCATGGTGAGAAGAATCAGTAAATTGCTGCATGCTACCCTCAATACGTCATCATGGTGAGAAGAATCAGTAAATTGCTGCATGCTACCCTCAATACGTCATCATGGTGAGAAGAATCAGTAAGTCGATTCCTGTATATGTTTTTTACATGTTTCATTTTGGAATATTTGATTCACAAAGATATTTTGATGCAAACAATGTGAGGAGCAGGAAAGCACAATTTTTTACAGTCTTGTATTTTTCAGGAACTAATTTCCAAAAATGGATGTACTCCTTTCCCTCTCTTTTTTCTTCAAAAATAGCTTTCACATTAGTATCGTTCTAATCTCAAAATATACGAAATATAGAATGCCAGATATTATAAACCATATACCTGAGGTAAATTTAGGGCCGCACAAAAAGGCTTGGCGGTCCGCGGGCCGCAGGTTGAGTATGATTGATTTATACTATATTGAGAAATTTCTGTATAAATTAATCATATTATTAAATATGTGAAATTATTTTTATCATTTTTATTCATTATGTGTTGCAAATATTTTAAATACTCTTCATTGTTGGCACTAAGTGCATTCCACCATACAAATCTGTAACAATAAAGTACTTTGAAAAACGTGAAGAAATAACACTAAATCTATATTCACTTGAAAAACACAGAAATAACAACTAGATCAATATCACATTCTTTAATTTAACTACAAAAATGACAATGTTTCGAAACAACATTCTACACAGTCAGTCATATTCTCTATTGCTTGAACTGAAATTGCTATTATGTATTACAAGTATTATATTTCAGAATATTAAGCAAAAATATCCTTTTTATTCAAAGGCAAAATTAAAAATCAAGATAGAGCAATTAAGATCCAAGCAACAGGAAATATTATTATTATACATTATTGGGATTGCCATATGCAGTGTATTTCGGGAGGAATCGGCTTATTCTTTAAAAAAGGCAAGTATGTAGTCGTAAACAATCTACTTTTATGCAACAAATACTAAAAAAACACAATTGATAGCATTTATTGAGTATTTAAAGTAGTAAAGCATAATTTGCAAACAATTTTTGGTATATTCAAAATGTTTCAATCTACGTTCATTAAAAACTATATACATGTGGTATATATGCTCACTTATTCCCCACAAACTACTCTGCATATTTAAAAAAAAAAACACATTTAATACTAAGGAGATCATAAATATGTATCCAGTGACAAAATTCTTGAGCCCAGCTTGTTGAAGCGCAGAGCACAAATTTATGTATGAAATCGCTCCACTCCACAACTACAAGGCTCAAGAAATTTCCCGGCATCTGTATTATATATTTTACCGTACGTCAGCAATTTTAGATAAAAAATACCGTAGTACACAACATTAAGTAAGTACTATTTAAATAGTTATTAATCACTTTTTGATAACAAATAGCGATTAATAACTATTATTATAAATTAATCCAAAATTTTGATAAATAATGAAACTATTATAACATAATTCAAAAATGAGGAACATAAATTAAAATGAAAGGATATTTCATAAACTTATGCCCAAAGTATACCAGGTACATGGTGAAAATAAAAATTGATTACATAAATATTAGCAAAATTTGAATAGTTATATATCTAGTTAATATAAATATCATTTAGTTTTTTTTTTATATAAGTACTAATAAATATCTTTATAGATTTTTCACAAATATATTGGAATAAAAAGATGCTTCTAATATTTAGTACCACACAATGACACCAGATATAAATACATAGGTATAAATATATTTTTATCATAAAAAGTGAAATAAACTCTTAATTAAGACGGAATTACGTTTTCAAAATAACCCTTGATTATTATTTTTAACATCACACTCATTAAGCTAAATAATGAATCACTAAATTTTTACATAAAATACAGTAAAAATTCATTAAACACGATTACGAGCGATCAGCTAATTAGAATTTAGCAGTCATAATTTATGTATAGGTTAGATTTTCGTGGAATTTAGTTACTTTTTATTTTACCATAGATAAATTCAATATAAATAATATAGCTATGAATACAGGAGTTTAAAGCTTGCTTGATTTTTTTGCAGCGGCAAAATATTTCATTTTAATCATAGTACGTTCTCATTACATAAAATATCATTTGTGTGGTCAGCTGCAATATATAGTTCTCATTTGGTCTTGCTATTAATTTTACCAAACCTACACAACAATAATCAACGTTAGGCTTAAAAAGTTCCTATCGTATCTATTGGTTTTCATGTTCATGAAAAAGTTTTTTCTTAGGATGCCGATTAGATGATAAAAATTTCCCTAGAATCAAGAAATTACTAACGCCTAACGTGGTTTATATGTAGATGGTGAAATGAGCTTACAGTGTAACATTTACCTCCGTATTTATTTCACATCTTTCAATGCCTTTTTCCAATATCTTATTAAAATAGCAATTTGAATGCTGTAAAGTTTTAAATGCGGTAGTGCTAGCAAATTATATGCATAAATCGATAACAGAGAAAAATCAGTCAATCATGATCTGAATAATATTTTAACATGTATATACTTATTTAAATTTCATTATTTTATTTGAATTATCGATTGAATATTATTTATTTTTGTAATAAAATTACAAAAATTGCACGAACGTGTAATAAGAAGTCATGTTAAAAATTTTGTGCAAATTAGGTGTCAAATAGTTTTCAATTGAAATACACAATTTTTAATTTCTAAATTGTGCCACAAATAAAATATTTTTTTCCTAATTTCAATAACTAACGTTCAATAGAAAGTTCTAGATATTATAATATGAATATAAGAAATTCAGCATATAAATATTCCATTCTAAATACACTTAAAAAAATCACGATAAATGCAAGATCAAAAATATTTTTGCAACATACTCAGTGATTCCTTGTTCATTATTTTTTAGGTTTATAAGGCCATTCACAAATTAAATTTGTTTCATTTCGTAAAAGGCTAACTCCAAAATACTAATGGTTTTTGGTGCATTTTATTTCTCCATATTAGCAAGAATATATTTTTCATAAATACTTTTGTTTAAATACAATATAAACCAACAGTTATTGCATTACGATTCAATGTTTTGCTGAAATTAAAATTATACTTAGGATAATGATTCAAAATGAAGCTTTTTATTCTAGACAAGCTGTCATTACGCACACAATTAGATAAACCAAACCTTCCATGTGCTCTGAAGCGGATTTAGTTTAAACCTTACATTCATGGTTTAAACCAAGATATCTGTCGTTCAATAGGTACTAAAATGTGTGTATTGAAGTTTGAAATGATTATGCAACATAAATATCTTATATTATAAAAACAATATATTCAGCTGAGGTTTTTGTTGGTGATTTTAATTAATATATGAAGTTTTATAATAATTTAAGCTCGGCTTTGATCAGAATAATGTATATATATTTTGTAAACAAATAAAAACTATTGTATGTATTAAATTTTCAAAACACTTATGGTGGTTTAAATATATGTAATTATAACCTGAATAAAATATGACATAATATCATAATTTGTTTAAATAACACATATATTAATAACATTTTTCATTATGTTGGTATCTATGTTTCTAACATTTATTATAATATTAATATTACATATATTGTAATCTACACCAGTTTTACGGTTGGGATAGCAATCTTATAATATACTTATTATGTAGCTAAATAACAATCTATACACACAAGGTATCTAAGAATGTATAATATAAACATTAAGAAATAATATATTACATTCTTCTGTACTGTGTTTCCATAAATTAAGATTGAAACAAATTCAATATGGCGGTGAAAAATAAACCCTATTTTCAGATGAGTTAACTATGTCATATGATTTATTTCATATATATTTCTTTGAAATAGACTAATAGCCACACTTTCATGCAAATTGTCTTTTTTTCAAATATGTCTCTTTTATACCACATGAACTGAGAATAAAATTGTACGAAATAAATGCAAAATATTGACGGAGAAAGAAACATAATAGATATACATTAGGTTCTGTAGATATTCTGTTTTACAATTTGATAACATTAGGTATAATTTGACTAATGATTAAATAGATTGACTTTTTATAATTTCTCAATATTTTACATTAAAACTAAAAAAACGATACACTAATCATTCCAGTTAGTTTACAAACAAAAATAAATCAATTCTGAATATACATTCCAATGTGTAAATGAAATACACATCATATTTATATTACATTAAAATATGAATTACCTACCAACAAATACATATTTATTTAATTATATTTCATATAATAGTACCTATATTCTTATCAATGGTTGTTTATATATCATTTCATTTATATGACATGTGTACACATTTATAAAACATTTAACATGAAGTCTTTTTATATCCATAAATTGGGACTTAGGTATTTTTTTCTTACTTCTAATATATGTAATATAGATTTACACAAAAAAACAGCTATTTTTTTACAGCAATCGAGTTAATGTAATAACTCTTAGTTGATTATAAGTTTTTTTATTGACTTGAAAAAATATAGATTACAAATTTCAAAAACAATATAAAAAAACAAATCTAAATATAGATTATATTAAATAATGTTATTTATAAATATTATTAGTCGTGTATATGAGCAAATATTACAGTGAAAATAAACAAGTTTCAATTTATGTTTAAAACATAAATAGAATGATTAAGTTTTCTTAAATTCAATGGAATTTTTTTAAATAGATTATTATAACATACATCGAATCAAGTCAAATTGATGTAATAATTCTTGCATTTCAATTTCTGAGATGGAATATGTAGGTAAACACATTTATTCCTAATATCTCATTTTATTCGTAAACCAAAATTGAAAATAAACTTATAATAAATAAGGAAATGTATTTACAAAAAAAAAAAGTGAATATGTAAATAGTGAACGTAGTAACATGTTTTTAAAAGGAAAAAAATTCACAGTCACCTCATAAAAATAAAATTGAGCAGATAAATCTTTTCAACTCATATTTTTTTTACGATGATCAAGATATTGCAATACACAACGTGATATACATAATATTGTAATACCCTAATAAGAAAATATTCAATTATCATTCGCTTTGCGAAAACTATCACAAATTAAGAGATTTTTAATCCAATATTTTTGTGCATTCGTCAATACATTGCTTTCACATGCACATGCATTTGACAAAACAAATGTTACGTTTCACAGCCAAAATATAAGAATTTAAATCAACAAACATCAGGTCTTACGGTCAGCCCAAAAGAGAAATACTAGGTTAACAAATTGAAAAGCGTTTTTTAATTCCTTTTAAGGTCTAATCTTCCTTTAAAGTTTTTTGAATCGAGGGCTAACCATAATACTGCACCATAGAGATAAGAATATTTTTTTAAATTTTATAATAGACTATTGTACAAGGCATATAATAAAATAAATACGACCTTTTGAAGGCTCTAATAATTTTATTCAGTAAATAATGATCTCTCGTAATTTTTTTTTTCTGCTTAGATACAAAAGAGAAAGGCATATAAATATGATAGCAACAATGTAAAAATAGCAAGAATGCCTATGTTAACGAGTGCATTAGTTAAGATAAATAGATCCTGCATACATCACAATTTTCTACGAATATCTATGTGCAACAAACAAATGTTCGAGCTTTAAAGAATTACCCATAAATAAAAGATTATATTTTTAATAGCATAAATAAAATTTTTAGTACAATTTGAAGTACATATTGCTGTTTCCAGCTTATATGAAAAAAATAATATTCATCCATCGCGGCATTTCTCGCAATGTGGGGTAACCAGCGACAGGTTTGCGAACGTGCATTACCTTATTAAAGAAAGAACAACACTAAATATGTGAATACATATAAGATTCATTTTAAACAAATGACGAAATGCTAAATGAAAGAGATTTCAATTAGTATGGAGTATTTTGTCTTTGTTAATAATAATTTGTTTATTTATAATCAATGATGACTCCGAGTGCTCTGCTTGGGAGCCTATGGAGGATTAACCAATACAATACAAAGACATATACATTCAAACTTTATTAAAGTTCTTAGGTTATAACTAAGATTTTTCCTCTAAAGTATACTAAAAAAACTGAATAAACCACTCTCTTGTAGAAGTAATGTTCCTATAGAAAGTTGAAAGCATGACTCAGTGCTACTACAATAAGTGAATAATAATATTAATTTAAAACTATAACAACAATATAATATTATGACAAAATTGAAACACAAAACTATATTGATGGGTAGATTCATGATATTAAATCTATAACAACAATATAATATTATGACAAAATTGAAACACAAAACTATATTGATGGGTAGATTCATGATATTAAAACTATAACAACAATATAATATTATGACAAAATTGAAACACAAAACTATATTGATGGGTAGATTCATGATATTAAAACTAAAAATTGAGATCGTGCTAAAGTAACATTTAGAGAATTATACAACTAAATAAATCTTAAAATATTATTTAAGTACATAACACGAGACTCAAGCATAGGAATATATTTTTTTGTTTTCCAATATTTTATGTGCAAAAAAGATAAGTACATAAAAATAAAAAGATATCAAATTGATTTTGAAATTAAGTGAACTAAACATTACAAATGCACTAAATTCCAGCATTATTGTCTGAAACTAGTGACATTATCAATGTAACCATTGTTGGCGCCAATATGTCATTGGGATAATTGTCACATTTTTATTTATTATTACCTATATAAAGTGACACAAAATTGTTGCAATCATTGCCCGCCCCACATCCATAATTCAGTATCCTTTCAAACCGCGTCTTATAAAGACTGTCCGTATCTCTTCCACCTTTTTTACCGTTCCTCCAAACTCGCTATAAAATTGCCATCACCGCGCGCGTGTGAATAAAGTGCTATCATCCAACCAGGGAGAGGACTAAGGATCTGGTGAGTTTCCATATATATCCTTCATTTGCCTTGCGGTGGTTGCAACTAATCACCCGCACCAAAAAATACAGTCCACTTTATCTTTAATTTCATATCCGCGTCAACAACCATAAATAAAACTAGTGACATTAACAATGTAACCAAAACTGACACAAGTAGGGAAACACAAGCTAGTATCAATTGTTAGGGACTATACTATCAGTAACATTGATTACATTCATGTGACAGCAATACTTGGCATAAAATATGATCACTATGTTTTGAAAAAAAGTTTTTTTTTATGCTATTAAAATTTTATCTGAAAATAAATATCCTTAAATGAAAGACAGATTTCTTTTTATACTCGTATTTCAGTTTGCGCATTATGAGATTTTTTATTATGAGCTGTTAACATTATCTCAATACACATAACTATTAAAATAAATTCAACTAGTATCATTACATACAATGTAGGAATCCTTAACACACTTTACGCACAACAGCATGAAAAAGTTTTTCACTGAGGATAAATTTACAACACAATTTAGGTCCCAATAGTTCAAATTAGGTAGAGTGTATAATATTTGGACTGGTGTTGCCATAAACAATGTGTTCCATCGCCATAATATGATAAATATAAGGCCCATAATCAAATAAACTCAAAATAAACGCAGAGCGGTTAGCGCATTGGGTTAGTAATCCAGTGGTCGTGAGTTCGAATCCTGCCTCGACTGATTTCGTTCACCTATAGCACAAGCATTTATGCTTATTTTGGGGAATGTAGGAAGATGTATATGTACTTGTTTAACAAGGACATATTCATTTTTTATTTAAAAAAAAAACTGTCTCCACCCGGAATAGAACCTGGGATATTTGGATCAGATTCAGATATCAAACTAGATAAGCCACAAAGGTCAACTTTACTAAATAATAAATGTGTTTATCTCCGAAATGAAACAAAACCTATTACAGATTAAAGTATAAATTTAAGTGTCAATTTACGATGGCAAATTATGACCAGACGGAACACATTATTTGTATCAGACTGGGGTATTCTGTATACAGTCAGTAGGTGAGGTGGGGTGGGATGACTGCACAGGATTCAGACTGGGGTGGCGACCAGCGGTGTTGAGGGTCACCTAACACGGCCACTGGGAGAGCGCAGATTGGAGCGGATGTAACCGGTGCGGTAGTCAATGAGTTCACGACGACCTCCGCATGAACCAACGTGACGTCTCAGAGACCACCTAGGAAAGAAAATTATACCATCAAAATAATCAACTACTACTTTTTGACAAAGACCTGCACGGAGCATGAAATCCAGAAGGCTTAAAAAAAATTGACAATTGAATAATCTGCCGATGAATAAAATATTACAACACAAAATATAATTTCTTAAGATACACACTGTATTAGGAATTCATATTATTCAAAATACAAAAATTGAAGCATATTGCTGAAAAAAAATAATGTTGCAGATTTCACTAAAAAAACAGATACAATTGTTTCTTATTACATATTATATTATATGGATTTCAATATTATATAAGTAAGCAACAACTTGCAGATTAAATTATTTTAATAAGAACGAATATATGAAACTGAAGAGGTAGCAGAAGAGGCAGAGGTTGGTCACACTGACAATATTTTGATATTTTGATCAAAAGTATCCATAATGTGGCAACTGTTATGAGGTTATTATGTTGTCAAGAAATAATGCAAATAAATTGTATAATTAAAGAACAGAATATTATAAAACGAGTGGGTTGTGGCCAACACTAATCTCTCCACACCATAGTAAGCGTTCATTTTTTTTCTTGAAATGTTGACAATCTCTTAAAGCATTTTTATGAAGTATTATTTCTATTAGATTCTTAAACAAATATAAGATTCCCAGAGGACAAAAGTTTTCACACTACACCATACACACAAAAACATTGTCACGAAACTCATAGTATGTATTTTCTACATGATACCTGTTGAGAAATTTTAAGTAAAATTGCATCACTAACAAGATGAGCATGTATGAGACAGTGTATCAATGTTGATTAGGTAATGTATGTGTCAAGATAGAAGAATGCGGTGTTCGGTTTTTACTGCCTACCCCTTGAGGAAGATAGAAGTGGTCTATAGAGACACATACAATATCAATATGAAGTTGATCACTCAATTTTCCCTTACAGAAGCTATTTTACTTCTGTTATATACATTTTTCATACAAATATGAAATTTATTTCACATTGATATGGCAAACCATATAATTTTTCCTTTAAATTTTGACAATCCTTGAATGCATTTTTGATGAGTGTATTTTTGTTGTATCGAAATTTCAAACAGTATACAATAAACTTGATTTTACAGACCGTGAGAGCATTTTGAAAGTGTGGACGGATGAAATCATAGAAAAGAAATTAACGGATATCTATGGAAAACTTATCAGCTCTAGGTCTATGCACTTTACACATTATGATGTTAATATAAAGTCGATCGGACTTATAGTTTGGGCTGTAGAGAGGACACAAAAAGGATAATCCCGTACGCCGAACGCAGTACGCCATACATACAAACACATCACAACGAAACTCACAGTGTGCACTCTCTACATGATACCCGTTGAGAAATTGATGTAAAAAAAATACGCTTAAAAATTGTGAAATCATGACTCTCCACTATTCCATAGTGTGGTGTAAAAAATTGTAAATTTTATTAATAAGTATGAGTAGAACAGAAAATATTCCAAGTAAATATGTGATTTTCAAAACACATTCTGAAAAAAAAAACATTATTACATAAACTATTATCAGGGTTGCCAAAAGTGATTGGAAATACATGGAGAATTGCTTTTTTCTTGTTTTCACAAAAAAATATATTTTTATTTAAAAAATTTTCAAAGAAATTGCTGGCAACCCTGATAACGATGCTCAGCTAAAGCCAGCGCCAATGGTTCATCAAGCTATCAAAAAACATTACAGTGCTGTACAAATTATACCAATCACTTCTACATCAAAAAGCATAATGTTGATTTTACGCTGGACAACTTTACCAATGAATTTACAAAAAATTCTATGCATCCGATACTTAAACTTTGTTTAAAAAAATGTAAAATATTTTACTTACCATATTTTTCCATCAGAAGAAAAAAAATATAAATATGCTCATGAAATAGTGATAACTTCGTGATATTGAACATAATTACTAATCATTGAAATGTAATTTTTGTTAAAAGTCGATCATTTATTATAAAATGGTTCACGGGCAACTAAAAAGTATATACATCATGTCAAATATTAATAATAATTTAACACATACAATAACAAGCTACCTCATTCTGGATTTATGATGTATCACAGATCCAGACTAAAAACACAATGAAAAACTGTGTCTCCTCCAGGATTCAAACCGGGTACCTTTCGTTCAGGAGGCAGATATCTAACTAACAATGCCACAAAGGGTGATTAATACACTGCATATCAATCCATTTCCGAAAGAGTGGCAAATATGGAAATTAACCAATTCAAGAATACATCCATAAGAATTTAAGTAAAATATATTCAAACCATTGTCAATCCCAAACAGTATTCATGATGAAATGAAAAAAATCAGAAACATACTTATAAATAAATACATACATACAAATCTATACTTACTTGCAATGAAAGGCAGCAGAGCAAACTAGCTGGGAAACGGATCTTGAGCTGGCAGATGCATGTCTCGGTGGTGAAAGAAGGCCGGCCTTTGTATGTCCAAAGTCGGCGATCCAAAGTCAATGATGAATGAAAAATATACTTGTCAGTGCACAGGACAAATATACCAACATACACTACATGACCAAATCAATAAAACAAAAAAATAAACTAATGCAAACGCAAAAAACAAAACGATAATGCCGAGTTGGGATGCCATAAATATATTGGCGAATTGATTAAGTTAGTAATAATTATTGTTTTAAAATAACTACACTGATAATAGTAAGTTAGTAAACCATGGGAAAAATACAGTCAGCAAAGTTCTATGTGCGACGCGAAATACTGTCCGTCCGTAGGGAATGCAAGTACTTGTACCTACCCGTCTTGATTTGGTTAGCAGAAAAATGTGTAAAAAAAAGTTCTCTTGTAATCCTCATAACTGTCAAATTGATTCAAAATTAAAATAAATATTTTTCTGATGAGTAAAAAGCCAACTAAAACAAAACAAATTTTTAAAACGTGGCCATAAAACACACAAAAAATGAGTATTGAAAATAATATTTCATAATAAACAAACTAGTGTTATCACAATGTAAAATAAAAATATATAACTACAATGAAAAGAAAACTTAATTTCTACAAATGATTTGTTATTAGGAAACTTAATTTCTAAACTTGTTAGCTGTCGTTTAGTAATATAATTAAACCTTAAGGGCACTTAAGACAATTAAATCAAAATTAAACTTGAACTATGTACTGAAAAGATAAATCTGAAAATAATCTGTCTTATAAAATACATATATAAAAAAATTGAATGATAAATGGACGTTAAACTAATGGTGACAAATAATAGGTTTTTATTTTATACATCCATATATTATTACACTCTTGTAAAATAAATATGTATCAAAAAACAGATGTATATAGAGATAAATGGTTACTTAAAGTTTAGTCAACATGTTATTTGAAATTGATTAACACAAACGCAAAAAAATAATAAAAATCTACTAATTAATGATTAATAATTGATACAATGATTGCATTCTATATAATGTATATAACTATAATTTAAATTTTAACAAATGATTATGAAAATAACGGGAACAACTAAAATATGAATCATAACAAATAAGAGGCGTCAAATATCAATAGTTAATCTTCAAACTACATTTATTTAGCAATTTTGAAAAGTATATTATGAAATATATGAAGGAAAAAAGTAGATATGCAAGAATGTCTAAAACAATGAAAATAAAAGTTATTTGTAATGAAATGTAATGAATATTTTTGACATGAATTCTGTGTTTGGTATTGGTAAGCGTTGTCAAAGTAAAAAAAAAACACAATATGTGTTCTAATATATACAGAATTTCATATAACAATAATGGAAGTATCTAGAAAGACCTTTTGATGAATGTACATAGTTAATACATGACCAATATATTAATTTTAAACTTTTTATAATACTACAATTAAATAATAGACTTTCTATTACCCTGCACAGTGAAGAGTTTGTCCATTGAAAACTGGTAATATATATATATATATATATATATATATATATATATATATATATATATATATATATATATATATATATATATATATATATATATATATATATATATATATATATATATATATATATATATATATATATATATATATATATATATATATATATATATATATATATATATATATATATATATATATATATATATATATATATATATATATATATATATATATATATATATATATATATATATATATATATATATATATATATATATATATATATATATATATATATATATATATATATATATATATATATATATATATATATATATATATATATATATATATATATATATATCCCGCAATACTTGTTGCGTCACCTATGTGAAATTCGTATAGGGTTGTTGCGTCCACCAACTTTTCGCGTCCGGTATACGGAC
Organism: Molanna angustata; assembly: GCA_963576475.1. Taxonomy (NCBI): domain Eukaryota; kingdom Metazoa; phylum Arthropoda; class Insecta; order Trichoptera; family Molannidae; genus Molanna; species Molanna angustata. Next base: position 10,387,274 of record OY754976.1, on the reverse strand, counting down.
GCAAGATAATTTTCACGCCAAAAACTACCATTCTGTTGCTTATACCATTGAGAATCAACTGGCAAAAATTTACATGGAAGCAAAAAAAATATCAAAATATCTTGAAATGAATATTATTAGTTCAACCATTGGCCGCACGGAGATTTGTTCAGTGTACATTTTGAAGGTGTATATTTTTACTAAGCCACCGATCGTTTTGCATCCGCGGCAAAATATTACATGTTGACCTTGGCCGCACGGAGATTTGTTCGGAGTATATTTTGAAGGTGATTTATATATATGGCTCCGATCGTCTTGCGTCTGCACTCAATACTGTTCTACCATGTCTCTGTGACCTTCGCGATAAAATGAATACAATTCAACGCATTTTAAATATTGCCTTGAAAAAGCGCTTACCTACTTACTTTTATTTTTACGACTTCTTACAACTGTCGATATATGTATTGATACCTACTCTCTCTCGTGCGCGTACCTACTTACTTTCAGTTTTACAAAGTTCATACCATATGTTGATTTGATTATTGTTACTCTCTCATGCGCGTACCTACTTACTTTTATTTTTACATCGTTCATAATACTATCAATTTGTTTATTGTTACTCTGATGCGCGTACCTACTTACTTACTATTGCAATGTTAATATTTTTTATAGAAAATTAAATTATCTCGTTTTGGTGTTTCGGCTTGTTTCGATATTTTTAAAAACTTTGGAAATATAGGCAGTTAAACACATAAATTTATCATGATAAATATTTTTATTAATAAAAAATTTTTGAGAATTTCTAGAATTTTTTTGAAAACATCAATTTGATATTTTTTATTTATCTATATTTTGTGTGTCATGACGTCTGTGTGTCCCCCCCCCCCCTTATAACATTTGATTCGCTCAATGCACAGAGCCCAAAATTTCAGAATATATAAATAGTAATAGGCCTTCAAAACTTTTATACTCAGAATTTTGAATTTTCGTTTCAGTCAGGGGTTATCAACTTTTGAATTTTTACTTTATTTTTCCATATATCTCAGAAACCATAAAAGCTAGAACGCTGAAAATTGGTACCACAAATAAACAAATACATAATCTCAAATAAGTTTTTTAAAAATAACCAAACATTTTTTAAACATTTTTTATTAGGAAAAATATTTTTTATGATAAATTTATGTGTTTAATGGCCTATATTTCCAAAGTTTTAAAAAATATCGAACAAATCCGAAATACCCCAACTAGATAATTTAATTTTCTATAAAAAATATTAACATTGTAGCAGTATATCTCAATTTCTTTTTAACATTTTTTATTGAAATTGAATTTAGTGACGACTTCGCTTCATACAATTTGTATGGTAGTCCCATAGCCATACCATCACTCCATTTCCCTATTTGGGGTAGGCAGAGAGAACCGAATGCCAGACTCCTCTCTCTTGAAATACCTTCCTCGCCTCATTCACGTTCATACATCGTCTCATACACGCTCTTCTATTATTCTTACTTCTAACATCACCATCTTTCAAAATCCCATTTATGTGATCGTGCCAAATTTTTATTGGCCGATCTCTACTTTTCGTTCCTCTTTTATCAGACTTGTATACTTTTTTTGTCAGACGGTCATCTTTCATTCTTTCTATGTGGCCGAACCACCTTAGGGCATTTATTTTAATCTTACTTACGATATTTCTTTCAATCATACATTCTCGTCTAATATCCTCATTTCTTATTCTATCATACATCGTTTTACCACACATTCGTCTTAGTGACCTCATTTCAACCGAGTTAATTCTACTTTCATGCGTCTTCTGCCATGTCCATGTCTCACTAGCATACATAAGAGTCGGTGCGACGATACCATTGTGTACCGCGAGCTTCGCTTGCCTCGAAATAATTGGGTCTGCCATTACCGGTCTTAATGCACCGTTCACTCTATTACCTGCCGTTACTCTCCTTTCAATATCTTTTTCCAATCTTCCATCACGCTGAAACATGCTTCCTAAGTATGGTATGGTAGTCGTCTATACACATTACACAATATATTATGTAAGAAGACCTTATAGTTTGTTACTTTATCTCCAAACATACATACCTACATACCATCAGGCTGTTTTCATATTCCGGGTTGGAAAAGAGGACTGACTTCCATACTGTCCACGTATTTGGATGGTAAAATCATGAGAATAGCCATGTGATCAATAACATCAGGTATTTTTTTTTTCATGAATGCGGGTTTGTTATTTAAAAATACGCACTTACATCATTTAATTTCCGAAACTGAAAGTTTATTGGGTAAGAAATATTCTGCACTAAGTTGTATTATTTTTATGCACAACAGATATTTAACGTATTTTAAACTGAAGGAGACAAGTCCCGTCAATCGGTGAAATCAAAACCCTCACGATTACCCATATCAAGGATATAATTTTCATGTGGATTCTATAATATCTTAAGATATCTAATATAATTATATCCAGGATTTCATTTCTTGGCCGGACTTGCCACTGATCTAGTCGTATTTGTCAAATCTTTTCATAAATGTATATATTCCATATACGGATTTACTCAAAATTCGGATTTCGTGTCTGTGTGTGTGTCCCTCCCCCCTTATAACTTTTGATCCGCTCAATTTACAGAGCCCAAAATTTCAGAATATATTAACAGTTATAGACCTACAAAACTTTTTTACTCAGAATTTTGAATTTTTGTTTCAGTCAGGGGTTATCAACTTTTAAATTTATGGTTTATTTTTCCATATATCTCAGAAACCATAAAAGCTAGAACGCTGAAAAATACGAAGTATCAAATTAATTTATTCAAAAAAATTCCAAAATTTCTCAAACATTTTTTATTAAGAAAAATATTTTTTTTATTATAAATTTATGAGTTTAACTGCCTATATTTCCAATATTTTAAAAATATCGAAAAAACCCGAAACAACCCAACTAGATAATTTAATTTTCTTACAGAATCATCATGCTGTTTTCATATTCCGGGTAGGAAAAGAGGACTGACCTCCATACTGTCCTATCTTGACATACATACCAACATGTGTTATAATTTTCAATAATTTGGATTTATGGGTTTATAGATTGATTCTTATTCTTCAACTTCACATAGTATCGCTATCAACAGTTGGATCTCATGTGTTACATGCGACTAGTTAAACAATATTTTATCCAACTGTCGATTCGTTCATGAGAATTCAATTCTCTTAATGAATCGACATTATTAAGCCAAGATGCGTGTACGAAGGAAAATTTTGTATGGTGTAGTGGACTTTTTGCATGCTAATAACACCAACTAGAGGCCTCGCAGCATATATGTTCCCATACATGGATTTACTCAGAATTCGGAGTAGAACATTTTATGTGAGTTTTGTGTGTGTGTGTGTGTGTGTGTGTGTGTGTGTGTGTGAGAGGGTGTGTGTGTGTGTGTGTGGTGTGTGTGTGTCTGTCTCCCCCTTATAACTTTTGGTCCGCTCAATTCACAGAGCCCAAATTTTTAGAATATATAAACAGTTATAGGCCTACAAAACTTTTATACTCAGAAATGTGAATTTTTGTATCAGTCAGGGGTTATCAACTTTTGAAATTTTGGTTTATTTTTCCATATATCTCAGAAACCATAAAAGTTAGATTTAAGAAAAACATTTTTTTTATGATAAATTTATGAGTTTAACTGCCTATATTTCCATTTTTTTTAAAAATATCAAGAAAAGCCGAAACACCCCAACTAGATAATTTAATTTTCTATAAAAAATATTGACATGGTATTAGCACATCTCAATTTTTTTTTAATAATTTTTATAAAAATTGAATTTAGTGACGACATTGCTTCATACAATTTTTATGGCAATCGCCTTCACACAATATCTAAGAAGACTTAATAGTTTGATACTAATCTCCAAACAAACATACGTACATACCATCATGCTGTTTTCATATTCTGGGTAGGATCAAAGGACTGACCTCCATACTATCCTATCTTGACATACATACCTACATGTGTTGTATGGAAAAACAAATATCTTAAAATATTAAATAATTTGTATTTATGGGTTTATAGTTTGGTACTTATTCTTCAACTATACATTCTATCGCTATCGACAGTTGGATCTCATGTGTTACATGCAACTAGTTAATATTAAATTTAGTGAAGACATCGCTTCATACAATTTGTATGGCAGTCACCTATACACGATATCAAGGAAGACTTTATAGTTTGATAATTAATCTCCATATCATCTATAATCTAAGCTCCAAACATACAAACATACCATCAGGCTGTTTATATTCCCTGGGTAGGAAAAAAGGACTGACCTCCATACTATCCTATCTTGACATACTTACCAACATGTGCTGTATAAAAAAATATCTTAAAATATTCAATAATTTGGATTTATGGGTTTATACATAGAATTATATATAATCTAAGGGTTTATAGTTTGGTACTTATTCTTCAACTATACATGCTATCGCTATCGACAGTTGGATCTCATACGATACATGCAACGATGCAACTAGTGTTCAAAGAGAATATAACCTACGGATACTAGTGTTAAATAAAAAATCGCGAGTGCATTATCTTGGTCTATCCAATTTTTGTATCGACGGCCGCGTATTTGTTCGTGACAAGTCAAGGGTCATTTCATTTACTCCGTATATTATTGAAATCAATGGTTTACAGTGAAACTTTGAGGAGTGCGTATAATTACTTAACCTTTTTTCAATCCATAGATCGGCCGCGTCCCGGCTTAAATAGAAATTTGTCAGTGGTAAACAAAATTTCTACACTTCCGTAAAAGGGATTTAGGCTTGTATTATAGACTTCCCGTTCGTCACGCAGATCAGATAACACATTGATTAGCGATCGTTTAGCTTAACTCTTGTTACACATTCTCTATCGAACCCACCACAGTATCCTGTATTTGCCAAGAAAATAAAATAATAATGATACTTTCAACAAAATTTTAAAATATAACTTAACTAGCGAAACCCGGCAGACGTAATACTAACTTTATTTATCTAAACATATCGACAGTATTAAGCCAAGATGCGCGAATTAGGAACATTTTGTATGTCGTAGTGGACTTATTACATGCAAAAAACACAAACTTAGAGGCTTCGCAGCATATCTTATGTTCTATATAATATCTTCAATCATACCATCATGCTGTTTTCATATTCTGGTTAGAAAAAATTACTGACATCCATATTGTCCTTTCTTGACATACATAGGTACCTACATCTGTTGTATAGAAAACAAAATATCTTAAGATATTCAATAATTTGTATTTATGGGTTTATAGTTTGGTACTTATTCTTCAACTAACATACTATCGCTATCGACAGTTGGATCTCATGTATTACAATACATGCAACTAGTTTATTATTGTTTTTTTGCGTTTATCTTAATTACATATTTCAACTGTCGATTTGTTCAAGAGAACTTTGTTCTCTTAACATACCTATCGACAATGTTTCAAGCCAGGATACGCGAGAATTGTATACAGGGTCTACTTTTTTCACGGCTTTTCCAATTTTGAAGTCATGAAACACCAACATAGAGGCTTCGCAGCATATATGTTCCATACACGGATTTACTCAGAATTCGGAGTAGAACATTTCGTGTGTCTGTGTGTGCGCGTGTGTGTGAGTCCGTTTCCCCTTATAACTTTTGATCTGCTTTAAATTTATTAAATAAATTTAAGGTAATTTTTTGATTACATTAAATTTATAAATGGGCATCTATTAACAGACTGTCCATCGTCAGTGTGCAGAAAGAAAACATTTGCATTCATAACTATCACGCCATTTCCTAATAAGGTTATTCTGTGTTCCACTTAAAAGGGCACCTCGTGATATTGTTGCCACATCTCCAAATTAAGTTCCTCTTATATCATTTTTAAAACTTTAAAATAGACAATCTGAGTTTAAAATGATGGAATGATATCATGGATTTTTATTATACTAGTTGCATGTAACACATGAGATCCAACTGTCAATAGCGATAGTATGTATAGTTGAAGAATAAGAATCAAACTATAAACCCATAAATACAAAATATTGAAAATTTTAAGACATGTTGGTATGTATGTCAAGATAGGACAGTATGAAGGTCAGTCCTCTTTTCCTACCCGGAATATGAAAACAGCGTGATGGTTCTGTATGTATGTTTGGATATTAAGTACCTATCAAACTATTAAGTCTTCTTACATATTGTGTATAAGCGACTGCCATACAAATTGTATGAAGCAATGTCGTCACTAAATTCAATTTTTATAAAAATTGTTAAAAAAAATTGAGCCCAAACTTTTATACTCAGAATTTTGAATTTTTGTTTCAGTCAGGGGTTATCAACTTTTGAATTTATACATTATTTTTCCATATATCTCAGAAACCATAAAAGCTTAACGCTGAAAATTGGTACGAACATATACAAATACAAAATCTCAAACGAATTTTTTCAAATAAATTCCAGAGTTTCTCAAACATTTTTTATTAAGAAAAACATTTTTTTATGTTAAATATATGTGATTAACTGCCTATATTTAACTGCCTATATTTCCTAAGTTTTTAAAAATATCGAAAAAAGCCGAAACAATCCAAATAGATAATTTAATTTTCTATAAAACATAGTAACATTGAAGTAGTACATCTCAAATTTATATAAATTGAATTTAGTGAAGACATTGCTTCATACGATTTCTATGGCAGTCGCCTATACACAATATTATATGTAAGTACTTACAGTTTGATACTTAAATCTCCGAACATACACACATACCATCATGCTGATTTCATATTCTGGGTAGGATAAAAGGACTGACCTCCATACTTTCCTATCTTGACAAACATACCTACATGTGTTGTATAGAAAACAAAATATCTTAAAATATTCAATAATTTGGATTTAAGAGTTTATAGTTTGGTACTTATTCTTCAACTATACATACTATCGCTATCGACAGTTGGATCTCATGAGTTACATGCAACTAGTAAAAATATATATGATTGTCCATGATTATTTAGAATGTGATATTGAATAGTATACAACACTCATTTCGAAATGAATGTTGAATACCTACTATTATTGTTTAATTATGATATTCTTTTGTACCTTATGTAAATAAATAAAATATTAACAAACTCATTCATTTTATTGTTAATCATTGGTATTATACTGTACACTATCATGGATTGATCCTCAATGCGATCCACACAATGTGGGGTTACCATCGGCAGGTGAGAGCGGGTGTGCATTATCCTATAAAAGAAGCTCGACTTGCGCATATTTTTGACACACCGGCATCTATATTAAAAATTAAATTAATATAAAGGGTAAAAGAATATTTTAAAGCTTGGTGACAGTTTATTTTCTATGCCTATAATATATTTTATTGTACGTAGTGAAATATGTACCTAAGTAGGTACTTACATTATTATTGCATCATGATTCATAAGAAAATAAATACGATTGTAAATTATTATGTTTTCACCGAAATCAGGATTTTATCAGTATTATCCTACATGGGATTTTATCTGCAGGATTTTATTTATGGTTTCAAGTCTCCGAAGGTCAGATTTTGGGCGAAGCCGATGGTTTAACCACGTAGAAATATACAATATCAATATTTGCGTGAGAAATGAATTTAAATAAATATCTCCTCTGCTGGGATTCGAACCCAGGACGCCCGCACAGAAACCGAACGGCTTACCAACTGTCCCACGGCGGTCGGCGTAGTAATAAAGTTAAAAAATAATAAAAAATATCGAATGATATACACATGGACGCAAGAACGATGTCAATTATGCATACGAAAGTTTTTTAATATACACCGGAAGTAGTAATAAAGATAGAAGAATATGACGTGAAAACTGTATGAAGAAATATATAAAATATACAAAAATATACACCGGACGCAGTAATAAAGAAAAAAAAAAATGGTCGTAAAAATATACGAAGATATATATAAAATATAGAAAAAATATACTCCGGAAGCAGTAATAAAGATAAAAAAATGGACGTGAAAAATATAGGAAGACATATATAAAATATACAAAAAATATACACTTGGACGCAAGTATGAAAAAGACGTATCAAACGTACCAAAACAGGATAAAACTGAATATTTATATTTTGAAATTTATAAGAAAAACCTTATGCCTACAATGATTGTGAGCTACAAATAACGCTAAATTCAGTGAGATAAAACTAAAATAATATGTAGAAGTGGTGGACGCCGATCCGTCGGATATTTGGCGGACGCAAAAAGTGTAGTGGGATCTATATATATATATATATATATATATATATATATATATATATATATATATATATATATATATATATATATATATATATATATATATATATATATATATATATATATATATATATATATATATATATATATATATATATATATATATATATATATATATATATATATATATATATATATATATATATATATATATATATATATATATATATATATATATATATATATATATATATATATATATATATATATATATATATATATATATATATATATATATATATATATATATATATATATATATATATATATATATATATATATATATATATATATATATATATATATATATATTTAAATTTTTTGCATTTATATATTTTAAATACTTATGATAAGGTTATATCAGACGAGTAGATTTTTCTGTATAAAACTAAAGTGAGTTGAAACAATCGGTGATATTAAAATCCTTGCACAAACACTTTTTTGGATTATGTATGTCATACTGTTGTTAATATTAGTACAAGTACATACAATAAATATATGTATATATAAATATTTGGAGTATGGGGTTGTTACTAACAAATGTTATGTAGGTATATTATGTTTCTCACCTCGCACTGTGGCTCAACATGATGACATTTCTGGAACAATTTTGTTGAATAAAGTGAAAAATAATTAACCAAATAAACACATTATATCACTTTAGAATAACGATATATCAAATTAAAAATACATGAATATATTATATAAAAAATATCATGAGTTTGAAATGTAGACACATGTTACTGACACAAATAAAACATGAGATTAGATACTAATTGTTATTTAAAAAAGTGTTAGTCTTAAATGATCTTTGGAAGAAAATATTGATGTCTGCTGGAATAATTGAGTAACTATTAACTTTTCAATCTACAAGTTGTGCACAATTCACCACCAAAACTTGTGAAATAGGTACTAATATTCTTAAAACTAATCAAATCTATTGTTACATATGTACAAAAAAATCAAGCCAAAACATGAGATAAAAATATAGACAGTATGTGCTTATTAAATATTTTTATCTTATTTCAATTTATTATAATACACAAGCGATCAAAAGATAACTAAACATGGTAGTAGTATGTATAAGAATATTTGTTATACAAAAATGTATTTAAGAAGTAGGTAGATATTGAATGTAAAATGAATGACTGATCGTTTTTTGTGCCATTTATCTTAGGACTTGAATAACATAATTTACAGATAACCAAATAGTGAAAAAAAAACAAACTCAAATGAAGGAATATTTTTATATAACTCATCTAAATATGAAATAAAGATTTAACTGAATTTAAATAAAAATATTTTACTAAGTTTTTTTCGTTTATTCGTTGCATATTTTTATTACAAATAAATAATGAAGAATTATTTTATAAACAAATATAAGTAAATGAAAGTGCCAAAAATCAATGTCAGTATGTACTCAAAGATGTTTTTGATATTAGTGTATTATTTGTGTATTTATGCTACTCTTTAAGATGCTAGCATACGTGGAGTGCAAATTTGCGGTGACTGAAAAATTCTGTCACAAAATCAACAGCTCAATCAAAACGGAAGCTCAAAAGAACGGGGAAAAAATCAGAAAAAATGTCAGAAAACCTCAATACATTGGAAATTTTCTGTCCACTCTACCTGTAACCAAACAGACAAAAAAATATAAATTCTACTCTTATCTTTTGTAGCCAAACAAATGTAGATGAAATTGTTTTGAATCTTACCTCAAAAGACGCGTTATGTAGTCGGGCCAGTTATCGGGGAACATGACAAGGAAAAAACCAACTGCAATCAGAATCATTCCTGCCAACTTCATCCCAGCAAAATTGGCTCCATACAAGACAACATCAAGTGCTGCCAATAAATCATACAATAATTATTTTTCCAATGGCTTGAAAAAAAAATTATATTAATACTTTAAAGATGTGCATAAGGCTTCAAAAAGGAATATTCACAAACATAATATTATTTGATAAACTTCATAATTTACAAGCCTGCAAAATAAATTTTGAGCATCATAATAAGCTCTTGTGTATCTTTGTATTAATAAGTTTTACCAAAAAGCCTATATGTTATATTGCAATAGCTCAATATGTGTAATATTACATTACATTACATATTTATGTATATATTTTTTTTCTTTTTCAAAAATAACAAAATGGGACTTTAATTACCTGCAGACACAGGTACTGCTGTTATTAGTCCCAAAGTGATGAATAAATCATAGGTAACAGCTTTTCCAAAATGACTCAGCAAATTGAAGGCTAAAAACATGGAAGAATCAATTAAAAATAAAATGAATATAAAATATTCAGGTGATTCATCATTTGAATTGAAGTTAACATAACCTTAAAACAAGATAGAGTATTTTTTATAAGCAAATCAATGTATAATAATGAAAATATCAACTTTAAAGGATTGATAGATAGATAGATATTTGTACCTAAAAACATGCCACTGGCAGCCAGCAAAATGGGCCAAGATAGTCTCTCCCAGGAGAGTGTCTCCACACCGGTGAGGTAGAGTGTGAGGCACAGGGGCCACATCAGCCAGGCGTTCAACAGACCCATTATGGAGAAGAACAGAGAAATCTGACCGTAAGTAGTTTCGCCTATAACTTTTCTGAACAGCACCTGAATAATAAACATTAATCCAACTGTTGATTTGTACAAGAGAATTTATTTCTCTTAACATATCGACAAAGTTTCAAGCCAAGCTACGCAAGATTTGTATGCCAGGCCTACATTTTTTTATGGTTTTTCCAACTTTAAAATCAATAAACACCAACTTAGAGGCTTCCCAGCATATATGTTCTATATAATATTATATGGATTTACTCAGAATTCGGAATAGAACATTTAGTGTGTCTGTGCCCCCCCCCCTTATAACTTCTGATCCGTTCAATGCACAGAGACTAAAATTTCAGAAAATATATAAAATTATAGGTCTACAAAATTTTTATATTCAGAATTTTGAATTTTTGTTTCAACCAGGGGTTATCAACTTTTGAATTTTTACTTTATTTTTCCACATATCTCAAAAATCAGAAAAGCTAGAACTCTGAAAATTGGTATGAACATAGACAAATACAAAATCTCAAATTCTTTTTTTTTTTAATTCCAGAGTTTCTCAAACATTTTTTCTAGGAAAAAAATTTATAGTAAATTTATGTGTTTAACTGCCTATACTTCCAAAGTTTTTAAAAATATTGAAAAAAGTCGAAACACCCCAACTAGATAATTTAATTTTATATAAAAAATATGAACATTGTAGTAGTACATCTCAAACTTTTTGTAACAATTTTTATAAAAATTTAATTTAGTGACAACATTGTTTCATACAATTTGTAAGGCAGTATACACTACACAATATCTACAGGGACTTTTGATACTTAATCCCCAAGCATTCATACATACATACCATCATGCTGTTTTCATATTCTGGGTAGGAAAAAAGACTGACCATACTATTTTATCCTGACATACATACCTACATGTTTTATATATAGGAAAACAAAATATCTTAAAATGTTGACTTTGCCATAGCCACATAAATAATCTTTGAAAATACGTAAATAGAATTACCAAATATATAATTTTAATATTTTTATCCAAAGATTAAATGCATTTTCCAACCAGCCACATTCTGTATTAGTCAGTAAGGTGATTCTTTTTCTTTGGTACATAGTCAACCACCTTGCTATATCCCAACTCTTTTTCTGTGCCAACTGTTGGGGTCAGCTCTCCTCATCCTTAAATTACAGGTCCTTGTCCTGTATTATGTCACCTAGGCCATGTCTCTGCAATTGGTTTCGTCTTTGCACGATCCAGAAATTCTTTGGTCTTTCTCTGGATGTAAGTCAAGGAAGATCCATGGAGATTGCTTGGTTTACCGTGTGATCTGGCAGTCTGCGTTCAACATGCCCATCTCAACTGACTTTCCTCTATCTTACTATGTCTATCAGTAACGCCCAGGCTTCCATGAATTTAACTAGGATATTATCAAAATAAAATCTTCTCTGCACCATATCTCAGTCATCATATACACATATTTATTTTATGAATACATACTTTAATACATAGTAATATGCTATGGCCATCTAACTATGAATTCCTGTTTTAAGACAGCCAATATTTATATATTTTATTGTCAGTATAATTATTTCCTCTGAGGATGCTGGTGCTGGCTGTGTTAAGCAAAGGTGCTAAGTATTTGTTATTTATATTCACTGTTGTGAATTGAAATTTTAAAATTAACTTAGTGTTATAAAAAAAATACAATTAAATCAATAATTCATAACAGTTTGTGGACAGAAACATAAGAAAACGAGATAAATACCTTATAGACTGCATAACCAGCTGCAGCAGAAGCAGCCAACACAACTCCACCAAGTGTCGGGCTACTGGTGATTCCATCCATATAAGCAAGCAGAGCAATACCAGTGTCACATAAAATTACAGCCACAATCTGAAAATAATATTGAATTGTTGCATATAACTACTTAACTTTTCCATTAATACATAGATTAAAAAAAATCACAGATAACTGGAACTTCCATTTACGATCAAATTAACACTGTACACTCAGAATACTATCGTTATTTACATGACAATCTACACTGCACAAGTTCCATAATGGATTGAATTAGTTTCATGATTTTTATGGCAATTCGTGACATGTCAGACATCTATTCACCTATCCTTATGTGTTCTTTTGGAATGAATTAAAAACAATCAACACTTTATCCGTGATCAAAAAATTTGGTGAAATGAACAGAGTGCACAATGACTCAAAATCTTTACATACCCTTACTCCCACAAACTGTTCATGCAGAATGACCCATGAAAGAAGGTAGACACAGGATACGTTAGTGGCAAAAAGTGCCATGGCATCTGTAGCGAGAAGTATGCGTAATGAATGCAGATACATGTAAGTTGTGGCCACCCATAATAAACAAAATAGGCTGCACCTTGTCAAAAACCGTGCTGGAAATCAAAAAGTAAATATTGATATGTAATTTAATTTTAAAAACTGACAGGGGTTAAAAATAGATAAACCTAATATGAATAAAAAAATTAGCTAGTATTAAACAGAATTAAAGAAAATAAAAATGTCATAATTTGGAGTAGGTAACTATTTTTTTCATTTTTTTTTCAAGTTTATCACCGAAACATTGTATGACAATTAATTTTTTTAATTAAAGCTATTTAATTTTATATACAATTTGGTATGAAAACATAATATATACCTAAACTTGAACAAGGGGGCAAGTCCAGTCAACCGGCAGAATCAAAACCATCCATGTTTACCCATATCATGGATATAATTATGTTATGGAGTTCTATAATATGATAAGATTTTATAGAACTCCATATTTTAATTATATTCATGATATGGGTAAACATGGATGGTTTTGATTCTTTCGTTTGATCACACTTGCCTCCCTAATTATTTTAAGTTGTTTTAAACTAATTAAATAATTATTAAATATTATTGTGTAAGATTATTACGCTACGTCCTACGTAGGCGATTCAAAGCGAACGCGATTGCGAAGTGATGCGGTGCGGATACAAGCGAATTCAATGCGATGCGGTGCGACGCGGCGGCTCTGTCCTACGTGTGCGCGAATCGTTCCCTCTGCCGCCAGCTACTGTCATGGATTACGTAAGCGAATACTCAAGAAATATGTACGGCAGAGAAGTGAAACTAATATTTTGTACTTAGAGAGGCATATTTATGGGGAATATCACAATTTGTATGAAGAATTACGTGATCTTGAATTAATAAATGAGACTGAATTTACATCTTTCCGGGAAACATATCAAAATTTGACATTCGTGCAAGCGAGAGAAAACTTTGTGTGTTTTGAACAACATCTTATTGTAAAATAGCAATAATAAATAATGTGTTTACTTGTAGTCCCATTTATTTTTGCCAAATCCTAAAATTCGCGGTTCGATAATAATTTGTCCCATAATATGGGACGTTCATGGACAGAAATTAAAATTTCTGTTTCTGACATGTCAAAAAACAATGGCGCCGCTATCAATTCACGCGAAAATATCAAACCAACTGATCGCGTTTGCTTCGCATCGCGCCGCGCCGCATCGAAGCCAACTCGCGGTCGGTATCGTAGGACACTACCATAGTTACCGACTGTTATTTTCGCGCCGCGCCGCTTCGCATTCGCTTTGAATCGCCTACGTAGGACGTCGCGTTCCTTTTCTATTATTGATTTTACCATAAGTGACAGTTTCTTACCAGCAGTGAATCCTTTATCCCTAAAATTTCTCAAACTCTCCGAAATGATTTCTCCGGGAGAGTCACACCGGCTGTGGATCATTCTGCCGATGACATAGATTGGGAAAAACAAAATGCTGAAGTTTGTACAGAACCATGTTGTGAAGAACGGAGCATTGTATGGACTCTGCAAATACCCAAACAAAATTAATAGAGATAAAAATATTAAAGTTTATTTCTTTTTTTTTTCTTTCAAATTTTTGTTTAGTTTCTGTTTGTTTAATATTTGAGATTAGTTTAATGAAATAATTTTATGTGAAATTTATAATATTATGTGAAAGAGAGAATATGCTCTGCCAAAAAACTGCTTTGCAGTTTGGCGGGAAAATAAATATGTATTTTTTATTAAAAAAAATAAATATCTTAAAAAAAAGACAAAAAAAGAAGAAAACGGAATTTATTAATTGTATTCAACAAATTCTCAAATAAAAGAATATAGAGTGCAGGAAGGGGGCAGAATTTTTGACTTCATGGACGAGTTTGGGGTCCTTAGGAGGTAAACATCCTAAAAGTACCTACTCTGAGAGGTGTGCTGAAGGGTAATGGTTTTTTAAACCCTTCTCTTTAACTTCACCTGTCTGTCTGTACTGGAATTTTGCAATTGATTTTTAACTAACTTCCCGACCAATTACAGCTCTGAAACTCTCAGAATTTGTGTATTTTCGATGTGCATATTAAAACTGTATCCAACTTGATTCATTTGATATTTTGATAAAATTTAATGATTTTATATTTCTGAACTTTAACTGTGACTGCTATACATGTTGTAGAATATTGAGGCGTTATTTGTATTCTTTCGAAGATCCTTGAAGCGGATATGGAGATCAGGTGCAGAATTGAGGTAGCTAGAGCTGCCTTTAATAAAGAGTTCCCTCTTCTGCAACAAGAAGCTCAATATGGACCTAAGACAGAGGATGATGAAATGTTATGTGTGGTCTGTGATGCTGTATGACTGTGAGACTTGGGTGCTAAAGGTTAACACCATGAACAAAGTTTTTGAGTTGTGGTTGCATCGCAGAATGCTCAAAATTCCTTAGACAGAATTCATGTGAGCAGAATATGATCCTCCCAATCCTATTATTCCGTATTGCATCACTAAACAATATTGTATTCATTACATTTTATTTTGTTTAAACCAAAAATGAGTTAAAACACAACTTTGTGTACACCACTACAATTATAATTTTTTATTCAAATGAATAAAAAATCCCTCTACATGTTACGAGAACAAAGTTCCCTTCCTCAGGAGGATACAAACTTTGTATCCTCCTGAGGAAGGGAACTTTGTTCTCGTAACATGTAGAGGGATTTTTTATTAATTTGAATAAAAAATTATAATTGTAGTGGTGTACACAAAGTTGTGTTTTATTTCATTTAATTATTTCAAAATGATACCACAAAGTAAAAAACAATCGTTTGTCGATGATGCAAAAATGTGTTATTTGATTGAAAAAGATAATCTAGAATTATGAAAAAAAAAATTAATATACATAATAATTTTGATGGATTCTTGGTATTGCTGAAAGACTTTTTGAAGTAACATTTTTCTTGTGTATTCATTGTGTATTGTTTATTTTCAATTTGTGTATTTTTATTTATTCTACAGACCAATTTTGTATTTTTTATTCTCTCTTTATATATATTATTTTGTATGTTTGTATCTAAATATGTATGTTATTGTAAATAGATTAGTGCCTAGATTAAGATGTATGTATATAAATAGATTAGATAGTTTGTAGATTTGTGAAATGTGACTTACTTCAAAGCACGAGAAAACTCTTTTTGAAGTTGAGTCATAAAAAAAAAACAAAATTATAATGTATCTTTTTAAAAATTGTATATATTGTTGTATTGTGTATTTTTCTTTGTTATTTTTAATAATAAATAAATAAATAAATAATATTAAGTTCTATTTTTTCGCAAACCCGACTTCCGTTCACCGGTATCACTCTATGCTGAGCATCGTCAGAATGGTGAAGTCGCATTTGCGAAAAAATTAAATAGAACTAAAAATTATATATATATATTTTTTTTTTTCATAATTCCAGTTGATTATGGAGTTCTGTCATGAAGTGACAGTTTCAGACATTGAAAAAAATTTTAAAAATAGGATACAAAAGAGAAAGGTGATGGTGGTTTCACTGGGTTCACAAATCCAGGTCCACGAGCACAGGTGACCAGAATACTAGCCAGAATAGGCGAGCCACATGGGCTTGCGATCATGTATGGGGGATTAAGGGGCCCCTTTATGACTCAAGTGACGCTCACCACTCACCACTCACCCATACAAAGGACAATGAGGACCTAAACAGGAGAGGGAAGATACCTGGGTTCTCCCTCGTGTCGGCCATACACAGCAATGTGCATGGCCTAGCTACATATGTTAAGTCCAATTTAAATGAGATAAAAGTCCTTAACTGCAGCACCCACAATAACATATCCTCCATCACTATAGAAGTGAACAAGGTCAAAATAACCAATGTATACAAACCTCCAAAAGAAATATGGCCTACGCCCCCCCTGCCATGCTATGAACATCCAGCGATATATGTGGGAGACTTCAACAGCCACCATGAAACATGGGGTTACGATCGTTCAGATCTCAATGGGGATATAATCCATGAATGGGCACAATTAAACACAATAGACCTTCTCTTCTGTGCTAAAGCCAGAGGCACTTTCTATTCAGCTCGCTGGAGGAAGGACTACACTCCCGACCTCAGTTTTGTAACAAGTCCAAACACAAACATCAACGATAAAACGACACGCATTGTGCTAGATGACTTTCCTCACTCGCAACACCGTCCTGTTGTAATTAAGTACGGTATCCGTGTCCCTCTGTCAACTTCAATACCTATGCCACGATGGAATTTTAGGAAGGCTAATTGGGAATCTTTTTCAAGAGACTTGGATAATGTTGTTCAGTATATTCCATGTCAAACCGACTTTTATACTAGGTTTGCGGGGGCAATTATATCAACTGCAAAGAGGCATATCCCACGAGGTTTCCGTAAAGAGTACATACCAGCCTGGAACACAACATGCGAACAAATATATAAAAAAATACCGAGAGACCCATGAAGCAACCACTGCCAACGAGCTCTTGCAAGCTCTTAACAACAGCCGCAGAGAAAGGTGGAATGAGACGGTCAAAAACATGGATTTCCGTCATTCCAGTCGGAAAGCCTGGTGCACTCTCCGGAAACTGGGAGCCGCTCCACCTCAACTATATGCACCGTCTACTACACCCGTAACTGCAGATGACATTGCTAAACACATGGTGTCTGTTTCAAAGATTTCTGTCAGTAAAGAACGAGTAAGAGAGGTTAATTATGACCTAAAAAAGCTAAAGGCTAAGCTTCCAGATAAATCTACCTTTTCTGAAGCCTTCTCACTGACAGAGTTAAATTCAGCACTTAAAAACATAAAATGTGGGAAAGCAGCCGGATTAGACGAAATATACCCAGAGTTTATTAGAAATATGGGCCCACGCACAAGAGAATGGCTGTTGCAACTCATGAATGAGATACTAAAAACAGGTAAACTACCCAAAATTTGGAAACACTCAAAGGTTGTTGCCATCCTTAAGCCAGGCAAGGACGGAACATGTTCAAACCACTATCGACCGATTTCCTTGTTGTGTATTCCTTATAAACTCCTGGAGAGACTCATTCTTCAACGTATTTCCACCTCAATAGACTCAGTGATTCCTATTGAACAAGCAGGCTTCCGAGCTGGTAGAGACTGCTGTGAGCAGGTACTTGCTTTGGCTAGTAGTATTGAAGCAGGTTTCCAAAAAGGTTTAAAATTCTCAGCGGCCTTTGTGGACTTATCAGCGGCATATGACACTGTATGGCGCAAGGGCCTTCTGGTAAAACTTGCTAAAACTATACCATGCAAAGTAATTCTGAATCTATTGGATAACATGTTAGCGTCCAGATACATAAAAATTTCATTGGACGGGAAAGTGAGCCGCCCCAGGGTTCTTAATAATGGCCTTCCGCAGGGATCAGTCCTGGCCCCTGTGTTATTCAATCTATATGTACACGACATACCAAAGACGGAGTCAACTATGTTTCAGTATGCAGATGATATTGCTCTGCTGGCTGGTGATAGAGATCTGGATTCAGGTGCTAACACACTGGAACGAGACTTGGAAAAGCTCTCAACATATTTTAAGAGTTGGAGACTAAAGCCTAACCCAACAAAAACAGAGGTTTCAACGTTCCATCTTAATAACAGACAGTCTGAATCCAAAATCAATGTGCATTTCGAAGGAGTTCTTCTGCACCATACTGAAAACCCAAAATACCTAGGTGTTACTCTAGATCGAACCCTAACTTTTAAGAAGCATGTTGACTCCCTCTGCGGGAAATTAAAAGCCAGAAATAATGTTATCCAGAAGCTGTCAGGGTCCGGATGGGGAGCTAGTGCCGAAACATTGCGAACAGCAGGATTATCGCTTGTGTATTCCACTGCAGAATACTGCGCTCCTGTTTGGAATGGCAGCGTTCATGCAAAAAAAGTAGATGTTCAGCTTAACTCTACGATGAGGATAATAACTGGTGCACTTAAACCCACCCAACGCCAGTGGCTACCTGTCCTGGCCAATATTGCACCCCCTCATTTTCGTAGAGATGCCTCGACAGTGAGAGAATGGACAAGAGCGAAAAATAACACCTCACATCTGAAATCGGTACTAGAGGACACGCCAGGCATCTGACTCAAATCTAGGAAGCCATTCTGGTCCAGAGCACAGGCCCTGGAGGACAGTGGATTTGTCGTGGAGCAGGCGTGGCAGGCTGAGTGGGGAATTGGGGAAATTAAAAACAAATACCTAGTCACAGACCCAACTATAAGAATCGCCAGTTTTGGGCTGGAACGCAGGGAATGGGTGAGACTAAGGGCCGAATTTATAAAACGTACTTAGTATGTGCTCAATGCTTAGCACCCCAAAAGCGTATTAATAAACAATATGCAATGCTTATGTCGTAAACGGGTACTTAAGCATTGCAGCGCAGTCTATAGAAATATATCGAATGCTCAAGTCGCCCGGCTACCTGCCTTGGAGAACTACTCAGAGAGACGGAACGGGACAGAGCTATACCGAGTGAAAGAGATGATAATATGCGTATACATAACTTCGCCATTATATTAATTTACAGTTGTCAATTTCGTGTATTGCATCTCGTTAAATTTTCGCCTTGAGCTCCAATTTGTATAATATCTATTTGGTTTTTTATTTGACTGATACTTGCCATAAATACCTATGATGTGTTGAATAGGGAGAGTGATGTTTTCTGTAAAACTACCTACCTTGATTGTTTTTTTATATGATCCTTGATTGTTTTTTTATAATATGATCAAATATATATGCCAATAAAAATTGGCATATATATTTGATTAATATATCTATTATAGATGTAAGAATTTGTATTTTTTTCCATCATAGTAAAAATATACATAAATATCCATAACCATAGTTTTTTTATTATTTTTATGTTTTATTGCTAGATTTTTAAAACATTTTTTTACTATGTACTTATATTTTTGGTTTTATTCATGGTTATTCAAAATTAGTAATTCTCTTTATATTTTTTTTATCTAGAGAGGCAATGGAGATTCATTGTTATATTATATTGTCAATTCACCATCCCATATCTAGTTGTTATTATTATTATAAATGTGCACACGTGTCTATGCAATAAGTATTCAGAATCCCAACGCAGCGGCCCTTAAATGTGTTGGTAATATAAAGCATAAAATACAACTCATTGACAAACGTTGTTCTCGACTGAGTAAACTGAAAGTATTGTTTATTAATAGGACAGTGTTAGTAGTTCTCAGATTCGTTTGAGTAGTGCTTACGTGAGAATTCTCAGAGTCACCATTTGAGAATTGTTTATAAATTCGGCCCTAAATCGCGTTAGGGCGGGATGTAGCAGAAGCGCAGCGGAGCGCCATAAATGGGGATACATAAACGACCCCCGATGTGATTGCGGTGCTCCTTCTCAGACCCTACATCATTTAGTGGAGGAATGCCCTGTACATGGTTTCTGTGGAGTGTTGGAGGATATTAATAGTCTGACAACCGAAGCCGAAACATGGCTGAGGGATTCTAAAGTAATTTTATAGCGCCTGACATGCCATACGCATATATATATATATACCACTCACCCACCAACCTCCGACTGATACTCTACTCCATGAATTGAAAATAAACTTACGTAATGTAAAGGGTGCATGCTGCCACTGTAAACTGATTGATTTTTATTCTCTGTAATGCCGAGGCTCTTTGATGTTATCAAACGTAAATACAAGTATTTTATACAGTGCGTGTAACCAACCCATGACGCAGTTAACAATACTGTAACGCAGATTCCAAAATACATCTGAAAAGACAAAATTAAGCTCTTTACAAAGTTGCGAAAAATTATAAATAATCACACTTAAATATTTTTATATTATTTTAATAATTACATTTACAAATGTAACATTTTTATATTTTGCAAAATATAAAATATTGTATTTAGTAAAACATTTAAAAATGTATTTTATTAATATTTTTTTATTTATATGATTTGTTTACTAACATTTTATCAGTCATTTTTAAAATTATTAGAATAAATATTTTTGATTAACGCAATTCACTCTACATATGAAAAAAACATTTTTGAAAGTGTTTTGAATTTGTTGTGTTGTTTGTAAAAAAATTGAGAGATTTCAAAGATTTGGCCAAAAGAAAATAGCACCTTTTGAGCAAGTTCTGAACAACAGGATTTCTTGCAGAGTTGAAACTGATGCCGAACACCACCTTCATGGCCTGGTTGCTCCGGGATATCTGTCTGACCCTCGCTTGCATCATGTTGACTACTAGCAACTATAATAAAAAATTAAGTGAATGATCAAAAAGTATTCATTGTTACAAAGACAAAGCCATTATTTGAAAAGAAATCAACAATAGTGCTACAGTGCGCTGCAGACCCTGACTTTCTCAAGAAATTGTCTCAAGCCCACCCTATCGATAGTCAGTCTTTTCTGTCAACTCAAAGTAGTACACTTTTATATTATGATGTCAACACGTTTTCTATTTCCCAAAACTCTTTAATATTAATACGAGCATGCAATGTCTGATGTGTGGGCCATATACAGTTGTTCTAAAATAAACATGTTTCATAGCTGGTTAACTATTGAAAAAAATATTTGTATGGTGGGTCAACTGGTTGTTTCACAATTATTGAACAAATCAACATATTTTACATAAATAACACAACACCATTTCCCTGTTTGGGTTTGGCAGAGAGAACCGAACACCAAATTATTCTATCTTGACATACGTGTTTTGCCTGCATACAGTCTCTCCTATTATTTTGAATTTGTATATTCCTCTTTCAAAATCTCATTTATATGATCATGCCAACTCTTTCTCGGCCGGCCCCTACATCTCATTCTAGTATAGTAAACCCCGTATATGCCTTGTATACACTTCCTTTGTCAGGACTTCACATTTCATTCTATCTACATGTCTGAACCATCACAAAGTATTCATTCTACTCGCAATATAACATTCAATCTTATATTCTTGTCTAATATCCTCATTTTTAATTATATCTTATTTATTTTGTCATATAACATGGACCAAAAACTCTGGAGAGGCTTAGTATAAACATTTGTGTGGAGTATTTTGTTATATGGTTATGAGACAAAGTGCATAGTGAGAGAGACCGTAAAAGATTAGAGTCTTTCGAGATGTGAAACTACCGACGAATACTGGGTGTATCTTGAAAGGACCACATTATGAATGTTGATGTTATCAGCAGAATAGAAGAAACCATGAACATGTTAAACACCATATAAAAAATCCGTGTAAATTATTGCGATACGAAGATCTCCTACACTGGGAATAGTTGAGGGAACAACTATTCTCGAGAGTACGGCCTTTATCAATGATAAGCATATAAAATGGATGGGTCGGTGGCAGAGCGGTTAGCGCGCTGGGCTAGTAATCCAGTGGTCGCGAGTTCGAATCCTGCCTCGACCGATTTCGTTCACCTAAGCACAAGCATTTATTTGGTTATTTTAGGGAACGTAGGAAGATGTATATGTACTTGTTTAACAAGGACATATTCATCTTTTTAAAAAAAAAAAAATATAAATTAATTATATATCTAATATTAAAGGTACTAAGTGGTTTAATGAACTCCCTTTGAGTCTTAGACTCGAAAAAAATTATAGTATATTTAAAAATAAAATTAAAAAATTGTACTGATTTATTTATTTATTTTTTGTTATTTCATTCTTGTTTTGTGTAGCTTCATATTTTTTAGTAGATGTACAATGATTTGGTAAATGTAATAATATTAAATAGATACTCCCCTCTTTTAACACGAGATTTTATCTCAATTAAAGAGGGTTATTATGAATTATATGATGGAAATTGTATACCTTTTTAAATTATGATTTATATGTGAACATTGTATTGTTTTTGTTAAATAAAAAATAAAAAAAAAAATATATAAAAATCTCATGTCACAGTGTTTGTTATCGAACTCCTCCGAAACGGCTGGACCGATTTTTAAGATTTTTTTTTGTGTATAATTGGTAGGTCTGAGAATAGGTTGTAGGCTATTTTTTATACCCCTAGGTGATAAGGGTGGCCCTCCCCAGATTTTTTTTTTTAGTTTTTTGACAAAATTTTTTTTTCTATTTTTTTTATGAATTGGCATTAAAAAATACATTCAACCCTAAATTTACACCCTTTTACCACTAACCCCTATTTTTTAATAGCGATATTACTATTTTTACTTTTATCCACAGATACGCAATAGAGTTACAAGATGGCAATTGATTAATCACTGTCGTACGATAAATTTTTATTTATTTATTTATATAACACTTTTTTGAACATAAAAAAATTACATAGTACAAATGGCGGACTTATTGCCTGGAGGCAATTTCTTCCAGTCAACCATCTGATTTCAAAAGTACATAACATAGTTTCGGCTTATACATAATAACACAACCAGTATAAGATAGCAAAACAAAAAGTGAGAAATTACACAAATTCAGAAAGGAGAGGAAAATCAGAGAGGGAAAGGAGACGATGAGGAGCGAACAAAAGGGATGGAAAGTGAAATTGGGATATATGTTCGTTATGGAATTGAGAGGAAGAGTGAACATTTAAGACGAGATTTGAAAATTGGAAGTGATGTGCCAGTTCTAATATCAAATGCTAAATTTTTCCATAGCCGGGCAGCATGAATACATAGTGAAGGAAGATGAATAATAATCTGTAACGTGAGGTGGGATGGCAAGGGTTCTATCTTCTCTAGACCGAAGTGGGAGTCCATGAGAGGCCAACGGTTGAAATCTTTCTTTCAGATATGCAGGGACATTTCATGTATTTAACCCAGTGAAAACAGAAAGTGCGATTGTTTTACAGGTGTCACCTCTCAACCAGCAAGGAGTAGGGACGAAAAGATGGCGGTCTCCTATCTCTCTCACACAATAAGCTTTCTCTCACTCTCTACACAGAGTTTGGCCATTATTATTGTTTGTACATCGATTCTATCAGTGAAGAAATCGATAGTATAATTTCTGCGGAAATTCCAAATCCGTCTACTGATCAACTACTGTTCGATATTGTTACAACAATCATGGTTCATGGCCCATGCGGTAATTTGAATCGTAATGTCTCACTACTGACTGATGAACAAAGAATCAATTACGACCGCATTATGCGTACAGTTTTGGGAGGAAAAGGTGGATTTTTTTTTTTGGATGCACCAGGTGGAACTGGCAAAACATTTATCATTTCGCTAATTCTCGCCGAAATACGATCAAACAATGACATCGCATTGGCCGTTGCATCATTTGGCATTGCAGCAACTTTATTGGATGGAGGCAGAATAGCTGGGATGAATTCACTATGGCACACAAAAATTCGCTTGAGGCGTTGAACCTGACATTGACAAACTATTCGGCGGCTCTCTGTTACTCCTTTCAGGTGATTTTAGACAAACAATTCCCGTCATTCTACGTTCAACATACGCTGATGAGATCAATGCTTGCTTGAAATCATCGTCACTGTGGTGTAATGTTGAAAAAGTAGGTACAGCTAAAAGTAAACATGCGCGTTCAAATACTTCAAAATCCATCCGCTGATACATTCTCAAAACAATTGTTAGATATAATGATTACCACAGAAGTGGTAATTGAATTAAAATGCGTTCGATTTCCAATTAGATTGGTATTCCCAATGACAATCAATAAGTCACAAGGCCAAACGATGTATGTTTATGGCTTAGATTTGGGTACACCATGCTTTTCACACGGACAATTATACGTGGCATGGGCAAACCATTCAGTTTGTATGTGTTGGCTGAAGACGGACTGACAAAAAACATCGTACACTGCTCTTCGAGATTGATATTGTTTTTTTTTTAGTTTTCATAATTTTAGATAGTAAATATGTATCGGTTTTTTTTTTAATTTGCATTCAATTTTTAAGAGATCAAACTTTAAATATGTGAGTTAAGTTAATGAAGTAGGTAGGTACATTGAATTAAGAAAATGAATGGTTGGTGCTCTATTTTATTTTTATTTTATGTAGCTTCTCGGGCAACTAAATGGTGCTATGTCAAATAATTATTTAACACGCACCCAATAACAAGTTGCCACATTCTGGAGACATGATATTTATTGTCTCACAGATCCAGGCTAAAAACACAATTTTCAAACTGTGTCTCCACCGGGAATCGAACTCGGGACCTTTGGATCAGTAGTTAGATACCCAACCCACTGAGCCACGAAGGCCGTTTTGTTATTTTTATAGGCCGTCATCGTCCACAGCGCTCCATTTCTCTTTCACTCATAGACCTCATTCCCACATACTTACAATAAGTTAGTTTTTTTTATTTAATTACCAAATTATTCACAAGAAATAATATATATCGCAAAACAACGTTTGCCGGGTCAGCTAGTAATTTATAAAATGTCATTGGGCTCTATATATTCGAAAACCCAAGGCTGGTGTATTTCCAACTGAAAGGCTTACATTCCATTTCAAATCTTCTGATGAGATAATGAAAATTGATTAATGGAATTAAATATAGCCTTGGTAATAACTGAATATGAAATCCAGCACTTCAGCATCGATAACAAAATTAAAATTGTATAATTGGAACAAACAATGCAATGCTCAAGAATACTCAATTCTAAAAAATATTGATTTTGATTCTCATAAAAAAATCAAAACCTATGTAAACATAATTGATGATCAAGTTGTACAGAGAATTTTAATTTTATTATAAAGACGATTAAGTACGAAATATAATTAAAAACACGAGAAATGATTGATTCTTAACATAAATAAACATCAATAATTACCTGAGTCTGCATGATGTATTTGAGCAATGTTTGCAAATGGTCCGTTAATTCTTCCATCGGAATCACTAGTTACAACCACTGAAGGAGCTCTCACCCGTTTAGGATTAAATATAGTAGGAATATCCCCATCCCGAATCATTTTTAATTAAATAAATAATTGACCGTTAAAAACAAAAATCATGATTAAACTTTATCCCTTATTATACAACGAAAATATCAGCTCGAAACAAATGCATAGTGTGTGATATGATTATAGACCTAATTGCATAAAAATTTAACATTATTCTTAAGAAATAATTAAAAATAATTCAATAAGTTCTCCGATAAAAATATTATACGGTCAAAATCAAATGTCAGAATCGACATTTTTAATTTTGGCGAATACTGATTTGTGATTTATATTATACTCTTTGGTTTTGGTAATAATTCATTAAATTTGTTGTCTATGCTTACAAACCTATAGTACTAAAAGATTTTTACGAATCCCTCCTTGGATGAATGAATAAACTCCCCCAGTAAATACCTATTATGTTATTCCAAAAAAGTAAAAATTAGTTTATTTAGATTTAAAATAAGGCGATACAATACTAATACTCATAATTTTAACAATAATTTAGTGATTTGTACGATTCCCATATTTTCTTATATACTTACTTATATAAAATGTAATTTAAATGTATTCTAACATAACATATAATTGCGGTTATCAAATAACAAACAACATGGGGTGAACTATTTTGTTCGCGTTTTGTCTTTTCATTCGCCGCCAAATCGTCAGACATCGCTGATAGCAACAACAAGAAAACAAAATTATTCTTACAATTCCAAAAAAAAATATCCACCTAGTTTGACACACGTGCGTCAATACGAATGACGTTCACCGAACGGCTGAGGGAAGCATGTCTGCATTCTTCTTGCCCAGAACAGCTCCGAACCATGTCCGGAGACATCGGTTGGGCCCGCTTCGCGTCAACAGCCGTGTCCGTGACCAGGAGTTCTGAAATGGATCGACGAAGGACCATTTGGCGGAAGTGCCGTCTTCGTAGATCATGGCGGATGATGAGTTTGGAAGGTGCTCCAATGTGTTATCGAGTCGCACTGAACCCTGGATAAACTGCCTGCAGTTCATAGATACTAGCCCCTCCGCTGTTTCGCTTCTGACGCAGCCATTCAATCGGCATCTACCCAGGGCCGGATAAACGTGTTTTTGCGCCCGTAGCAATATATTTGAATCCGCCCCCGCCCCAATTTTTTTGGAATTTTAAATGTATAACAATTTAAAATTATGTAAAATTACATCGGGTCTTAAATGCCAAGCCTCTATCCGGGTACGCAAAGAGAATCGAGTGCCATAACTGTGAATTTTTGATTTATAGGCTTAACATTTTTGAATTTTAAGCGCCCTTTTTAAGACAACCGCCCTGACTTCTTGTTCCTGATTGTTCTATGATTTATCCGGCCCTGCATCTACCAGTATCCGGAACGTCCATTATTGTATAGGTATTTACATTATAATTTATGACGTCCAAATTATTGAAAATAATGTTTTAGTTTTTTCATGATTATTTTTTTTGTGTTTTATTGTGTGACACTAGCCCAAATCTGGTCTGACGTTTTATGGCTTAATATGTTCGGGCCATGGTTTGTGGCGAAAGCTTTTATTTTAATCTAATTATTTGGAGCCAAGTTTATGTGAACATTTTATTGGCAAACAATTTTGACTTTTATGTGAATCTAACCTCCACACCTGTCTCAGAAGGAGGGTATCAAACGCAGTGTGGGCTACCCGGAAAAGAATAAAATACAATATTAAAATGGCCACTGGATTCATTGAAAGTGTAGTTTTTTGGTAGATAACTCGTCATTGATACATATGGATATTTTGCTTAAGCGGTCCTTTGTATTTCCATTTTCTTATTGCATCAAATTTCATTGTGTATTCTGAAAATTATTTCGAATATTGAATGAATCACTGACCCGACCTCATCTGTTCGCTTTTTTAGTTTTTGAATTCGCCGCCGAAATTGTCAAGCATCACTGACAGTAACACCAAGAAAAAAATATCAAGCATCAAAAGGAAAAAGTTGTTCTTACAATTTGTGAAAAAAGTTAACCTCTGACAAATTTGACAACAATTTAGACAGTCGAAAATAGACACGCGAGGTATTATCACGAGCCGCGCTCGTTGACAATATTTTTCGGTGATATTTTCAATTGTGTTTTGTGCTTTTATTTATTTCATTTAATTTGAACTTGTGACGTCCAAATTTTACATTTATCGTTTGTGACGTCTCAATTCACCAACCATATTGTATATTTTATTATGTGACATAACCGTTCTGATGTTTGACTATTGACATCATTATGTTAGACAGTTAGAAACATAGAATTGCATAGAATAATAATAAAACTATAGAATACTCATTCCCATACAATACCTCGCTGAAAAAGTGAAGCCGTTTTATTGGCCGGCTCGTGTCAAT
Organism: Molanna angustata; assembly: GCA_963576475.1. Classification (NCBI taxonomy): domain Eukaryota; kingdom Metazoa; phylum Arthropoda; class Insecta; order Trichoptera; family Molannidae; genus Molanna; species Molanna angustata. Next base: position 10,358,799 of record OY754976.1, on the reverse strand, counting down.
ATATGTATGACTCTGCTGGTAGACATTGTTCGTATAGTACTACTCGTTATGACTGCGTAAATAATTTTGCAAGCAGTTAAAAAATCCCTATTTGGAGAACGTATCACGCAGACAGCCAAATGATTACTGAATGCTCGTAGCAAAATGTTGACCAAATTAATCAACATAAAGCAGTCGCGTTTACTGCAGGTTAAAGAGTGTTCTATACTATTATTATTCTATGGTTAGACCACAGTTCCATAAATTTTAACAAACATTTTATTTACTAACAATAATGACTATTGAAAAGTGAGCTCGTCCTACAATGTTCATATTATTATTGTTCGTTATTATTGTTTTTTCCTATTTAAAGACGATTATAGTTCAAGCGATGCACATAAAATATTATATAGGTGTAAAGTAAAACATTCTGAATTATTCACATACGAATTAGAATATCATTTCTTAACAGTTTGAGAATTACTATATTTTTTTTTTGCTTTGTGCATAGTGATTTTTTCGATTACATGAAAATTCTTCGAAACACAATTGTTCGAATGCGCAATTGTACGAATAACAATTTTTCGAAAATCAGTTATCAGAATGACAATTGTCCGAAAGCAAATTATTCGAACTAACATTTGTTGGAAAACCAATTAACCGAATTTAATATATTTTTGTATCATTATGTTGCCTCCTTTGACATATTTGTTGCCAGTAAAATATATTCGATGAAGACTATTATTACTTGTATTATTGTTGGGTAGGTACGTATGTTTGCAAATTTTTAATGACTGATGTTTTGACAGCGCGGGATAGCCTAGTTTGTATACCAGTTTATGTTTATCTAGTATTCACACCAATTTAGTTATTTTATTTTAATATTATGGTTACTTTTTTAAATATATAATGCAACTAGCTCACGCCAGTCGCAATTATAACTAAAAACAAACATAAACAACCTGTTTTTACCAAAGTTTTGTAGGTTTAGGTTGATGCGTCCGGATTTGCAGTGACCAAAAGTCGAGCCTGCTTACGCTACGGTCGCTTCTCAATTCGGTACCGACCGTCGCCGTACCACGTGACCGAGCCGGACAAGCCAGACAGCCAATGAGAACGCGAGGCAGACAGCCAATGAGAACCCGCCGGCGATCGTCTTGTACCGGCTCGGCGACGGACCGGTGGTCCGGTTAAGAAGAGGCCGTTTTCCGCTCCGTAGTCAGTTAGCAGTCAGCAGTCGTCGGGAATCGTCATTCGCAGCAAGAATCAACACATTCGCCGCCAGAGAAGAACCAGTCTACACCCACAAGAGGAATACGAACGCTGGCCGCGGCCCGGTGTGCTTTATATCTCGGCCACCTCGTTCACGTTCGCCCTCTCCACTACTGAGGACCCTGGTGCAGGATGGCACATGTCTCGACCAGCTGACACGGAAGATTCCAGGACTCACCGGTTGCACCAAGGGCGGTGCACGCTCCGGAGCCCTGGCCCTGCTGCTGGCCGAGCCTAACCTCCGGCCTTGGCCTCCCTCCTCCGTCATCATCCACGCCAGGTTGACCGTCGCCTGGGACTGAGACGGATGTCTAGTCCCAGCCTCATCATCAACGTCGGACCGTCCACTGCAGACGAGTGGGACGAACCCCAGAGGCACCAGACCTGCGAACCCGTGGCCTGCCTGCTAGACGCCTGCCGCCGCCGCCGCCTCTAGCCTGGCCGCCACCACCGCTTCGCCGTCTGGCCTGGGCCGTCACCGCTGTCTCAGGCGTGTGGGACACGCCATCATCATCCGACCCATCGCACCGTTTGCGACGTCCCTGGCCAGCATGATGGACATGCAGTAGTGTTAAGTGGCTTTAGTGTATTACTTTGGCCTTTCTCATATGTTTATTTGCTGTGCTCAATATGTTTATTTTATGTTTCTTGTCTGCTTCTTCTTCAAATTAATAAATTGCAACACTTCAACATTCACTGGTGTTTCACTGCTCTGCCCCTTTGGTTGTAGGGAACGGCTATGGCCTCATATTACGCCTTGCCCTCTTTCCCCGCATATCAAGGTTTAAAAAATAGGTGTACATCCTAGGATATCTGACAGCGCGGTGCGTCGCCATGTTGTTTATTCCATAGATTTTTATTAAACATAATATACTTGTACATGTAGTACTCCGTGCAAAAAGTGAGTCATTTGTTTTCGATTCATACAAAATTTGCTAACTACGACATCTAGTATATTATAATAAAAATCTATGATTTATTCCTCTCACAATACTACCAACATGACGTCATAAAAATTCCAACAATTGTAAATTCTGATAATTGTGTGTTCGGAAAATTGTTTTTCGAAAAAATGTGATTCGAATAATTGCCATTCGTAAAATTGATTTTCGTAAAATTGAGCATTCGAATAATTGTTTTTCGAATAATTTTCCTGTCACCATTTTTTCGGGCTAGGTCTTGAATGTGAAGGTTCCAAATTCAATAATAAATTAAATTAATTTCCCCAAGATTGGATTACTTATATGACTGTTTTGTGGTGTTTTGGATGAATGATCGAAAAAAGTAAAATGCTACAATAAATCAATTTTCTATATTATAGAAATAAAAATATGACAATCCTGAAATAAATTTATTGTTCTTACCCTAAATTCTGTATACGCACGCTGTTTCTTTCCCAAACATAAATAAAATTGTAAAACGCACCTGTATGGGTGAATTAAATAATATATGAAATACTGTAATTAACAATAAAAATATTAACATACTTTCATAATCTTAGTATACTTTACTGTGTAATATTATGTAAACAGCAGTTGTATTTCCAAATAAATAAATAAAAAACATTGAATTTATGTTTTCATTTTGCTAGTATTATTGTTACAATTTATTTTACATTTCCAGATATGTAAATGTTTTATGCATAAAGTTTTTTTGTATAAATGATAAAACCAAAATTTTCATTTTATTAGGAAATTATTAAGTTACAAAATAAAAGTGAGTTTGTCTGCATTGCCCTAGTTTTTTTTTCAGTCGGTTTCGAACAAACCATTTAATTGAAAAAAATAAATAAACTTATTAAATTGAGAGAACATCTCATTTGGTGCAGGCTATTTAAAAAATATAAGAAATATTTGACCTCATAAGAATGAACATTGGTCAAGCTCACAAATAGAAGGACAAACTTTCAAATTAATTGTAAACATATTTATGAAATCTCAATACAACAAGATAGTATTTTGAATATATTTATTCAGTATATAATCTATAATTGTGCAACATATTTGGAATTAATTTGTTTTATTTACGATATCGATGAAATGTGAATTATTTATCATACACCCTATAATCACCTCACATACTTTAGCTACAAAAAAATAACACCAGAGTGCAGTATACTCGTTTTTTTAGTTCGAAAATTTAACACCAGAGCAAAAATGTTCTCAGCCTACTTCAAGCATCCGGGAATCGGAATCGCCATAGTGGACATTGTGGTAGACATGGCGGGCATCAACCTGACTAAATGACGGAGAATGATTTGTTTTATCGAATGTATTAAAGTGGTGTTATTGTGAAATAGTATAATCTATTCCATAAGATTTTTAGTAATTATTATTAGGTTGAAAAATGCAGAATGTTGGACAATCTGAAAATCAAAATCGTGATAAGGTGAATGTGCAACTCGATGTAGTTAAATCGTCGACTCCCCAAAGTTTTACGTCGAGTCCGGCCAAGTCCGAAACGGAGACTTATTCAGAATTGCAACCCAGATTCATGACGGATTCGTCGGAAAGCGAGGAAGATTCCGTTTCTGAGGTAAATCTTACTAGTTAAATGGAATTAGTCACTAACAATTACCGAAAATATTGGTACCGCTGAGTGCGAGACATCTTGCGTACATGTTGTCTGTACTGTGAATACTTTTCTTGCAACGTAACTATTTTTACCTGGTTAAATATAAATACATTCATAGCGCAATGTAGCATGTGGCTAATTATGGATGAATTAAGACCATTTTTATTGTCTTATATCCTACAAAGCCCTTACATCTTTCGACGTCGCAATAGTGCAATTCGGTTTTCCGGATTAACTCCGTCACTACCGCCGCTGCCGACTAATCAGAATGATCAACGACTTAATTATTTTTACTATTGTATTGTATGTGATGGATCGCCGTGACCCTTGAATCAAATAATCCGCCCAGATGCATTCTCGATGCACACATTATATAAGCTGATGGACATATTTCGGCGTGGACATCATTCCTATACACAATACATACCCATGTATTATACCTAGCGTAAAGTTCGATGAAAGTGTTAAAATACATCATTTCCTCTCGTTAATATGACAGTTTGTCATTTCGCTCAAATAGCCAATACGTCAGATCATCGTTAGTAACGTGTCGAACAAAGAATTGCGCGAATATTTGTTTTCAATCTGTGCTTTATAATATTCTACTTTTGTGTGCAATTATCCTCCCAGCAGACGATGATTCACTATATTTCCAATACACAATATTCTTTAAAATAAAACTCAACATGAGCTGTATGTTTGCCAAGATGATCTGTTAATGACAAAGTGTCAAACACACAGAAAATGTACTAAGCATTTCCACTACTAACAAACTTTACTTGACAAATTGACAAGATTGTAATTACTTATTATTCTGGTTTTGTAGATCTTGCTGGCTTGTTTGTGCCTAAGCAGGCCAGACCTGTTGGTAAGTGAAGGATTCAATCCTTGCACAATTTATATACATATATCTATATCCCTAATTACACCAATACTCCTTAAATTATGTTTTTCTCTGTTCCTGCTTGTCTATGAAGATGCCACAAATTGAGATATTACTTTCAAATATCTATGATATGGTTTAATTTAATGTTTGAATTTGGAACATTTGTTTCTACCAAAATGGGTATAGAAGACAAATGTCATTTAGGGAGTATTGTGCAATGTGATTGTTCTAACATAAGCAAACTTTAATTTATCCCTCTTGGAGTGTTACTAAAGCATTATATTTACTAAACCAAAGAAAATATTTCTGTGTGTTCTTGGCAAATATACATTTCATCTGCCTGATTTGTATCGGTTCAAATTGCCCCCCCTACCAATGTTGTGGGTGCAGATCATGATTGTGTTGTATCGTAAAATACGTTCTAAAATAAAACATGTTTCACAAACCTATAAAGTCTATTTAGCGCTTCTTTTTAGTTTCAATTTGCATGTAAGAAATTGAATTGTGTTTATTTTGAAACCAAATTTAATATACTCAATATTTTTGTGCTTTTCTCATATTAATTTGTTTTGGTTGTGTTGTTTTTGTTTATTTTCATCTTTAGAATTAAGATTTATGTTTTTTTTGTAGTAATCAATCAATGAAATGTTTGTGGATTTAACATGAAAACATTCAGACATTTTCTGCAATAGATTCAAAAACACATAAAATAACATAATTTTCGTTCTATATCATTTGGTAGTAATCGTGTACATATTGAAAGAAAAATAAACCTTTCCTTCATGGAATGGCTGACAATTATATTATGATACATTAAATTTTTTAAACATTTACTGTAACAGACCAACAACATTGTATGTGCTTATAAATAACATAGTTTCGTGGTACCTTTATTACATATTTTGTAGAGTTTTTTTGTATATTATCACAGAATAAAAAAAGGACTGACTGACATTCTTTCTAAGTCATTAGAATATGGGCTTAAAAAATACTTGGTACTTGACATGATTTCATTTAAATTCCTTGTTTGTTAATTGAAATATGTACAAAAATATATATTTTATACATATACTTAAATGGGACAGTTTGTATTTCATAGTTACAATAGTCATTTTTGGGTTATGCATTAAATTCTAAATATTAGAATATATTTTTATTTGTTTTTAAATCCTCACAAAATACATGTAAATGTTATATGTGAATTGGTTCAACCTTTAAAATAATGAATTATTTGACCCTTAATACCCTTTTGGTTCTAGAACACAATGTCATTGACAATGTTCTGTTATGCGTATACAAAATAGATGATGATTCCATGAAAAACAGCCTGTTATTGGATGGGTGAAAACCAACGGTGTAGTTGGGGTTCTAGTTATTTACATTAAAAAATTCCTGCAAATTCTAGAATATTCTGTATCAGCCCCCCTAGACAACATGCCATTTAAGCTAAGCGTCATCTCGCTAAGCAATAGTAAATGTATGGAATTGGTGGCTGTGATGTCACGTGACAGCCACCAATTCCATACGTTTACTAGCGCTTAGCGAGATAATGCTTAGCTTAAATGGCATGTTGTCTAGGTGGGCAGGTTGGCTGAAAGAAGACTGAATAATAGACCATAAGGTACAAAAGAGAAAGGCAATCGTGGTTTCACTGGATTCATGAATCCAGGCCCACGAGCACAGGCAACCAGAGTACTAGCCAGAACAGGCGAGCAACATGGGCTTGCAACCATGTATGCGGGATTAAGGGGCCCCTTTATGACTCAAATCACGCTCATCACTCGCCCACCAATCTCCGACTGGTACTCCACTCCTCTGCGCAACCAAATCCAATAGGAAGCGGATAATGCTGCTTTTACCACCCTATCCAAAAGTTCTTTTGTCTTACCTCTAGGGAGACCCAGGTCTTTAAAGTAGGAATATTAAAGATTTTGCGGGCAGGCCTCTCGCCCCCACCTCTACAGCATATATATATATGTGTTAAAGCCACTTTGAACTGTTTTATCTATCAGTTCCTTGTACTTTTTTAGTTTGTATTGGTGGTCAATGATTGATAAGTTAGGCAATGATTATACGTAATGACAGAAGTGTATGGATATCATTTATCTGAATCTTTGCGTGATGACCAGTGTGTTTTTATGCATTGGTGACTGAATTAACTAAAACAATCATTAATATAACAATAACAGTTAACTTATTTCACTAACAGGATATAAAATAACATTGTTTAATAAATATTTTTGTTGCACTGTGTACAAGAAATGGGTTAGTTATTATGGGTTATTATAACATTGTTTTATATATCGGGGTGCAAAGCCTAAGTTCACCACTGCTTTGATTTAATGATCCGTCACGCCATAGAAAAATTATTATAAATTACATTTGTTTTACTGTTAAAAATCAAACTAGATTTGATGTTCTCAGGAAAATTTATTCCTTCTTATAGGACAATCGTTTTGCTTGGTTAAGGGCTTTATTAACTGATAAAGCAATAATATTACATGATTTATTTGTTTCACAAAAAATATATATATATTTATAGGAACATAGAAATAACATAAAAATCATATAGCAAATTCAAATATAAATAATTAATTGTTGGTACCATGTACTAATTTATGTTTGTTGAAATGGAATTGAATAATAGCAATTTATCAATATAACTGTGGACTTCTAATTGATAAAATCAAAAGTTAACTAGTGTTTCAACCCAGAAGAACAAGAAACATGACTGAGGAATAATTTCAGTAAATTTCTCTGTAATAAATTAGGCTCGTGTCTCAGTTGGTTAGATATCTGACTGCTGATCCAACGGTCCCGGGTTCGATTCCCGGTGGAGACACAGTTTTTAATAGTGTTTTCAGTCTGGCTCTGTTAGACAATTAATCTCGTAGGCCTCCAGAATGTGGCAACTTATTATTGAGAGTGAGTTAAATTAATATTTGCCTGTGAAGTACTTAATATAAAATATATAAAATTGAATCTAGAATGTCATATGTAAAAAAGGCAGCCTGACATTTATTGTTTTCATTTATAATAGATTTGAAATGTATATATTTACATTCAGATTTCATTTTTGAGATTTAATTGAAAATACAAGTTTCATGTCTCTCTCTCCATTCATCTTAATTTTTATCAAATCTTAGTTGTGAGCAATTAAACAGATTCAGAGTATATTGTACCTATTTTGTAAAGTTTTCGTATTATCCATCTATCAGTTATTTCCTCATCTAGGAGAGGTACAGAGGTCCAAATGCCACATTCTTTTTTTTGCTTCATCCATGCAATATCTCAGTTAGTTAGATGTCTGACTCCTGAGTCAGATGTCCCAGATTTGATTTCCAGTGGAGGCACAGTGGATGTGTGACGAGTCTCCAGAATGTGGAAGCATGTAAGGTGTGCGTGTTAAATTAAGATTTATCATAGTTGTTGTTATTTGCCCAAGAAACAAAACAAAAGCAATTTTTATTTTATCATTTTATAATGTTCTGTTTCTTTGCTGTCTTAAAATTATTATATTTTTATCAAATCTTTCGTCTATGTTTGGAATAATCATTTTGAGATGTGGTAAATTTAGTACTTACATATAAAATTGATAAAATCAAATACTAGTTTAGTGTATAAGTTTAGGTATCACCGTATTTTCGTGTAATTAAATTACAAATTTGATCAGGGAAAAGTGCAATTTATATTTTCTAGTATGGTGCATGGCTGACCTCTAGAATACGGGAAATTAGGTCACACCATTTTAGATGATAGCCACTGTACAATGCATTTCTAATACCTAGACATTTCTCTATGCAAAATATATTCTATTTCATGTACATATAGTTTTTCTTATCTGTACAGTAAAAATACAGTGTAGTGAAATAAATTGACCATTTATGAGAAAAAAAACTGTTTATTTTATGATTGTTTTTATGTTTGTCTTTTAAATAAGCAGAAGTAGCTTAAGTATTATATTATAGACAGTAGGCTGTCCTAGGCCCGGTATTACAGTCGGCCCTCAACTCATTGGGTTTGTTAAACTTAAGATTAATGTTAAGGGGAGATTTAATCCATTTCCGTATTACAGTTCAATATGACATGTCAGTTACTAAATCTTCAATTATAGACACTTACTACTTTTTCTGTGGTTATTATCTGTCAAATTTTAAATTACCTCAAATAATACGAACTACAAAACGGGACGCTACGACTTGAAATACTATTGTTTTATTATCCAACACGGTAAATTTAGAAACGGTAAACAGAGGCAGAAATCAAACTGAATAATATACAATGAGGATGCCGGCTGTGTTCGGCGAAAGCGCTCAGGCTCATTAAAGTCATACTCCTTTTGTGGATTAAAACTGTGTGTTTTTATTTATTTTTATAAATATTTTATTTATACAAAATAATTGTTGAAACTCTTTTTCGCACAACACTATAGTTGAATTAAAACTAGACAGTATAGAATTTGTTGATTAATATGGATGCCTCGCGCGAATGTTAATTTATAAATGTTTCTATTATCCTCAATATAATACTGTTTTGGTAGACAGAAGAACAAGCCTTAAAAAAGCCTTTCATTACGAAAAACAATTTTTTTTTATGATATATTTTTGTGTTTAACTGCCTATATTTCCAAAGTATTAAAATGTATCGAAATAAGCCGAAACACCCCAACTAGAAAATTTAATTTTCCATAAAAAATATGAACATTGTAGCAGTGCATCTCACACTTTTTTAACAATTTTTCTAAAAATTGAATTTAGTGTCGACATTGTTTCATACAATTTGTAAGGCAGTAAACACTACACAATCTCACTCAATAGTTTGATACAGCTACTTAATCTACAAACATACATCATGCTGTTTTCATATTCTGGCTAGGAAAAATAGACTGACCTCGGTACTATCCTATCCTGACATACATGAATGAATGAATGAATGAATAATATATTTCCAACAGTATAAATATTACAAAGGAACAAAATACAATTTAATTTATACCTAATAACAATTTTACAATATTTTTTTTCCACACTATTGGAAATTTTACTGCCTCGTTAGACATAGTCTGTTCTGAGGCAGTACTAGTTTAAAATTGCTATGGCTACTCTGCGATCATATGATTTCTTTTCTTTTTTTCTTCACATATTCCATTCACTTAGAACATCGACAACCAGGATGAAAAACTCTAAAACCTCTATCTCAAAAAATCTAAGAGTACCGAGGCAGATCCTTCTCTTCCAATCTGCTTCAGCCAACGAGTAACGAGGTCTTTGAAATTTTTTCCATCATGCGATATGTTTTGTTCAATATCCATCATTATTTTATTATAGTCTTGGTGCCAAAAAACTATATTGACGCTGCGCATGTGTCGTTCTTGGTTGTGGAGGTCTTAGCTGATGTCTGTTTCTAGTGCCATGTATCAATATATAGTCCAGTTGGAACTCAGCAGTGTTTTTATGCAAATGAGACAGTATCAGTCTCATATAGAGCTGTCTAACATCCAAAAATCCACTGTCTATATATATTTGTTCTGTGGGGTATCTTTTAGGTCTTCTGTGCATTACCTTTATTATTGATTTTTGTGTTCTTTCAATCGGAGCATGTAGCGTTTTTGCCATCCCTCCCCAGCCTATTATTCCATACTCTAGACTACTTTGTACTATTGCATAGTAAATAATTTCAAGAGTTTTAATAACAAAAATGTCTCGTAATATTTTGAACATATATATCATTTTTCTGCATTTCTTGGTGAGATTTTCTATGTGTACCTGCCATCGCAAATGTCTGTCTATATATATCCCCAGGTATTTATACTCAGATACTCTCTCCAGTGGAATGCACGAGCAGATTTGTTCAGGTGCTGCACATTCATGTATCGTAAGACTATAGTCTTGTTGTGGCTGCTGTCTGGTGTCAATACTAAATGTAGTGTATTTTGACTTTATAATGTTCAAGGTAAGTAAGTTAAGGTCCATCCACTTTTTTACTTCACTAAGTTCATTTCTGGTCAGTTCAAATGTCGAGTTCCACGAGTTACTACTGTAGACAAGCACTGTATCATCTGCAAAGGTGATTATCCTACCAGTCTTTTTTAGCTTTGACAGTTCGTTGATGTAAATCAAGAACAAAGTTGGCCCCAACACACTTCCTTGTGGCACCCCGAACTTTATTTCTTTTGTTCCACTCACCCACTCTCCGACCCTGACTGATTGCTTTCTTCCCAAGATATAGTCTTCGAGCCATTTATAACCCATACCCACAATTCCTTTACCCTTTAGCTTCCTGAGCAATATTTTATGTGACACTGTATCAAAGGCTTTTGCCAGATCTAAATAAACGGCTAAGCATTTATTGACTTTGTCAATTTCTTCACTTACAAGAGTCGTAATCTCCTTAATAGCATCAGTTGTTCCCCGGCCAGATCTAAAGCCATACTGTGAGTCGAGTCGGAGAGCAGGGAGTTTGATTCCAAATAGTTCATCAATTGAAGATTAACTTAACTGCCTTCTCATAAATTTTTGATACAGTATTTAAGAGAGTTATGTGCCTGTAGTTTTTCGGTTCATGTGAATCGTCACTCTTAAATACAGGAAAAACCTACCTGTTTTATATAGAAAACAAAATATCTTAAAATATTTATTAATTTGTGTTTAAGTGTTAATAGTTTGGTACGTATTCTTCAATTAAACATACTATCGCCATCGACAGTTTATCTCATGTGTTACATGCAACTAGTATTATTTTCAATATTTCACAAGTTGCATTGATTTATTATTGTCTTCAATAACACTACATACCTTTATTTTTCTAATATCAAATTAATTACTCATTGTTACACTGAAAATTAAAAATTGTGAAATAGGTTTTATTTTCAATGATACTTGATGTAAATACCTAGTTGAATTTAGATGGAATGTTTTTTTTTAATATTGTGTTATGAATTTGTTTGCCATGTGTATATGTGTACCTACTTCTTGTGAGTTGTGTTTTGCAATGTTGTCATTTGTAAAAATAACATTGAATTTATTTTACTTAAACAATAACACTGGTCATTATTATATAAGTTAGGTCATTGAGTGGAAAAATTGTACACAATGTGTTTTGCCCTCTCTGGTTTGTGTATACCTAATTACGATTAGTCTTTATTTTTGAAAGTTCCACAATAAAATTTTTTTTGTTTAAAATGTCCGAGAAGCCATAATTTGTAGTCGTCATATTTTTTTCATTTGTCTAATGTATATTAGATTAGCTATTTTTAACACCCTTCAAATTACATAATTTTTCTTTTAGACTATGCTTATTTACCATATTTATTAATTTGATGTATAATAAAAAAATAATTATTCATAATAACGAGAAAAACATTTACAAGTATTGTTAATGTGTAAAATATAATCTGTGTAAATCTTGTATTTCTCATTACCCCCTATTCTGTAACTATTGTAACTAAAATAGGAACATACTAAAATTGTAGATTTTCGATTTGCAGTCTTATTTCAGCGTTATAAAATATCAACTTGGACTAAATGGAATAGGAACGTACCTATTTTGGCCGGAACGTTCTTAAAAAGTTACTGAATTAGACGTATTTTGAATAATTATGAAATTGACTCTAAAATGACTTATATGAATAAACTCTTTTCTTGACTGCAAACCCCTCCCAACGTTACATAGTGCGCTTCTTCGGAAGAGCAAAATAGACCCAAATCCTAATAGCTGGTGTCCCCTACGTAGATATGTTAAAAAAAAAAAATGATGAAAATTTTATAATTTTCATAATTATTCATAATACGTCTAATTCAGTAACTTTTTAAGAACGTTCCGGCCAAAATAGGTACGTTCCTATTCCATTTAGTCCAAGTTGATATTTTATAACGCTGAAATGAGAGCGCAAATCTAAAATCTACAACTTTATATGTTCCTATTTTAGTTACAATAGTTACTGAATAGAGGGTATTGTTATTAGTTTAAATATTACCAACAATACAATATTTGTTTGTTATAATTTTTAAAATGAGATTTTCCTAATCCTTGTTTTGTTTCATTTAATCTGTTTCATATTGTCAGTTGGTCTATATTTCCTGTAAAAGTATTTTGATTTAGATATATTATTTATATTGTTGTTTAAATTAAAGTTAGTTTTATTTAGATACATACATTGATTTAAAAGGTTTTCCTAATAACTAATTAACACAAGGAAATGTCGACCTGTTAATTATGTATAAGACTTGCAATTACAACTATGTATACTTTGAAAATAAAATATTATTAGTAAATGAGGTCATACTTTCTCTACATAATGATACAATGTTTTTATTATTCTAAAAAATTCTAATCCTCTTAATTTTTTCCAATAATATTATCTAGATATATTTAATTTATGCTGTGGGGCTTAGAATAGTGTTTCCACTCTTTACTATTATCGTTTTTGGGCATTTCATTATAACCGCTTAATCGAAAATACATAAGGCAAAATTACATCTTCTATAGTTCAGCAATATGGTTCACCTCCTATTCTGAATGTAGTGCCTTTATAGGTGAGACGAGACATGTGTGGGGATACATTAATGTGTTGTTTCATTTTTTAAGATAATGCACACTCGCATAGCTGTCGCCGAATATGCCGCGATGGTACGAATGAATGATATTAAAATCTATGGTGACAATTCAATGATATTGATTTTTATAAGTACGCATTTAGGCTGATGAATGCTTGTTATTGTTGACCAGGGGGAACTTGATGAGGACGGAGAGGGCTCAGAGGCAGGAGCAACCAGCGGGGATAACTCCAAGTTTCTTCTCTCGCACGATGACCCTGAGCGGACTGTCGATCCCGAAACACAGGCTCGTCTAGAGGCTTTACTCGAAGCAGCTGGTCAGTATGCTTTTTATATATTCTCTCACACTTGCATTAAAAATCACAAGCATGGCGTCTATAATATGAGTTACAGGCGATGGTGAAATTAAATTTATTTAAGTATGTTAATAAAAAAATGAAAAGAGTTTTATTACATTACCAGTATAAACATATGTATATATACAGTCTTATAATTTTTTATTTGTGAAATAAAACAGTGGTTTTTGTGTATTTTTACAAACAAATTAAATTTCATAATCAACGAAAGTACATCAAAATTTTATTAGTGTTGCATTATTAATAGTAAAAAAATAAGATTGAGTTTTTGTTCTGGCAAAAATATATTTGTTTATCGGTTCAAAGACTTATCAAGATGAGGATACTCAATTTTATGTGAAATTATTGGAAAATAACCAAAGAAAATGTTGTTGAGGGACGAAACTCAGTATACCTATATTGCCTCACTGTTTTCAATTTGAGTTTAATCCAACGCTTATCCAGTTTTTGTGAGGCCAATAATTCTTCAGTGTCGGATTAGGGCACTCTACAGAGGCGCGATTCTCGTTCTTTTTTAGCTATACGTTATAACAACCTTAGAATTAAAGAAAAAGCGATTCTCATTTTAATTTGTAGTGATAGTAAAAGGGATACTATCCCTCGCAGGTATCCATACTGTAGCGCTCGCATCAGAGGTGTCACTAACGCTTAGTGCTATCCTTAACATCCATCTGTCACTTCACTGACATTTTAATCATTTACACACGTTCATAATTTCAAATATAAAAATGATTCATACACTATAATATTCAATAACATCCTAGAGTAAATTCATATTTTGAAGGGAGTTGTAACTAACGTGATAAAAATAACAATGCACCTAATGATAAATAAAGGGAAAAATCACTGTACAAACAATTATTTGTATAAAGGACAAGTACCTAATTAAGATGAATAGAAAGAATGTAAAACCAATTAGAATACATTCAATGTATTCAAATACCTCATGTTTATTTAAAATAAATCCTTTATCACATGCATTTACTGATAAAAAAATATGGATACTATCCATAGAATTCTTACATCATTCTGTATGGACACCTATTTATTTATTTATTTGAATCTTCTTGTACATACAATTTGTACACTGGCGGGCTTATTGCCTAGTGGCAATTTCTTCCAACCAACCAGAGTAAATGTTAAGTATACAAAACAATGTGTACTATGGCAATCAGTTACATAATCACATACAAAATAAATTAATACAGCAGAATAAAACAAATAAGACAGCATAAAAGAACAATTCATAGAAATGATAGGAAAACTAAAGGATAAGGAAAGGAAGAGGAGAGGAAGGTGTAATCAGGTGTTGTCAGATAAATATTTTTGCTTTAGCTTTTTCTTGAAGATGTTTAATGAGATAGACGACGTAATATCAGGACTTAGGCTATTCCATAGCCTAGCCGAATGTACTTCAAATGAAGAGCTTAAAAAATCAGAACTATGAATAGGGATAGATAGTAAATCATGTTCAGCAGATCGAAGTGGACCTGTGAACCTTTCACTTACGCGAGAACAAGAATCGCATTTATTGACATGGCATTCTTCCATAAGCGCTAGTAGCCATAATTTCCTATCCATAACAACAGTTAAGGATTTAAACGAGAATCGCGCCTCAGGTCTTTTAATCGGCCAATAGTTTGGTCGGGCTCTTAATCAGTGAAGAAATATGCGAGTATGTACATTACAACGAGGAAGGAGAGGACGTGCTGGACCTTCTCTTGGTAGCCCAAAAAAGAAATTGTGAACCAAAGATCTACCGTGAATAGTAAAAAACGAGTAAACAATTGAAACAAAAGCGTGAAACCAGTATAAACAAGGTGACTGAACATCCATAGACTTCACGGTTAATTCAGAAACTAAAGGTCCTTTTCACGACCACCTGGACGACCACAATAGTGGAATAAATCTTTAATTGACTACAAACAGACTGACTACAAACGTCGAACATAAAAATGAGTGAGCTGACCAGCCCTGCCTCTAGTGTGCCCTTATAGTCAACTTGCAAGTAATGAGTAGGACCAATATAGATTCAACATAATTGTTGAGAATTCAATTCAAAAGTTTCATAATCATACATAGCAATCAAATTTGCTTTGTAGTGGAGAGTATAATATTAATATTTTTTATAGGTATGTGGAAATTTTACTCCTCACTACCCTAAGGGGATGTAGTGGGGAGTTATGAATTCGCAATTTTTAAGGTTATTTTTTGCATGTTATCAACTAGTATCATGGCGAGATTGTATTCTGAAAGTTTCATCACAATGTATCTGTGTGTGTGCTGTGTACTATGTGCTATGTACGGCGTGTTTATTCTAATTAATCAATTATAGACTAAAGTATTCATCCAATTCTTTTGTAAATTTGTATATCTAATACTCGCTTAGACCCCATTAGATTCTTTAAATTTCATATTTTTATTTTCAAATGGCTTAAAAAGGCACATCACTTTCATGAAATGGCAATGAAGAATTATCAAATTTTCATAGTAAAATATTTAAGTAAAACAAAAAAATTTAACAAACTAAATTTCATAAAATTGCTGAAAATTTTCCATACAAAATTTTAATTGCCTTGGCCACAATCCACTTGTTTTTGTTAGTTTTCTTCTCCATTAAGGATTATTATATTTTGACCTTGGTTTCAGAAGTCTTATTTGAATAGTGTAGGTATATGAAAAAAGTTGTATATTTTTTAACTGCATCACTTTAGTATTGTATGACATTGAATGTACTATTTATTGACTGAGATGTTATTGAGTGTGTGTCAATGCCAGTTCATATAACATTATTATTTCTCTTTATCACCAATTTCAATTCCATATATTGAACATTTTATATTGGATTCTCTTTCCTATTGGTTCAATACTCAAACAAACAATATTTAGTAACGGCTGACACATATATATTACTGAATTCTTTAGCTCTTATTTCGGTGAACAATCAGAAAGGCTCAACGAATAACTTGATAATGTCAAAAGGTAATTAATATTCCAACTCATTTCGAATGTGATCTGAAAAAAAAAAAACACAAAGTGTATGTAGAAATATGACATGAACCTTATTACGCCACTGTTTGACTGTGGGCCAATTGTAGGCTGTATTCCATGGAATTAAATCTATTTTGTCTATACATAACACTATTTGGCCAATTTCATTATTGAAACAAACCCACCTTTGTACTCTTGATTGTAGATAAATTAAATATATAAATATTTGAATTATAACTACCGATCAATAATTTATTTCTATTAAGAGTTGGTAAATTTTATTTTTAAATATAAGTTATTGGTCTTTTGGCGGTCTAGTGAGGTATCATTAACAACAGTATCTTTTACTAAAAGTCATTTGAATATTTATCTTCTCATGTGACTTTTTGCCTTCAAACAAAATGCATCTATATTGGTATTATTCTTTTTGACAATATCATTGAGTGTTTGTTACCTATTTTCATCACAGGGAAATTTCATATTAATAGACTTTCAGGTTGTTATTAAAACTATCCGATCTGGGCTATTCTGTCTTATCAGTGACAAATCAAAGTATGATATCATTTATATCTTCAGTAACAGCAAACAATGTTTGTTTACATCTTTGTTGTGATATTATTGAGGACTTACATCTTTTCTTTATATAACTTGTCAGTGTCATGTTTAGTGGATGTGAGGCAATCTTAATTTTATTAAAGTTGTACTGATTTTCTATCAATATAATATTGGGATCCAAAGCATGTGATCAACAGATGGCTTCTTCATATGTATTTTTTTGTTCCATTTTTTTACACACTTGAATACAACTTCTTAAGATGAAATTATCTCAAGATAATATTTTTTTTCCTTTATTTCCATAAATTCAAACAAATCGATGCAATATTTCTGAAAAATTGTTCAATGGAATATTTTTAAAAGTTGTATATATACAAACATTGGATTTTTCCCTATTCAAAATATTCGATTTACATACACATTGGTACAGGTAGGTGAACAAGCCAAAAATTAAATAATATTTCTGGCACAGTTCAGGGGTGACATCTGTGCGAGAACAATGTTACCTTATGTATAAGAACTGTTGCTTTCATTGTTTACAAAAAACCAGCTTCTCAATAGATGGCTTTACAAAAAGGTTTCTTCGTTACTTCATAGATGGCAATAGTAAAAAAAGCTTATTTTCTAACAATCTGTTTCTCATCAAAATATATATTCAAATTGTAAGCCCCGTAGGTGCTTGAGTTCTTCTATAAAATACCAACTTCGTCTCTATTGAGATGTAAAAAAATTGTTAAAAAAATAGTTCAATGGAATTAATTACCTCACTAGACAAAAGCCTTTTCTGAGGTATTATTAACATTATTTATTCGCTACTTAATATGTGCGGATGTAACAAATTTCAATTAAGCACCAAAGATTTAAATACTGACACGAAGTAATTAAATCCAAAAGAAGTGTAATTGTGAATGTGTGTATGCGTGTGCAAGTTCATATGTTAGGCATTGTTTGGTTCAATATGAATCATAAAATTCACCTTGTGTCTATGGAAAATTAGTTATACAACTAAATCATATTTATTATATTGTTTATATTTCATAGTAATTTTATTTATATTTATTTTGTAAACATTTGGTTGCTATATCATGTAAGTAAGTTACTCATCGATTACATTTAGAATTGTTCTCTGTTTTTCGTACCAATGGAAACTTACGTTGCTGACATTTCTGCCACGTGCTACTTTTGAGTTTGTTTACATTTAAATATTGTGATGACTCTTTTCATTCTACTATATTACTTGACCTCTTTTTTCGAGATCTTTAACATATTTCTATTTAAATTTGTTGTATTTTTAATAACAATGAACGATATAAAAAAATGGAATTATAATATTTGTTGTTGTTTTTCCAACATGTTTTAATGGATAATGTGTTATGGTTTTCCAGGTATAGGTAAACTGTCAACGGGTGACGGCAAACACCTGGCAGATCCTGAGGTACTACGTCGCCTCACATCGTCTGTATCGTGTGCGCTGGATGAGGCAGCTGCTGCACTAACACGCATGCGCACCGACCAGCCTAGGACACACACTACAGAGAAGGGGTAAGAACATTATATATTCTCAATTCATAAACACAGTTTCATTTTTGTACATGTCAATATATACTATGTGCCTCGTGGGGTCCATCACTTCAGAGTCAATTGCAATTTAGTGCTGCAACATTTTAATACACCTTATTTTTTTACTGTAAGTACATTGTAACATTTGGATATGCAAAAATGCACACATTCTGCAATTTAAAGCATTTTCACTACTCGTTGGAAAAAGCAAATATCTCCACTTTTGTTCATCCTAGAACAGTATAAAAAACGAGTGGGTTGTGGCCAACACTAAACTCTCCACACCACAAATATTGACAATGAAATATTTTATTCATTCTAAATTTTACTACCAAGAATATAAATTTTCTAACGATAGTATATTTTCATGTTAAGATAGACAAACTATTAATGCAGTATGGTGAAGAATTATAATGTTGTATGAAATATTTTAATAAAAGCAGATAAATTTTGTTTTAAAGGACGTTAGAGCATTTTGACAATTTTGACACGTAATATCATATGAAGAAATTTTTGTTATTTATGGAAAGCTAATCAGTTCGATGTTCAAGCTCTTTATATTATAACATGAAATCAAATTACTGAACTTTTCCATACATAAGAAATTTATCTTATTATATACATTTTTATTCATACTAAATTTTACTACCAGGAAAATAAATTTTCTATCGATAGTATATTTTTATGTTAAGATAGACAAACTATTATTGCAGTATGGTGTAGAATGCTTATGTTGTATGAAATATTTTAATAAAAGCAGATAAATTTTGTTTTAAAGGACGCGAAAGCATTTTCAAAATTTTGACACGTGATATCATATGAAGAAATTTTTTGTTATTTATGGAAAGCTAATCAGTTCTATGTTCAAACTCTTTACATTATAACATGAAATCAAATAACTGAACTTTTCCATACATAGAAATTTATCAAATTACATTTTTATTCATACTAAATGTTACTACCAGGAATATAAATTATCTTCCGATAGTATATTTTTATATTAAGATAAACAAACTATTAATGCAGTATAGTGAAGAATGCTTATGTTGTATGAAATATTTTAAAAAAAGCAGATAAATTTTGTTTTAAAGAACGCGAGAGCATTTTCAAAATTTTGACACGTGATATCATATTAAGATTTTTTTTGTTATTTATGGAAAGCTAATCAGTTCTATGTTCAAGCTCTTTACATTATAACATGAAATCAAATTACTGAACTTTTCCATACATAGATATTTATCTAATTACATTTTTATTCATACTAAATGTTACTACCAGGAATATAAATTTTCTTCCGATAGTATATTTTTATGTTAAGATAGACAAACTATTAATGCCGTATAGTGAAGAATGCTTATGTTGTATGAAATATTTTAAAAAAAGCAGATAAATTTTGTTTTAAAGAACGCGAGAGCATTTTCAAAATTTTGACACGTGATATCATATGAAGAAATTTTTTGTTATTTATGGAAAGCTAATCAGTTCTATGTTCAAGCTCTTTACATTATAACATGAAATCAAATTACTGAACGTTTCCATACATAGAAATTTATCTAATTACATTTTTTTTCATACTAAATGTTACTACCAGGAATATAAATTTTCTTTCGATAGTATATTTTTATGTTAAGATAAACAAACTATTAATGCAGTATAGTGAAGAATGCTTATGTTGTATGAAATATTTTAAAAAAAGCAGATAAATTTTGATACAAAGAACGCGAGAGCATTTTCAAAATTTTGACACGTGATATCATATGAAGATTTTTTTTGTTATTTATGGAAAGCTAATCAGTTCTTTGTTCAAGCTCTTTACATTGTAACATGAAATCAAATTACTGAACGTTTCCATACATAGAAATTTATCTAATTACATTTTTATTCATACTAAATGTTACTATCAGGAATATAAATATTCTTCCGATAGTATATTTTTATGTTAAGATAGACAAACTATTAATGCAGTATAGTGAAGAATGCTTATGTTGTATGAAATATTTTAAAAAAAGCAGATAAATTTTGTTTTAAAGAACGCGAGAGCATTTTTCAAATTTTGACAGGTGATATCATATGAAGAATTTTTTTGTTATTTATGGAAAGCTAATCAGTTCTATGTTCAAGCTCTTTACATTATATCATGAAATCAAATTACTACACGTTTCCATACATAGAAATTTATCTAATTACATTATTATTCATACTAAATGTTACTATCAGGAATATAAATTTTCTTCCGATAGTATATTTTTATGTTAAGATAAACAAACTATTAATGCAGTATAGTGAAGAATGCTTATGTTGTATGAAATATTTTAAAAAAGCAGATAAATTTTGTTTTAAAGAACGCGAGAGCATTTTCAAAATTTTGACACGTGATATTATATGAAGATTTTTTTTGTTATTTATGGAAAGCTAATCAGTTCTATGTTCAAGCTCTTTACATTATAACATGAAATCAAATTACTGAACTTTTCCATACATAGAAATTTATCTAATTACATTATTATTCATACTAAATGTTACTATCAGGAATATAAATTTTCTTCCGATAGTATATTTTTATGTTAAGATAAACAAACTATTAATGCAGTATAGTGAAGAATGCTTATGTTGTATGAAATATTTTAAAAAAAGCAGATAAATTTTGTTCTAAAGAACGCGAGAGCATTTTCCAAATTTTGACAGGTGATATCATATGAAGATTTTTTTTTGTTATTTATGGAAAGCTAATCATTTCTATGTTCAAGCTCTTTACATTATAACATGAAATCAAATTACTAAACGTTTCCATACATAGAAATTTATCTAATTACATTTTTATTCATACTAAATGTTACTACCAGGAATATAAATTTTCTTCCGATAGTATATTTTTATGTTAAGATAGACAAACTATTAATGCAGTATAGTGAAGACTGCTTATGTTGTATGAAATATTTTAAAAAAAGCAGATAAATTTTGTTTCAAAGAGCGTTAGAGCATTTTGACAATGTTGACACGTGATATCATATGAAGAAATTATATGATATCTATGAAAAGCTAATCAGTTCTAAGTTCAAGCTATTAATATTCTTCTATCAATATGAAATCAATGAACTGATCATTGCCAAATATAAAAAAATTCTCTTGTTACATATAAGTTTCATACAAATATCCATTAAATAAAATATAATTTTTGAAACCGTTGAATATTTTTCTTTTAACATTGACCAACTTTGAATACAATTTTATGAAGATTCTTGGTGTTGTATAAATAGTTGAAACCAAATTAAAATATCTCTAATTTCCAGGTCGTGAGAGCATATTTTCAGTTTTAATAGATGAAATCATAAAGAAACATTGGGAAAAAATGAACTGTTGTCTATGGAAAACTAATCAGCTCTAAGTTTATGGACTTAACACATGTGATATCAATATGAAGTCAATCGGACTTATAGTTTGGGCTGCAGAGAGGACACAAAAAAAAAACAACGTAAATGATGAATTCATAGAGAAGAAATCAAAAGTTGTCTATGGAAAACTAATCAGCTCTAGGTCCTTGCACTTTACACATATGATGTTAATATGAAGTCGATCAGACTTATAGTTTGGGCTGTAGAGAGGACACAAAAAAGATAAATGCTACGGCGTACAGCGTATACGCCATACACACAAACACATCACGACGAAACTCATAGTGTGCATTCTCTACATGATATCCATTGAGAAATTGATGTAAAAAAAATACGCTTAAATTTTGCGAAATCATGACTCTCCCCTATTCCATAGTGTGGAGAGTAATAATCTTTTATAAAAAAGTAAACTTAGGTCCTTTATTATTATTTATTCTAAAGTTTTATTTTTGAAAACAAGATGTTGATGAACTTAAGTGTCAAACTAATTCTAATTTAATATTAGCCAAAATAAATATTATTTATATACATATTATAATATTTAATCACTATTCATAGTATTTGTGTCTAATTGATAACACTGTTTATGTTGATTATATTGTATATAATTATGTAAAATATTAGCTTATCTCAAGTCTCTCTTTTTTTAATTAAAATATAAAACATGTACATAATATATGGTTTTACTTAATAATGTTTAATAGAAGACTCAAAATGGTGGCTGTATTTGTTTGTTGTGATGTGTGCGAGAGTTGCAATAAAAAAAATGTTCTGTGGTTAATTATTCAATCAAATTTCGTGATGTTTCAATTTAATTTATAAATTTTATGAACAATTATCAGACTATTAACAGACTGTATATTGTGGCTCAGAGTAAATAGTTCTATATTTAATTATACAGTCTCTTTTCGTAATGTTTACATTTAATTTAGGATGGGGTGTTTTAACACATATTATAGTTTATGATTTAAATATTTTGATAAAAAAACCAAACAAATGTGCAGTTTTAATTTTTATTTTATTTTGTAATCTTTAAACTTACAGATTTTTTCAAATGAACAAATACTTTTAATCAGCTCATCAAACCATGTACACTTGGGTAAACCCTGTAATGATATATACAAAGATTTTGCCAAACTTGTTTCATGTATTCAAAAAATTAGTATAAATTTTTCTTATTTTTTTTTTACTTAAATTGCTTTCAGCAAAAAAAAATGATTTGTACAGTTGAATTGTATAAATGTTGTAATTTATGTGAAAAATGTGCCATCGTACAATATTGTGTTCACATAAACAGACACAATGAAGTTCAATAG
Source organism: Molanna angustata (assembly GCA_963576475.1). Lineage (NCBI taxonomy): Eukaryota > Metazoa > Arthropoda > Insecta > Trichoptera > Molannidae > Molanna > Molanna angustata. The sequence continues at coordinate 10,335,363 of OY754976.1, read as the reverse complement.
GGTCAAATTTACAGTCCCAAAAGTGAAGTAAATCTTATCCAGTTATATATCAATTGTATTACATTACTCATCAAAGTTTTTAATGTCAATATTCTTTACAATGAGTCTGTTTTAGTATACCTACAAGTAATGTTAAGTGATTACAAAAGGCAAAATATTACGCCATTAATACAATAGTAGTAATTATTTCATCCGTTTTATCAAAATTTATATTATTTCAAATGTTGCTTTGAATAAGTACATACCTTTAGATCCTTGTATATTATTTGAATTAAATGAAGTGTTCTGAGTTCAATTGGTAAATGAAATATGTCGAGGCAAGGTTCCACCACGGATTTCAACATTGCATAAGTCCTGAGTATTAATTTTTTGTCACCATTCTATACAATAACTTTTTATTAAGTTTAATGTTGTTTCGTTTACAGAGTGGAAGTTCATAATGAAATTATTACCAATATAAACTACAGTTTTAATCCACAAATTGAGTTAAAATTAGCCTGAGCGCTTTCGATGGTTACACCATCATCCTCGGAGGCGACAATCAAAACTCGCCTGATTCGTTTTGATTGTCGCCTCAGAGGATGATGGTGTAACCATCGAAAGCGCTCAGGCTAATTTTAACTCAATTTGTGGATTAAAATTGTAGTTTATATTCATAATAATTACAATAACTTTTGTTATTGTATTGTCAAAATATGACTTGTTTGTTATTATGACATAGATAGAATCTCTTTGTATATTGTGTTTGAAAAATCTATAGTATTTTAATGAAAATATATACACTAAAAATCAGTTTGTATAATTTTACTAATTATACCAAAGATAATTTGAATATGAGAAATTAAAACTTTACTAACGAGGACCTACCATTTTATTGAAAGACAAAAAAATTCTTAAATGTACTAAAATTAGAAATTAAATTAAAATAAAATTCTTCGAACTTGGCGTGAGGAAATTTGTTAAGTTATAAGGAGTTGCTGATGATGAGCACAAGCTCAAAAATGTTATAACTTATTTCGCAAGATGTAAAGCAGAAGTTTATACAAAGTTTGTGTTTTATTTTTAATTTTTAAAATAAAATGCTTTAAGGAGATGTTATTGTGGACCGAATGTTTTGTTTAACAATCATTTCCCGATTTTTTCAACTAAGACATACAAGTCAATGTAATACTTACTATTGCAATTACCTACATATTAATTATGTTTCAAATGATGATTGTACCAACATAAATATTTAGTATTGACTATATTACACATTGTTTTTAATATATATAAATAAATAATACGATGTGTAATTTGAATGATTGTTTATTTTTTACCCAAGCAGGGTGGGGAGTGAGTGTGCACCGAGTTTGGCTGAGGCGTGTTCGGACGGTGACGTTGGTACGGTCAGGAAACTACTCACCGAGGGTCGGTCGGTGCACGAGACAACCGAGGAAGGAGAGAGCTTGCTGTCATTGGCCTGCAGTGCCGGTTATTACGAACTCGCTCAGGTAAACATATATCCATTTCTCATATTAGCTAGACCTCATTCTTATTTTGGTAAGTCCTTTGTAGTCTCAACTAATAACAGTAGTATTCATTAATAAAATTCAAGACACCAACATAATATTATGTGAAACAATCGATGCAGAATCACTGTCATTTCAAACAATCATAATGTACCAGCATATCTGTATTTATAATACTTTTTATTTTAAAATGAAAGAGCCATATAATGTGTATATGCCTACATGAGTGAAGTTTTACTGTTGAAATTGTAATTTCAAATGAAAAATGTTCAACCCACATTATTGAATACCTATAAGTATAATTTTACGTATAACCGGTTACTGGCATTAAAGCAAAAATTGAATTCTCTACTGATTACTTAGTTTGTATTAAATCTTAAATGAAATCAATAAAATAGCCTTGCTCAAGATTGAGTATGAGACAAAGAAGCAGAATATTTTTCCACCCTCATAAATATAGGTATAAAATACTCTGTGATATTTTATCTTTGTTTTCATTTGTGGTTATGTTTTGTGCAGGTATTACTAGCGATGCACGCCAACGTGGAAGATCGTGGCATCAAGGGGGACTGCACTCCTCTGATGGAGGCAGCTAGTGCTGGTCATCAGGACATTGTGAGACTCCTCATAGCTCACGGTGCCGATGTCAATGCTCAGTCATCATCTGGTACGTATTTAATATTTTTGCATTAAATGTTATTGTATTCTCGCCAATTGTGAAAATTATTATTTATGACCATGGTAATTAATTACTTAGTGTAATCTTGTCGTGAAAATACATTACTGCTTACCTGTAAAATTATATGAAATTAATAAATGGGGTATTAATCCAAAGTAGCTTGTGCTTCTTAAATGCTGACTCTACGTAACAAAGTAGTTTTCAGTGTTTTATCAAAGGTTTTGATATACTTGTAAGTTTCATTTATGTCAGGGGATAATTGTTTCCTTATTGTAATCCCATTGATACTATTACACCGACCAAAGTAAACCACTTAATTGATGATTCACTACAAAAAATTGGTAATTCTGTTTTTGGTCAATTCCAATGAAAGTTGTGTCCCTCAAAGCAAATTCAGAGTGTAAAATTAGTTGACATTTTTTTAGTGACTAAAGTACATAAATACTGGACTTTAGATTAAAGTGAACTTTAAGTGACACTATGTCCTATTCTGATTCATCTAAATTTACCCATCCGATTTTAGTATATGAGAAATGTCAAAAGGTTGATTGAATTTATACGAGACTCATTACGTCACACCGTGCTGATAAAATCCTTTTATCCACAGTCGCCCGTAGATTAAGATGTTTTCATACTCTGAAACGAATCAGAATAGGACATATTTTGTTGTTATGAAATGCATTTTTTTTAAGTCAACATTAAGTCCTCTTATATTTGAAACAGGCTGTTAGTCTTTGTAACGGACTAGATTCCTGACTGGGTTTTTATGTTTTTCACTATTTCAAGATAGATTTTTTTAAACGATTTTGAACAAAACTCAACTGTAATGTTAATTAGTATGCACAACATCTTTTAACCAGTTACAGTGAGACACAAATAGCAATTTCATCCAACTTACCCACTGTTTTGAACAAAACTCAACTGTAATGTTAATTAGTATGCACAACATCTTTTAACCAGTTACAGTGGGACACAAATAGCAATTTCATCCAACTTACCCACTGTTTTGAACAACACAACTGTAATGTTAATTAGTATGCACAACATCTTTTAACCGGTTACAGTGGGACACAAATAGCAATTTCATCCAACTTACCCACTGTTTTGAACAAAACTCAACTGTAATGTTTATTAGTATGCACAACATCTTTTAACCAGTTACAGTGGGACACAAATAGCAATTTCATCCAACTTACCCACTGTTTTAAACAAAACTCAACTGTAATGTTAATTAGTATGCACAACATCTTTTAACCAGCTACAGTGGGACACAAATAGAAATTTCATCCAACTTACCCACTGTTTTGAACAACACAACTGTAATGTTAATTAGTATGCACAACATCTTTTAACCAGTTACAGTGGGACACAAATAGCAATTTCATCCAACTTACCCACTGTTTTGAACAAAACTCAACTGTAATGTTTATTAGTATGCACAACATCTTTTAACCAGTTACAGTGGGACACAAATAGCAATTTCATCCAACTTACCCACTGTTTTGAACAAAATTCAACTGTAATGTTAATTAGTATGCACAACATCTTTTAACCAGTTACAGTGGGACACAAATAGCAATTTCATCCAACTTACCCACTGTTTTGAACACCTGTTTTCAAATTTGGGATGTTGGTACAAAAGTTTAAACACCTTACATCACATCATCAAATTTGTGTTTTTTTTTTTGCTTGTTTGGTATATGCACAACCGCTCCATTCCACAACGAAAATGTTAACTATGTCAATTTGCTATGGCAGTTGGATTGATTGACCATTGATTTCATTATTATAGTATTGATTGAACAAAATATGATTTCTTAGGAAACACTCCTCTGATGTATGGATGCGCTGGGGGACACGAGGGAGTAGTGGCTGCCCTGTTGGAGGCCGGAGCTAATGTTGAGGATCACAATGAAAACGGACATACTCCACTTATGGAGGCCGCTTCCGCTGGTCACGTACCCGTTGCAAAGGTATATTTTTATTCTGAAGTTACTAAAAATCCACAAAATATGCATTTTGGTTGTATACCCTTGATGTTTTCTTTTAGTTTGAGAGCTATTTTCTCATCCTCAAGATAACTATCAATGTACTATTTGAGGAAAATAATTGTTTTGTTGTCTTGAGGAAGTGAGCATCACCCACTGTTATATTGTTATGTAAATATATTTGTAATAATGTGTTTAGATTCTTCTGGAGCACGGTGCCGGTATCAACACCCACTCAAACGAGTTCAAAGAGTCCGCTCTGACGTTGGCCTGCTACAAGGGTCACCTGGATATGGTTCGTTTTCTCCTGGCTGCAGGCGCCGATCAAGAACACAAAACGGACGAGATGCACACGGCTCTGATGGAGGCCTCAATGGACGGACATGTGGAAGTAGCGAGGTTGCTGCTTGATAGTGGAGCGCAGGTATGTTTTATTTTTATAGTGTAGTTTATCGGTGTATTTTGAAAATCTAAAAAAAAAGAGAATTGATACCTTGTATTAATATGTGATGTTGTCAGAGAATATTGCGAAGACTATGGATTGCTACAAGAACCAATATGTTCACATTAATTAATTATTTAGATAATTTATATAGCGCTGTTTAAAAGTAAGCTGCTTTCTTGGCTCTCCAACTCCTTTAGGGAGTTACTCTGTGATCCAGAAGACCTGAGTGTAAGATGCCTCCCAGATAGCTCTTTTCTCTGACACAGTTCTTGAATGTATTGTGGTGCTAGGCTATTCAAAGCGTTAAACACCTTCAAACAAATATTGTAGTCAACTCGTTCTGGACACTTCAACCGATGTATTTGTTTAGTAGTGGAGTATTGTGACATTGTTTTTCTGCACAGATAAATTACAGATAATGGAACATCTGTTGTCAATCTGCTTCAATGTTTTGGAAATATTGCTGTAAGGGTCCCTGAAAATCTAAAAAGTTAGTCATAACTGAAAGCATGTAGAATATTCAGAGGTCGATGGTTGACTACAGATTAGCTATATAATGAATGGTGTAATGGTATTTATATCCAATATTTCTTTACATTTAAAATTTGCAAAAAAAAAAATGTTTACCTATATTACATACCTACCAACTTAACCAAAGACTAGAGAAAAGCCTTTTGAATAATGTACTTTTTTTTCATTTTTAGGTTAACATGCCCACCGACAGCTTTGAGAGTCCGTTGACTTTAGCGGCGTGTGGCGGCCATGTTGAGTTGGCTATGTTGCTTATCGAAAGGGGCGCCAATATCGAAGAGGTAAATTCACACTTCAAACAAACTTGTTTTCAGAAATATTTTTTTTTATATAATAATTATTAAAAGAGCCGGTTGACTCATGACAATAATTTAAAGTCAACATTGTATTATTATTATACTTTCATTTTTATTATGAATTGATTCTAATGAATGTGGTTGTATTCCATGTCAATATTTTGGCAGTACTATCGGAATAAGAGGTCGCGGGCGCCCAAGAAAAGGATGGCACGACCATGTAAACGATATTTTGAAAGATGGAAATGTAAGAAGCGTGAACAACAGACGAACATGTATAAGACGATGTATGAATGTTAAGGAGGCGATGAATGCGTGTCAAGATAGAAAAATGTGGCGTTCGGTTCTCTCTGCCTACCCCGTGAGGGACATGGCGTGATGGTATGTATGTACTATCGTCCACCTCCAGTTGTGTATATGCACGATCCAGATCCAATTTTGAGAAGTATTTACCTTCCGATAAACATGCAAATATGTCATTACTAGTTGGCAATGGGTAAGTGTCTGTCTCTGTGGCTTTATTTACAGTTGAACGATAGTCTCCACAAATACGTATCGCACCACTCTTTTTGACAATCGGAACAATAGGTGTGGCCCAATCAGAGTACGGAATGGATTTAAGCACTCCTTCGACTAATCTATCAATTTCTTGTTCTACTCGTTCTCGCAGCGCATATGGTATCGAACGACTCTTCATAAAGATAGGTTTCTTTTCGTTGTTCACATTAAGTGACACCTTAGGGCCAGTATATTTTCCTAATGTACTGCTGAAAATGTTTTTATATTTTAAAAAATAATTTTTATTCATATCCACAGATGTTAAATTGTTCACTCAAATTGTTGTAGAGATATACCCAATGGTTCAAACCAGTTTCTTCCGACTAGGCTCTGTCCTTTACCCGAAGCTACCATCACGTTCAATTTGTGTTTTTTCCTTTATACTCCACTGACACTTGTGCGCTTCCCATAATCTTAACCTTATCACCTGTCCACGTACGTAACATGACATTACTTGGTCTTATATATATATCACTGTTACTAAACAATTTTTTGTATGTTTGATAACTAATTATTGTTTTTCCTGCCCCTGAATCAACTTCAAACATGTGATTTTTATTATTTATAGATAAATTTATTTTCACTGGTTTCATTTGATTTTGTTCTTCAACATTATTTAATGTGTTGATATTATATTCACTTGCAGATTCATTATCATCTACCATTTCATTTATTTGTCTTGATTTGTAAACTTTTTTTTAATTTTTTGTTTTCTTTTGACATACCCGTTCCAGGTGTCCTTTATATGAACAATATCTACATACAGTGTTAATGAACCGACAGACACCACTGTGTAAAACACCACAACGAAAACATTTATTTTTTACTTTTTTGTCTTCAATTTTATTAACTTCCATAGGACACTCCATGGTAGTGTTCTTTGTACAATCACTTGTGATATTGCAATATATATTTGCACAATTATTTTCTGCGGATTCGGCAGCAATTGCTGAATCAACAACATCTTTATATGTCAACACATTTTTTGACAGCAAGTGTTCTTTTAATCTTTTATCCCGCATTCCGCAGACTATCCGATCTCTCAGCATTCTCTCCAAGTCCACAAAATTACAATGCAAACTTATTTTCCGTATTTCACTTATGAAGTCTGCCATCTTTTCTCCCTGTCTCTGATCTCTTGTATAAAACTTATAAGATTCTGCTATTTCATTCTTTGCTGGAGAAAAATGATTAGTTAACACATTTATTATCTCTGTTATACTGACTTGGTTGGATTTTAGCGGATGTATCAAAGATAGCAATGTTTCATATGTTGTATTCCCACACACAGCATAGAAATTTGCATGTTGTATAATTTCATCTGTTATGCCATTTGCCACAAAACTATACAATAATCTTTCACAATATGTCTTCCATTCATTTAATTCTGGATTAAACTCATGAAAATTTATTGTTTTAGCCATCGTCGCCAATATTATGTTATATTGAAACCAACTTTCAGTTTAGCACACTATTTATTGATTTTGACAGATGAGTATTGTGTGTCACTTTATGTGGGTATGTTGTACATAACAAATACCTAGACACATTTCAACAGTCATAGTTTTATTTTACTGAGATAATGTACGATACGATGACTTGGGGATATGAAAAGATGTGTTGGTAGATCACAAAGAAGATAGGCAGATGACATAACCCCAATCGCTGGTAATAAGTGGATTGAATGATTGTGTGGATTAGGACAATATCCAGCAATGGAGAGATGAAGAAGAATAATCGGAGTATAGTGTATATTCACGGAATCTATATCCAGCTCAACTCTGTGATTTAACTGGTTTTTTATTTGCTTTGGTTTCGTATTTCCCTTTTTTAGTTTCTGCAATTTGTTGAACCATATTTCTGTTTTGTAGCTAGTAAATTTACAGATGATTTTGGTAAATACATATCTATTATAACAGAAATAAAAGTATTTATTGGCACTGACCGTTATCGGCCTATTGAATACCCTCGTCAGTGTAAATACATGTAAAACTGAGACAATTTTGTAGATATTTTTAAAAATGCTTGGTATTTGTACTATTTTATACTATGGATTATCGACGCGTTCCGTGTGAGGCACATCATCAGAATAATTCCTATAAATTTATGGCAAGGGATATTCTTACGACTCAACCATAGATAAATTCTTATGATTCTTTCCATACCCATAGAAAGCGCAGATAAATCAAGTTATAAAAATATTTACCTTTGTTTATATTTTGTTATAATTGTAGATTTCGATGAAAAAATGATTTATAAAATTAAGTAAATGTAATAAGATGCCAATATTGTTTATTTTTTCTTCATGTTGGTTTCCATGATGCATTTATGACCATTGAAAAAATTACAAAGGTAAATATTTTTGTATTTTGATTTATCTGCGCTTTCTATGGTTATAAATGACCTAAAAACATAGACGACGTCAGAAAATTTGTCGTGTAAATAGACACTTTTTGGCGGGAAAACGCTTTTCACGCCAATTCCGGTCGTAAAAATAGTGGCACCGTAAATTTATTAGTTGAATCATTTATTTTTATTTCTACGTTATTATTGTCGGCCTTCATGGTTCAGTTGGTTAGTTATCTGACTGCTGATCCAAAGGTCCCGGGTTCGATTCCCGGCAGAGACACAGTTTTCAATAAATATTTGACATAGTACCTGTTAGTTGCCCGAGAAGAGATATAAAAAAAATAATAATAAAATGAACACTTCCTTGCACCCTGCGCAAGTGCGAGTTTATTGCCGTATGACAATTTCTACCAACTAACCAGTGTTTCCAGCCCAGAGAAGCAATATTTGCATGAGAAATAAATTTAAACAAATTTCTCCTCTGCTGGGAATCACCATTAATGGAGTATCACCAAGGATTTTCCGTAGATAAATATAATAAAATAACCTATTAATTAAATGATGACTTATTGTGTAGGTGAACGACGAGGGATACACTCCATTGATGGAAGCAGCTCGGGAAGGTCACGAGGAAATGGTCGCTTTATTGTTAAGTCAAGGGGCCAACATCAACGCTCAGACAGAGGAAACACAAGAGACAGCATTGACACTAGCGTGCTGTGGTGGATTCCTTGAGGTTTGTATTCATTTTGTAAAACATTAGCATTGTTACAATATTTTGTTATATTAATTTCTAATGAATGAAATATATTCTAAATGATTTTCTGTATAATGCATACACATCTACACACTAAAAGGATATGATAGTTGAACATTAAGACCTGAATGCACAGTCCTAGGTAACTTGATGGCATAGCATTTCACATTATTGTATATGAAGAAAAGAGATAAGAGTTTATACTGACGCGTAAAATGTTTTTCTGTCAAACACACGTAACCAAGCTAACACTGACATCTATATGTCACGATTCTTGTGATTTTTCAGCAAATTTTCGGCATCTCGTTTAGAAAGCCGAATACTCTGTGTGGGATTTGATTAGACGAGATTACCAAATATATATTTGTGAAGTCGTAAAAATAATCTACCATCGAAAAATTTTTGTATTTTAGTATTAAACCACTGATAAAGTTCCTCACTATCAACATTACTTTTTGACAGTTTGCAAATGTTAATCTACCCCAACCCACAAGTATTTATAATTCTCATACCAAAATGTTGTAACATTCTCCAGTTAGAAAGCCACGTGATCTAACGTTAGTGAGCGACTGTGCAATTTAATTGATATTAGTAATTAGAATTTATGGTTTAGGTTGGACTCTGCATTTGGGCCATAGAGTTAAATATTAGTTTAACTAATTAACAAAAAACAAAATAGAATAATTAAAAGGTCTAAATAAGGTCCAACATTAATCAACTTTTATTTTTTTCTAAAGAAATAACATACCCCTAGAAAATATTGAAATAGACCAAAAAAAGGGAAAGATTGGTTTAGAGTAATTAATAATTAAATTTTGTTATTTGTAGGTGGCAGACTTTCTGATAAAGGCGGGTGCTGACATGGAGCTGGGCGCTTCCACACCCCTCATGGAGGCAGCACAGGAGGGTCACCTGGAGTTGGTGCGCTACCTCCTGGAGGCTGGGGGTGCAGACGCTCACGCCCAGACTCAGACCGGCGACACAGCGCTGACTTACGCTGCTGAGAACGGCCACACCGATGTAGCTGATTTGCTGCTGCAGTACGGGGCTGATCTCGAACACGAGTCGGAAGGCGGTCGAACACCTCTCATGAAGGTATTTTATTTTTTTACCATGCGATGAATCATTAAACCATATAACACTAGTGAGATGGTGAATGCAATTCAAATTATCGATGATGACTTGTTTAAATACCTTTGAGGTGATAAATGATTTCTTCATTTTTAGCCAAAACATGAATTTCCTTTCAGGCATGTCGAGCTGGTCACCTGTGCACTGTTCAGTTTCTCGTGGGTAAGCGCGCGAACGTTAACCGCACGACGACCAACAACGACCACACCCCCTTGAGCTTGGCGTGCGCGGGCGGCCACCATGAGACTGTCAAGTTCCTCCTGGCGCACTCTGCCGACCCCTTCCACAAGCTGAAGGACAACAGCACTATGCTGATTGAGGCGGCCAAGGGAGGTCACACGGCCGTTGTGCAGTGCCTGCTAGACTATCCACATTCCATCATGATGGCACCGGCACCTCCACCACCTCCCCCGCCCTTGCAGATCATGCAGCAGCAAGGAGGTAAGGGTATGTTCACCTTCATATCATCATTTATATTTATATTAATGTTTTTACTGCTGTCATATTAAAAAAATCCTCTGCCCTCTCATCAGGGATTGGACTCTTAACGGCAGTAGTATCAAATATGCTGGGTGTTGTCTGTAAAGCATTCATCTCAAGGATGTACAGGACGATAGTCTTATAATGTTCCCAGTGGGGTGGGGTGGATTCGCAAAATCCTCTTATGCTGTTATATTAATAGATTATTGTCTCCCTTAAGTTGATACAAAGGAAAAATCTAATTAGTTTTTTAACTTGAAACATACTAGGAAATTTAAAATCTTTGGTTTTTAACTCTCAAGTTCTTTTTTACTTTTATTCAAGAAATCAATCTGCTGTTAAAATGACATCTGGTGATGATTTATGGTTACATGATGTAAATATAAGGCCCATATTGATTATGGATTGCACATAACACTAATTGTGACATTTAAAGAATTAAGGATACTGTGTTATAAATTTGTTAAAACTGGGTGACGACTACATGTTTTGTGCTGGAAGCAGACTTGGATTGATGATGATGTTGTTACAAATTAATATTGAATCAAAATCATAGTATTTTATATATATATTATAGATGGGGTCCATTAAAAAATGTGTTCAGATATATGTCCATATTTATGCAGAAGTAAATAAGATTTGTTCAGAAATACATGTCTGTGTTCTTTAAAAACCACTTTTCATTTGTTTATTTTGTTATTTGTTTTTGTTGTTCTAATTTTTTTTTGTAATTTAACGTGTTACAATGCCCAATTTTACATAAGGAATAAAAAGCCTAATTGCAAGATGTAAATTGGCATTGCAGAATTAATGAATATTTCATAAATATGACCAAAATCAATTTCGTTTGATTTAAAAATATCTAGTATAATGCAGTTCTACATCTTTAATACCGTTGGTATTGACAATTAAAAACACTCAGGTTGTTTGAGATATCTACATATATCCTATTTGGTGTGCAAAGATGGAATTTAGTATAAATTGTTATTTCAGTGGTGGAAGTTGAAGGTCCCGTTCAGGGAGAAGAGGCAATTGTGGGGGTTGCGGGGGCTGGTACAGCTGCTGGCTTGTACTCCCCCATGGGCTTTCCCCGCTCACTTCAACCACTGGTGCCCATACCCCATCACCTTCTGCCCAGAAATCCTGAGGAGGCTCAGTACTATGTCGAAGGTCAGTCATTATAGTATTAAGAATGTGACTAAATTCAGAGATAAAAATTTAAAAAAGAAAACAAAAATAAAAAATATTATAGTTGAATTCTCTATAGCCCATTGGAATTTTGAATATTCATATTTCATTTAAATTCTACAGCAAAATTAATAATGTGTTCTTCATTAATTGTTTAGGATGGAATGATGGTCTCCTGTACCTCGCTTCCCCCCAAAATGAAGGTCCCGACTCACCATCAGCAGCAGCAACAGGTGGAACCACCCAACAACAACCCCAGCAGCAGACACAGCAGCAGCAACCGCAGCAACCCCAACAGCAGCAACAGCAACAGCAAATCCAAACCCCCCAACAGCAACAACTTCAGTTACAGCAACACCAGCAACAGTTGCAACAGCAATTGCAGCAGCAGCAGCAGCAGCAGCAACAACAGCAGCAGCAGCAGCAGCAGCAACAACAACAACAACAACAGCAGGGTAGTGGTGCCATCACAATGGCTGGTAAACTCAAGATGGTCAGAAAGTCCAGGATGACCTTGCCACCAGCCTGTCCCCTTCCTGATCATCATTTGCCACCTCCGCCAGATATTTCACAGGTTAATAGGTTTTAAATTTTGTTATTCAAATACATTCCTCTGGGGGATTCCACCCTATTTGAAAATATAACTTTCTAATATATTTCTGGTTTTCCATCTTATTTAAATGAAAAATCAGTGGTTAATTTTATTAAAAATGTAGGTTAATTCCCAACATTTTCTGTAATATAGATTCTCCCCACGGGTAATGAGCCACCTTTGAGTCAACCAGACAAGAAACCTTCACGAGAGGAGCAGATATTCCAGAAACAACAAATATTGGAAGAATTACAGGTATTGCTGTTATTGTGATTACTAAGATTTTGTCAAAATTTTGTCAAATCTTGTGAAATTTGTCAGACATTACAATACTATTTCACAATTTACACGTCACATATGGACAACGAAAGAAAAATTACAAATATTATTGTTTAAATATTCATTATGAACTTAATTTGATTGATTCTATTTAAAATACATAAAACAATTGCTTTGTTAATATTTGAACAATAAGGAATTCTACTTAAATCTCAAAAATTTTAATGGATATTGAAACTTCAGCATTCACATATTCATTGTAAATGTTAATAATAAGTGGCATTATTTTCATAGCCAGTGATTGTAATTTTGTATGTAACAATAACTTGACACATTGTTGCAAAGTTTATTTTTCATCCACTAAATGTTCAACATTGTGATTTCATAATAGCATAGCAGTTTTATTGATAATTGAATTTCTTTTTAGAGGGTGGAACGAGAATTAGCGGTCAAAAGTGCTACTGGGTCTCTGTCCCTGCTTAACACGCAGATAAGTCAACCTGGTGGTGCTGCTCCCATTCCACTCACCGTAGATCTCTCTCAGCCGCAAGGTAAATTTATCATTCTTTTCGTTAATTGTTATATATTGTACTGACTAGATGTTACTGGGCCTCTGTCCCTGCTTAACACTGACGAGTCAACCCGGGATTTTGATGTTATTGACATTTTTATATTTACTTATCTGTGTTGCAGGTATGGTGCTAGCCAATTCTGCGGGAATGGCTTTAACTACTTCAACAGTCCCGCCCGGTATGCAAGAATTTGAATATGCCCGCGCACAAGGTATGTCTAATACATAATTCTAATGATTTTTTATACTGAAAATAGTAGAAATAGAAAATAGTAGAAGTAATATTTAGATCTGGATAAAGACAATCATTCTTATATAATTCAATATATGTTAAATTTTGTAGCTTGTGTTTGTTTAGGAAAGGAGTTGGTTACTTTCATACTCTCATAAAATAAAATACTACAAAATTTTATGAACATAAATCTAAACTTTTAAATCAATTTATTGAAAACAATTTTACTTAAATAACATAGTATGATTACATTTTACTGCATTATTAGTAGATATATAATTTATTGCCTTTTATAGGTTTCAAAATTGGCAGACAGATAGCCCGGCAGTACTCAAACGCATTCCAATCTCCTCAACAACAATCTCAACAACAACAGCAGCAGCAACCGACTCAACCACAGCAACAGCAACAACAGCAGCAGCAGGCGTTTGTGCTTCACCCCCCACCTGGCCTGCCGCCGCCTCAGCCCAACTTTTCCCACCAGCAGCATGTGCAGCAGATCCAGCAGCAGCAGACGCAACAGCTAGTGCAGCAGCAATTGCACATTCTGCAGCAGCAACAGCAACAGCACCTTCTGCCTCATCCCATTCTGCCACCACCTAGTGCCGCTAGCCAAGTCAACCAGGTAATACAATTTTTATATAAATTTCTGTACAATTTAATCAAACCAAAAGGTCTATGAATTTGTGTATCTCATTAGACATAAACTAGAGGGTTAAATTATACATCAGTATAACAATCACATGTCAATTTAGTTTGTTACAAGAGTTTATCAAAGGATTGCAGCAAGTTGTTTGCACTTACTAATATCAGCTATTATGAGTCATTTAAATAGAAGGTTGTCTTTCGTTTCATAGATCTTGGAATTGATCAACAGTTCTTTGTTTTACTAACTTCATTAGTTTCTTGCATGTGTCATAAGTTATGTAATGTAGTAAATTTGAATTTGGATTAAGAGTAAATGCAGATTTGTTGAAAAAGTTATTTCCAAAGTTAAATATAGTCAAATTATTGATTACGTATGTGTATTGTTTAGAATACCGCCATACAAGATCGACCGAAAGCGAAGCCCGTATCGAAAAAGGAGGGAAAGAATGGAAGGAAAGTGAATTGTACCAGTGTCAATGCTCCACCACCGCCTGTGCCGGCTCAACAGCAGTTGCAGCTTACACCTGAACAACAACAACAACTTAGACAAGTTAAGGTGAGGTAGAATATTGACAACACGTACACACTTTCCTGCAGCATTAATGACTACATTCAATGTTATTTCTTGTTATTTCACCGTCCTTAACAAAACAAATGGTATTTCCTTATATTCAATATTTTATCAAAACAGCAACAAATTTTTATAAACAGATGGCATTGAACAAACTACTTGACATTGAGCTCTATTTATTACATAATATATCATAAGAGTTTCTACAAGTTGTTAATTTAATGGTAACTAACTAGCGTTTAATAATCCCTATAGACATAAAAACCAATGTTTTTAAAATAACTGATGAACACTGTCAAACAGAGGAACTTTCCAGTTTATAATCTGTTTAAAGATATTTTAGTATCAGTAGTTTCAGAAATTACGATGTGAATAAATTGAATGAATGTTTTATTTTTTCAGAACCAAATGCAGGTAACAATGCCCACCCTGCAGCAACAACAGGTCCAGCAAGTTCAGCAGCAACAAGTCCAACAGCAGCAGACTCAGCAGCAGCAAGTTCAGCAGCAGCAGCAGCAACAGCAGCAGGCGGCCATCGCCCTCCAGCAACAACTGCAACAACAACAGCAGTTACACCAACAACAACAGCAATTGCACCAGCAACTGATGGAACAGCGGAATGCCCTCCTGCTGAGCCAACAGCAACAGCAACAACCATCCTCCGCAGATGAAGAACATTCCCAGCAATTGGTAAATAAAAATATTTTATTTTAAGTATTGTAACATTGTTTACTCTGTTGTCTAAATGATCTTGGTTTTCAGTAACTTATTTATTAGAAATGAACATGTCTATTGTTTTGAAAGACTAGTTGTTATGATATTGGGTGGTTTTACGATTTACTTATGAACTGCTCGAGCTAGAAATAACACAATGTATATTTTTTATAGCAACCTGGTGTCCCTCAACAACTACAGCAACAGCAACCTCAACAACAACCACAACAACCACAGCAACAGCAACAACCTCAGCAGCAACAGCAAATTCAGCAATCTCAACAGTTGGTGGTAACGCCTCATCCTCAGCAAGTGAGTGTTATCACCAACATATCTGCAGCACCATTGCAGGCAACCAAGCAGCAGACTCAGCCTGGTAAGCTTTTATTTTTAACTTGTATTTGTCTATATTTTGAGTTCAGTCTTTCAACCATCAGATCAAAGGTGCTTACACTATCATCCTCAGAGGCGACTATTAAAACTAAATATAGTCCAATGAATGAATCAGTGGAACTAATTGGAAGTGTTTAAGATTACTGCTATGCACGAGTGTATCTTGCATGGTCAGTATTAAGAAAATATGGTCTTGAAAATACCTATGAATGAGACTTGTATCACAAATACTTATTTCCCAGACATGTGCACTTGAATACAGATCAGTAATTTCCAAAGGTAAGGGAGCTGATGGATATTCACACTAAATATAGAATTATTGGTACATGTTTAGAGGGTGATGATGGGGCATCCGGGGGGAAGGAGGAGGATATGAAGACCAAGACTGAGATGGGAAGACGAAGTAACCAAAGATGAGAACCAGCTTTTCCAAGTGACTGGGTGGAGAACGGTGGCTGAGGACAGGGAGAGTTGGAGGAGGCCATGGCCCGATTTGGGCTGTAGTGCCATTGAAGAAGAAGTTTAGATATCAACAATGAGAGCTATTAAGTTTTTCACCAGCTTAGATCAGCGTTGAAGCTATTTGTGTGAGCCTCTCATGATTTTGAGAAAATCCCTATGCATTTCTACCATAAGTGATTTACTAGTTAAAATATGGACGGAATTTCTTCCTTCACTATCACTGCTGGATATAGGCCTCTACTAGTTTTTTCTTATTTGTAAGGAATAAATATACCAAAGTGGGATATATGCGACATTTTTTAGTATTCAAATTGGTCGACCCAAATATGTATTAGAACTGGTTTTCAAATATTCTTTTAACCCATTCACATAATAATAAATTCACATAATGTATTCATTTTTTTGTTTTGTTTCAGTGATGGTGAATGTAGGTAGCGGTGTTACCAATACGAGCACTAACACTGCAACAGCGAGCAGTGTCAGTTCCAATAGCAATACAAATAATAATGCTCTAGCCAATATACCTTACCTGAACAATGTGATAGCCTATCTTCAGAAGAAGGTCCCCTCTTTGGTCAACATGCCACCCCTGCAACTGAGGAGTTTGGTGCTGCTCATAATGCAACAAAAGAGCCACGAAATCCTACAGGAAAAGGTAATGTTTCATTGTTCTTGTTCCATTATTTGTTCCACAAATATTTATTCTTCGGTTCTGGGTTTTTAATTTCCATTTTCTGGATAAATATCATTACATCTGATAAATATTATTACATTGGAAAAACAAGGAAAGTCAGTTAAAATATAAATTTAAAGTAATAATGTATAACAATCTGCATTCTTCTCAGACACCATATCAAGTTGATGAATTCAAAATTTACCTGATGCTGCATATATCCCATCATTTGATTAAAGCACCAGCTGTTTAATTTTATAGGTACTGAACGATTTTGTTCAGAAGAAGTTTTCAGTAATCCACCAAATTTTTCTTAAGAAGAAAGCAGAAAAAAAAAGAACAATGAATGTCAGACATTACATATTTTGCATTGAATTTTATTTTGGGACTATGTTTTGGTTTTATTAAATTTTCTCTGTACCCATATTATATTTTTTTGTTTTCCATTTCAGTATTGAAATATATAATTTTACTTATATAGTAAAAACATCAAGGATTGTAGTCAAGACTCTGAAATAAGAATGATGTAGACTTTGATTAGTTATATTTTTAATTAATGCAAATTGGTATTCTACTGATATTCCTTGTTTTTCCCTGTGGTCTTCATATCTACTATCTACTTTTCAGATTGAAAAAATGGCTGATAATTATTTTTATTTAAATTTGAATTTTTTCTGTGATCTTGCATAAAATACTCAAAATTGTAAATTTTTAATATGAATCTGTTTTGTGGAGCAGTGTAGCATGGGTGTAAATCATGCGGAACAACAGGCGCGGTGTCAGTTGATTGCTGCGGCTGCTGAGGAAGCATTAGCCGCCCTGGCAGCCAGTGATTGGAGTCCCCCAGCACCTCTTCCTGCCCTGCAGGCTCTGTCTGCAACAGATGAACCCTTTAATCTTGATGATGTAGCCACAGGTAATAACAATAATTTCTGTTTTGTTATCTTTGTATAATGGACATTTCGAATATTGCAGTCCACAGTCCCATATCTCTGTCTGATTAATGATATAATCAATTGTGTAGTAGAATTATGTTTGGAAACAAATGTATATTTAATTATAACGCTGTTATTTTTAGTTGTGGCTGCTGCTGAGCAAAAGCTGGAGGGTGTGATCTTAGAGGAAGCTTTGGATGCCATGAGCCCTCTGGATGCCCTCGATGTGTCTCCCAGTTCTGCCCCCTTAGAGTTGTCTGACATCCTGGCCCTGCCCCGCCACCACCTGCACCCCATCTCAGTTCTCAAAAGGCTACACGACGAGCCTGACCTGAGAGACTTGGTGTTGGAGGGAAGTCAGCAACAAAGACAGGACCTGATGGACCTCATGATACTCAACCAGATACCTCCCAACACTCCGCAGACTCAACACCATCACCACCATATAATGCAGAGTTAGTATATTACATTACTATCTTAATATCAATTAAACAAACAATCTATTGATAACCATAGCTTATATTTATTTATTTTTTCATTATTTTATTATCAGGTCAACAGTATATGAGCAACCAGCAGTATATTCCAACTGGGACTGGTCAACAACACCCTCAACAGCAGCAACAATTACAACAACAACAGCAGCAGCAACAACAGCAGCAACAACAATTGCAGCAGCAACAACAGCAAATGCTGCAATTACCACAACCTCAACAGCAACAACAACAGCAGCAGCAACAACAGCAGCAGCAACAACAACAGCAGCAGCAGCAACAACAACAACAACAGCAGCAGCAGCAGCAACAACTTCAACAACAACAGCAGCAACAGATTCAACAACAGCAACCGCAAGCCCAACAACCGCAGCAGCCATCATGCATGGATGTGGACAGTGAGACTGATTCCAACCATGACACTGCCCTCACATTAGCATGTGCCGGTGGACACGAAGAACTCGTTGAGTTGCTGTTGTCTCGAGGTGCTGACATTGAACATCGAGACAAGAAGGGATTCACACCACTTATACTGGCCGCTACAGCTGGCCATGAAAAGGTAAAACAGCAATTTTTAGCAATTACTATTGAATATGTAGGTTAACCATCTTGACAATAAACTAGAAAATTCTTTAAAATAATCTTCCAGGGATAACAGACACAGAGGTAAGTATTGTAAGAAATTTGAAGAATAAATCGTTGTCACACCACACGTTTTTTATCATGTAATATATAGGCCAGAAGAATCTGCAGAGCATCCAAGAGGAAGAAGAGGCAATAGTACATTTCCTCAGTCAATACTCTATTTTATCCAGAGAAAACATAAAGAAAGAAAATTTAAATAGGGGAAACTCCTTGGGAATTTTCTGCAATGAAGATCTATTGTAAATAGCACCTACTTACATCTAGGTTGGTTCAATGTGGTTTAGTGAAGGGAAAGACAACCCCATTTGTGGTAACACAAAGGGCCAATAGGCCTAAGTGTCATTTCTATATCCTTGTTTCTTTATGTTTTCCAACAATTTGTTTGCTCAGGTGGTGGAGATTCTACTGAACCACGGAGCCGACATCGAGGCACAGTCGGAGCGTACTAAGGACACACCTCTCTCGTTAGCCTGTTCGGGTGGACGTTATGAGGTTGTGGAGTTGGTCCTGAACCGGGGCGCCAACAAGGAGCACCGAAACGTGTCCGACTATACCCCCCTGTCTTTGGCAGCCAGCGGTGGCTACGTCAATATCATCAGGTTGCTCCTCAACCACCAGGCGGAGATCAACTCCAGGACTGGCAGCAAGTTGGGCATATCGCCTCTCATGCTGGCTGCCATGAACGGACACACCGGTATGTCATCCATCTTTGTTTATATATTTTTCCCTCTTCCCTTAATTAGATTTGTGGGAGTATGCAGTTGGGAATTGATTGAAGCTGCTCATTACTGATTGGATGGACTTTTTAGCGTTCTACTGCTTTTGCAGATTAAGTTATCCCAATGAAGCATCCAAACTATGTAGTCAATATAATATAGCACTTAGTATCCAAAAAGTCATTGAATAAATAAAATATTTACTGATTCGAGATCTAACCTACTAAGGGACTGTGATAGTTGTTATTTTGGATATCCAACAGTACAGTAGAATATAATAGCATAGTATGAGATTAAGAACAATAGAAATAACAGTAAATGATCAAGTTATTATTCATAAATATAATTCTTTTAATAATGTTACTCTGAAAATATTCATAATGTTATTTTTACTTTCAGCTGCTGTAAGACTCCTTTTGGATATGGGTTCTGATATAAATGCCCAAATAGAGACCAACAGAAATACCGCCCTTACATTAGCCTGCTTCCAAGGAAGACACGAAGTTGTCAGCCTGCTCCTTGATAGAAAGGCTAATGTGGAGCATCGAGCTAAGGTAATTAAAACAATTTACATGTTATTATATTTCTGTAGAGACAACTTCTATTGTGTTCACAATAATTCATGAGATATAATTTGGGGGTTTGGGTGGTATCCAAATGTGTATTGATCTTGATGTTATATTATGTTGTATTTTGCAGACTGGTTTAACACCCCTTATGGAAGCTGCATCTGGTGGTTATGTGGAGGTGGGTCGAGTGTTGATGGAGAAAGGAGCGGATGTTAACGCCACTCCTGTACCATCATCAAGGGACACAGCACTTACAATAGCCGCAGATAAGGGACATTCCCGATTTGTCGAACTTCTTTTACAAAGGTATGGTAGAAATGTCAATTATTATTGTAATATATATATATATATATATATATATATATATATATATATATATATATATATATATATATATATATATATATATATATATATATATATATATATATATATATATATATATATATATATATATATATATATATATATATATATATATATATATATATATATATATATATATATATATATATATATATATATATATATATATATATATATTGTTAACTACATATTTGAATATTGGCGCCAATCAAATTAGTTACCCAGTTGACCGCCAGAGCGATTGTGGCGCCTAGCCTCAACCAATCACACGCGCCTGCTTGCGCATGCGCGTTTCCCAAGCAGGATGGTAACATTACCAACTCAATGGTTGGCTACACTGAACAACCGTTGGGGACTGCCCACTTTTCCAACACTGTTTGAATCGTAGAGATCTCTTTCGCGCGATATAAACATCTGTATTCTGTGTTAATTAAGTAGCATTATTTATAATTGCTAACATCAGAAGTGGGATACTACTCCAAAGTATCATTAATTTTACGTAAAGACTTTTGTGCCGACTTTCCGAAAATCGATTTGGACTATTTTATTAGCATCGATATTTTCGAAAGATCGATTTGCGTCGTCCGCCATTTTGTGACGCGTACTTGTTTGTTTGTTTTAAAACAAAAAAAAAACTATTTGTGTTTATCAGTGTTTTATTTTCGTATTTATTTACTTTTCTGTGTTCATAATGCCGCGGTATAGTTCCGAAGATAGTTTATCTTCCGAAAGTCGCTATACGCCACCGAGAAGATCTCGAGAACACCGCCGTGATCGTTCCCGATCTCGAAGTGTCTCGCAGAGGAGACATCGCCGTCGACGCAACAGATCGGAGACCCCGGAATTAGGTTCCATCCCGCACTTTAATCCAGCTCGAGAGAATAGCTACGTGAGTGAGTGGATTTGTCAGGTCGAGGACGTTGCCGACGCTTGCGGTTGGAGTGAACGGCGTAAATTATACCGCGCCACCCAGGCTCTCGAAGGAGAAGGAAAGGCCTGGTTTAATTTATGGAAGCCATCGAAGCGCACGTGGCACAACTTCTCGAAAGACTTCCAGCTATCCTATCCGCGGGAGCCAAATTTCTTCTCAATGATAGAGGATATAGTTAAATTTAAGAGCGACCAAGCCCAATCTCTTGTGTTGTATGCAGGGCGCATGACTGCCAAAATCAAGCGGTTAGGCGTAAAGTTGTCGGAAAGACAACAAATGGACATTATGTTGGGCGGCATCACCGACAAAAACATAGGTGTGGTACTTGAGAGTTGTGAGACAATGCAAACCTTAGTCACGCAAATGTCGCGACGTTCGATGGCCACCCCTAGGACGAAGGCACCCCCGCTGAGCAATACAGGAACAGCTCGAAAAAATGATGGTCGGCCTTCAATCACTTGTTTTAAGTGCGGGCTTAAAGGGCACAAGAGAAACGAGTGTAAATCGACGAATGCACCTAAAACTAAGTGCAACCATTGCAAGAGGGAGGGGCACACAGAAGAAAAGTGTTTTCGTAAGCTAAAAGCAGTGAATCTATGCGCAGATAAATTGGTCAAGATGTCATCGAAATGTTCTATCAACGGAAGGACCATGGATGCCATAATTGACACGGGAAGCTCGTGTACTCTTATTAGGGAGAAGCAGGCGAAATCCATCGGTCTACATATGGAGCCATCAACTGCCCTTATGAGTGGTATAAATGGAGTTATCGTGCCTGCTATCGGGCAGACCAAATGCCAATTAACATCGCATGGAGTTGGTGTTGACATTGAACCCCTTGTCATGAATGATGAAGACTTGCCTGTAGACCTGCTAGTTGGACGAGACATCCTTAGTCATCCAGGGATCCAGTTTGTTGCAGATGCTGCTGGAGTCCGAATAACTCATACAGATATTAAGACCGATCATGTCTGTAACATAGTGGATGTAAAGGAAATCCCAAGTGGAGCTCTGTCCGAGGAAGGAGCTGCTACCTTCCAAACGTTAATGAGGACCTATGGCGACCGCATCTCCACCTCATTGAAGGACATTGGAAGCTCTCAGGTTGGTTGTCTTAATATTACCCTTAATTCCAATGTTCCAGTTTTTGTAAGACCTCGTAGACTGTCACAAACAGAGAGAGGCATGGTCAAAACAATGATTGCAGAGATGATAGAAGCTAAGATCATAAGACCAAGTTCTTCACCATATGCGAGCCCTATCTTACTCGTGAAAAAGAAGGATGGTAGTAATCGTCTATGTGTAGATTATCGAGCATTAAATGCTATCACGGTGAAAGACCGTTATCCATTACCGAGAATCCAGGACCACATAGATGCTCTGGGTAAAGGAAAATATTTTACTACTCTAGACCTGATGTCTGGGTTTTATCAGATACCTATTGAAGAAGACTCCATAGCCAAAACAGCTTTTGTGACTCCGGATGGACAATACGAATTTCTAAGAACTCCTTTTGGTCTTGCCAATGCACCTTCGGTTTTTCAAAGGTCATTGAGTAAAGCATTGTCAGACTTAGGTGATGATGTTCTGATTTATATTGATGACATACTTATTCCGTCCAGAACTGAGGCAGAAGGACTTGAAAAATTAGAAAAGGTTCTTATTCGCCTAAGAAATGCTGGATTAACACTGAATTTAACGAAGTGTACCTTTTTCCAAACTTCAATTATTTACTTGGGCAAGGAAATATCTGCCGGCTCTGTTAAACCAGGAGCTTTAAAAACTGATTGTTTGGTAAAGGCAATGGTCCCAAAAACAGTCAAGCAGCTGAGACAGTTCATTGGACTTGCTAGCTATTTTAGGCAATTTATCCCAAACTTTGCAACGAGAATAAAACCACTTTATGACTTATTGAAAAAAGATGCTGAATGGAGTTGGACTCTTGAATGTAAACAGGCATTCGACGATGTTAAAGCAGTTTTGACTGATAGGCCGATTTTAAAAATATATGATCCAAATGCAGCTACTGAGGTCCACACTGATGCTTCTGCTAAGGGTCTTGGAGCTATCTTGTTACAACGAGATCAAGATAACAAGATGCACCCAGTAGCTTATTACAGCCGTAGAACATCAGCGGATGAGTCTATGTACCATTCATATGACTTGGAGACGTTGGCAATAACTCAAGCATTGAAACACTTTCGTGTTTATCTGATAGGGATACACTTTAAGGTGGTTACAGATTGTAATGCTGTAAGATCAACAATGACCAAGAAAGATATTAATCCACGTGTAGCTCGTTGGTGGATATTTTTACAAGACTATCATTTTGATATTGAGTATCGACCTGGTAAGAAAGTCGCTCATGTAGATTACTTGAGTCGAAATCCTGTTTGTCTGACTTATGAATGGACAACCCAAGAGCAGTTGTTAGATATGCAAACAGCGGATATCGAGATATCACACATTAAGAACATTCTTAAGAATGGTAATGAGGAAGGTGATCAGAAACAATTGTTTATTGATTATGAAATCAAGGAAGACAGAGTGTTTCGGAAAACAGCCGATGGTTCTAAGTGGTTTGTACCAAGAAATGCTAGATGGGGGGTTCTAAGGATACTCCATGATGAAAGTGGACATCAGGGTATAGACAGAACACTGGCTGCTATTAGAGCCAAGTATTGGTTCCCTCGGATGAGGAGGGTGGTTACGAAGTATGTTAAAAACTGCTTCAAATGCTTGGTTGGGAAGAGTGACACGGGCCGTAAACCTGGTGTGTTACATCCTATTCCCAAAATTGAAATTCCATTCGCTGTGGTGCATGTGGATCATCTGGGTCCTTTTGTAAAGAGTACGGAAGGAAAACAATTTGTCATTGTTCTCCAGGATGGCTTTACAAAGTACTGCTTTTTAGAAGCAGTGGCAGAAACAAGTACGAAAGGTGTGCTCAAGGCACTCACTGCTATGGCATACCTGTTTGGTGTTCCTAGGCGTCTTGTTTGTGATCGAGGTACTGCATTTACCTCGAAGGCGATGCGTGCTTTTTGCGAAGAGCATGGTATCAAATTGACCATTAATTCGGTTTTATTACCGAGGGCCAACGGTCAGGTAGAGCGACTCAACAGAACAATATTGAACACGCTGAATTCTATTATCAGAGATCAACCTGAAGACCAATGGGTTGAGGCTCTGGCAGCAACACAGCAAGCACTGAATAATGCGGTGAATAGAACAACGGGTAAAACTCCAAATGAGTTGTTGTTTGGCTATAAGCCTTCAGCATTGTGTGAAGCTGTGTTGGATAATAATCTCACTGAGGCTGGTGAGAGGCAGGACCTTAGGGTCATACGTGCCCAGGCACGGAAGCTTTTTGACGAAGATCAAAAGCGGCAGATGAAACGGTTCAATGCGAAACGTTTCATAAGTCAGCCGTATCAAGCTGGTGATACGGTGTTGATCAGGATTACCAAGGGTAATCCTGGGTATAAAAAGTTAAAGGGTCGATTTCGCAGCTTGCCCTATAAAGTAGTGGAAGTCCTGCCTAATGATCGCTTTGACGTGTTGGGTACCAGACCCAACGGCAGCACTCACAGAGTGACGGTCACATATGAAAATATGAGGAAATGGCCGGCAGAACAAATGTCTGAATAATGGTCAGGAAGGGCGAGCAGTCTCACACACTGATTGTCAGACTGACCAATTATTTGTTTTGTTTTAACTATTCTTTTCTCTTCTCTTAGGTCCAGCTTTGAGGACAAAGCAGTCGTCAGTATGGCCGTGTTAACTACATATTTGAATATTGGCGCCAATCAAATTAGTTACCCAGTTGACCGCCAGAGCGATTGTGGCGCCTAGCCTCAACCAATCACACGCGCCTGCTTGCGCATGCGCGTTTCCCAAGCAGGATGGTAACATTACCAACTCAATGGTTGGCTACACTGAACAACCGTTGGGGACTGCCCACTTTTCCAACACTGTTTGAATCGTAGAGATCTCTTTCGCGCGATATAAACATCTGTATTCTGTGTTAATTAAGTAGCATTATTTATAATTGCTAACAATATATATATATATATATGTACTGTTTTCAGACCACATCCCATCGCTACTTCAAGTTTCATTTTCCCACATTCAAAAGAAATATGAAGAATATTTTCCTTTCACAACATTTAAATTTTTCTTCTTATCATATCCTTGGTCCCTCCTTTTTATTATTTTATTGTTTTTTGATTTTGTTTCTATTATTTTATTTTGATTAATTGGTACATATCATACACACAATTATTTACCTCACTAAACGGATATGTTTGGCTGGAAGATATTGCTATATCAGCCCACCATTATGAATTGTGCACTGGCCTGATGTTAGTGCTGTATATTGTACCATCTTTGTCAGGATTAGCAACAACACTAATAACAATCATTCATCCTTGCCTTATAGATAGTCATATAAGTTTTTATGATGAGTTGTGAACTAGTTATGGAGGTAAGCCTTTCCACTCCTGAACCATTCCGTTGAACAGACAATGAAATTAATTAACTACACCATTTATATTGATAATATTCAATCATTTTCTCACAATTGAAAATTTTCAGAGGAGCGGCAGTAGAGGTTAAGAATAAGAAAGGTAACTCTCCCCTCTGGTTGGCAGCCAACGGCGGCCATCTCAATGTTGTGGAGATGCTTTACAATGCTGGGGCAGACATAGACTCACAGGACAACAGGAAGGTATCCTGTCTGATGGCCGCATTCCGGAAAGGACATGTGAAAACTGTCAAATGGATGGTCAGTGTTGTCACCCAGTTTCCGTCCGATCAGGAGATGACTCGGTACATATGCACATTGTCTGATAAAGAGTTATTAGAGAAATGTCACGAGTGCGTGAGGGCCATCCGAGCGGCCAAGGAAACGCAGGCTGCCAGAGCAAACAAGAACGCTTCCATACTCTTAGAAGAATTGGATCAGGAGAGATCTAGGGAGGAAACCAAGAGACTGGCAGCTGCTAGAAGAAGAGAGAGAAAGAAGAAAAAGAAGTTAGAAAAGAAGGTTGGTTTGCTAATTATCCATCAATCTTATTTTTGAGTAAAAATATATGAGATAATGGTATGATGTAAATAATGCAATGAATATGGTGTTTCTTCACACTGTGTATACATGTCATATTCCATGGAATATTTTTATTATTATTGGTATGGAGTCGGTATATAACACAAACTAATTTGTATATCTGTTAAAGATGAAAATAAAAATTATTGTCACTATAAGAACAGTTACAATTGAATCACTTCTTTCAGTTATTTTAATTAAAACTCTTTGAATTTAAATGGTTTTAACTGAGTAATACCAATATTTGTATTATACATTATAAATCATTTATATTTATATTGTGTAGAGTAATATTAAAATGTATTTTAATATTTTTTAGGAGGAGAAACGTAAATTCCATGTAGAAAATGAAAACAATGAGTACAATGAGAAGAACGAAGCGGAAGAGGAGGACAGCGACAGAGAGGAGGAACCCGTCACGAGGGTGGGACAAAAGGCCGTAGCCAATACGTCACCATCACCCGCACCACACGACAAAGAGGAAGGTGACTCTGGAATTGACGCCAATTCCCAAGGCTCCTGTTCGTCCAGCGATGTCAAGGCGCAGGACAAAACAAAGAACAAGAAAAAAAAGAAGGCTGCCTCACCCATAACGACCGCCCCTCCCACCACCGTATCCAATACTAAACAGACTGACACTAAACCCGGTGCCAAGATAACTTCCAAAGTGGAGAAATCCTCCGGCGCCACAAATAAGGACAGTGACAAGACGTCTAAACAAGAGAAGGAGAACGTAGCCCCCCCTTTGTATACAATGGTCAATGACCATCCAACAATCAAGCAAAGTAAGGATGTTAAGGGAAAGGCAGCAGCGGATTCGTCGCTCGCTCTGACCGAAAACAAAACTGAAAAAAGAGAAAAGTAAGCTTGTTTGGAATATTTTTGTTTTTTGTTAAAAAATATCGTCTTAAACAAGATTGTGAAATTTTACTTATAAGTGAAATATATATATTCAAGATGAATTTTTCACTATATTAACACAAAAAAGTTATACTATTAGACAAAATGACTTATTACAAAAACATTGTGATATTTTCCAATATTTTCTTTTCTTTTTTACAAGTACATATACATTCCCTAAACAAAGCATAAATGCTTGTACTATAGGTGAACATAATTGGTTATGGCAGGATTCGAACTCGCGACCACTGGATTACTAATCCAGCACGCTAACTGCGCTGCCACCACCCATCTAAAATTTAATTAATATATTTAATTTTAAATATTTTTCTGAAAAGGATTTCTTGTCACTTGAAATTAACAGTGTATTATATTTTCATATTTATGTATCATATGAATTTTAGAAGAGAAGAAGATCTAAAGACCAACAGCAACGTGTCCAGTGTGAATATTCAAATGAAAGGCAACGGTGTCCTTAGGAAGGGTATTGTCTTTGAGTCCAGCAGACATCCGGCAGACAGAGAAGACTTTGAAGCCACCGGCAACGAGAGTCTATTCACGTCACCCAACTCTAAAGGAAAGAAGCACCACAATGTTGTTGCTTACCAGTGAGTTTTATTTCCTTTTCATAATAACCATTCACTCGAGTTTTTCACCAGACCCACAAACATAAAAACGTGCAAAGAATGCATTGAGAATGAAACCTGAGTGTCCATGAGAGATATGAAGGAGTAAAGGTACAGTAAATTGGTGCCCAATTACATCGTAGTATAAAGAATCTATATAGATACGATTTCAATAGTTAACACTCATTATTTTACAGTGGAGAGTTTAGTGTTGCCCTTAACTTGATATTTTTTATTTACATATTTTATTGACGTAATTTTGTATTAATAATTTGGGGAATTTTAGTTTTTGTATCATGCATTATACATTTTTGCCAATAATAAAGAACCTGTGTTCACTTTTATAATTTTAATGTTCTTTTTAGTTATGAAAGTGATGTCATAAATACAACAAAAGTACAAAGTCCTAAACAAGGAGGTAAACGAGAAGAAGGATGGAAAGAAGTTGTTCGTAAATCGAGTGTCCAAGTGTCTTCAGTTGATCCTGGGTAAGTTTCCTTTACATTTACATTTTACATTCTTTATACATGTTTGAATAAGTCGACTTGTATGAAATAAATAAATTAATATTATTTTATGTTGCAGTTGCAAGAAAGTATCTGTCCCCCTCCACGCCATATCCCGAGTCATCGGTCGAGCCGGAAGCAATATTAACGCTATAAGAGCGGCGACTGGAGCTCATATTGAAGTGGAAAAGCAAAGCAAAGGACAGGGAGAAAGAACAATCACCATCAAGTAAGTCTATTATAGTCTGTCCTCATACTCTTAGGTCCGAATGCAGAGTCCTACCTAAATTATAAATACTAACCATGTTTTCGTTGCACAGTCGCTCACTTAAGTTAGGAGATCACGTGGCTTCCTAACCGGAGGATACTAAGACGTTTTTCTATGAGAATTGCATTGCAGAGACATATCTAAATACTTAGCGCATGTGCATTGGCGTAAAATAACATTTGCGAATTGTCAAAAAGTAAGGTTGATAGTGAGGAACCTTATGAAAAAATCGTGACATCGAGCTGTCAGTGTGAAGTTGGTTACATATGTTTGTGTTGTTATAGCAAAAAAACATTTTAAACGTCAAACGTCAGAAAAGAGATAGATAGCTTTCTAAGCCCATAGAAAGCTATCTGTCTCTTTTCTTCATACACAATAATGTGAAATTCTACGTCATTGGCCTTAACCCTTGGTGTGTTTGACCTTGTGCGCAAATTGCTTAATGGTCGTCTGCTTGGGTATATCGTTATCTCGACAGCCCGTATGGAGGTGTTTACATTTATATGAAAATTAATTAATTATGCTTCGGGACGAAATAAATTTGCGGTTATTATCTAAAGCTAGATAACTAACCAACCTTTTACAATATTTTTTATTGTGAACACATGTTTTATTTATTTTATATAGGCCATTGAATATAGAATTCAACTTGTAACAGTTCCCATCTCAATAAACGAGGAATTTTCAATATATGTTTTATTTCAATTCGCGATTTTTCATGTTTTCTACTTGGAGCGATAATAAAGCAATCATATGATACAAAGAAAATAAATACTTTAGAGGAAAATGAGTTATTATTTCCGATTTGAAAACTGCAAAAAAAATACGCATTTACGCCATTTTATACTTCGTCAAACTTGACTTTCAGATACTCGCAAGACGTAATTATTTGGTCTTGGATGTTAGAAATCACTTTTTTACACAAGTTAGTTATCGTATTTCGTAAATACCACATAAAAATTCACAATCTAAATTGAAAAATTGATTTTAGGGCAAATAAACTGAACATAACCCCATTTTAGTAGTACAATTTGATATTGCCTCTTGTAAATGACCTTGATGTAAATCCCCAACATATTGTATATCATTGGAAAGAAGAAAAAAATATCTATCATATGACGTAATAAATTTCTAACCAGTCAATAATAAAAAAGTGAACAAAAAAACATTTGTTTCGGTTGTCTTTGGTCTACTACTTGCGTATGTATTGGTAAAATTTGAAATTGGCGCACGTTTGGTATTGGTCAGCAATATTTCAAGATGGCGCTGGCACAATGCTCGTTCGCTATTGGACGGGCCTTACAGAAGGGACTCACAAACAATAGCGGCAGGGATTCACAACATATTTATTTTGATAAATAATTGAAATGAAACAAACAACTAGAAAAAATACTTTTATTTTGTCAATATGTAAAATTTGTCAAAAATAAAATTCAATAGCACAAAAAGAACAAAATACAGTTGGCATTAAAAAAAAATTATAAATAAAATTTACGGGATAGACAAAAATTGTCAAAAAAAATTTACAACCCAAAATACAATTTACATATTTTTTTTATAACCCGAGTTTACGGGATAGTAAAATGTGTAGATGACAACTATCTGTCAAAACAAAAAAAAAATTATAACCCATAAAGTTATACTTAGTTTATTGTAAAATACAAATGGTTGAATTTTTTTTTGCAAATATTTATTTTGACAGAATTACTTTAGAACTGTCAAAATAAAATACAAAAGCTACAAAATACAATTTAGATATTTTTTATATAACCCGAGTTAACGGGATAGTATAATGTGTAGATGACAACTATCTGTCAAAAACTGACAAAAAAAATAATTTTTATAACTCATAAAGTTATACTTAGTTTATTGTATAATACAAATGGTTGCTATTTTTTTTTTTGCAAATATTTATTTTGACAGAATTACTTTAGAACTGTCAAAATAAAATACAAAAGCAACAAAATACAATTTACATATTTTTTTATAACCCGAGTTTACGGGATAGTCAAATGTGTAGATGACAACTATATGTCAAAAAAACTCTGACTGGTTGGTTGGAAGAAATTGCCGCTTGGCAATAAACCCGTCAGTGTAAAACTATTTGTATAAAAAGTTGAAATAAATAAATATATTAATAATAAAAACGGTGCCAAAAAATTTGGCTGGTTGGTTGGAAGAAATTGCCGCTTGGCAATAAACCCGTCAGTGTAAAACTATTTGTATAAAAAGTTGAAATAAATAAATAAATTAATAATAAAAACGGTGCCAAAAACTCTGGCTGGTTGGTTGGAAGAAATTGCCGCTTGGCAATAAACCCGCCAGTGTACAACTATTTGTACAAATAGTTGAAATAAATAAATAAATTAATTAATAATAAAAACGGTGCCAAAAAAAATAATAAAAATTGTTATGTAAAAAGTGAAAATAGAACAAAGAATATTTATTTGTCATGTAACTAAAATTTTGTATACAAGCTAAATAAATGTATACAAAATCAAAAACAATAAATATAACAAATATTGTGATATCCCTGCCTGGCCGTCTTTGTATACAGATAAGGAGCCGCCATCTTTGTTTGCATTTGTGTGTGTGTTGTTTGATGATGAATTTCTCGATTGCAAAATATTTTTATCACACCATTTGAATTTATTGTAAAAAACTTATTGGAATCTGTTGGATATTTGTTCACAACAAAATTATCTTCAAAATGAAATAAGTGGTTCACTCAAAGTACTCTTCTATACGTAGAAAACACTCGAACAAATTTGTACTACGCACTTCGTTTTTACCGTTTCAAATTTTTAACAAGATTTTTTCGATAATTATGACACAAAATTACAATTTTTATTTACGCACTCACTTTATTTTAGTAAATAGTAACGAAATATAACAATAACTTATATTTTCTAGTTATTTACGTCTTTCTTTTCCACAAAAACAAAACTTCGACTCGCAGTACAAAACATTCAAACTTGGTCGAACTTCAACGGTATTGAATGACGAATTAGTCGCATATTTTGACCGGATGTTTTTTGTTTATGGTAAAATAATTCATTAGGATTAGATTCAAGCGAATCTAAAACTTATTTACTGCTTGCATAATATTTAAAATTGAAAAAAATAAACACAATACCTCTTGGTACGGATCCGTACCGTAAGCACACGACGGGGTATAATTTCCTTGGTACGGATCCGTACCGTGAGCACACGAGAGGTTAAGTTTGGCGTAGTATTTAGTTTTTAGTTAGGGATGTCTCTGCAACGCAATTGCTAACTTAAGAATACTAAATACTCCAGTGAGGTTAGGAGTTAGTATTTAGGTACCTAGGACTGTCCATTCGGGTTTTAATGTAGGATCTATTTTAATTCAATTTTCATAATATGATAAGTGGTAAGGCTTCTGTGTCAGCGTTTGGGTTTTATTTTAACATTTAATGCAATTCCACTTCTTCCCTAAACTGTTTGAAGTAATTGCTATTTGACATAATTTTATTACTCATTGTGATAAATAATGTTAGTGGCATTCATTGAAGTGAAATAATTTGAGACTGCAAAATGTGGTAAAACATGAAATGGAGGTTTATCTCTAGTTTTATTGTTACCATAAGTTTATTAATACTATTGTTATTTTTTAGGGGCTCAGCGGAGGCTACCAAGCAGGCTCATGTTTTGATAGCAACCATGATTAAAGATCCTGACGTGGACATCATACAGATGCTACCTCGTGCTGCCAAACCTGTTATTCCTGCAGCACCCTCATTTGTTTGGGACAAGACACACCAGATACTGGTTAGTATATTTAACCATGTTTTCTTTTTTTATTAAGAAAGCCAAGAAAAGTGGTTGTAGATGAGACAAATGAAATTGATGAAGGTAGGATTTAAACAAAAATCCTGTTCACAAACCATTATAACATTGAATATTCTTGTCTGTGTATGTAATGATATGTGTGTGAAACAAAGTTAAATATATTAAACTGAACAAAAATATATGTTGTGTCAACAGCAGACGACAACCAAGAGCAAAGTTCCCGTTCATCCTCACTTGTCCGGTGCGAAGGTACCCGGGCTCCTCACCTTGGCTAGCGGCACAACAACATCCACCAGTAAGACTGCCGTGGCCCCCTCCCCAGTGTCCATGTCGCAGAACGTTGCTAACCCTCTGCCTCCTCCCGTGTCAGCTGTGCCGATGTCGAATGCACAGCAGCAAACACAACAGACTGCCAAAGTTGCGCAGCAACAACAACAACAACAGCAGCAACAGCAACACCAGTTTACGGCGACAAGGGATCTGTTGAGGACAATGACAGCACCAAGACTAATAGCGCAAGGTACAGTACTTTTTTCACCTTTTTAAGACGAGCGTCATGTATAGATGCCTGCTGGCCGATTGCCTAAACGCCGAGTGTCATCTATACATGCTCTCGTGCTATACCGAATTTTTAACCTTTGTATTTCAGTAAATTTATGCTTGATAGAGACGAAAATTGTATGAATATTATTCCCATATATTTTACTTCAAGACATCTGTCGGCGTATCAACTAAACAATTGTAAAATTATTTAAAAAATTAATAACTCAAAACATTGCAGTTCAAACCAAAATTACACTCTTCTGCGTTTGTGAGGATCTAATGCGCATGCACGTAGGGAATAGGAATACTGCACCAATTCACTTTGTTTTATTATGCCAAATTTTCTGCTTTGAATTTGATCCTTACCAATATACAATCGGTGCACATTCCTTTCCTTATCTACATTATGTATCCAAAAGGTCAGTATAAACAGCACCCTCTGGATTTGCTGTTTTTCTGTTAGATCATGCCGCAGTGTAAAGGGGTATAATTTTCAATATGGCTGACGATTAAGCCAGATTTCTTACATCAACTATAGAAATTGGTACATTTTGAAATGTGTTTGGCTAGTGTCATTTCGTTGTATCATTTTTTAATTTGCGTTAATATGAATATAACAATTTTGTTAAGTTGTTTTCCGTAAATATCGATGCCATAAAATACACTGAGAAGTAATGTCACAAACATTTTCATGGTACTTTCTTTACTTTTCATATGGTTACACTCAGATTCTTATGATAGTGTTAGTATTCAATCGATACAATATTATCATTATAATCTTATGTTTTGAAGTGATTTTAACACTAGTTTATTATGTGATGGTGCTCATTACATACAATAAATTTATTTTACATACACACATACCATCACGCCATATCCCTTACGGGGTAAGCAGAGAGAACCGAGTGCCATACTCCTCAATTTTTGCACACATTCCTAGCTTCCTTTACATCCATGCATCGTCTCATACATGCTCGTCGATTATTCAAGCTTCTTATATTTCCTTCTTTCAAAATATCATTCACATGGTCATGCCATCCCTTTCTGGGGCGGCCCCTGCTATTCACTCCATCTCTTACACCCATGTATATTTTTTTGGTCAGTCGTTCATCATTCATTCTTTCAATATGTCCAAACCACCTCAAGAAATTCACTTAATTAAATTTATTTTGATTTATAAAATGTGCATTTATTTTTAATAATACAAAATACAATCTCCACACGGCAATTAAAATTAGCAATTAAAGTTTTTACTTGGCATCTATTGACAACCTTATAATCATAATTGTCTACATATTTTCTTTTAATTAATTGTTTTTGTGGATTCAAATGTGTATAAAGAGTTTTATCGCCAATAACGAAAGCTGTCAAATTCTATTCAGTTTATTTTATTCTTCCTATATTTTGGCCTGTCTAAACGAAAACAAAATAACATTGGCCTATCTAAACGAAAACAAAATAACATTGGCCTGTCTAAACGAAAACAAAATAACATTCTGAGGGCCTTGGTATATAGGAAATTGCAGGTCGGGGCGCTGGTGGGTGTTTCGTTTGCGTCATTTTCATCGTCCGACTGGTTGCAGTCGTCAGGTGTTTCAAGTCCGTTATTTCCATTGCTTTCGACTGTCTGTATTGTAAAGGTCGTGTTTAGATCCAGCCTCAGGTTTTCCCTCTCCGATATGCTTTTACTATCGACGTGATCAATTGTTTTGGGTATGATGTGTTGGGGAGGTGCAAAGGATATTGAAGTAACCTGACCGGCCATCCCGTCCAGCATAGGGTTCACGACTTGAACAATATCGGTCTGCAGACTGTCGTGCTGGAGGCTGTCAGGCTGAAGTCCGTCGATACTGTTAAACGCTTCTTCACTCATCGGACTTGTCGTCAACTCCAGGGAGATGATTTTCTCTTAAGTCGTTTCCACCTATTTTAAACAATACAATTAATAAATTTAATAACCTTTTGAATGAAAATTATTATCAAATAACAAAGAACTTAGCTGACTTCTAAAAAGCAAAATAATTTATTTTGAATTTGGTAGGATTGTAATTGATAAAACTATTTAGGTGATTTTATTTGTATTGATTGCAAACTGAATGTTTTCTTTTTTATAAAAATTGAATCAAACTTGGATAAAAACAAAAACATTAAAAACTTAGATTATATATAGAAATAGAGCCCCTGATTCTAAACCTTGTATAGTAGTTACTTAAGTCATAGTATAAAGACTGTTTTTTTTCTGTAAAAGGATACCACAGTATGTTATCCATCACACCATATTATCCATAATATGAACTCTGAGTAGTGGTGGCTCTTGGTGATAACAGCCTTGAAAGTGTTGAAAATTGCTATTTTAACATGTAAGTAATGATTTTTTAATATTCACTACGGAAGACTTAAAAATCACATTTTGGCTGGTGGGAAACCCCCCCCCGACACCTTAGAGATATAACAATATCTGTTGTTATGACAAACAATTTTACCAGCTTGATGCTCAGGAGTTTATGGTTCAGTGTTAATTGGAGCAATATCAGTTTAATTACTTGACCTTAAATTGAGTTTTTTTTTTCTTCAGCTGAAAAACGTGCTGCTGCTAATGCGGCTGCAGCGGCTGCCTCTAGTGGTGGGTCTGCGCCCACGAGTCAACAACAAGTGCAGCAACAACCGCCTGTACAGGCAACCAAGACTACCATGTCTTATACATCGGCCATCATGGCATCTGGACGTCAGCAGCAGCAACAACAGCAGCAACAGCAGCAACACCAGCAGCAATCTCAACAACAGGCTCACCAGGGAACGTTTGCAGCTAAATTGTCTGCAACGGCCGCTGCTAGACAACAACACATGACTGTAAGTTCATCTCTTATTATCACGAAAGGATACTTTGGTGGGAGATTGTGGAGTATATTATTATTATTATTAATTAGAGGGTGTTCTTATGCACTGCGACCCTTAGGATCTTTTGCGCTCCCCCCTACTTGCTTACCGGGTTTCCTGTTACAGCATCCCCTCGAGTCTTAGCCCTCTTAGGAAGTTTAGGACTCGCAGGGGATTCAATGAGCGTATGGATCCAATGTCCATTTGGGGCCTGCCCAAGGTCCTCATTCTAACTTGTGTCACTGCAACACACTGCATGAGGAGGTGGTGTGGCGTTTCCGCCCCCTCCCTACAGAATCTGCATGTTCCGTCTTCTTCTAGTCCTATTTTCCGCAGATGTTCCTCAAGTCTACAATGGCCTGTGAGGAACCCTGTCAGACTTTTTAGGACTTTCCTGCCGAGGCTCAAACATGTTCTGGACCTTTGTCGGTCATAATTACTGAGCAGGTCCTTAGCCTGCCTGAGCCCCGGGAGTTCAATCCAGTAGCTAGATCTCACTTTCTCCGTAATTCTCTTTACTTCTGCCTGAAAATATGAATTTCCTAGGCCGCAGAATGGCTCTGGTCCTATCAGATGCTCTCTCGCACCCTTCCTGGCGAGTCTATCAGCTCGCTCATTTCCTTCGACGCCCATATGCCCTGGTACCCAGAGCAGGGAGACCTTATTATTCTTGCCTAGTTCATTAAGTTTTGTTAAGCATTCCCAAACCATTTTTGAGTCAATGTTTGGGGAATTCAATGCCATGATGGCTGCTTGACTGTCAGATAGAATAGCAATATCCTGTCTATTGTATCTTCTGTCGAGGTTGAACTGAGCGCATCTCTCAATTGCGTGAACTTCCGCTTGAAAGACACTAGGGAGTTTGCCCATTGCTTCAGAATATTCTGTCCTTGGTCCATATACTCCTGCTCCAGTTCCCTCTTCTGTTTTGGATCCATCGGTATACCATTTAATAGTATTTTCCCTGAGTGATTGGATGGTGTGGTTGTTCCAATCATTTCTCGTGTTCAGCTTGATATCAAAGTTCTTTTCGAGACTGAACTTCTTGACCATTTTGTCTCCTGGTAGGTCGATTAGGTGTGTGCAATTAGGCAAAGCTAGCTCAGCATGCCCACCCTTTATTGACCCTTCTTTGTACATTCTGAGGTAGGCCTTTGTTGCGACTTCCTCCACTACTATGTGGAGTGGAGTGAGGTCTAGGATGACCTCCATTGCCGCACTCGGACATGTCCTCATACCGCCTGTTATACATAAGAAGGCTAGCCTTTGCAACTTCTCGAGTGATTTCCTCGTTGTTTCAAGCTTGGTTCTGCTTGACCATACTATTGCACCATAGGTGATGATAGGTCTTACTATTGCAGTGTACATCCATAGTAGGATCTTTGGGTGACATCCCCATATTTTTCCTGCAATTCTTCTACATATCTTTATAGCTGATTTCGCTTTGCTGATTTTTTCTTCAACATGCTTGTTCCACAGCAACTTTTTATCTAGTATCACTCCTAGATATTTTGTGTGGTCTCTCCATTCAATATCTTCTCCATTTATCTGGATATTCTTTATATTGTGGAGATTTCTTTTGTTGGTAAATGGTATTAGTGTGGTTTTCCCTGAATTTAGATTCAGGCCCACAGATAAACACCATTCTTTGGTGATTTTGAGGGCATCCTGCATTAGGAGACACAGTGTTTCCTCAAATTTACCTCTGATTAGGATGACGATGTCGTCGGCATAACCGTTTACGTGATATCCACACTCGGTCAGCCGCCTCAACAGCTCGTCAACGACCAGACTCCAGATCAGTGATGACAGTACTCCTCCCTGTGGGCATCCCCTTGTGGTGCTAACCTGGATGGTTTTTCCACTAGTGTTTGCCGCCACTGTTCTTAGCATATTGTTAATCCATCTGGACAGTGTGCTGTCCACTTCTTTCCTAGCTAGAGCGTCCTCAACTGCCTTGTGTGAGGTGTTGTCGAAGGCGCCCTTTATATCCAGAAAGGAGCATAGAGCTATCTCTTTTTTATCAAGTGATTTCTGTATTACCTCTGTAAGCTCAAATAGAGCGGTGTCGGTTGATTTGCCCGCTCTATATGCATGTTGGTTCTTATGCAGAGGTGCCTTGTCCAGAATTTCACTACGTATATAGTTGTCCACCATCTTTTCTAAGGTTTTTAGTAAGAACGATGTGAGGCAGATGGGTCTGTAGGACATCGGTAGGGTCGTGTCCTTCTTACCATTCTTTGGTATGAAGATGACTCTTGCGATCCGCCAGGCTTGGGGAATATGTCCCAATGCTAGGCTACATCTATATATCCTAAGTAGGTGAGCGTGCATTTCCTGTGGCCCTCTTTGTAGTAGGGCAGGAAATACACCATCTGTACCGGGTGATTTATACGGCTGAAAGGTGTCAATTGCCCATTTCAGTCTCTGTGGTGTACAGATAATTTTACTCACCTCCCAATTTCTTTTGTTCGATCTACAGTGCATTGCCTGTAGTTCCTCTGCCTTGACAGGCTCACTTCCAGGGAAGTGGGTTTCCAGAAGTAGAAGGGCCCTTTGCTCTTCATCTTCTTTGTAGCTGCCATCTGGTTTCTTAAGAGTCATGGGACCTTGTATTCTTCCTCTTGCCATTGCTTTGTGTAGCCTGGCTGCTATAGGAGTTTCTGTGATGTTTTCACAAAACTCTCGAAAGCTCTTCCTTTTAGCTTTTCTTATTTCTTTGTTGTAGTTGGTTAATGCCTCCCTGTAAGCCTGCCACTCTCCGTTATTTTTGGCTTTGTGAAAGAGTCGACGTACGGATGTTCTCAATTGTGACAGGTAGTTGTTCCACCAGGGAGTGTCCCTACAGTTAACTTTTTCTTTAATAGGGCAGCTGGATTCATATGCATCTATTATTGCTTCAGTTAATGAGTCCACTGCTCTTTCTAATCCTAAATGATTCCTTGCCCTTGAATCTACCGTTACAAGGTTATACTTTAGATTGGTGTCATATTTATCCCAATCTGTTTTCTTTGGGTTCCTTATGTAGGTTACTGTGGTTGACAGTCCCTCCACATTGAATCTTATGATTCTATGATCAGAGAGCGAGGGCTCGTTTGATACTCGCCATCTCTTCATGGTAGGACTTATGCTCGTACTTGCAAGTGTTATGTCCAGTACCTCCTGTCTTGCCCTTGTCACAAAGGTGGGGGGGTGCTTCCCACGTTGAGGATTTCAAGGTTTTCTTTCAGGATAAATTCTAATAGTTCATCTCCTCTTTTGTTTGTGTCACTACTTCCCCATATGGTGTTATGTGCATTGGCATCACATCCGAGGAGGAGTGGCAAGTTATTTTTGCCACAAAAGTCAGCCAGTTTCTGCACTTCCATTGGTGGCATCAGCCTATCTCCTGCAAGGTAGGCTGATGCAATTACTATATCACGATGTAAGTTGCCAATTTCGATGCAAGCTCGAACTGGCACCAAGTCTCGTGATATAAACTCTGACAGTGTAATATATTTAACCTTATCCCTTATCAGGATGCATGCTCTGGGGCGATCCTCTCGGGTGTCCCATATTGCTTTTGCATCTTTACTTGGAAGACTTCTGATTTGCCCTTTAAAGAACCAGGGTTCTTGTATTAATACAATGCTTAGTTCAGCTTTGGTGAACATATCTGCAATAACCGCCGATGCTCCTCTCGCGTGGTGCAGATTCACCTGACCTATCTTGGTGTTCGAGGTCACTACTGGGTGTGTCATATCTAGGTGAGTTGAAGGATTCCTCACTCAGAGAGTCGAGACTTCTATTCCTCTTCTGAGGACAGGGTACAATTGGCCCCCAGGGGTACACGCCCCCTACGATCAGCCAATAGGAGAGCAACAGATGTATCCATTGGAGACATCCCTCGCTCCCCCCCTGCTGTGAGCAGCGAGCCATCCCCCCAAGATGTGGAGGGACGGGCATAGTCACCGCCGTCATTGGAGGTGGATGGGCGAGTGAGACAGTCCTCGACATCCATCACATTAGAGCTTGCCTCCCCAGGGATGGCAGGATGGGTACCATCCATACCCTCCCTGGAAGTGGTGGGATAGACTCCTTCCTCCAGGGTCTCATCTATTGGATGGACCACTAAAGTCCCAGCCTCCGCTGGGGCGGAAGAAGGGGGAAGAGGATTCTTCCCCTTGCCTTCTACCTTCTTACGTAGGCCCTGGACAGGGATTCTCCCGAACCTGTAGAAGATGGTGTAGCCCATCCTCTTTATGATGTTGCAGGAGTCCTCGTCCATTCCTACGAGGAGTACTCGGCCAGTGCCCTCGACTCTACTGCTGTGCACCTTCCAAGCAGTGGCATTTAGCCCTCCATTCTGCCTGCTGATCATGCTCAGCAGGCATTGAGTGTCCATCGTAGAGCACTTGGGGATGAATATTGTGGCACTGTGCGCCCTGGTAATTTCATCACCAGGACACACCGCCAGTTCTACTCCTTCCCAATTTCTCAGCTTAGTGACTGTGTTTTCCAGCCACTCTGCTGTTCCCTTGTTGAGGCACTCTAGGACGAGCATACTAGGGCGGAACTTTATGCTCTTAAACTGCAGCATAGCGGTCGGCAAGACCGATGGCTGAGCCAGTTCCCCCACAATGATGTCCTCTAATAATGTGAGGTCATTGCTACTTAGTTGGGCCCTTGGGTACTCTTTAGGGAGTACAGCCACTCTTATTATACTGGCTGCACCAGCATAATTGGTGGCTGGCCCAACTAGCTCAGTTCTTGCCTGAGCTTGTACAGGAGCCTTTCTCCTCTTAGGGTCTGACCCCTTTGGAGGAGTGATGACTCTTTTTGCACCTCGAGTAGGATGGGGATTTCCCAGCTTCCTCTCAAGTGCCTTCTTCCTTGCTTCACTAGGTGTTAGACCTTCAGCAAGGAAGCGGAGATACCACTTTGTCCCTGCTCCACTGAAGCCTTTTCTCAGTGGATCATCCATGCCTCCGGGCACTCCCGGAAGTGGCAGATTCGTGGCCTTCCGTATAACACCTTGCTTCTGGGGTATTCCCAGAGGGCGGGTGGATGTCTTGGGCTTCTGGAGACTGTGCTCCATTGGTCCAAACAGCATGGTTACCTGCTTCTGGGGTATTCCCAGAGAGCAGGTAAATGCCTCAGGCTTCTGGAGGCTGTGCTCCATCGACCCAGACTGCATGGTCACCTGCCTCTGGGGTTCTCCCAGAGAGCAGGTGAATGCCTCGGGTTTCTGGAGGCTATGCTCCATTGCCCTAGACTGCAGGTTTACCTGCTTCTGGGGTATTCCCAGAGAGCAGGTAGGCATCCCAGGTTTCTGGAGGCTGTGCTCCATTGACCCAGTTTGCCTTGTTGCCTGCATCTGAGGATTTCTCAGAAAGCAGGCAGGCACTCCAGGCTTCTGAAGACCAGCTTGTTTTGTTGCGGTGTTGACCCGCTGTTGGTGGTATGGTTTTTGTTGGTTTTTTCTACTCATTTTGGTTCCCACGAGCATCTAGGGAAATAGGGATCGACTGCATCAGAGCCCCGAATGATGCAGTAAGGCTAGTTATTCCAGGAGGTCGCCCGGTATCCTGGAAGCTCCGTTAGCGATACCATATATCCTGGTATCATTCAGCCCTCGGCACGGGTCGCCTAACACCTTGGCTTGGGCTGGGATTGTGTGGATATAGGAGGTTGTGAAGATGTGGGAGATCTGGTATAGGAGAGCATTATCCGTGACGTGGAAGAGGGATAGGATAAAATGCTCAGCTCAGGTACCCCGGGTTCGCCATACCCGTGACTTACCGGTAAGGCAAGTCCCCTGGGGGCGATAAGTATAAGAATATGCTCAGCCAACTCTCACAACAACGTCCCTTGTGGAGTATAAGAATATGCTCAGCCAACTCTCACACCTGGAAACATGACTGCTGTAAGCTACAGTGTGTGCCAAGAATGAAATCATTGAGCATTGCTCAAATACAATTATAATTTTTTTCTATATTTTTTAATTGTAAAACGCACTTTATTACAGCATTTATACATCCAGATACAATATTATACAAATAAAGATACAGAAAAATTTCTTAAACCTAGATGCGAATGGAAATGCAATGGATCTAGTGTATTCATAACTAAATTTGGATTGGTAAATATTTTGTGGAAATCCATTTTAAAACTAACAAATAAAATATAACAAAGTATTCAACAAATTTGATTTACTTGGTGAACAAGTTCGGTCATAATAAGCGAATTTGTGGAAAAATACACGTTATATTCTATTCATTAAATTTAAATTTGGATTATTATCAACTGAAATACAGTTATGTTTCGAGAATATGAAATTAGACCTTAACGCTTAGCGTCGACGTTATTGTAGACGATTCAATGTGCGCGTATGAATCTCTATATAGAAAACTAAAGTCCGTATGATGCACTGCGTCCGCTGTGCTTATGTGGATGCTAACATTAATTTAGTGTCACTAAAATAATTGGTAACAATAACATCATTCTCAAAGTATGTCATGTGGGGTGTGCAGAGCCCAGATGTGTGTTTTTTGCTTGGTTGGTATATGCGCAAACCGTGCCACTCCACAACAAAAATACATAAGTTATTAATTTACTAGAAACAATACCTATTTTTGTATGGAAATAATACAATACTGTTTGAAGTAAAATAATTAAAGCAACTTAGAAAAATACATTTGTAAGTGTAAAATTTTTATTGTTCATCAGTGGGTAAGCAGCGGAGCAAGTTCAGGAGTCATAAGTCCTCCGTCTCACACAATCTCAACGTCTGCACCTGCATCTACCCCAGTCTCAGCTCACACACCTCCAGTTCCCTCATCTCATCCGCCTACACAACATCCTGCACCAATAATAGAGGAGAGAAAACCACCTGTACAACATTCACAACATCAATCTAATCAGGTATGTAAACATAGGTACAATTATTTATGAAGTGCACACTAAACTTGTGTAGCACAATCTACTCATAAATCACTTATTTATATACTTTGTGTAAAAGTGCAAAATGGTGGGTTTATTGACACAAGGCAATTTCTTCCAACCAACCCGAGCAACGTAAAGTCTCTTATGTTAAATTGGTACAATAGTAGGTATTAAGTAAGTAAAAAATACAAATAGAAAAAATAATAATTGGTCATAGCAATAAGGAAAAGAATAGTATTATAGCTTCATGGAAAAGAAGGCGGATACGGAAGGATGTAGAAGGAATATTCAGGAACTATTTGACAGAATTATTTAAATATTTGTATGGATTGAGACGACGTTTCTTCATCACTTAGGCCATTCAATAGTCTAGCTGATTGTACTTGAAAAGAAGACCTGAAAACTTGTGTATTGTGAATAGGCATAGGACCGTGATTTGACAGGAAAACGATGTTATTTTTTTAAATATTGTGGTGAATATGGGTTATAAAGTAATGACAATAGGTGAATGTTATGACAATCTCGTATCTTTGGCCAACGAATTATATTTCTTAGTCTTATCTTATTTTTTGAGATTGTAGATGAACCGTGTACAGACATTCTGTTATCGTTCCAGTTTATTTAATATCATAGTTGGCATCCAGATAACACACATCACTGTAATCAAGCTATGACAGAAGTAAAGTTTAAGCTAGTGTGATTTTACAATGTATTGGAAGAAAGTTCTTCAGTCT
Organism: Molanna angustata; assembly: GCA_963576475.1. Classification (NCBI taxonomy): domain Eukaryota; kingdom Metazoa; phylum Arthropoda; class Insecta; order Trichoptera; family Molannidae; genus Molanna; species Molanna angustata. The sequence goes on along the minus strand of OY754976.1, from coordinate 10,291,361 downwards.
ATTGAGAGAATGAATACTACAAAATAAGGTTTTACTTACACGAGAAATCTGCTCATGCCATGAAAGATCTTCACCAAAAAGAATACCAAAATTCTTCACCAATTTTGAGAAGGGTATGTGATTATGGATAATGTGTAGAGATGGGAGAGGTAAATTTTTATGCTTGAACAGCAAACATCCTTAGATTTTCACCAATTTATTATTTATAAGCTCATGAGAACATTTAGAAAAAAAAATATAACAAAAAAGTAATCAATGGATTTAAAATGTTAGCTGCCATTTTTTAGCTCTCCTTAATATTTTTTTGTATTGGGGAAGAGTTGGGGAAAAGTTTATTTACATAAATAATGTATATATATGTGTCATTTTGTTCAATGACTTTAGGTAGTGACATGATCTCATTGCTGTAGAAATTTTGGGACTTCTGATCAAAAAAACGCGACAAGTAATATTGGCAGTCCTCTCTTGATGTTAACCTGACACTGCCTAAAAAATTCTGAAGAGATCGAAACAGGTGGAAATCTGAAGGTGCAAAATCTGAATTAACACCTCTCAGCCAAACTCTGTTAATTTTTGCTGAGTGGTTAAAGTTCACAATGAAAAATGTCCTTCCAATCCCACTATACACACAGCATCACCTTATTGCGAGTCAACCCAGGTTTTGCCACAGTCAAGCATGACCAACCTTTGACCACAACCTTTTTCGCACTTTCTTGTCGTATGTAATCCACTTTTCATCACCAGTTATCATTCTCTTCCAAAACAGTTCGGTTTCATTACGTCTCAATAAATAATCGCAAATGAGTACATGGTTCATTAGGTTTCTTTCAGTGAGTCCATGTGGCTCCAAAATATAAAGCTTTTTTTGTACCCAGCTTTTTTCAAATGGGTCAAAACTCTTTTGTGGACTATTCCCAGTTCTTCAGCTATGTCGTAACTACTGATATGCCTATCTTGTTCCACTTTTTCAAAAATGGCATCCATTTTATTCGTGCGACCTGGGCGACTAGAGCGAGGTGCATTTTTGACATCAAAATTCCCGAATTGAAAACGCTTAAACGAACTTTGTGCTACTCTTACTGACACTGCATTAGGTCCATAAACGTCACAATTTTTTTTTTGAGTTTGCATTGCATTTTTTCCTTTTTTATAATTAAATTTTAAAATTTATGGAATTTCTTCATTAGATTCACTCATTTTGACAGAAGGAAAAATAGCTGGAAACAACATTATACTAATTTGGTTCTTTTTTTGAAATGTAACCTTTTTAATGTCATCAAAATCAGCCCGATGGTACAGCCAAAGATATTTCATTACAAGTTTATACATACTATATGCGAGAAGACTTTCTATCCAACCTATTATATGTTTATTTAAATGGAAGCTTGAAGCAATTTTTCCTTTGAACCATTGAAATGATTGGTTTAAATATTTATAGATTTAAATATTAATGGTTTGTTTTTTTTTCACCAGAGTCCCGGATCAACGTCGCAGACGACCCCACCGATCCACCCTCCCGCACTGGATCCCTCCTCCTCTCCCTTTAGTCCCACATCCTCGGGCTCCCTGTTGGCCTCTGTACATCCCAACCCCCAGAGTTCAGTCCCCCCTCCTCCCATCAACATGCCGCCACCTCCCAGCTACAGCGCTGGTTCTGGACCCATGACAATGCCGCCTGTCTCGATGCCTCCCTCCTCTCAGCAACAACAGCAACAGCTGATGCAGCAGCATCTAACCAGCGCGCTCACCATCAACACCTCCACTCCTAATACAAACCATGTAAGAGTTTTTTTTTTATCTTTACGTATTACTATGGAATTGTGGAGAGTTATGATTTTTTGCATCCATTCTGTCCTTGAATTCATCATCTTTATGTATAATTATCACAACTTTTTATCAATTTTATGAAACATTCACTAAAGTTTCCACGCACGGTGAAATCTCAAACAGTAATGAGCGATTTGTGTTTATACGGTTTGATCCCATAATAACATAATTGTTTGTTTGGGGTATGTCTATGGCCATCATAGATATTGCTAGAACAAAATGTAGGTACCCAGATGTTTTAGTCATGTGGTATAATGCCTTTTGCTTCGCCGTTAAATAATCTGGATGTTTTATTTTAGGTGTGCAAATGAAATTTGTGTGGTTAAAATCCTTTTTCCTGGTTGATATTTTCATTTAAGTCCTAGCATGATAATATTTAGATTTTTTTTATAAAAACAAGAATAATATTTAGACTGTGGATTAAATCCTTTTGCCAGAATGTGTAAAATGCTCTGTAGATTTATTTTCTAATATAAAACCAGTTTTGCCGAAATTGTGGATTAATGCCTTTTACCTGAACACAGTCGATATAAATTAGAATTTCAGGAATTGTCAACCTTTCATGAAAAAAATGTTGTCTATCAGAACAGCAATAAATAAGTGTGTTTTCTTTTTTCAGAGTAATATTGGCAATATGGGTACAACATTTGAATATTCACTATTCAAGAATTTCTCTCGGGGTATGATGTGGGGCAACTCTGGTGAAGTTACATCTGAGAACTCACAAAACGCCAATCCTAACCCTCCAATTCAGGTAAATGCCAACATACCTCTTCAAAAATTACATGTTGTTTGTGAATTAAAAATAAAAACATTACATTCAAATTTGTTTGTTCTGAGACACAAATATATAAATAAATATTTGGTCTCAGAAAGAGATACTTTCACATATTCTTACATCGTCCTCTTACACACACGTACACACCCTCACAATTACAATTTTTTTCTGTTTAGTTTTTATGTATATCTGAATATTTGACGTATGAAAGTAGAATAAATGCTGTAGAAATGAGATCACTAAAAAGAGTATGTAATAGAACAATATATGATTGAATAAAAAATGAGGATATAAGGAGAGAATGCAAGATAAATTAGGATATTATAAGTAAAATGAAAGTGTATGGCACTTGGTTCTCTCTGCTTTCCTTGTAAGAGATATGTCGTGATTGTATGTATTTGAAATTTGTTACATCTGCACAAATTATGTGTCAAATATGTAGTGTTAAATATTATCAGGCTTTTCCTTTTGAGGTAATAATTTCTATTACTAGTTTTTATGATTTGTTTTTGTATATGGTAATAATGAAAAAAAATTATAATTAATTATAATTATTTTATTTTAAATAACATTTAAGGTGGACGCTTCCAAAGCTCCTGGTTACCGAGGCACCGCGGGCTGTTCCCCAGTGTCACACTCCTCCCGCACCAGTTCACACAGTAGCAGTCCACCTGGTCCCTTACCACAGTCGCATCCTTACCAAGGACAGTTCTCAGATATGCCACCAGGTATGAATTTTCCAATAGTACAATTTTATATTATACCATAAACGAGAATTATAAGTTTTTTACGCTCAGTCATTCAAGAATAAATTATAAAGATTTGCAAAAGGGTTGAATGTATTATCAGACAGGCAGCTTTGATGTGTCTGATCTCACAACAGCATTTACTTGTTCAGTCTGTCAAGTTTATTTTTAAAAATATTAACACTTTGTGCAGCAACAAGTTCCGGTGGCAGACCATTCCACGCATCCACAACTTTGTTGGTCAAGAAATGCCTCCAGGGGTTCCGCTTGAAAATATGTTTCTGGAGCTAAATACCATGACCTCTTGAATTAGTATTTTGGTTGAGACAGAACATCAGCTTCAGTTCAGGGCAGTCATAGTGTTCGTTTAGTATTTTAAATGTTTCCACGAGGTCCCCGCTTTTTCTCCGACCCTCAAGAGTAGTGAGGTTCAACAACTTCAGACATTCTTCATATGTCAAGTGTGAGGCCGTTTCCCAGTTTGGTAAACCATCTCTGCACCTTTTCCAGCATGCTTATATATTTTTCAAAGTAAGGATTCCAGACTCGATAACCACATTCTATGTCTGGTCTCACATAAGTTTATAAAATTTACAAAATTTACTCAACAAATCATGTGGCAGGTGGCTGAAGGATTTTCTAGTTAAATATGTTAAGCTATTGGTCCTTTTTAAGAGATAATGAAGCCTTTTTGTTCACTCACTGTCTTTAGATCTGTTTCATCAAGACTGGGTTTTTTGGTGTCAATGTGTCTTGTCTATGTCCAGCTTTAGCATTCATTTCTGTGTCCAAGTAAATATATTATTTAAATCCTCCTGCAGTTGTACATGATCTCTTAGTGGGTCATCAAACAACTTCGTCTGCAAATAATTTTACAGGAGAATGAACAGTCAATGGCAAGTCTATAATTATTATGATAGAATGACACAAATCATCTATAATTATTTTAAATGAAATAAACTTATTTTTTAATAAACGATTTGTACAGACTTATCAGAAATAACTTTTAAAAATATTAAAAAAAATCCCTAATTATAGGGAATATTCTGTTTTTAATTTATAACAACATCAAACACAATCATACCAACTTGACCACGAAGTGTACTTTAGAGTGAAATATTTTATTGGTGAGGTTTTTCTGGTTGGTTGGAAGAAATTGCCTAATGGCAATAAGCCCGCCAGTGTGCATTATATTTGTTTGTTTATATTATGTACAAAAAGTTAAATAAATAAATAAATAATCCATTTGTGTGATATATTTTTTTCAATTCTATGTCTGGAGTGAATCGTAATATTTATTTCAATACTATTTATACAAATTTCTCAGCATGCATCAATCAGTATTATGATTGATATTTGCATAACACCTGGAATGTTACAAAACCAGAATTTCATTGGTTCTTATTTTCTATTCTACAGCTGATGTTGGTTTGCATTTATTTTTATTTAATCTTCAAATTGTATTTTCAGGTATGCAAAATCAGAGTGGTCTGACCATCCAGAGGCCTGTTGGTCCTCTAAGTTCGGGTTCTGGATCCGGTCTCGGAGGTCCTTTGGGGGGCTCCCTGTCAGCGGGGTCGTCTTCCATTGGGGCCATCGGCATGCCATCTTCTGCGTCTGGTAAGAATAACTTTTTTTACACTACTGTATATACTGAAAGTCATACTTTCCTTCCCTGACATACAATCTTCACTTTATCTACATCCTTGGATCATTCAAAATATAATATATAAGGTAGTTCCAACGTTTCCATGATCAAACATTATTTAATGCTGCTAAGTGATCATGAATATAATGATGATGAAAATAAAACTTGTGCATTAATATTATTGTCAGGCAATTAATTTGTTTAGTAAAGATTTGTGATTATTATGAAACGCATTTGACATGTGTTTCTTGTCATGTTTATTTTGACAATGTTTTAGGAATATATAAACTTACAATTGCTTTCTTTTTCAATCTTCTTTAATACAAACTCACTTCTTAATAATGGTCAGCTTTTGTGGCCTCAGTTAGCATATTAAGAAAATAATAGTTTGTCAAAAAAAGAGTACAAAATGAAAAAAGTGAACGGTGTTGTCATAGTAATAAAAAAAACAATTTTTTGTTCTTATGACAACAACAATGGTGTCGTATGAGCTGTGTTTAATCTGTTTTATTAAACAATTTTTTTCAAAAGTATGAATATATATCCTTGTAAAAGTACGTATACATCCTTATACATTCCCTAAACTAAGCAGTAATGCTTGTGCGATAGGTGAACAAAATCGGTCGTGGCAGGATTCACATTCGTGACCACTGGATTGCTAACCCAGCGCGTTAACTGCTCTGCCACCACCCATCACAATGAATTTCAAATAAAGAGATAAATTGAAGTCTGAAGCCTCTTCAATTCTCATATTTGTCTCTGTATATGGGTGTTAGTTTGTAAATTTAAATACAGTTATTATCTAGATATATATTTCGTTATTTTGTTTTCAAAGGAAATGGCATTGGATCTGTTGATATGGGCAGCATGGCACGTAATGGACCGATTTATTCGGACACACAGAGGAACACTCACAGTTTGATGGTAAATATTTTACATTACTTAAACAAAATTACATCCCATTTTAATTTGTGTTAGATAAAGTGAAGTGACCCTACCCTATATGATTAGTTTTGTCACAGAAACTATTTTCTAGACTAGGTTGTGATGTGATACAATCAGTCTTGACAATAGTTTCTGTGAAGGGACTATCTATATGCATAGTTTTTGCTGCTGTGGTAAGTTATTGTTTTATTATACTCATTTGTTGTATAGTATTTAATATGAAAAATAAACTGTTATTTTTAGTTATTGGGGTCATCATACTGGAACTAAATATTTTGTATTAACCCCACAAATAATTGCAAATAATATTTTTAAAAATACAATTTATATCATACGTGTGTTAACCACAAACTATGTGAGCTAGTATGAAAAATGACCTCAGCTATGTGAGCTAAGCTAAACTAACAGCTTTAGGTCTGCAACTGGCTTATAAGGCATTCTAAGGTTGCAGTATTTGACATTTGGTACCTTTTTTTTTTTTTCCCACCACCCGCTCTGCTTATGGGGACTGTAAACGACCCCTTCACAGAACGCTAAATGAGCGACAAGAAAAAAAATGCATAGCACGAAAAGTAGCTCATGGAGCCCTCTAGATTAGCAATCTCGGCACTATAGTGCAAAAGAACAATCGACGAATGTGAATGGAGGATTCACACTCATGGACCTCAGATCTTATAAATGAGAAATATCAGGGGTATGACCAAGATCTCTGTAAAAGAAAATAACCTACTGGGAATCTAACAATAGTAAGGCACCATAACAATGACAAAACTTTAAAAGGCTTTAAAATTGTTCTTCGAGATCACAAAATCTGCATGACCAATGGGACCTTGAAGAGGCCCACGGACAGCAACGAGGACTATTGATTTTTACATTTGGTACCTATTGATTTTTAAGTGTGATGAGTGTTGAAGACATATTTAACCTTTTTAAGACGAGCGTCTTGTATAGATGCCCACCGGCCGTACGCCTTAACGCCGAGCGTCATCTATACATGCCCTCATGGCTATGCACAATTGTGAACCTTCATATCTCAGTAAATTCATACTTGACTGAGATGAAAATTGGATATATATTACTCCCATATATTTGACTTCAAGACATCTGTCGGTGAATCAACAGAACAATTGTTAAATTATTTAAAAAAATACGAACTCTAACCATTGTAATTCATCGATCATCACCGGCCAAATTTACACTCTCCTGGGCTTTGTAAGGATCTAATACGCTTGCGCGTAGAAAAGAGGCATACTGCGCCAGTTCATTTTGTTTTTTCACGCTGAACATTCTGCTTTGAATTTGATCCTTACCAATACACAATCATTGGCACATATTCCTTATCTACATCAAATGCCAGAAGGATCACTATTCATTTATCTTTTATGTTTATTCATGAATGTTTATGTTATGAAGTGTTCAATTTCATTGAGTATATGTGATATTTTGTTTATAATTGATCTTTTTATGATGTATCTACATCAATTTTGTTACTGTTTCAATTCAATTCAATTAAAACAAGATTAAAAAAAATCCATGTGTAAGTACTTGTATGTACCCATCTTAATTGGGTTAAAATAAATGTAGAATGCTACTTGCTATTGTGAGATACAATAATTATAACCTAACCTTGCTTAACAATAGGTATCTTTTTTGCAATATTATGGAATATTTGTTTGTATTTTTTTGAGATATGGAATGATTAAGTAAATGTATTTGTGTTTTAAAATACTTATAATATTATTTGACAGCAACAGGTATCAATGTCGATGGGTGGAGCTTATGAAGCTCCAAGCAGCGGTGGTCTGGTTGGATTCCCCAACATTCCCGGAGGTGGAGGAGGAGGTACACCCTCCAGACTCAATCCCAGGGCACCCGACTTCAGCCACCAGCCGCAACCCAATATGATGCAACATAATTCACAGGTATAAACGATTAATAATAATAATAATAATAATAATGAACACTTCCTTGCACCCTGCAATAAAGTGGTGATTTTATTGCCGTATGGCAATTTTTTCCAACTAACCAGTGTTTCCAGCCCAGAGAAGCAATATTTGCGTGTGAAATAAAATGAAATAAATTCCTCCTCTACTTGGAATTGAACCCAGGACGCCCGCACAGAAACCGAACGGCTTACCAAATTTGCCATGGCGGAAATCATTATGAAAACAATAAATATTTTGATATCAACAAGCAATGGAGTTGAATTGAGAAAAAAAAAGATGAATATCTTCAGTCCTACAGTATCGAACAGATTAATTGAATCAAGTTTTGTTGTCAATCATTGTTTTTAATAATTATAGCAAAAATAGCGGACCCGACAAGACGTCCTGGCCGACCATTGGCTTGCCTGTTATAAGCTGGTGAAAATAACCACACACCATCACGGCATTTTCCACAATGTGGGGTAATAAGCGAAAGGTGTGCGGGTGTGCATTACCTTATAAAAGGAAGCATGACACATTCGTGTATACCCACACATCAGCCTCGCCTCACACAAAAAATGCAACATTCAGAACAGGTTGTGAACTATGTAAGATTTATTTTTATTACCCGGTTCTTACGGGACACCAGAATATAATAATAGAAAAAATTCATCAATATTGGTCCAACCGTTAGAGTTCAGTGACATACACACGTACAGAAAAATTATAATATAAAGATATAAATGAAACTCCTGTTAGGTATTTTATTGTATATCTCAATAGTTATATTTGCATAAGGCTACACACATACAGAATAATTATATAAATATGTATATTACAAAATTATACTTAATCTGACCTTTTGCCTTAAGAAAAGAATTTAACATTGATTCAATGAGGTTTTGGCATGTAGTCTCATTTATTCATTTTCATATCTCAATTATGGACTACTTTTCCACTGTAGTGAACGTAACGTAAAACTTAAGGACTTAGAACATCCCAACTAGCAGAATTCTGTGATTTATTGAAGAGACCAAGCTGCTATTGAGATGAATCAATTAAATGGAGCAACACAATAGATCAAAGTGGTTGCAGTGCAGACTACAAAAGAACCACTCCTAATAATAATACTGATTGCCCATAAGTTTGTATTGAGGTTATGTCTGTTGAATTTCCTTGAATGTGCTATAATAATTCGAACATCACTAGCGTATCTGGTATAAATATTTTCAATAAAATTGGGTGACCCCTTTTGCTACGCATCATTCCAGTCACTGGGAGATAGGTGTGCTGTACTGGCATGGAAATTTACTAGACTAAACCCTGATAGAAAACCTATAGGCAATTGTAAGAATCGGCTCTTCAAATTTGATTACTCTGATGGAAAAGCGAATATTGCTAAGGTCAGGGAGACCTTATTCAGCAAAAGAATGTTTATTTTTTATTATAACTTAATAACAAATAAATTTTTGATAATAATTTCCCTCAGTGTAAGTGTATAAATATTTTTTTCCTCAGTCCTCGATATTCCCCTCGAGCTATGGATCTGGCGCTGGCAGTGGGGCTGGAGGAGGTTCACTGAACGCCCTCCTCTTGGCTTCTGCTTATAGTCAGAGACCACCACCTCCCTCAACACCACCACCAAAGTTGCATCATCCACCACCTCTCTACCATCAAGTTAGCGTAAGTAGAATATATTATTTTCAGTATTAATACTATTAACCATTCTGATGAACTTAATATTAAGGATCGTCTGTCAACAAAGTGCTACAGGTGTATTCTTGATTTCTTTGGTGTCAGGAGAGAACCAAATTGCCTTGAAAAGTTTGTTGTGATGGGCAGGGACAAAGATCTCGTGATTCCTCGCTGATTAAATGGAGTGATCTTATTAGGTTTGCATTGAGGTTTTCAGTGACTGGTGCAGTTCTGCCCAGAACAGATTAGCATGGAGGCGGGCCACTCAGACCACAGCCACCATCTTCAATCATGAAGAAAGAGACTGTTAACCACTGTATTTTATTCATCAAATGTTTTTTTTCAATTTTATTTTATTATTTCAGCCGGCTCGAAATCAAATGTCCGGCAACATGGGCAGTGGGGGCGTGCTCTCGTCCATGGGCGTCGGACGATGGACCTCCTTCGGTGGCGGGTTCCAGGGCTCCCCGGATCCCGACGGCAGTGGTGGCGGCGTGCAGGTGAATGGCGGCCCCGAGGATGCTGCAGGACGCAAGCCCCGGCCCATCGGCACGGAGCGGGCGTGGAAGCAGCAGTTAGGACTGACGGCAGCCACGCCAGACGACTGGGGCCCGCACTACCAGGGGGGACCCCCGCCACCGCAGGGCATGCACCACCAGCCACCTCCCACTGTACCACCGAGGGGACACCAACAGCCCCCTCCTCACCACCAGCCGTACGACGATATTAACGTGGATAGGTACCAGGTAGGGATATATAATACATTACTGTTTTTCGCATGTGTACTCATTTACAATTTGAGATCAAATAATTTATTTATTTACTTAATCTTTTTGTACATTAACTTTTGTACATAATTAGTACACTATAATTTCTTCTTAGTAGTAATTTCTTCCAACCAACCAGAGTTAATGTTAAATATACAAAACAGCGTGTACTATGGCAATAAGTTAATCACATTACAAAATAAACAAAGATAGCAGAAGAAAAGTAATAAAAAAAGAACACAAAAACAAAGAAGATAGCATATAAGAACAAATCATAGCAATGATAGGAAGACTAAGGGATAAGGAAAGGAAGAGGAGAGGAAGATGTAATCAGGTGTTTCAGATAAATATTTTTGCTTTAAAAATTTTTTTAAGCCTTTTCTTAAAGATGTTTAGTGAGATAGACGACGTAATATCAGGACTTAGGCTATTCCATAGTCTAGCTAAATAATAATATTTCCTTTGTAGAGTAATTGGTGTGACAAATTTAATTGGATTATTAACTTTGTGGTGCATTATAACAATATTTTCACTATACTTTTAATGACTTTGTTTTTTTAAAAGTGTAGTTAAAATTTTGAAATACAAATAAATAAATATTTTCCCTTGCCCAACTCTTCTCCTAAATATCCCAACTCTTTGTCTGTGCCGACTGTTGGGGTCAATTCTCTTCATCCTCAAATTATAGATAGGGCCTTCTGTCCTGTACTATGTCTACGTGGTTGGTTTTGTTTTTGCTGGATGTAAGTCGAGGAAGATTCATGGAGATTGCTTGCTTGGTTGGTTTACAATTTTTTTTTTAACATGTCTACGTAGGGGACACCAGCTATTAGGATTTGGGTCCATTTTGCTCTTCCGAAGAAGCGCACTACGTAGCATTGGGAGGGGTTTGCAGTCTAGAAAAGAGTTCATTGATTCGGATTTTAAAAAGACCCGGGTTGTACGAAGGTGGAAACACAGAATTCGGAAGATCGTTCCACAGTCGGGCTGCTGTATTAATAAAGGAGTTCGAGAAGCGACTTGTTCGTATATGTTGAAGGTCCACTGTGAATGGGTGCTGCGATTGAGTGAAGCGAGTGGGTGGAGGAGGGACCAAAGATGCAAGTTCTTCTGATATATGAATGAAATAAAAAAACAAGAGATTTTGTTTTAAAGGAAACCAAAACATTTATTTTAAAGAAAAGCAATATAATATTATTAAGTTTGAATATCAGATATCTCTATATAATGCCCCCAAGTCAAATTGAAAACGCTGTTCGTTATCGCCAAGCGCTAATTTTTTTTTGTATGGGATTTGACGTTTGTTGTTTGTTATTGTAGAAAAAATTTCTACAACAAACGTCAAATCACATACAAAAAAAAATAGCGCTTGGCGATAACGAACAGCGTTTTCAATTTGACTCAGGGCCAATGTCATCAATATAATAATTTGAATTGTACTATTGTATTATGTTAGCAAATAAGTTTCCATCTATAATCCTTATAAATAGATACATTTTTCTTTTAAAGAATCAGTTGGACACCTTTGGCACCGGGGGTCTGAACCTCATGCCTCTCCCCTACATGCCTCCCCTACCACCTCATTGGGAGCCGGTACCGCCACACCATCATACACCCGATAAACAACAGGTATTTGAAATTTTTTATATTACATAACCTCAATATAACAAACCTATAATTTACATTTTCTTAATTAAGAAAAAAATGCTTTTCGTTTAAGTGAAATATAATAATCAAATGAAATCGGGGCTGGATACACTATTTAGCCTCTAGAATATTTGATAAAGACAACTTTTTCTTCTCAACCATCTTTCCACTGCTGGATATAGTTTTAAATATTGTATTTCAAAATAGCACCAATAAGGGAACTATAAGGCTCAATTGGTTAATGGTGTGCAAGCATATTTTATTTATTTTAATTTACAGAACCCAACACTTACATTATATATTTACGTGAATTATGTTATAAACCTTTTAAAGGTTCTTTTGAATATGTAACATATTCAACAATGGTATAAAAAAATCTGGAATAATGAAAAAAAAGAAAATAGTTCAAAAAAAATAATTAGCCATTTCATTCGCACCTTACCAAACAGCCTCCCTAGACAATGTGTCATTTAGCTCAAGAAAAGATAACAATGTATGGAAATGATAGTTGCCAGTCACGTGACAACTGTCATTTTCATTCATTGAGTTATCTTTTCTTGAGCTAAATAACATTTTGTCCAGGGGGGCTGGTAACTTCACTACTGACCGACCAATCAATTGTATTAACTACATTCAGTTTGCACAGAGCTTTTTACAGAATCTTTGTAGGTATTAAAAAATATTGTTACAAGTATGTGATATACATATTAAGTGATCTTTTAAACTAGCAGATGACAGGCCATGTAGGTGTCTGATATTCCAATATTTCTTCTGGAAAAGTGTATTCCTTCTATTGTCTCCTTTGAGATATAAACAAGCAGCTGAAAATAGGAAAATTAGTTTGTGATGAACTGTTATTGAGTGGGGTTTACTTTACTCTGCTATTGTCCCTTACTATTTCATGTGATTCTTAAAATTAAGATACATATATACATGGTCTTACTATTTATGATTTGGGTTTAATCCAACACTAATTTTTGAATGGCCAAACTGCCCATTCGTCGGATTATAGTCAAGTTGCAATAGTATCTAAGGCCAATTATTTCTTTGAATTATTTGATTGAATTTTATGATTAAAATTGACATTTAAGCTATGATAATTAGTTTGTGAAAATGCATTTGCTATCCAGTGTCTGTAAATGCAACTTGTTTGTTTATATTCTTTATAATAATAAACTATAATATGTTTTCAGGGTTGGCAGAGCAAGTGGAGTCACTAGCAAATCTGTTACTCCGCAGAATGAAGATGGACTCGGCCAATAACAAAACTACCAAACATTTTTATTCAATCAACACGTCGCTTCACCACAACCACAACCATCACAGGATTGCATTAAATCAATTTTTTAATCAGCAAAAGTGATGATGATGCTTTTGTAATATTATTGTAATTCAATTCAAATTTGTGAAAAGTTTTAATTAGTGTTTCCATCGCTTAAATAGTTGAAATAATATATTACAATTATTATGTTCAGGTCAGGAATCCTCTTAATGATAAATGGCGACACCAAGGCCTCCCCCTGCACCCTGAGTCCTATTGTCGGACTAGTGGAGTAATTAATCCGCATATATTTGTCGACTAAATGTTTTCACTGCCAACGTTTGCTCGTCCAAACTTGACTAATGATAATGTTGTAACCGAAATATAGTCATATAATGTTAAGTCAACATGATACTTGTTAGAAATTTATTTAAGTCCAAAGGAAGATGTAACACAGTAACCAATTGTGGGCATATGGATAAGGCCACATTTATAAACTAAGCCTTATTATATATTTCTAAAGGCGTATTGCACGGAGGAGAGATGGGTGAGATTTATACATATATATATATTGTTTGCTCGGAAGCTAGAGCGTAGTAACAAATTATGTGAAACAATAAATAAAATGTTTTTTCTTATTTACTGTCAGCTGTCTATGATACCATTGGCTGTAGTTAATGTGGAATGGGGTTATTTTTCATATACATATTTACATATATATTATTGGGATGTCTATTTACTTTATGGCGATATTGTTGTAGGAAATAGACCTTACATAGTAAGGCGTATATATTGTTTTGTTTGCATTCAATCGATGCACTTTTAGTACACGCCAAATAAAATTTTAGCAAAAGGTGTGTATTTTGATAATATTTCCCATCTATATTGTAATCTCTGTATTCATTTTTCTGTCTTAAGAGATCCATACATACATACATACATACATACATACATAAATACATATTTGTAACTCAATACATTAATATTATTAGGTTATTGATTTGTCGTCATCGGACGACGTGCGGAATATTTTCAGACTGCTAGAAATGTTTGGCTTATAGATCACTAGATAATTAATACGATGAGCCTTTATGTTTCTCTCAATTTATATACTGTAATATTTAACTGGACCTTGTGGTGGTCCTTTAAGTGTGTTCGGGGGGTCTGAGGTATTTTTAACATTTAATATACACATGTTTATTTTTATGAAATCTTATTTGACATTGATATTTATATATATATATAAACATAAAATATATAGGAAAGAGGGAAACCGGCATGTCTCGCTATTGCGGGACGTCCGGACAATGCCTATCGTGGGGACAAATGGCTACGGATAATTAGACATTGTGGAAAAATATTATTTACGCAGTGTGTGTGTGTGCATTTCATATGTAAAGTTAGATGATGTGCGCATTGCATCGGCTTATTGGAGAATACCCGTGTTGTGCCCATGTGTTATCTATATGGCACGGCACAATCATATATATTATATATACAAATTTGACACTTGTCTGTCTCGCTGTTGATGGGTGATATGAATATTTGGTCGGTTCATCGGTCTGTCGCTGCTAGGACCGGAGATCCGACCTACCGAGGTCATCCTGGGGGATGTAGCTCCTAAATGTTTTTCTAGAAAGGTATCATTATATATATCAATATTATTGACGCCACATCTGAATTGGGCAATCTCTTGTGGTGTTATCACTATTGAATTATATAGAATGGTTATTTGGCCACCTAAGTTCTATTCATATATTAGTATAAATATTTGCATAATACAGAAATATCTAGAAGATGACAATTTCGAATGTAATATTACTCTTTGCTTGTACATGAAGACTATTATATAATATAAAACTTTATGCACCGTAACTATTTCTTTCATTTACCCACATTCAATTTTATAATGTTTAGTAATACATTTGATTTGAATAAATTGGATATCAAATTTATAACCTACATAATTTGACAAATAAAAGTATTAATATAAAAATACTTTTTAACCTTTACATGTATAAATCACTGGGCTTTGGGCACAAGATAAAGTGGAAGGAGGTGGATGAAACCTATATCCAGCAGTGTAGAGCAGAAACCTCAGGAATTATATAAATAACTGTACCCAAAAACAACAATCTATAGCTACATGAGCCAGCACCGCTACAAACTATGCAATTCCACACATGAGAACTGCTTTTGGTCAAATACACATTTTCATTGCCCCCAGAATTATAACATGTTACCTTCATCACTCCAAGAAATAATATCGCTGAAATCATCATGAACTACGGGAGAACTAAAATGTATCAATGTTCGACATCGTAGTGTAAAAGGTCAATCTATATAATTAACTAAAATTATGAAAAAAATTATATTTAATTTTACGTTCTACTTAAATTTTTCGCAAACGCGACTCCCATTCACCGGTATCGCTCTGTGCTGAGCATTGTCAGAATGGTGAACAATAATGATGAAGACCGTCTATATATAGATTCACAAAGATGATAACAATAATAGATAAGGAAGGGGGCAATTCTAAGAAAAATTAAATACCCGAAAGACATTAAGGTAAATATGTATATAGGTATAATAAAAATACAATTAAGTGAAGGAATAAATATATAAATATTGTATTAAAAGGACAGTAATTATCTTGAATAATGGCCAACAGAAAAACCCGACATTAACTATTCTAATGGTAATAATAATGGAGAAGTATTAAAATCTATTTGTGCATTGAAACACGCGAGATGTTCTTTAAGGCGTGTATTTAATCGGTTATATGGTTTACCAAAAATTCATAAAGTTAACACCCCCTTCCGCCCTGTAGTGAGTTATAATACAGCTCCAGCGTATTTTCTAGCTAAAAAAGTAAATGAATTCATGAAAAATATTGTAAATTTTATTCCGAAATATGCAATATCAAATAAAATGCATAAAGGTAAGTACAACCTATATGTCTCCCGTGAAATATAATAATATGTACACTGCTAGCCCTAGAACAGGTATACCTAGTTGGGCAGCAGTTATCTATTTTTAATGACGATTATTTAAATGGTGTGATAAATAAATAAAATAAATATAAGATGGAGAAGTATGGGGACGAATAACAAATTTGTGTTTTGAGAACAACTTATGTTTTCTTTTCAGAATATTATCATTTAAAAAATGATTGAGAGGAAAAATATTGAGTATTCTTATTAAAAAGTAATTATTTACGAAATAAATTATTAAATAATCTAGTAGTAGGTAGTGGAGAGTACCACATTTTTGGCAAGGTTCCTCAAGAAGAATGTAGTAAATAGATTGAACTATGTTTAGAATATTCTAGGGAAATTTATTGCCATGAGACGATCTATTCCAAACCAACTAAAGAAACAACATCAAACCTCGTAAATTTAGTCCGATTGTACATATTATAAATAGTCTCAAAAGAACAGCTGAAATATGACTGCAATAAACAGACAAAACAGCAATGAGTAAAGAAAAGGAAGGACTCCAAGTATGTTGAAGGAATATTGTTTAAGAATTCAACATCATATCAGCATTTGAGTCTTACTGATTTTATTTTGAGAAAAAATACGAGATTTATTTTAGAAGTGCGACTGGGAATAGTAAGTATAGTTTTCGCCAAACATCTTGAACGAGCTTCCGGTTGCGCAGAGCGCAAATTCGTGTCTTTTTGCTTCGTTGTTTTACGTCTAAATCGCCCCTCTTTTCGGCTGGATGTTCAAGATGTTTGGCTGCAACTCTAAATAGTATCTCTTCCGCAAATCGAAGATTTAACACATTTTTTATGTAGGTATTATGGTGATTGGAAGGTATATAATTTGACAGAAAACCATCGTGTCTTAGGTATTGTGGTTATTCGAAGGTATATCCTGTGCGGGTGTCCTGGGTTCGATCCCCGGCAGAGGAGAAATTTATTTAAATTCATTTCTCACGCTAATTTTGCTTCTCTGGGCTGGAAATTATTATTATTATATCATTTTACAGAAAACCATTGTTTTAGGTATTATGGTTATTAGAAGGTATATCATTTGACAGAAAACCATTGTTTTAGGTATTATGGCGATTAGAAAGTACATATATCATTTGACAGAAAACCATTACATTTTAGGTATTATGGCGATTAGAAAGTATATCATTTGACAGAAAACCATTGTTTCAGGTATTATGGCGATTAGAAAGTACCTATATCATTTGACAGAATATCATTACGTTTTAGGTATTATGGCGATTGGAAGATGGGTACATAATTTGACTGAAATCCATTATGTTTTAGTATTATGGTGATTGGAAGGTATATAATTTGACAGAAAACCATTATATTTTAGGTATTGTGGAGATTGGAGGGTATAAATTTTTTTATTGAACAGTAAAAGTAAACAAATGTTTCAGCTTATACCAACAAATCAATAATCTTCTAGAGGTAATTACATATTTATTCATGCGGTATGCCAACTTATGTTTTTAACAGCTCCACAAACATTATAGGACACGACGTGATAGTAAGAATTTGTAAGTCAATGCAAGTAAAGATGTTATGTACATCCATCTTTATATGCTCCATTAACCATTCTGAATTTTTTATTGCGTCGGGAAAAAGGCATTTTAATTTTAGGGGCGGATCCTCTTAAATTACATTGATTTGTAATGTGAAATAATACTACTATAAAAATTAGCATTACAAGTTTTTTTTCTCGTACAAAATTCGCATCATATTTCGGAAGAACATCGTCATAATATTGACTAACGCCTGTGTAAATTTGAGGTTTGCAATTGTAGGCTCCGTGTTGCTAGAAAGATTGTCGTATCAGGGGAGAGTAACATTTTGTATCAGGGGAGTATAACATTTTGTATCAGGGGAGAGTAACATTTTATGGGCAACGTATACCTATACTACTTTTTGTAGTTATTCCGAAATGGGCGATGAATTATTTTGAATTGCATAAGTACTCATTTTTAATTTATTTTATTTTTTTATTTATTTATTTAAATCCACAATAACCATACATAAAAAATTACAACAATACGACAGTGAAACATAGAACAAAAAAAAAAAAAATTTTAAAAATTGACAATTTAGTATAACATGTTGGCACTGACAAAATGAATACAATCTATCAGTACCAACATCCAGTGGATAAGAACTATTCCACTAAGCAGTGCTTGTGTCGGAATAGCTTTACAATTCATTTTAACTGACACAGTCTTTACTTATGTAACCCATTTATGTCTAATATATAATTATAACATATAAAAAAAATCAAAAATACAAATTATAATATAAGCTATAACATCACGGTTTTATAATCATTTCATAATTTTAAAAAATATATCTTCAATGTTCATTCTACCTTTGTTGAGAATCCAAGAAGATAGTTTATTTTTCATAGCACTTAGTGATTTTATATTATATATCTCAGAACCAATCAATTCTTTTGTAAATATGTTTAAAATACGAGGCAAAATAAAATCAAAATGTTTTTGAGCAAACGTGGTATGAGCTCTGGGGATGGGTAAAAGTCTGTGTCTAATATTGTAGGAATTTTCAACTCGAGTATATTGTGTTATATTGAGCTTATGTGAGTAAATGATTAATTTCTTGAGGTATAGCTGACGAATATCTAAAACTTCAAATTCAAAAAATAATGAATTAGACGGATATCTAAAAGGTTTTTTATTAATAACTCGAATGATACTCTTCTGGGCTATTTCAATGGGACTTAGTGCGGTTTTATACGTTCCTCCCCAAACTATGATGCCATAACATAGTATAGATTGAGCAACTGCATAATAGATGAACTTAAGGTCATCTATTTTAAAAACATTGCGAATACGTAAAAATAGATAGATTAGTTTTCGAATTTTTATGGAACATTCCTCAATATGCTTTTTCCAATTTAAGTTATTGTCAACAACAACTCCTAGATACTTGATCTCGTTACATTTTTCCAGGGGGGTACATTGACAGAAATTTTTGTAGCAATTGTGAACTGTAATAGAATGTTGATCCAAAGGTTGTCCTCGTGTGTCAATACTGAAGGTCATAAATTTAGTTTTTTTTATATTAAGAGATAAGACACTGTTATCTAGCCATGATTTTACTATATTGACTCCCTTTTCTGCCAATACGTACGCTTTTTCCCATGTGTCACTATTGAAAAGTAGTGCAGTGTCATCTGCAAAAGTAATAATTTTTCCTCCAATTTTAAGAAAACAGAGATCATTTATGTAAATTAAAAATAAAAGTGGTCCAAGGGTACTACCTTGAGGAACGCCATAATTTATTTGCTTTATGTCACTGGTTGTGGTTCCAATTTGTACAAACTGGGATCGTTTTTCAATATATTCTTTGAAGAATTTTAATTCTGTTCCATGAATTCCCACGTTTTCTAACTTTTTTAATAAAAGTTTATGAGAAACCGTGTCAAAAGCTTTGGCTAAGTCTAAAAATATTGCTATGGTTTTTCTATTTCTATCAATGTTACTAGCAATATCTTTGATTATTGACAGAAGAGCTTCGTCCGTACCCTTATTTTTTCTAAAACCATATTGATTTTCTGCAAGAATATTGAGCGTTTCTAGATGTTTTGTAAGTTGAAGGCTGACACATTTTTCAAATATTTTTGATAAAACACTCAAAATGGATATTGGCCTATAGTTGTTGGGATTTTTATGGTCACCTCCTTTATAAAGTGGGATTACCCTAGCACATTTGAACGCCTCAGGAAACTCACCATGTGATAAGCTACAATTTAGAATATGAGTTAATGGTTCAGCGATTTGATTTTTTACTGATTTTATTATTTTGGCTTGTATTTTATCGTATCCCTTAGAATTATCTGTACGAATATCTTCAATATACTTAATGGTGTCATCTTTGGTTATGTTCATTAATTTAAACTTTGCGTGCGTATATTTTTTCCGTTCATAATTTTTAAGAATCTCTTGTTCAGTTTTCTGTGATTTAGAGAATAATTCAGTAGCTAGTTTATTACCTATACCTGCAAAATGTTCATTCATACAGTCAGCAATTGGTTTATCTCCATGAATCAGAGAATCGCTTATAGCAATTGATTTAATAGTTGTTTTGTTTGAGTCATTTACATTATTTAGTTCTTTCACTATCTTCCAGGCAGTTTTTGAAGAATGATCTTTTTGTAAAATTGATTTGTAATATTTTTCTTTATGGTGTTTTATGATTTTATTACATATATTTCTGTATTTAATATAATATTGATAGAAAGATTTATTATGAGGATATTTTTTAACCTCTAGATGTAATATATCTCTTTTTCTGACACAACTTAGAATAGATTCATTCATCCATGGTTTAATAGGTAATAACTTGGGCTTTTTAGCTTTAATTTCTGTACTTTCTAACAAATGTTTTTCTAAGATCAACATAAAAATTTTCAGTGCAGAGTTTGTGCATGTTTCATTTAATACGTCTGACCAATCTGTTTTTGTAAGAGCATCCATTAGTTTATTGACATTTGTAAATTTTATTGATTTACTTGGAGTTTTGTCTTTAGCGTGTGTGTTTTCTTTCTTAACAAGGCCACAGATAGTGCTATAGTGATCTGTTATGGTAGATTTCACCACTGCTGCAACAACTGCTAAGTTGGATTTAACATAAATGTGATCAAGACACGAGTGAGAGATGTTGGTTTCTCTCGTCGGTAGATTTATAGCAGACAATAGTCCTAGTTCAGCCAATGCACATTCGTACTCAAGTGACTGATAGTGTTTCGATCCAATTGTGTTTATATTTATATCACCGGCTAAAACTATATGTTGATACTTAGAATTTTGTTTGATTAAGTCAGAAAGTGATGTTATGAAAGGTTTAGTATTCACAATATGAGGCGACCTATAGACACCAAAGATTGAAAAAGAATTATCGATTATTATTTGCACACAGTTTGCATCGGTCACTTCACATTCAATTAATCTAGGATTTAAGTATTCTTTAACATACACGACCACACCATCTGCCTTATTGAAGGATATATTAGATCTGAACATTTGGAACCCACTGATAGCTCTTGGAATAATATATTGATTTGTCCATGCTTCAGTAGCTATGATAACGTCAAATTTTACATGTGAGTCTTCAAGAAAAAGTAACAGTTCATCATGATTTTTCTCAATACTGCGTATATTGAGATTTAATATTTTTAACGCGTAGTTGCTTGTGAAAAAATCTTTGCAGTCATTAACATGGTTGATGAGTTTAGTATCAATCGATACCAAATCTATATCGATATTTTGAATCATTTTTCTATTATTTATAAATAAATATATACTTTAGTGTAATGAATAGTGATAAGCCCAATATAATCAACAGTTGGTTATGCTCATTCAAAGTATTATAATACAATAGAATATTGATCAGTGATATTTTCGATAATAAATTATATCTAATATATACATGAACTATCTCACGATTTTGTTTTATGGTATAATATATAAGTGCATTACCCAAAAAATATAATACTATACATTTCAAAGATATAAATTTATACATGAACACTAATAATAAATAAGTACATTCTGATATTGAGTACTGAACAGTGATATAATGACGGCGAAAATTTTTCACAGAATATATTACAATGTTCTTTCCCTTAAAATGCTTAGAAATAAAAATCGTGACTAATGCTTTATGTAGTAGGCCAAACACAACAAAGTATCCACTCAACATGGTGTTTAAGTGTATACAATAATACAATATAATAATAATAAGGTAGTTTGTACAGTAACACAATATACCACAGTACATCATATTATTATGTTAATTTGCACAGTAACATGCATAATTTATTATTGACTCTAAACAAACAAATATTGTTATAAAATCAAACCCCACACACATTGATATTAAATCAAATCCCATACATAGTGTATAATATACTTGAACCATTTTAAGAATTCTATTTTTTAAGATAAAAATATATATATGTGTTAATATAGCTTTAGTAAATTTTACCTTAAAATACACTTTTAAACATATTCTTACTGAAATATAATATATCAAAATAGTGACATCTGTGAATAACAATTTAAAACCTTTACAAAATACATAATTTGTTTCTTTCCAAGTATATTCAGGCAGTAGTGTAATAAAACGCCTCCACATTGATGTAGGTAGAGATAACTTTTTCGTTATATAATCAATATTTACTGTATCCGTCTCATATAACAATATGTTTTTTGTGGCAGAAATATATGCAGTATTCAGTATAAGTTCATATATAAAGTTACATAGTGATATTTTAAAATGCTCTGTCTCAAAAAATATAATATAAAATAACAGTTTGTGAATTTCTGACGCTAAAAAGTGTGTTCTGTGTTCGAAGTTATTAAAATTTAACCTCCAATAAAATAAACATAAATTCACACACGTATACACATTAAAGTATAAACAATAATATATAACTAAAACTAACATAAGATCTCTTGGTATTAAATTGTAAATGAAGTAGGGTACAGTGCATAAAATATAGTTATTAAAGTTTATATAAATCAGATTCGTTTTTAATTCGAAATAATCTATCATTTTCATTTTTTCTCGTACAAATAGAGCCATCTTGAATCCAAACATATTTAATATTTTTATCTATAGCAATTTTCCTAGTTTTAGCTAACAAAAATTTAGTTTTAGGGGTAATATGCTCTGACAAAAACAGTGGTGTTGATTTTTCTGTGTTCTTGAAGTGAGATGTATTCAATTTTTGTGTTGGATTACATTTATTAAATATTTTTACCTGTTTTAAAATGGCATCGCGAGATAATTTATTAGCAAATTTAATAATTATTGGACGAGGTGTAGTTTTGGAGTGGTGTTGCTTTGCCCTCATTATAGAAAGAATATCCGTTGACTTGACATCATTGCAGTTGATTGTAGAGATAAGTCTGACGGTACTGTTTATTAAATCCTGGGGAGTTTCATTTAAATCTTCCGGACATCCGCGAATTTCTATTTCATTTGCAATCTTCTGGTATTCCAGGTCCTGAATTTTACTCTCTAGTTTATCCAGTTTGTGTATTATTTCCTCCTTCTCAAGCTTCTCCGATTCAAGTTTTTTACATCTGCCTTCAATGTCATGTACTTTATTTAAAATATCTTCATACTGTGCACTTATAAAGTTGATACTGTTTATAATAGTGGTGTTTTGGTCAGAAATTTCCTGCCATTTTTTGTTTGTTTCCTCCAGTTTAAGATTTATATGGCTTATAAGTGTAGTTTTCAAGTTCTCAAGTTCATTAGAGTATTTTGATGCCGCATTATAATCAATAGTTATCAGTGATTTATCAAGATTTAAATCATCGGATTTGGTGCAGTGCTGTGTTAGCGGGGATTTGCCTTGCGGTTTGTTTGATTTATTTTTTTTACAATTTATACACTTCCATGATTTAATATAATCTGTAGACATTTTTTTGAAGTTGTCAATTGACATGCCCAAGCAATCAGCGTGAAAGTCATGTTCGCAATTTTTGCAATGTAGAAAGGCTGAATTTTTATAAGATTTGCAAATATTGCAGTTTGCCATCACGAGAAGATAGTTGTTGAGCAAAAAAATTGTAATTTTAAAGTGTAATTCACTCTTACCAAAAACTGTCAGATGGAAGTATTGGCGCCTTTTTGACAGATATGAAAAGACACTGAAAAAGAGTGTTTTAACTCACGATACACTTGTTTTAATAATTTTGATATGAATTATTTATTTTTAATTAAACTGTCATGAAAATTGATACTAGAATATGCCAAGAATATTGTCCTAATTTGAAAATTTTTGAAGTGCTGCAAATTTGCAGTGTAAGTTAAGACCGGACGTGACGTGAATTGAATTATTTATTTTTTGCCTAATTATATGCGTTTGAAAATTGAATTAATTCATAGATTTTTATTATAATATACTCTATGTCGTAGTTAACAAATTTTGCTTGTTAAAATCGAAGTGATTCATTTTTCCGGGGGATTTTTGACGTTTTGGTTCCAGACCACATAGTTTTTCTATACAGAATAACGACTAATGTGAATTGTTTTCGGATTTATTTGTCGAAAAAACATTTTAATTATTATGGTTTAGAGAACAGTAATCTAGGATGTGTTGAAATGTAAGGAAAACTGAAATATGTTGCCAATCAAAACGTCAAACGCGCGATATTCCATGAATCACTTTTTGCATGGAGTAGGTACTACATCTAGTATATTATACTAAAAATCTATGAATAAATTGCAATTTTATTTGGTTGGTTGGATTTTCGTCATAAGTAAAAAAGGTAGGTTCACACGATTGACAGATTCTTTTTAGTGTAAATACTTTGGCAAATTAAGACGACGGAAACGCCCAATTTACATAACGCAAAGAAAGCTATGCATGTATACAATTTATTGGTGACCATTCATTCTATGTTGTGGTTGCTCGTAGATATTTCATAATAGCGAAGAGCAAAAATTATGATTGCACAATATTGAGACAAATGACCAAAAGTTGTCGACCCGTCTCCTCTTGAGTTTAAATCACGAAAAGGAACTGTCTATGTGAACTGGCATAAAATAATAATCAAACGGAAGGAACACACGTTAAGTTTCGTTTAACAAAACTTTATTGAATTGATATGTTTCTGTATGTACATATATTATTAAGTATATTCTCACGAAATACAATGGACCATTATAATAGACGACCGCTTATCATGATCATCATCTACCATTAAACATTGTATTAAGACTGACTATATCATATCATACCTTCTGGTATACATAATATATGAACATCTGCATGAGTCTATGTAGAATACAGATTACAACTATATGCTGTCTCTAATAATTTATCGGTCCATTTTTATTCTTCCCAATCGCTTGTTATAGAAATAATCTAATAGGTACTCGTTGTTTTAATGCTTCTTGAATACTGATCTGAATCAATACATTGTGGTGACATTTTAAAATTTAAATAGTAAAAAAATACCTCATATAACACCATTTATTTATTACTGATCTATTTTGTATCGTTTTGGTGGGTTCTCATATAATATGTTACGGGTACGATATTCAACAACATGTAGTAAATGAGGATAAGAAAATCGTATCATGTAGTAAAATTAGGAGAAGTAAATCTTATCATGTAGTAAAATTAGGAGAAGTAAATCGTATCATGTAGTAAAATTAGGAGAAGTAAATCGTATAATGTAGTAAAATGAGGATAAGTAAATTGTATCATGTAGTAAAATGAGGATAAGTAAATCGTATCATGTAGTAAAATGAGGATAAGTAAATCGTATCATGTTGTAAAATGAGGATAAGTAAATCGTATCATGTAGTAAAATGAGGATAAGTAAATCGTATCATGTAGTAAAATGAGGATAAGTAAATCGTGTCGTGTAATAAAATGAAAATGAACTCCTGGTAAAGGAATTTCGTTCCCGTAATATGCAGAGAAATACATTCATTCATTAATACCATCACGGCGGATCACACAACGTGGGGGTAACTAGCGACATGTGCGCGGGTGTGCATTACTTTATAAAAGGAAACAACCCAGATGCGTGTATTCTCTTTCACCAGTCTAAAGGTATACGAGTATAATAATTGTGGTATTAAAAACGTATCGTTTTACTACTTAAATTATAATATTCAAGTAGGTACTTGAAAAGGATTCCTTAACATTATTTCTTAAGAAATCTCATGTAATGCCAGGTGCTTCATCAGTTTGAACGACGATTATTATTTATGATATATTTGGATTGTACCTACGGTTGATGTGTTCTCCAGTGACCACCTTTAAGTTACAATATTGGAGCTATGCGCGTGATATTGTCCAGGAATGTATGACTGCTGTATGTCCAAGATCGACGGACACCGTAAAGTTGAAGGGGAAAAAAGTGGTAGTCGCCGTTTTCCACGAAGCGACCGGTGCGCTGCAACAACAACTGCGCTTCATCCTTGTACAGGTTTGTTGTTTGCAGACTCTTATACCCTGGTACTGATGCAGAGTTTATCGCCTACCAATATATTATTACACTAACATGCTCCGTTTGACACTGAACATACCTACATATTATAATATCTGTCTTCATCTCAATCAAAAATACCTACCCTAACTAATTCATAGACCAAATCATTACATTTTGTGACGATACAATCAATTCAAAGCCAAACATGCAAATCGTTTACACCATTCCATTTGTGATCCTGGAATTTTATTTTATTTTATCTTTTCTACATCTGCAGTTCGTCATGATGGTGTTTGTGTCATCAATTATTGAACGCATATGCCTCCCTGATGATGAACATTGAAATCTTTCCGAAAATTTGGAATAAAACAGCCCTTCTCAGGAGTTTTGTTGTATTTGAGATACATTTAGAAACGAAAAAAACCGAGACAATGCGCTTATGTGGTTACTTTATATATTTGCTCGACGTTTAAGAGGGCATATAACGCTAAATCTAGTGGCCGAAAAAATGATATATAAAATCATCTAATGCACTATGAAGTTAAGTGTCAGAAAGGGTAACAAGGCATCCCGCGCGATAAAAAGATTCGTAATTTAAATGATCGAAAATCCAAAATATGTTGATTTTTTGCATTTCAAGAACAAACCTTACTTGAAATGAAAAGTAGGTACTTTATAAATAAATAAATGAATTACATATATTTCTCTAAAACACAATAAAATCATCGTAATTAGAAGAGGATAAAAAAATAATATAAAAAAATAAAATAACAAAACAACGATAAAAAAATAAATATATATCATATTATACAACATTAAATACTAAAAAAAAAACTCATAATTGCCCCACGAAATCATTCACATTGATTGTATAGGTACACTCTAGAAGCATATACATACATTGTGGCATACTTATACAAAATTTATTTCTCCACGACACATAGTTATGGAGTAATTAAAAAAATACTGTAAAAATACATATATTTTTTTTAGGCGAATTAATTCTGAATTTTAAAATTGTGTTACTATCAATTACTAGAGAAATATTGAAAAGACATGGTATTTTTTTAGAAACACACTGTTTAACATATTTGAGAAAATTGATTTCAATTTGGGGTGTTGAGGTTTATATGACCCCTAGTATATATTATATAGATAGGCTTCCTCGTCAAACATTTTTCAGTAGCTTTTTCAGTACTTATTTTGGAAATGAAGTAACATAACTCGAAAATAAGTACCTAATGCTATTGCGCTGCTGTCATATGTTTAAGACGATCCGAATTAAATACACCCAGCTCACAGTTTGGATCTTGGAACATGACATGCATTTCTGATTTTGTAAAAGTGCAGTTAGATAAGTTGAAACGATATAGATTTTTTGTGAACAAGAGCTAAAGTTTATAAGAAATACAGGGAATGAGGATTTAAAAGGAAAATTGTTGGTGAATAAAATGAATATCATTTAAAAATGAAAATGAATGCACCCACATTAACAATAGATTCATACAAAAATGATAATTGCTGCTCAACTAGGTATATCTGTTCTAGGTTTAATGGAGTAGGTACACATATAATAATCTCAGGTATTACATAATCCTTTTATGAGTGGCAGTTTTTAAAGGAAAACTAGTAGGTACGTCTTACTGATTGTATTTGAAAAAGAAAGCTGAGAACTCCAGAAAAGTGATTAGAATTGGCTAGTATGATAATTTTAGTAAATCGAAGAGACGGGATTGTTCGTATAATTTGCAAAATCATTACTCTTTATTATTTTCTCTATCAGTGTTGTTTCCTCATGACTGAAGGTTGTGATGTTCCACACGGATGTTCCCAGTACTAAAGTCCTTTAGACCTCTCTGCCTCTAGCAATGTGTATCGCATCTCGAATGGAGTATTCTTTACTTTAATTAGATTTTGTAATAGTGGTGATTAGTACACTGTATATTATTAGGTAGTGTCATATTAGCATAAAAGGCATCCAAAGTTTAGTAGAAGAAGAAGAAAGTTTGTCTATGCGTATCATATCTGAGCCCTATGTTAGTTAGACATTGAATACGCATAATATAATGTTTCTGCACTACTTCCCATTTGTTAGTTTCATACTAATCATTTATTTGCCCAAGTACTAATGTTAAATTAGGTTGAACACCAGTGCATTTATTACAAGAACCTAATTCCACACCGTTGCTTTATGCCCAGTACACATTGGGAGAGTAAAACGGTAGAGACTACTAGCCGGCTAGAAGTCTTATGACATTACCTTAACATTGTGTGAAAACACTTAATAGAATGTGTTGTCAAGGAAAAAATATATCAGAATTTATTTATTTGTTTATTTATTCAATTTTTATTTAACTATTTATTTGTGTTTAATTTATCTGTTTATTTACATTTTTTTATTTATTAAGTTATTTATTTAATTCAACAGCTAATTAGAAGTATTCGCTGATAGGCCGATATCATCGCTTGCAATATGAAAAATATAACATCATAATGTTATTGTAACAGATAAATTGATTGATTATATATAATGGAACGGCCACTTTCGAAAACGGTAGGTAGCTAAAGTTACACTAAATAAGGTGAGTACAAAGTCATGAAAAAGTAAATTTTATTACAGTACCAAAATGTTAATAATTTCATATTTGATGATATTTTTACTAGCAGTTTTGAATCTGTCGATTTAGACGGCTTCGAATCAACCAATTGATTAGAATAATAAGCCGAAACGGTCGTCGGTAGACAAAAAATAAATAATTTGTGGAATAATATGTTCATATTTTTCTGTTTAATATTATTGTTTTTCACTAAACGAACTCATGTTAGGGCTTTTTTTTCATTCTGACGATGCTCAGCATAGAGCGATACCGGTGAATGGGAGTCGCGTTTGCGAAAAAATTTAAATAGAACTAAAAATTATATATAATTATTTCATAATTCTAGTTCATGTTAAAGCTTTGTTTGATAGAGTTTGAAAATGATTAAATGAAGTTGGCATACAAACGCAAAGACAAAGTAGATTGAAATAGTAATAAATATACTAACCCTAACTAACAGTTGACTCGATTCATGTAGACTAGATATTATAGCTGATGTAACGATCGCATTAGAACAAGATTATATAGATAATATTATTGATTCATCACCTCAGACGATAGAGATTAATAACTTCCGGATTGTTGCACATTCTGATGCGGCTAATCATCTATATAAACATTTATTTATTGAATTGGAAAGTAAAATAATAATCAATACGTTATTTGTAATATCAAGGTGTCAAAAACATTAGCTATCCGCAACGAATAATATTAATATTTGCAATGAATCCATCATAATTCTTCCTATAAATCTTCTTCTCTTATTCGTAGATCTCGGAACTGTTTTTTTTGAGAAATTAACTCTCGGGAACCTGAGGTCTCGCTGTCTCTATATCTCTTTGGTGGTTTTCCAGAAAGTTCTGGTGGTAAATCGTTGGCCGTTTCAGAACTGTTTCACTCTATTTATGTTTAGTTTGAATAGGTTGGTATATATATTCGAAGACAGTAGGAAACGACGAAAGTTAGACAAAAGGTCTGTAAATAATGTCAAGAATAAACATAATATTAAAATCAATATCACTGCGTTTTTGAACTTGATTTTCTATTTGCACATCACTTATCTTAACATGTTTTGGTTTTTCATTCTATCATTGATTATACGTACCTACGACTTTTATGTTTATATAATTATTTCTCACCCTGGGGAAAATAACGTTGCAAAGTAAAGAATAAAATGGTCTGTAGTTACAATTAAAAAACTCCAGTAAATGCAGTAGAGTAAAAATAAAGTACATTTATTAACAGATTTTTAATTATCTCAATAGAGACGAAGTTGGAATATTTACTGTAGGAGAACCGGGAAATCAAGGCACCTACAGGGCTTACGACCTGTCATAGGCTGGTTTACGTGATCACTTTATGCGCTTGCGCAACGTTCACCAATTATGCCTTTTTAATGAGATCCCTTTCAATTCCATTTTGAAAGTTCTATATATTGTAATACTGAAATTCTTTTCTCTTGAAAATAAGAAATTTTTACTACAGCCATCTATGTGTGAAATTATGAACAACATTCTTATTATTTTTATTTTATTTTTGTTGTAACGCCATCTATTGAGAGAATTGGTTTTTTTGTAAATAATGAGAGCAACAATTCTTATAACTGAGGTGACAAATGCATTTTTCGCATAGAAGTCACCCCTGAATTGCGCCAGACTTATAAGGTCATTTTTGTCTTATTTACCTACTTGTACCAATGTGTAAGTAATCGAATATTTTTATTATTGCATATAAAGTACATTTACATTTTGAAATCAAAGTACAAGTACTCGTAGATTAGAAAAGGAAATCTGCAGGGCTACTGATGTAGTTTGATTAAGATTAGAATCAGACTAAAGAAATCTTTCAGATTAAAATAAATTAATTATGTTCATTTATACATAAATTAAAGCAAATTTTGTGCTTAACATTGATCTTCAGGACTTTTTATGATTGAATGTAGATTCAGATTAAAATTAGATAATGACCGAGTACTAAGTCATACATTGTTAAGATTAAGACAAGGTAAAATCGTATTATGAGTAAGCTCTACTGTACATTTATTTATTCATAAAAAGAGTGTACAATGACGGGTATTCCAACCATCCAAAGAAACAATGAGCCTTCTTCTTCTTGTGGTATGTCAGGACCCCCGACGTTGGCTATCACTGCAGTGAAGATCTACCAAAGAGCCACAAACAGTACCAATTTGGTACAGTTAAAAACGACCAAATTCATAAACTCAATAGATGGATGAGTCTGGAGGAATCTGGAAAAGGAGTTAAGTATAGTTTTTTTCTTTAATATTTGTAGAGACAATGTGACACCACCACTTAAGTTGTTCCTCAAATAGCCTTGCAAATTGTTCAACAGTAAAGTTAATAAGAATGATCAGTGTGGTACGTAAGAGCCGACAGAGATATGTGATTGAGTTTTATAAATTATGTCATGAATTAGTGAATATATTTGTACTCGTTCAAGTTTATTCAACTGTTCTTCATTGGTATCCAGATTACGAACATTCGCATACTTAAGAAATACATAGTATACATTAAGATTAAGCGAGTGTGATTTCATTGGAAGAAAAAAGTCCATCAAGGTTACATAATATATTTAGTATATAGAATACCAAGATTATTTTAAGTATGTAGGGAATGTGTAACTCCACTGAATTTTTTTTTTATTAATAGTAACAAAATTTCATGTTAAAATGAATCGAACTATAGTGACTACAAAACATTTGGTTTTGTGCAACCAAATGTTTAGTGCACATAGCCAAACAGTACAGTCATAAATAGATATACATTTTTTACTGATAACAAAGGTTTGTCTAAAACACTGGTACCCAGTTCGGTTGTCATATTATTTTTTCAGTGTCTTCTCAGACCTGTTGTTGTGTATGGAGCTGAATGCTGGGCCTTAAAAAAGAGAAGAAAATAGCCTCTTGATATTTGAAAGGAAAACCTGAGTAAGATTTTTGGCCCAGTTAACGATAATGGACTTTGGAAGATGTGATATAATCATGAACTACAGGCATTATATGACGAACTCAACATTGTACAAGTCATAAAAGTACGTAGACTGCAGTAGTTAGGAGATGTCAGCCGGATGAATGATGATCGTATCCCGAAAAAGATTCTTAACACCAATCCAGAGGACAGAAGAAGTGGTAGGCCCAAGTTAAGATAGCTGGATGACACAGAAGTCGACATAAGGGAGAGCGGCGGAGGACAGGGACGGCTGGAGAAGGATTCTGGAGGAGGGCTGTGGCGTCAATGATGATAATGCTGAGGGAATGTGTAGATTATTATAAGTGAATTTGAAAGAGGTGAATATTTATGTTTGGTCTATAATAAATAGCCGTGGATATAGATATTTTATAAACTTGAGGTTTCATCGCTATAACAGTTTTATTTTCAAAAGTGCGCAAGTGCAACTGGCGACAAAAAACTTTGATGATTTTAATAGTCCGTTTCTAATGAAACTTTAGATAAACTGAACGTTTAATTTTATCTTGGATCCGGGTGTAACATTATAATTTGAGATTGGATAAGAATGGATAGAGCGAATAGTGTGGGTTCCGGTAAGTATGACCCGTTTTAGAGGTTACATGACCCTTGGGAGTATGGCCAAATAGTAATTTATTGTTCTTGTTAATGCCGGCATAACTCAAAGACTATAATATTGAATACACTTCATGGTGTGCCTATGTGATGGTGCATCGATTGTCTCTGGATAAAAACCACAGAAATTAATTTTAATAATCATCAATAAATCTTTTTCTTATGTATATATTCTCCGACCCTAATATTTTTCAAAAATTCAATACCTATGCGTTAGTTTTGTGGAATGCATAAGTGAGGGTTGAATGTTAACAATTTCATTAAATCACCCTTAAACATAGAACTTTAAAATTTGACTAACTATATGTAAATAAACATTGAAATCTTTATTACTCATACATTTTAAAAACTAATTTTTCTCTGAGATTTTTTCTAAATATAACTGAGTTATGTTTTTCAAATTGAACTTTTATCCTATGAATGGAGAATAAGAAACCATGTAATATTTTGACAAATTACTTAACATCTAAAATTAATGCTATTTTTTATGATTAGCCCAAAATGATGTCTCAAAATCAAAATGATGTCTCAATCTAAATAAAATGTCAAAATATAAAAATAAGTATGAATACGTAAAAGAAGATCCTCATTGTTTAAAATTTATGGTTCAAATTATTCTCTCTCAATTTCAATAAATTCTCATGTTTTAACTGATTTGTCATGGCACTCTACGTTTAATTTCATGTTTTAATAATAGCTCTATAACAAAATGATTTACAGAGATTGTGAAACATTATAATTAAGGGAATTCAATGCAATTACTTGTGGGATATATTTTACCTTCTCTATTGTATTTCATTAATTATCATTAATTTGATAATTTAGTAAACATCAGATGTAAGCAAACGGTCCACACAACAGCAAACGGTCCACATACAGCTCGAAGAAGTAGTGAAATGATGTGGGAGAAAAGTTATTGGTGCTGGGTCACTCCTAGATGCGTCAAAATCCATTTTTCTATAGTCAACATTTATTATAGTTGTTCAAACATAGGTATGTGTAAAAACAAAGGATTACAATAGACTGGTTCCCTCTGCCTTTTGGAATGAATATCAACGATTCTCTTACGATTAAGTGCAAGGTTGCGCTTGCACACTTTGGCGTCAAAGCCATTGGGAGTATCTTCTTCGTTCAGGGGCAGAGAAGAGTGTAAGACGGATCTTACTCATGTTTTGAAATGACGGATCTCACTCATGTCCTAAAATCAACCAATACATGTAGGTACATATATACAATTCGCATAGACTAAATTTTTGACTGACTAAATACTTGCACAGCTACTCATTTTGAATAGGTATTGCCTCGGAACAGCCTTTTGCCTATTGAGGCAATATATCCAAGTACCTAATATCGATATATATTTTGTTTGTATTGTATTCTGTTATGATTTTTTTTATTTAAACACCCTACTTTTAACACTTGAAAATCCAGAAACCGCTGTGGGAAGGACTAAATATATTGAGAAACAACTTACGACGAAAAGAAATCGTAAATTCTTTTGAATCTTTTGATATATTGATGATCTGTTTGGCAAGAGTTTAAGTCTTGCTCATGGGATGAGGGTGTTCAACTCTTCCTCCATCTCCTTGGCGGTCTTCCCAGTAGTCGCTGACCATTTGGAATATGTACATACCACTGATTGCATTTTTGGGGTGTCGTTTGGGATCCATTCGATCCACGTGCTCCCTGCAATAGTGTCTTCTGCACCTGCTCCATTTTGCGACGTCTTCTACAACGCAACTTACGCGCATTTCCTCATTGGGGATTTTGTCTCTAATCTCTCAATGGTGGATATTGACTCTCGAAGCACAACGCTTAATTTTCTCCACCATGATACAGACTGCACCAACAGTAAAATCCATTTTTAAAACGTATTTGACAAAGGTATCTGACCCATGGCATGCCTTTTGATATATGTTACTTTATATATTTACGGTTAAGATTTCACATTACGAAAATATCGTTTCATACGTGGCTTATTATCAAAAAATTTGTTGTTGAAAAATTACAAAGAATGTATTTATTACTTGTACCTACACATATCTATTTTTAGATCTTCTAATATATGTATGAAAAAGGTAAGTCTGGCACCTGGGAGTGGTTGCGTTTGAAATTGCAGATTTTTAAATTGTTTAAAATAGTTTGTACTGATAAAATGATTTTTTATTATTTGTAGCTATAAAATCCGTCCGTTTGTGAAATATGTGTTTACTATTACTGAAATATGCAAAAAATAATAAATAAAAAAAGAACAAAATATTATTTTTCAGAAATCTTCCTGGTGTGCACTGAAAAAATCACCAAGTTTCATTGTAATCAGATGGATGGTATAAGAACACAACAGACTTACGAAGATACAAATAATAATAATTTTTGACATCAAATTTAATAACTTAAGACAAGAAATATGTAATATTAATAATTTTGGTTATATATTAAAACAGTGTAAATATTTAAGTCACCCCTCAGTTGAGATCAAATCTCGTGTCTGAGAAAGGATTGTCTTCATTTTATTTTAATTTTACACAAGTTTTATTCGATTTAATGGTTAAATAAACAGAAAAAAATCTAAAAATATTTTACACGATAAACATTAAAAAATAATTATATATCTGGGTATATCTATTAATGTACAAAAATTGAAAATATGGTAAGCATGTAAGGTATCCATAGCAGGTACCCACGAAAGGAAACTTTTTTTTTAACATGTCCACGTAGGGGACGCCAGCTATTAGGATTTGGGTCCATTTTACTCTTCCGAAGAAGCGCACTACGTAGCGTTGGGAAGGGTTTGCAATCTAGAAAAGAGTTTATTAATTCGGATTTTAAAAAGACCCGGGTTGTGCGAAGGTGGAAACACAGAATTCGGAAGATCGTCTACAGTCGGGCTGCTGTATTAATAAAGGAGTTCGAGAAGCGACTTGTTCGTATATGTTGAAGGTCCACTGTGAATGGGTGCTGCGATTGAGTGAAGCGAGTGACTCTGTTGTGAGTGGGTGGAGGAGGGACCAAAGATGCAAGTTCTTCTGAGCAATTCCCGTGGTAGTATCTATAGAATAAACTTAAAATACCAACTCTGCGTCTGTGTTCTAGTGATTGCAATCCATCAGTCAGTGATGGATCATCAATCAGACGTATAGCACGCCTTTGGACAGCGTCGAGGGTATTCAGTAGGTATTGGGGGGCGCCACTCCAGAGGTGACTGCCATATTCAATAATTGGACGTATTTGCGCTTTGTAGAGTATACAGATCTGGGTCTAAGTAAAATATCTACGCGCTCTATATAGTACGCTCAATTTTTTGGAGGCGAGTTTCACCTTAGCTTCGATGGAGCCCTTGTAGTGTAATTGGTTCGTTATAGATACTCCAAGCAGGTCAATAGAGCTGCTGTTAGGTAGGGTGCTTCCGTTGAAAGACACTTGCAATTCATTGGGGTTTCTCTTCGCAGAAATTAGACAGGCTTGGGTTTTTGAGACGTTAAATGAAACAAGATTACTTTCACCCCAGGTATTGATTGAGTGGAGGTAGCTATTTATTTTTTGATGAAGGTCTTACCGGGTTTCTGAACTACTGAATTTCCTTCGTTTACTCACAAAATAAATACAATGCAGTGGGAAGGAAATGGAATGTCAATACGTAGTAAATAGATAGTTATTGAATAAATATAATATTTAATTAAATTTAATGAGTAAAGTATTGACCATGAAATAAAATTTAGGTACTAATTATAATGCAAGTTATTATAAAAGTTTTTGAATGACAAATATGTACATATATTTAATAAAGTTGTCGCCAAATGCCTTGAGCCGTTTCGCCGAGAAGGGGGACGATTTGCTCATATATCAACGAAGCAAATATACACAAGCCTGGGTTCAAGATACTTGGCGATTACTATACGTACGACTAAAGTCTGTACAGTCAGAATGGCGAAGAATGGCACATGATAGAGACCATTGGAAGTCCAAGCGGGAGGCCTTTGTCCAATACTGGACTCAAGAAGACGCTGAGTAAGAAAGTAAGTCTGTTACTTGAAAAGGCTTCTAAATGCTTTGGTTGGTTGAAAAAAAGTGCAACAAATCCGCTTCACTTTTTTTGTACATACATAAATAAACAAATAAAAAAATGTACCTACTATGTTGTATGTGAGAATACATACAAGGGGCTTATATGAAATAAGTATTTAATTTATTTAAGTGCACTATCATAGAATTGATGCTAATCTCAAATGAATACACAAATTAATAGATTTTTTTTACATGACATGTTTTTTATTGTGGTGACATTTTTTGTGATAGTATTTTATTATAAACGACATCAATAATTACAGTGTTGAAACAGAAAATGAAATAAAAATTATTTACTATTTCATGTATGAATATATTTACTATTTTATATTTTAATAAAAAAAACATGTCTACGTAGGGGATGCCAGCTATTAGGATTTGGGTCCATTTTACTCTTCTGAAGAAGCGCACTACGTAGCGTTGGGAGGGGTTTGCAAATCTAGAAAAGTGTTTATTAACTCGGATTTTAAAAAGACCCGGGTTGTACGAAGGTGGAAACACAGAATTCGGAAGATCGTTCCACAGTCGGGCTGCTGTATTAATAAAGGAGTTAAATGTATATTCATGAAAAAACTGATCCCAAGAAAAACACATTTTTTTTTTAAAATGAACGAATAGAATTTAATGAAAATAACATAGTTGATGAGAGATACCCTCAGCCAAATCCTTTGTTATGTCAAATATCTAGATTGGTGATTTTGTACCTATTTTGTTAGCTTCTTAGTTAAAAAATCACATTTAATATCTTAATAGAGACGAAGTTGGAATATTATGGGAGAACCAAGAAATCATAGGGAAATCAAGATCGTATGCTGTAGGTTGTCAAAAAATATTGACTCCCAGAACGGATTAAAATACGATATATGCAATCATGAAATATTAGATGGCAATTCACATCGGTTTGTAATTCTCTTGAGATAATATTATGTAGCTTCTCCGGCAACTAACAGGTGCTATGTCAGATAATTATTTAACACGCACCCAATAACAAGTTGCCACATTCTGGAGACATTTATCTGACGATATTTATCGTCTTACAGATCCAGACTGAAAACACAATTAAAAACTGTGTCTCCGCCGGGAATCGAACCCGGGACCCTTGGATCAGCAGTCAGATACCCAACCAACTGAGCCACGAAGGCCGACGAGATGAGGTGAAGTGTTTATTTCTCCTTTCTTAATTTTCCTTTTTTGAAAATGTTTTGGAATAGCAAAAATAATGATTTTAGATGGGTCGATGGCAGAGCGGTTAGCGCAAATTCAGTGATCGCGAGTTCAAATCCT
This sequence comes from Molanna angustata, assembly GCA_963576475.1. Lineage (NCBI taxonomy): Eukaryota > Metazoa > Arthropoda > Insecta > Trichoptera > Molannidae > Molanna > Molanna angustata. The sequence continues at coordinate 10,253,602 of OY754976.1, read as the reverse complement.
GCCTCGACCGATTTCGTTCACTTATAGTACAAGCATTAATGCTTAGTGTAGGGAATGTAGGGATGTGTATATGTACTTGTTTAACAAGGACATATAAATTATTATTTTTTTAAATAATAATATTTCTTTACACCGGTCCTGCATAATGTTAGACGATGTCACCCCATTCAAATAATTCTTACTAAACTTCTGCCACATTATTTTACCACCAATAATTTGTAATTATTATGAATTGTGTAGAATCAATCATGTACTCAGTAATTTCCATATTGGGCTTCAAATTCACCGACTGTTTTAAAACACAAAACGGTGAAGTTCTAAAAAAATACGACATTTTTTACGCTCTTCAACCACTTCGTATAGTAACATACTGTTTGGGAATTCAAAAGTATTCTATAGGAAACGACAAATATGGAAAAGTTATTCCGAAAAATAAAATATGGAAAATTTATTCGTCTGTCGTTATTTTGGTCATTCTCGGTTTATTTTGCAAGGAGTTCTATTCGCTCATAAACCTTGACAGGCATGTCTCTTTGACGATGATATTTGTCGAAAATATTGGTAACATGATTTTGACAGGAAACACGGTACTTGGGATATTCAAGTCGAATTTTAGTTGTACGAAATTGAACGAAATTTTCGTGTCTAATATAAAATATGTGGACCAACTGATCAAAATGCCCGATAAATTTTACGAGTTGTTGAGATCAAAGATAATTCTCGCAATTATAGTTGAGATGTCTGTTGTGACTGGTATTTGTTGTTGTGACTTCTTTTCGTGGAAAGTCGACAGTATTGGTTTGGTGTTTATAATCTATGGAAATGTTTTGATATTGGGAATTATTGTATTACAGTATTTGGTAGATATTTTTGACTGTATCTTTCGACTTCACCTGTTGGTTGTTCATATATCAATAGTCACAGACAAGAAGAAAGAGATACCTGTGTTCGAAAAGTCCTTGGATTTATTTCCGATGAACGGATCATTGATGAAGATCTGGAAGGAGGTGACAACGAGTGTTTTGAAACATAAAGAGAATGATAATTTTGATGTTGGAATTTACGAAATATTGTTGGCGTACGACAAGATTGCCGATAACGTTGACATAGTAAATTCTAATTATGGTTTACAGGTTGGATAGATTTAGATTTGAATAAATAGATTTACATTATTTCCATTTGACTAAGTTCCATATTTGGTTGTCAGTAAAACTATCTTTATCAAACTGATATCAAATAAAATATCAATATTTTTAGATTCTTTCTGTGGTAACTTGCTGTTTTATATCCATATTGATGGGAGTCAATTCGGTTATCAATGTAGACAAATATTCAGTGACAAATGTGAGTAATTATGATTATAAATGTGAATTATATTTTGAAATATTACCAATTTGATTTCGATGAGGACCAAAAACAATATATATTATGTAAGAATAGATTTCTAATATTGTTTTTCATGGTGAATCAGCCCTTACAAATGTACTTTCTTAATGTTAACTATTTTGCTGGAATCAAAATATATAAAAAAAACACAATTATTTTTGCAGTGTTATTGTTTTATCGTAATGATATTTTATTTGAGTCATTTATATAAAGTAAAAAACAATAATGGACCCATAAATGAACCTTGCGGTATACCATGAAAATCCTTTTTTTATTTATGCTACTTTATTACATATTGTAACTCATGAATATATTTTAATAACAATAATTCATTGCTCATTCAGAATTATTTCAAAGATGTTACCATTTAAGAAAATTAAACGATTATTTATTGATTTAATGAACAATTTTCTTTGCAGGAATATTTCCATGTTTTCGGTGTTATATACTGGTTTAGTTTCTTTTTTCTTTTAATGTTTTTAATGGCTGCTTTCACCGAAACTCTGAAATATGAAAGAAAAAGAGCTGTTGAAGTTGTAAACAAATTAATGATAAGAAATGACATAAGTAAGTATTTTTTATTTTATGTTATAAGTGAACTAGTATACTGAGATCTGAAATTGCGTAATGGGCAGTAAAAGTTTAATTTGAAAAGTGATTAAGGCGAGCCAACACGGTGGTGAATAATTTTGTGAAGGTCCATTATGTCTAAAATTGTTCTTCTGTTTTCGAGATAACCAATATTATTTAGCAGATTTTCGGTAGAATTTTAATTTGCCCCGATAATCTAAATATTCTAAATGTTTCAGGGATTTATTCTGTAGGTACTACTTCTATTATAGTCTATTAATGTATGTTATCAGAAAAAGATTGCATACCACTACAATAAAAAAAATTCATAAATTAAAAAAGTAAAAAAAAAAGGTTTAATTAAAACTAATTTTACAAGAAAAGTATTAATGAATACACATTTCAAAAAACTCACGCAACAGAATAAAGATGTAAAAATAAATAAATATGCGAGCAGTCCTGGGTTCGATCCTCAGCAGAGGAGAAATTTATTTAAATTAATTTCTCACGCTAATATTGCTTCTGTGGGCTGGAGACACTGATTAGTCGGAAGAAATCGCCATACGGCAATAAGCACGACAATTGCGCAGGGTACAAAGATGTGTTTATTATTATTATTTTTATCTTTTGAGGGGTCTTGGTAAAAGATTTTCAAAATTAACAATTTAGCCTACTGTAGTAAAGATAAGTTCTATAGATAAAGATAATTATTTAAATCTCTAAAGATAAGCTTAAAATTTTTTAAAATGAATAAACCTCTTACTATAGATATTCGTACAATTTATGTTGTTTGATTAAAGATGGCGATGATACCATCCATTTAAGTCAATTGGAAAAACATCTGAATGCGAGACCATTGAAATTGACAGCTTGTGAATTTTTCACCATAGACGGACCATTTTTTCACGGATTTGTCGGAACCATGGTCACATATACGATCATTTTATACCAACTGAAGTGAAGGTAAATCCACTTGAAGTATTGCTCTTAAAACATTGACAGATGGATCGACCACCGTGTCCTGTATTACATTTTCAGGAGGGCAAAAATTTACTTTAAACTATATTGAGGGTGGTCGACAGGAAGCAGAAATCTTGGCTTCGAAATATTCGGTAATGGATCGGGATTATGGCGTGTAGAGGACCTGTTCGGCACCGCAGAGGATAGGGAGAGTTTTTCCCAAGTGATCGTTTACGTCACGTGAAGAAGAAAGTTATTTATCATGCAATTGTTGTTTCTAATTACTGGAACTAGTGGTTATTTGATAGAAATTGCCATTTGGCGATAAACTTGCCTCTTGCGCAGGGTGCAAGAAAGCGTTCATAAACTAATTAAAATATATCACTTTAAAACACGCCATAGTTTTATCATCTTAAATCAAAAATAGGGTTATTTTGAATTTTAGTGACTCAAAATAGACAAGAGACCATTATTAATTTGATGAAAATGGACGAAATTAATTTGTTGATTGTGAAACATTTATAATTCAAAATAATCGACGGCTCTTCAGGTATTGTTGTATCCACTTAATTATTTGTTTAACAGGGCCAGATTGGTGTTATTCAATAAAATATTTTATATTTTCAAGTTATTATATTCCTTTGTACCTACATGAAGAAAAAATATCATTATTATACATAATAAATTAGGTACATATTTCTTTTCACACAGGACAATCCATAATCATGCTACACGTACACATAACACACGAACAAATCTAAATCTTATAGTTCCAATAATTAAAACCACTTTTAGTCAATGATTCTACACTTTCCTTGGACCAAGACTATTCAATAAACTTACAAACTACATGAAAGAAAAAAAAATAAAACCCAATAACACACACCAATTGCGGAAGATACTAACCAAATGGCTAATCTATTTGGGTAGGAAGGAATCGGAGGACCTTCTATGTAGTGTGTTAGAATAGAATGACATTATGAGTACTATGCTGCACGACAGAAGAATCAGCTGTATTGCAAAGAAACGGAAAGCTGGGTGATTCGACACAGTTAATGGACTAGTGAATCATCCAGGGGGCCTAGACAACGTGTCATTTAAGCTAAGCGTTATATCGCTAAGCGATAGTAAATGTATGAAATTGGTCGCTATGACAACACGTGACAGCCACAAATTTCATACATTTCTATCGCTTAGCGATATAACGCTTAGCTTTAATGGCATGTTGTCTAGGGGGGCAGGTGTCATCAATAAGAAAAACATACCAGTTACTACTATTATTTTTAAATTTTTACCTTTATTATATTCTAGAAACTTTTGTTCTTTTTTATTTTTGTTTATTCATTTTCTTTTTACTTTTTGTTATTACTTTTTGTTCTTCTTACTTTTTGTTATTACTTTTATTATTTTTGTCTCTTTTGTCGTGGTTAATTTTTAGATATTGTTTATTTATCTTGTTTATTTTTCTTCTTCATATGTATGTATAAAAATGTAGTAGTAAGCCAGTTAATAAATAAATAAAATACGTAACAAAAAAAAAAACTATGGCACCGCTTCCAATTCGCGCGAAAATATCAAACCAACTGAATGCGTTCGCTTCGCATCGTGCCGCGCCGCACCGTACCCTCACGTACCCTACTCGCGGTTGGTAACGTAGGACACTTCAATACATAGTTACCGACTGTTTGTTATTTTCGCGCCGCTTCGCGTTCGCTTTGAATCGCCTACTTAGGACGTCGCGTTTCATAGTACTAAAATATATTATTTATTTTTCATCAAGAATTGTGAATGGAAAAATTGTTGAAAAAAAAGAGGCCAACTTAAACCCCAATTTGAAGTCAAATTATTGAACAGTGTGTTCCTAAAAAAATACCATAATTATTTTCAATACCTATTTCTCAAATTGAACATAAATTCTTCTAAGAATATCCCTTTTAAGAGTTTTTTTTAATTACTTCATATCTCGATGTCGTAGAGATATAAATCATTTATTTACTTAATGAATGCAAAAAATAAAAGCGAATAACCGATAATTTTTTTTTCATTTCAATTCAGGGAGGCAAGTCTGGTCAATTGGCGAAATCAAATCCCTCGTTTTTTACCCATATCATGGATATAATTATCATATGGAGTTCTATAACATCTTAAGATATCATAGAACTCTATAAGATATCTTAAGATATTATAGAACTCCATATTATTATTATGTCCATGATATGGGTATAATTATGGGTAATCGCGAGGGTTTTGATTTCGCCTGTTGACCAGACTTGCCCCCCTGGTTTGTTCTAAAAAAGCAAAAAATAGTCAAATTTCCGATATTTTAAATCACGTATAAACCCTTTTTATCGCACGCGATAGTTACCCTTACTAACATGTAGCTTCAAAGTGTATTAGGCGGTTTTAATATATCATGTGTTAAGTCACTAGATTTTAGCGTTATACTCGTATATGTCTTTTTAAATAAATTTCTTTGACTAAACCGATTGATTTCCTATGATAGTAACTCTTGAAAAACCTTTATTTCGTTGTAGTTTTTAATGAAAACACAGCTTGTATTTCGTTTTGATAATTTATCCGGGTCTGTATTCTTAAACACATGCTTATCATACAATTCAATGATCCCTTCAGAAAATAAAATATTAATAAAGTAAACTGTTCACAGTCAGTATGTATTCAGTTGTTTCTCATTTGGGCCTGAAATTCGAAAACTGTTTTGAGGCGCACCACGATGTAAATTTGACGAATGATATTCAGAAGTTAACGTTTATACAATCTCTTCAGCCCATGAACATGATATCGTCCCTGTTCGGTGTTCAAAAATACTCTTTAAAAAATAATGATATTGTTTCAACAACCATCAAAGTAAAGCTCCATTCCTTGTTTATATTCATTTTTGTCTTTGGTTTCTTTATGAACGAATACTTCATGATGAACATCATTAGGCCCGGTCTGACGATAGTCATGTTCATCGTCGAAAACAGCGGGAATGTGATTCTCATGACGTTGACGACTGTGAGCATGATCAAGTCAAATTACGGATCCACGGAATCGATCAGAGAGTTTCTGTCAAACATAGAATCAGTTGATCGTTTGATCAAGGTTCCAAAGAAATATTACGAGCTGTTGAGGTACAAAACAATAAAAGTTTATTTGTTTTGGATAATGTATTCAATCAGTGTCTGTTTGGGAGATTTAATAACTTGGAAAAGTATAAACATCACTATGATAGTTGCCATCTATACAAATTTGGTGATATTAGGTGTTATTTTTGTTCAGTACTTGATCCATGTTTTCAACAATATATTCCGATTGCGTTTATTGGTTGCGCAAATATCTAAACTTGACGACGTTAAAGATCATAATGATTTGAGTTTGAATTCTTTGGATCTGTTCCCGATGAATACCACGTTGATGAGAATCTGGAATGTCACGATAAAGAATCTGTCAATAAACGACATGTGGAGGAATTTCGATAGCGGAATTTATACTACTTTAATGGCGTACGATAAAATATCTGACAATGTTGATGTAATCAATTCTATGTTTGGTTCGCAGGTAATATTGAGCGCTGTAATTTTTATAATATATTAATATAAATGTAAGCACATTTTATTCAATCTAAAAATGTGATTCGTTTAACGGTTTCCTACACAAATCAGTACGTAGATTATTAATTGTTATGAATATGTCCTTGTAACATGTAGGTACATATAAATCATATATTCCCTAAAGTAAGCATATGCTTGTGCTTAGATGAACAAAATCGGTCGTGGCAGGATTCGAACTTGAGACCACTGGATTACTTAACCAGCGTGCTAACCGCTCTGCCATCACCCATCTATTCTTACAGATGCGGCCCGCCGTTAACTTTGAATTTCTGAATTTGACCCTTTGTCCCAAAAGTATCCTCCCCTGCTCAGGAGGATGCGTTGTGTATTCTGTTACATAAATACCTCGACGAAGAGATGATACCAAAGACAAGGCAAAATGCGAAAGTTATAATACTTTTCTAGAAAGGAGACCCCAATATCGTGGAGACTATACACCAATAATTTTGGTCAGCGTTTTGTACAAACTATTATCAAAAATACTAACAAACGACTGGCGAGCAAATTAGACTTATACCAACCAGGGAAACATACAGCATTCCGGAAAGGCTATTGACTATATACATACTATGAGTTTGCTAATAGAAAACGCAGTATGCTTCGGGTTTGTCAATTATGAGAAAGCTTTTGATTCTATTAAAACATGGGCCCATAATGGCAGGGACCGATCATGCGCGAATTGACTCAAGGTCAATTGTACAAAAATTCACAGATACAGCTTAAATTTAACGAGGACTGGCCAACAGATGAAACTTAAGTAAAAAGAGGAATTTGAGAGGGTAATACAATATTCCCAAAATTGTTCATATTAGCATTGGAATATGTTTTGAAAAAGCTGGGAGAACAAAGGTGTCCAAATTGATGGAAAAAAACTAAACCATGTAAGATTTGTAGACGATGTTGTTCTAGTTAGCAAGAATCCTCAAGAACTGGCTGAAATGTTTCTAGAGACAAATATGAACTTGTCAAAAACAAAATATACCTGGGGCATTGCATTCGTCTAGATAAAGAAAAACAAACTGCTGAACTCAAAAGAAGGATTGGACTAAGTTGGGCTGCCGTCGGAAAAATGGGATATATCTTAAAAAACCGGAAAACACCAATATGCTCTTTCTATACTAAGTGTTGAGAAACTGCGAGTCACTCAAAGAGCTATGGAAACAACCATGCTGGGTCTGTCATTAAGATATAAAGTAAGAAATGAAACGGTGAGAGAAAGACCAAAAGTAACAGATATAATCCACCGTGTGGCGACTCTGAAATGGAAATGGGCGGGACACGTAGCCAGAATCTTTGACAAAGAGAGTGCCGACTTAAAGATCTCGTACGACAAAGAGAGATGTGGGGCGATCGCAGCTGAGGTGGAGGGATGATTTACGACGATGTGCTGACATATCCTGGATGCAACCTGCACAGGATAGGACGACGTTAAGTCAAATGGAAGAGGCTTGTTCAAGAGTGGACGAAAATAGGCTGAAGAAGAAGAAGAATAATAAATAATTTGTTTATTCCAAATTGATTTCAAGACAACTGTGTTTTTTGTATACACATATTTTTATTATGATATTGAATTAATTTAATAAAAAGGAATAGATCTTTATACCGAAACGTGTTGATAAAGATTAATGTTTCAGGTCTTATTGATGATTTTTTCTAGTTTTATATCTATATTGTTGGGAGTTAATTCCATAATCAACATTGAAAAGTATCCGGTTCGATCGGTAAGTTTCTATTAATTTCTAAATATTCATTTTTTAATGTAGCATAGAATTCAGAAATGCATGAAAATGTACCAAATATACCAATACAAAATGTTACAGCCAATATTTATTATTTTGCCGTCTATGCTCAGTGTTACCCTTATTAAAAAAACTAAATAAATTTCTAGGAATTAAGAAAAATCATTATTTGTCAGTACTCAGTACTCAGAGTTATGTAGTTTATAAGATCTTTTTATGTAATAATTATTGTGATGAAAGTAGTTTATTTGTTTAGATTATTCAGTTTTACCCTTATTCCTTAGTCCTTTATTTGAAATTTGTTTTTTTATATTGCAGACAACTCTTGCCGTTTTATGTAACTTTTACTGGACGTCATATTTTTTGTCTGTTCTGTTCTTGGTAACTGCTTTCTCAGAAGCTTTAAAATATGAAAGAAATAGAGCGATTACTGTCGTAAATAAATTGATGCTTCAGAAGAAATTCGGTAAGTTATATTCCTTTCCTTTCCGTGTACAAAATCATCTACCTGTATTGTGTCCCTCGAGTTTTGCAGCCATAATTGCACTTTTATTTGCTCGCCATAGATAGATCCTCCTCAGAGCATCCTCTGCTATAAGCATCGTCCGCAGAGCAATAAGCGGGTAATTCAGCAGGTGTGACATATTCTGGTCAGCCTCTAGTCTGGTCAGCCTCTAGCATATGAATGAAATTTGTTTTTTTAGGTTTGGACAAATTGGTTAAATTGAGTCACATGAACAAGCAGTTTAGTAGTAATGTATTTTGTTTTTTAGGTTTGGACAATTTGGTTAATTTGAGTCAACTGAACAAGCAGTTTAGTAGCAATGTATTTTGTTTTTTAGGTTTGGACAAATTGGTTAATTTGAGTCAACCGAACAAGCAGTTTAGTAGTAATGTATTATGTTTTTTAGGTTTGGACAAATTGGTTAATTTGAGTCAACTGAACAAGCAGTTTCTGGCCAGGCCAATGGTACTGACTGCATGTGGAATGTTTAACTTGGATGGGGAGCTCTTCAAAGGTTTCGTTGGGGCAATCGTATCATACATTGTTATTTTGTATCAAATGAAAAATCCACAAAATGATATTTCTTAAAGTATTTCTTTTTTTACTGAAAAATCTTAAAACCCTCGTGAGGGTTTTGATTCCATCGCTTGACCGGACTTGCCCCTGGTTATTTTGAATGAGAAGCCGTATTACGAATTGCACGAGAAATCGTTAAGAAAACAAAAAGTAGAATTATACAAATATATAGTAGGTAAGCTTCTGTGCGGGCGTCCGTAATTAAATTAATTTCTCACGCAAATATAGCATCTCTGGACTGGAAAGTTGGAAGAAATTGCCATACTGAAATAAACTCGCCACTTATTTAAATAGGTAAATGTGACTGCATCACAAAAACAAACTGTTTCTACAATCTATTTAATTGCACATGTCGAAGCGTCAAATGATTTCGACAGCGGCACAAAGCGGCGCTATACATAAAAAAAAGACCAGCTTTATAATTTATTATATATTTTTCTTATGAGATACTGAGAAATCAGGCTCCTACAGAGACTATCAACCTCTTATTTATTTATATTTCTGTACATGATATGTCTTCTTCTGGATCTACTCCACCGAACGATGTCCTCTATTCCGCATGTTTTCTATAGTTGAACATTGCTAACACGATTTCGGAGAGTTTTTCCAGTGATTGATCATAGAACCTTCATTTCCGTTGTCCTTAAGAGCCCCTTGGTTCGTAGAGTGTCTGCTCGTGTTTCCACAGCATACGTCATGATCGGTCGCACACATGTCTTATATATTCTGACCTTACTGTCAATACACATTTGTTTATTTAGAAAAAAATATATGATCAGAGAAATTAGTAGAAAAACAATAACGGGAAAATTTATAACAATAATTTAATTTGAAATACCTGTTTTGTATTAATTTTGCTTCTCAGTTAACATTTTTATTATGCACCCTATAATAAAATGGACACTGACAATGAGGTCTGCGGAGATGCTGGACATCTTTGAGAGAAGAGTGCTGCGTAAAATCCTGGGACCCGTGAATGATGGACGACAAACATGGAGAATTAGATACAACGATGAGTTGTACAGCATCTAAAAAGCACCCAAACTGTCTGAACATATAAGACTAAGCAGGCTAAAATGGGGCGGGCATGTTCAGAGAATGTCATCATCACGGGTACCAAAAAGAGTCTTAGAGGGGCACCCAGGTGTCAAAAGAAAGGTCGGGAGACCGAGGCTGCGATGGGAAGATGATATTGGGAGGGACGCATCCCAGTTTCTGAATGTGCCAAACTGGAGGGTCGCAGCAGTTGACAGGAGAGGTTGGAGGAGGAAGTTGCTGGAGGCCAAGGCTCGATATGGGCTGTAGAGCCATTGAAGAAGAATAAATTAGGAAAAATACCCGAGTGTGGAACATGATATTCGAAAAACAAAATGCAATTATACGATTTTGTTATTATTTTCTAAAATGATTGATGAACGTAAATATAAAATTACATCTTTACTTTCATATGATTAGAAAACGTTATATCAAATTTAGAAATATTTCTTCGGTTATAACACTTTCATTATTATTCATCGGATACGCATTATATTTAGTTACTACATGTTCGCCAATTGTTTAACCAAATTATATTCTCTAAAATCGATTAAATTTCGAATCGGACTTGAATTGAATAAAGAAAAAATCTCTAAATCATTATATCAAACCAAACTAAAGAAATAAATACACTTTGAAAATGGTCACTGGATGACCGAAACTAGTCAGTGTCATTAAATTAGTAGAACAGAAAACTTTGGTTTAATTTTACCATTCCAAATTTATTTATTATTTGAAATGGAGTTCTACCAAGAATTGTCCGTAGAAAAGTAAAAAAAATAAATACTCATATACTGTAGTATTGAGGTTTGTTGATTATTCTACGAAAAGTGACGTGTCTTTGTAGCAATTTGAAAATAAAAATATATTTTTTCAAGTTTCCTGTCATTTTGAAATACTTGTTAGTTAAAAATTGAGAAGTACTGATCAGTTATCCTTCAAAATCTAATGGGGTCTAAACGAGTATTAGATATACACATTTGCAAAATTTGAAAAGAATGCAATGAGTATCTATTTTAGTCTATAATCGATAAAGTAGAATAAACACGCCGTACATAGTATACACACAGATACATTGTGATGAAACTTTCAAAATACAATCTCAGCGTTATACTAGTTGATAATCTGCAATAAAAAATAACTTTAATAATTGCGAATTCATAACCCCCCCCCCATTTCCTTTGGGGTAGTGAGGAGTAAAAACGGATAAGATAATAAATGTCCGACAGACGAAATATTATTTTATAACATTTGTCGACCTTCGTGGGTCAGTTGGTTAGGTATTTGACTGCTGATCCAATGGTCCCGAGATACAGTTTTTAATTGTGTATTCAGTCTGGATCTGTGAGACGATTAATATCGTAAGTCTCCAAAATGTGGCTACTTGTTATTGGGTGCGTGTTAAGTAAATATTTGACATAGTACCTGTTAGCTGCCCGAAAAGCAATATAAATAAATTAAAATAAAAAAAATACGTCATAATCATATGGTAAAGAACATAATTGCTCAAATTATTTCCTGAGAAATATTTTAATATATCAACCCAAAGATTTTTTTTAACTTGTGGTATATATTTTTTGCTTGTACGTATATTGAGCTCACATATTTACATACGCTGAATACAATAATGTTAAGAATTACATAAAGTTTGTACATAATATACGTAGGTATAAGGTGCTAATGCCACAGAAACTGTATGATATAAAGCATCAATTAATCTCACGAGCTTTATGAACCTAACTTATTGAAATAGGCTACAAGAAATTAATTAACATCTTACTGTTATAGGGCGACCAAAAGTCAACATATTATGTTCGAAGTACCTACATAATTCAATTACTTCGAAAAATCTGTTGGACACCAGGTAGTCCAACTAAAATTTCATAACTGATATTTTTACTCCTCACTCACCCAATGAGATATATTGGGGAGTTATGATTTCGCAATTTTTAATGCTATTTTTGTATTGCAGATTATCGTCCTGTGTTCGATTCCCAGCAGAAGAAAAATTTATTTAAATTCCTTTCTCACGCAGATATTGCTTCTCTGGGCTGGAAACAGTGGTTAGTTAAAAGAAATTGCCATACGGCAATAAACTCGCCACTTACGCAGGGTGCAAGGAAGTGTTCATTATTATTATTATTATCAACTTGTATCATGCTGATATTGTATTCTGAAATGTTCATCACAATTTATGTGTGCGTGTGTACCTACTTTGTGCTGTGTGCTATGTGATGTTTGCTATGTAAGTCGTGTTTATTTTACTTTATCGATTATAGACTAAAGTACCTAATCATTTGATTATTTTTAAATTTTGCAAATATGTATATCTTATACTCGTTTAGACCCCATTAGATTTGAAGGATATCTGAATAGTCCTTCTTAATTTTTTTAACTGACAAATATTTCAAAGTGACCCCAAACTCAGGAACTTAAAATTTGAAATTTTTATTTTCAAATTGGTAAAAAGGCACATCACTTTCATAAAATGGCATTGAAGAAATATCAAGTTTTATAATGAAATATTAAAAAAAAATTATTGAACAAACTCATTTCATAAAAATGTTGAAAATTTTTCTAACAAAATTTTAATACTTTGTGTAGTGACTTGGTAGTAAGGTGTACAGCGTTGGTCACAACACATCGTTTTTTATCATATCATATTTTACAATGATACAAACAAGTAGATTACCGCAGCTCAACTAGGGCTAATAGTTTACAATTTTATAGACAATATTTTAATTTATGAACTGGGTGATGAAAGTTTCCGCTATACATTAGGAAGGCACACAATCAATAAACTTTGTATTTATAACTAATTTACCAGTACTTTGATAAACATCAAAACAGAGACATAGCTCACATAAAACAGACCAATCAGGTCAAAATGCCCGTCATAATATGTCAACAAATTAATTCCCGACGCGATTTGACATTTCAAAACCACAGAGAAGAGGTTATGTATTAATGTCGAGGTGTGTAGATGTATTTGATATGACTCGTATGAGTCCCAGATCAAATCAAAACATATCAAATATTTTATGTATTACACAAAGAACATTGCATACATAATACGGCATATTTACAAAATTTGTTCAAAATTTTAAATACGAATTATTTTAGTTGAGTAATCAGTACTATTTTTACTTATTTGTATTGTTAAGTAGGTACTCAGGACTCAGTTTAAAACACTTTTTTTTTAAACCGTACAAAAACCGTAACCGTACAAAACAAAACCGTATCTTACCTAAATGTCATAGATTTTCATTTAATATACTAGGTGTCGCAAATAGCAAATTTTGTATGAATCGAAGTGAAGATTTTTTCCGCGGGATTTTTTGACAACAAGGTGGGTAGAAAACATGGTTTTTTACAGAGAAAAAGACTAATGTGATTTTTTTTCGGATTCATTTGTCGAAAAAAAATGTTCATTAAGGTTTAAAGAACAGTTATCTAGGAAGTGTTGAAATTTATGGAAAACTGCAATATGTTGCCAACCAAGAAATCAAACGCGCGATATACCATGACTCACTCATTGCACGGAGTACTCCATCTAGTATATTATTATGGAAATCTTCGGTTACAGTATATTAGTAAAAGGATCATGCTGATAATCAGCTACTGGGGAATTGTACTCTAGTTTTAGGTACTGCCGAGTTATTGTTTGCTGAGAGGCACTGCCTTAAAATAGTTCTTGGACTTATTTCAATTATCGTTGTTTTGTTACTGAATGTTTCTTTTTTAGGTGTGACGATGCTGGTATTCCCACACACTAGCCTTGTTATACTTCTTTTTAACTAACATGCAAAAACAATTGGACGTTTATCAATTAACAATTAACAATTTGGCGTGATTTTTTTAACGTATGTTCAGCGATAACTTTTTAACACGTTGTCCGATTTCGATGATTCATTTTTCACAGATGATTTATCTTCCGATTGGTGCCATTTTAATTTTGGCAAGATTGATGATGAGAAAAAAAAATCAAAGATAATTCAAAATATAAAAAAAAAATAATCAAAATCAGAGATAATTCTTTACCATGTCGCCCGAATTCAATAATCCTTTTTTCATTAGAAAGATATTACTTCTGGGGTGTTCCATCTGAACTAATTCAAGATATTTGGTGATGGGAATCATGTAAAATTATGAAAATCGTCAATTTGCGAAGGATTATCGAATTATTGTATAGGCGAATTATTGTATAGAAAAAAAATCAAAATCAATGATAATTCAAAATATAAAAAAAAAATAATCAAAATCAGAGATAATTCTTTACCATGTCGCCCGAATTCAATAATACTTTTTTCATTAGAAATATATTACTTCTGGGGTGGTTTCATCTGAACTAATTCAAGATATTTGGTGATGGGAATCATGTAAAATCATGAAAATCGTTAATTTGCGAAGGATTATCGAATTATTGTATAGGCGAATTGTATGAAAGATAATATTACTACCTACATAAACTTCGTGTTCATCGTGGGGTATGCAGAGAGAACCAAACATTAAATTTTTCCTTCTTGATATAAAGTTCATTTTGGAGTTGGTTTTTATATGAAAGATCATTATGTACACCCGCACACCTTCACTGGTAGCCGTGCTAGATATGCCGTGATACTGTGTATGAATAAATTTACTATTTTAATTTTTGTTATTTTGTTCATTTGGTTCAAACTAGAATAAACAAAAATCTTCTGAATCTTTTGTTACCCAACATAATTCATAAGCGTAGAGAAAGGTCTCGAAGCAAAGTGATGATTTATTTACTCTATTAACTTTTATACACCCACAGTAATAGTACGCCCATTTTACATAAATCATTTAGATCAAATATTAATGTTTAAATGCGAATACCATATTATATACTAATCGATGTTGTTGAAACTAATTGTAAGACGAAAAAAATTAATGACAATAGTTCGTGATTTACATACGATCATGTTCTGTAGGCAACACAATATGTAGTTTAGGATAAACTCTTGAAATAGTCAAAACACCAATGTTATTTAGTAAAATGAAAATAATGTAATTAACAACAAACAATAATCAATTAGGATTATAGGTTTTACCTTTTCAATAACCATAATTAATTTATTCATTAATTTTCATCTTTTCAATAACAATAATTAATTATCACCTTTTCAATAATAATATTAATTTGTTCATTTATTTTCACCCTTTTTCAAGATGGCCAATGGGTAAGGTCAACGTGTTTGTTTTTTAAATAGGATGTATGAATTTTACAGTTTAGTTCAAATCAAGAAGGATTTTTTGTCATAAGACGATTTCTCCTAATGACATAAAGCCAAAAAATAAGCTGGTAGAACTTGGATACGGAGATGAACGATTAGGGACCAAAAAAGACTAACTCGTCTCAGTGTTGGGTCTTAAAAAAACATAATATTCAGACTCCATATACATTCCAAGGAGATGAGAATACTCAGATGGGCTGGTCGGACAGGGTGAAGAGCGTCCATATCCGGGGCATCAGTGAAAAAATAATTAAAAACAGGGATGCAAGTCCGGTCAAACGGCGGAATGAAAACCCTCCATTTACATTACTTTTATAATTATTGGGAAAACTTAATTTGTGTGCTATATTCTAAATAATCAAAATAATAAGTTTAATTAATACACACAAATTTAATTAATTTTTTACTACCTCCATTTATATATTCGATTTTAAAATTTTCTATATAAAATACCTACTCTCGCTACATAGGTTTATAACGTGGGTTACCACCACGATATGTGGGCTACGTGGAACGGGACTTGCCCTGCAGATTGATATGCTGTGGATACATTATGAGACTGCTAAAGGATAATTATGATAAAAGAATGAAGGACATATTATGTAGATGTTGGGCCAAAAGACCAGGTAGATCATTGACCACTTGGATGTCCAAAATAACTAGAGGTCTCAAGGAGACCAGGCTTCGTTCGGAGGACGCGGAAAACAGTCGGATATGGAGGATGAGGGACCTCAAATGGGACAAAGGCAAGGACAGTGAAGGAGAAAAAGGGAAGATGTCAAAGACAAAAAGAAAGGAATATTGGCAGATAGGCAACTATAAAATATTTATGCTCATTGTAGTGGCACTCCAATACAGGATATTTCTCAAGCTTAAGTTTTGGAAGATTAATGCTCAACATAGTTAGGTGTATTTTATATGGACATTAGCTAAATTGGAGAGTGTAGAAATGGCAATATAATATTTACTCCTTCTTGAGATTGATTTTGGCTGAGATATAAACCTGGGCATTTTGGCTATGGAACTCGCAAGATATCCATTCAGCCAGGTTTCTTGTAACTTAATAAAATGTTAATATGTAGGTAAGTATATATTTCGACCCGCTTTGCCCAGCCTTTACGGCCTACTAATCAGTGATATTTTATATTATGATGTATGCAAGATAAAATAATGCATCTACAAGAGCCGTATCGAGTTAAAAGATATATAAAAAAAAACAATTAATGATAAAATAAAATTTAGAATGTGTTTTTTTTCTGAAAACGTTTACATAAACCACCTTTTTGAGTGATTTATGTAAACGTTTTCAGAATCTTCAGTTTTCGTTGACTGGAAAATGAAGCGGTTCGTCGAAAATTGGACTCAAACTACTCAAAAATAAAGTCTAAACTTTATTATTTAATTAAATATATGTTTTACAGTGATATAACAAAATCATTCGAACAAAAAAAAACAAAACTATAAACAAAAATGAATTTCATTTTTCTACTTCCTAAGTTTTCTCTCTCAATTGCTGGATGTAGACTTCTTTTATCTTGTCTCATATCTACGCATCCATTCGTTTCTACACTGTCTCATATCTACCCATCCATTCGTTTTTATTTTGTCTCATATCTACGCATCCATTCGTTTTTATCTTGTCT
Organism: Molanna angustata; assembly: GCA_963576475.1. Lineage (NCBI taxonomy): Eukaryota > Metazoa > Arthropoda > Insecta > Trichoptera > Molannidae > Molanna > Molanna angustata. The sequence goes on along the minus strand of OY754976.1, from coordinate 10,236,322 downwards.
CATATCTAAGCATCCATTCGTTTTTATCTTGTCTCATATCTAAGCATCCATTCGTTTTTATTTTGTCTCATATCTAAGCATCCATTCGTTTTTATTTTGTCTCATATCATATCTAAGCATCCATTCGTTTTTATCTTGTCTCATATCTACCCATCCCTTCGTTTTTATTTTGTCTCATATCTACGCATCCATTCGTTTTTATCTTGTCTCATATCTAAGCATCCATTCGTTTTTATTTTGTCTCATATCTAAGCATCCATTCGTTTTTATTTTGTCTCATATCATATCTAAGCATCCATTCGTTTTTATCTTGTCTCATATCTAAGCATCCATTCGTTTTTATCTTGTCTCATATCTAAGCATCCATTCGTTTTTATTTTGTCTCATATCATATCTAAGCATCCATTCGTTTTTATCTTGTCTCATATCTAAGCATCCATTCGTTTTTATTTTGTCTCATATCTAAGCATCCATTCGTTTTTATTTTGTCTCATATCATATCTAAGCATCCATTCGTTTTTATCTTGTCTCATATCTACCCATCCATTCGTTTTTATTTTGTCTCATATCTACGCATCCATTCGTTTTTATCTTGTCTCATATCTAAGCATCCATTCGTTTTTATTTTGTCTCATATCTAAGCATCCATTCGTTTTTATTTTGTCTCATATCATATCTAAGCATCCATTCGTTTTTATCTTGTCTCATATCTAAGCATCCATTCGTTTTTATCTTGTCTCATATCTAAGCATCCATTCGTTTTTATCTTGTCTCATATCTAAGCATCCATTCGTTTTTATTTTGTCTCATATCATATCTAAGCATCCATTCGTTTTTATCTTGTCTCATATCTAAGCATCCATTCGTTTTTATTTTGTCTCATATCATATCTAAGCATCCATTCGTTTTTATCTTGTCTCATATCTAAGCATCCATTCGTTTTTATTTTGTCTCATATCATATCTACGCATCCATTCGTTTTTATCTTGTCTCATATCTACGAATCCATTCGTTTTTATATTGTCTCATATCTACGAATCCATTCGTTTTTATATTGTCTCATACCTACGCATCCATTCGTTTTTATCTTGTCTCATATCTAAGCATCCATTCGTTTTTATCTTGTCTCATATCTACGCATCCATTCGTTTTTATTTTGTCTCATATCTACGCATCCATTCGTTTTTATCTTGTCTCATATCTACGAATCCATTCGTTTTTATATTGTCTCATATCTACGAATCCATTCGTTTTTATATTGTCTCATATCTACGAATCCATTCGTTTTTATATTGTCTCATACCTACGCATCCATTCGTTTTTATCTTGTCTCATATATACGCATCCATTCGTTTTTATTTTGTCTCATATCTACGCATCCATTCGTTTTTATCTTGTCTCATATCTACGAATCCATTCGTTTTTATATTGTCTCATATCTACGAATCCATTCGTTTTTATATTGTCTCATACCTACGAATCCATTCGTTTTTATATTGTCTCATACCTACGCATCCATTCGTTATTATACTGTCTCATATCTAAGAATCCAAGTGTTTTCAGCCAATTGGTCATCGTCAGACCATCTTAGGGGGTCTAGTTACTGGAGATAGTGAGATGTACTCCCAAGAGATTAGGAAGATTTAAAACGACATTCAAAGAAGAAGAATGATTAATAGTTTTTGACAAATGATTAGTAAGTTAATTATTGACTAGTTAGACCTCCTCCTACCAGGATAGTACTCCCTCACATACAGGTCAAATGACCTAATACACTATGAAGAAGAAAGTTAAATTACGAAAGTAAATTTTCTAAATACGTACCTGTTATTGGGTAGAATTGAGATCACTCAGAATAATATAAATGCGTGTAATATGACTTAGGTTAAGAATATAATAAAAATATTTTATTATACAACATACATAGATTACAATACTATTGACATTTTTGAAATATTTTGATGCTTCTTAAAATCATTCACGTACCACAGATGTTCCTAGTTAAAAAAATATACTGTAAACATTTTTTACATCCTTTTCATCAACATCACTTGTCTGTCTGTCTGTACTGGAATTTTCGTGATTAATTTTAAACTAACTCTCCGACCAGTTAGACCTCTGAAACATTCAGAATTTGTGTATTCCCGATGATAGTAATATGATGATCGCTGGCAGAGTGGTTAGCGCGCTGGGTTACTAATCCAGTGGTCGCGAGTTCGAATCCTACCACGACCGATTTCGATCACTTAAGCACAAGCATATGCTTAATTTATGAGGATGTATGAGAATGTATAAAAAAATAAAAATAGGAAGGCTTCGCTGGTTATGACACATGCATTGTATGGACGATGACCAGACACCGAAAAGAATCCTCACAACACGTCCTGAGGGAAGAAGAGGTGTAGGATGGCCGAACACTACGATGGATGGATGGAGTCGAGAGGGACCTTGGGATAGCCGGTGTGCGGAATTGGAAAGAAAAGGCCATGGATAGGGTGCAATGGAGACGATTCCTTGAGGAGGCTAAGGCCTATCCTGGGTTGTGGATCCCAGATGATGATGATGATTAGGATATATATTGTATATGTACATGTTACAAGTACACATTCATTAATTTTTTTTAAATATCTATCTTCTTCTTCTGGTACCCTGTCAGAAATCCCCGACGTTGACGATTTCTCTGGCGAACCCTTCTCTGTCCGGTGCTGCCCAGAATATCTGCCCCACAGTATTGAAGTCCGTCCATTCCCTCGACAACCTTCTATATTGCTCTCCGGTATCAATTGAAGCAAGTGGTATTTTTCTCTCCTTATAACGGGACCAAGACTCTTGCGGAGTTGTATTGTAGACAGGAGTTGCCTGGTGTTTTGCCTGACTTCCGAAATTTTAACCAGATCTGTCCAAGGGATTTTGAACATTCTGCGATGTAACCACATTTTAAAAGCTTCCAACCTTCAGCGTCCAAGTCTCACAGCCATATAGCGATACATTACATTCATCATCATCTGTCTTAGGTCTCATTTTATTAAAGGCAGCTTTTGCTACCTCAATTCTCCACCTGGGGGGGGCAAGTCTGGTCAAACGGCGGAATCAAAACCATCCATGTTTACCCATATCATGGATATAATTATCTAATGGAGTTATCTTAAGATATTATAGATCTCCATAAGATAATAAATATCCATGATATGGGTAAACGTTCTATAATGGAGTTCTATAACATCTTAAGATATTATAGATCTCCATAAGATAATTATACCCATGATATGGGTAAACATGAATGCTTTTGATTCCGCCTGCTGATCAGACTTGCCTCCCTGATCTTCATATCCGGGTCAAGGATCAAAACGTATATTATTAAATACAGTTAATGTTAAATACGTAATGTCAAACACAGTTGTTTTGAATTTGAACGTTCATGTTAAAGAAAAATAATATACATACATCTACTGTGAAACAATATAAATGGTAGGTAGGTACCTACTGAACAATCAAAATTTGTACCCATGAGTTTTTATTGTTGATTAGGTTTAATGATTCTCAATCTTGAAAATTTAATGAATTACGGTCGAATTTTGACTTCTGAACGATCACTAATTATTCAATTAATTTATTTATTTGGGACAGAAACAGCGATCAAAAAAGAAAAATATACAAAACAGTAAAAAAAATAAATTATAATGAAACCACACTTTTGTACCCTTTGCTATACAGAAATTTGATAAATAACTGAAATGATACATTATGTGTGTAGTATATTAGTGTAGTGTAGAGAGAATTATGTATTGTAGAGTAGAACGTAGTAGAAGTTATATATGTACATAATATGAGTATTATAGTAGACGCTAGATATACATATATTTCTACCGTAGGTAGGCGTGATACATGATTGATTTGACAGAACGTGTTATGTAAACCCGAATACCGTGATGGTGTACCTAGCGCGAATTGACAGTGTAAAAAAATATTACGTAGGTACGACATTGATTCTTCAATTTTATTACTGGCAACCCTCATACGAGTATTTTTGTTTTTATTCAATTAGGGAAACAGACACTCGAGAATAGAATTTTAAGAAATAAATTTCCAATTCTGTATATTACTCAGAGTATTTTTTTGTAATATACTAGATGTAGTACCTACTCCGTGTAAAAAGTGAGTCATGGAATATCGCGCATTTGACGTTTTGGTTGGCAACATATTTCAGTTTTCCTTACATTTCAACACATCCTAGATAAATATTCTCTAAATCTTAATGAACAAAGTGTTTTTTTCGACAAATAAATCCGAAAAAAAAAATATATAAAAAAATATAAATATACGTATAAGTATCACAAACGAAGAATCGGATCTACTATGACACTATGTATTTATTTTCTTTATTTTACTTCTCCGGCAACTAACAGGTGCTATGTCAGATAATTATTTAACACGCACCCAATAACAAGTTGCCACATTCTGGAGACATTTATCTGACGATATTAATTGTCTCACAGATCTAGACTGAAAACACAATTAAAAAGTGTGCCTCCACCGGGAATGGAACCCGGGACCTTTGGATCAGCAGTCAGATACCAAACCAACTGAGCCATGAAGGCCGACAAAAATATATATAGTATATAGTAAAGCCTTCATTATTCAGCTGTGGTTCACACGAAGTATTCGTTTATTTTGATAATGGGTATATTTTTAAAATGGGGCTTTCGGGAAATTTACAGTACAATAACATTTCTAATACATATGTATTATGTAAAAAAAACAATTAAAAATTTCCAAAGCATAACAATAAATTTTAACTGGTGTGCTTACACACTTTAAACTATGAAAAAACATATATTTATAAGAACGGTGTATGATTGTATGCATGTGTATGAGGTTGGGGTATATGTGTGTGAGTGTGTGTATATAAACGTCAGACAGCGAGAATATATATCTACAAGCTGGCATAAGTTATTCCAATCATCAGTGTTTGTATGAATAAATAAATAAAACCAATCTCGATATAACAATCGTCCGGTGAAATTTAATAATTGTTCTGGATTAATCCTGAATTAATTGAGATCATATTATTATGATAAATATATTCATTCATACCATCACGACATATCTCTAAATGTAGGGTAACCAGCGACAGGTATGCGGGTGTACACGTTGTATAAAGGGAGGCATGACACATTCGTGCATACCCACAAACCAGTCTCGTCTTACCTAAAAAATTACTTCATTCTAAATAGTTGGTGAACCTCAATGTTGAACCATGTGGAATATTATTTTTTTTTAAATAAATCTGTCCTTAAAAATAAGCACATATACAACCTCATACGTTACATAAACTAAGCGTAAATTCTTGTGCTATAGGTGGACTTAATCGGTAAAGGCTATTAAATACACAAATGTACAATAAATAATGTATCTTAGAATTTTGAATGTTGGTTTAAATATTACGCTTGGCCTACACCAAATCCGTCTTCGGCCGAAGTATGTTCGGATATCGTCGACCAAACTCGTTCGATCGTATGTATATCCAAATGTATGTAAAAGAAAGAGAGTAGGTACACTGCTACAGCCGAAATCGTCCGATGACGCCCGATAATTACCGATTAGCCGACACATTCGGCCGATAGATCGGATTCAGTAGACTGTTATTCAAAAAATACTTTATTTTTCGTAAAGGAAAATTTTATATCACCTGTCATAAATTTGTTCAGAGGTGTTTGCATAAAAGTTTGAGAACTAGTGATGTGCACCAATGTCGTGTCGCAGTCGGCGACATTCACTTCATTCCGAGTCGATGAACTCTTTGTCTAGACCAGAGGTGCTAAATATTTTTCACTATTGCTCATTTAAAATTATCGACGTGTCCTTGATTTTTGAATACCGAAGTTCATGATGTCAATTTTGTTTTTCGAGAGGTAAAAAAAATATATTAAGACCAACGAAAATATTCATAAGTGAAAAGAATAACAGTTAAAAAAATATTACTACGTAGAAAAATTAAATTTTAAAGAATAACAAAGAAATGCTTATTTAATGAAAAAAAAATCATAAACAGTAAAAACAATAAATGCAATTTAAGAAGGTACATACTTGGGTATTAAATATTACACAATTTGACGATGTCTACTTTATTTTCTTTTTGTGAATAATATAAACTAATAAATCGCACAATGGCTGGCTTATTGCCGCTAGGCAGTTTCTTCCAACCAACCAGATTACAAAGTATGGTATAACACTAATATTTTATAAAATTCTTGCCTTAGGTAAATGTTATTTTTAGCTATATATATAGAAAATATTGATAAACATATAAAACCTGCGAGTAGGTTCCTACATAAAATAAAGCCATATAAGATGTTTTTTATTCATAAAATAAATAAATGACATAATACGAAAAGACAAAACGTAAGCAGGTATAAATAAGTTGCTGGGTTATGATGCTTTAAAAAACTATACAAATCAGACTTTAAAAAGTATTAAGAAAAAAATGATGAAGTAGTTTTGGAGTAATATTAAAAAAAAAAACTCCTCACTAACAAATCACTCTATAAAGTATTCAAATTTTGTATGAAAAATTTTCAGCATTTTTCAGAATGTTTGTTTAATTATTTTTTTTATTTACATATTTTATTATGAAAACTTGATAATTCTTCAATGAAGTGATGTGTCTTTAAATTTACATATTTTATTATGAAAATTTGATAATTCTTCAATGAAGTGATGTGTCTTTTTATTTACATATTTTATTATGAAAACTTGATAATTCTTCAATGAATTGATGTGTCTTTTTACCAATTTTAAAATAAAAATTACAAATTTTAAGTTTCCTGAGCTTGGGGTCACTTTGAAATATTTGACGTTTAAAAATATTGAGAAGCACTATTCAGATATCCTTCAAAATCTAATGGGGTCTAAGCGAGTATTAGAAATACATACATATACATATTTGCAAAAGTTTGAAAAGAATCGAATGATTACTTTAGTCTCTAACCGATGAAGTAAAATAAACACACATCAAATAGCACACAGCACAAAGTATACATGCACACATAAATTTTTTGATGAAACTTTCAGAATACAATCTCAGCATGTTACTAGTTGATAATCTGCAATAAAAAATTGTTTTAAAAATTGCGAAATCATAACTGCCCACTATATCCCCTTACTTCATATTATAAATGCTGACTTTTCTGTGTAAGGAAAGGATATCACAACAGATAATAACGATTGAATACTACGTCGGATTCTAATTATTATTAATCTATTTCTATTTTTTTAAAGAACGTTTCGGCTAAAAAAGGTGCACCCCTATTCCACTTAATCCAAATTGATATTCTATAACGATCAAGGCATGTCCGAATAAGCAATGCAATCAGGATCTGATTCCAAATTGGCTCATAAAGGTCTGTGCAAATGAACTAACATATGCAATAAGAAGTATCCTTAAATGTCCCGGAATACCTGAAATCTTCTTTTATAACACCTATTATTAAGAAAAAAAATCTGAATCCGGAAGATACTGTAGGAAGATACTAAAGACCAATCTCAAATCTAGCAGTACTCTCAAAATTATTAGAACGAGTAGAGGTAAATCAAATGACGCAATATTTAAATAAAAATTATTTGTTTCCTAAAATACAATCAGCGTACAGACAAAATCACTCAACTGAAACTGTACTAATTTGAATCCTCTGTGATCTTATCACAAATTGAATCCAGAAACATTGCACTACTATCGGTTTAAGACATGAGTGCTCCTTTTGACACCGTAGATCTTTCGTAGATCGCCGTAGAAATTCTTTTTTTTGTCCTGGAACATGAATATGGAATTTGTCGGAATATGTTAAAATATCATATTTATCAGAAAGACGACAATCGGTTGTATTGCAAAATAAATCATATTCTTCGGAAAAAAATAAATATGGGGTGCCACAGGGATTAGTTTTGGTACCCATTTTTTCAATTTGTATATTAATAAGCTTGACGATATTATAGAAAATGGAGGGTTTGATTTATATGCTTTTGCTGACGATTGTTTCATTGTAAAAGTCTGCACTGCTTAAAACAGGTATAGTCTTGTGAATGATACCGTTGATTGCATTGGGTTAGTGAGGAGTAATAATGTGTGTCAGCGCGTTCACGTACCGAAGGTTTTGCTTCTGTGAAAATATAATCTGTCTCTCTCACTCGCGATGAGATAAATATTTCTGTTTGTTTTATCTTTACTCTATATAAGAGAAGCATTTTTTTATGTAATCATTTTTACCGCAATCATTACAATGATTTAAGGGCAATTAGGCGACTGTTGGTTGATAGGGGAAATTTGATACGAGTGAATATTGATTGGAAGCTTCTTCAGCATTTTTTTTGCGTGTATGGCGTATCTTTCAATCAATATAATGGTCCAGTGGTCGAATGATTAGTTCGCTGGACTTGTGATCCAGTAAAGTCGGGTTTGAATGAATTAGCTGTGAGGTACTTTTCAATTATCAGGCTGTACAGGAGCTTCAATTTCTGAGATTAATTAGGTATCACAAAGATGGATAGAAGTGTTGGATCAATGACGAAAATAATAATCATCAAGCCAAGATACTCAAGATTTGTCTATAGTACCTATTAGTCTATATTTTTCACGGTTTTTCCTACTTTGAAGTCAAAAAATACCCACTTAGAGGCTTCGTAGCATATGTATACATATGTTCTATATATGGATTCACTCAGAATTCGGAGTAGAATATTAAGTGTATGTGTCTGTGTCTTCCCCCCCTTATAACTTTTGATCCGTTCAATTCACAGAGCCCAAAAATTCAGAATATATGGATAATTAGAGGCCCACAAAACTTTTGTACTCAAAATTTTGAATTTTTGTTTCACTCAGGGGTTCTCAAATTTTAAATTTTACTTTATTTTTTCATATATCTCAAAAACCATAAAAGCTAGAACGCTGAATATTTGTATAAATATAGACAAATTTAAAACCTCAAATTTGTTTTTTTTTTCAAAAAATTTCCAGACTTTCTCAAACATTTTTTATGAAGAAAAACCTTTTTTTTTAATGATAAATTTATGTGTTTAATTTCCTATAGATGGTGTATAGAAAACAAAATATCTTAAAATATTCAATAATTTTGATTTATGCGTTAATTGTTATGTACGTATTTCTCAACTATACATACTATTGCTAGCGACAATTGGATCTCATGTTTTACGTGCAATTAGTGTTTACAATTTTTTTTATTTCATACCTATGAATTTGTTGCTATTTATTGTATACCTATGTATATATGTTATCTATTTCTGTAGTATGTAAAAACTCCTATTTTAATGTAAAATGTTTTTTTTATATCAATTTGATTTATATTATTTTTTCTTCTTTCTCTTTATTTTATAAAGTGTCTCTTTGTCTCTTTTTGTATGTGAAATATGTTGTATGTATAAATATGGTTGGTCTAGTATTGCACAGATTGTAGGAGCCGGGTAATCGAAAATACAACAGGCAAAAAAAACATGGAATGATTTTTTAGGTGAGACGAGATTGGTGTGTGATGATGCACACTTACACACCTATCGCTGGTTACCCCGCATTGTGGGATATGCCGTGATTGTATGTATGTATAATTACCAGAATACAAACTCTTCCAACTGACCCGAGCAACGCGAAGTCTCAAAAGTAAATTGGCCCAAGAAAATGACCAATAGAGAAAAATAATACTGGTCATTGCAATGAAGAAAGGGAGAAGAAAATTAAAGGTCGTAGAAAGAACACATAGAATTATTATGAAAAAATATAGAATATAATTTTTCGTTTTATTGATTTAACATGATTCCCATTCACCGGTATCGCTCAATGTTGAGTAACAAAAAAATGTGTTTTTTTTTTTATTTTTATTTTACATTACTTCTCGGGTAATTAACAGGTACTATGTCGAATATTAATTTAACTCGCACCCAAAAACAGATCCAGACTGATAACACAATTAAAAACTGTTTCTCTGCCGGGAATAGAACCCGGGATCTTTGGATCAGCAGTCAGATACCTAACCAACTAAGCCACGAAAGCCGACAAATATGTAAGAATGTAATATATAGTCAAATATGTAAGTTATGTAAGTATTGTGGGAAATTGGAAATTCAAGCAGGCACCTAAATACATAACTAACAATTTGTCATCGGTTGGATAAAGCGTAAACTTTATACGCTCGCGCAACGTTCATCGCGACAATACATAAAAGTCATTCCGAGGCTGCATGCAAATTATAATGTCAACTTTTGTTCGTCAGTTTGATTGGTAACAATCCACGGTTGAAATATGTAATGGATAATGGGGATATATAAAGTTTCTTAGTAACAATTTACTGTGTAATGCGCTGTATTATAGTGATGAGCATATGCAAGACCAATATAAAAACCGTGGTAGTCTTCCATATTAATTAGCACTTGGTAGACTTCATAGCAGCAATTCGGGTGACATCACTTGTGCATAAACCAATATTAGTATAGGGATATACCTATTATAATTTAAATCAACCAATAAATTCATTTACTTACGACGTTATTTATTTATTTATTGATTTGCTGAATCAACATCACTAATTTCATTTTACATACTACTAGAATTAATATATACATATTAAAGAAAACATACAATTGCAAAAATAAAATATATTATCACTTAGTAAAAATAAAATCCTATTAAGAAAAAAAATATCTGAAGTGAAAGGAAAAGGAATAACAACTAATTTAATATAAAGATAAGTACTTTATCCATTTGATATGAAATAAAAAAAAACTATAACACTGAATATATTTTAATGCAATATGTATTGGTCTTGGTCTTATAAACACGTTACAGTCTTGATTTTGATCTTGCACTTAAAATGTACTTACACAAAAAAATCTATTTATTTTTCAATTCCAAGGTTTTTTTACTGACAAACTTAACATCTCAATAGAGACAAAGTTGGGATATTATATAAGAACCAGGAACTCAAGGCACCTACAGAGCTTACGACCTGTCATCGGCTGGTTTACGAGATCATTTTATGCGCTTGCGCAACGTTCACCAATTATGGCTTCTTATTAAGTTCCCTTATCAATGTAATTTTTGAAAGTTCTATATATTTGAATAATGTGAAACAATTCACCTGAAAATAAGACATTATTACTATTGCCCTCTATGAAGTGACGATGAAAACTTTTTGTGACGCCATCTATTGAGAAATTGGTTTATTTGTAAACAATGAAGGCAACAGTCCTTATCTAAAGTTTTTTGTTCAAAATAGTGGAAATCCATTTTAAAATTAAAGGAATAAAATAGAAAATAAGACTTTTCGAGAGATTTGCTTAAAATAAGTAATAAAACACGAATTAAAAATAAATTCAATGTGAAATTTCTTAGTCATCCAATAAAATATGCAATCGTGGCCTTTACAGGGTACTGCAAGACTCGAAAGTCTTTTTGCTCATCACTAACTGTATAATATGTCTTTTGCTGAATATGTACATTTCTATTCAGCAATTACTGTTATGGGAATTCAATGAATTTGAACATGAGATAGCCATTCTATTAGTCTGGGATGTTAAAGCTATTCCACGTGATATGGGGAAGTCACATGGAATATTTATTGCAATTCATGTCTGAAATTACTAGAATGTCGGATTCTCATATTATGTATGTACCTACTTACCATACTTGAGACAGTAATGTGAATAGCTGTCTTATTATAATTCATCATGAAGTATCGCTATAACTAAGGAAATAAGGGTATGTACTGTGTACTGTTTACTACGAATTTGGAAAAACGATTAGTTTCGATATTTGAGGTTATAACTTTGAAGTTGTGTTGCATTTTGATTTTTTTTAAATCATAATAAGTCAAAAATGGTCAATATAAACTACCACAACATATCCGTCGAATCATTAAATGATATTTTTAAATCAAATCAAATAATGTCCAACAGTGTATTTCGATAAAAAGATCAGGGGGCAAGTCTGGTCAAATGGAGGAATCAAAACTCTCATTATACCCATATCATGGATATAATTATTACCCTACAAATCCATGATATAGGTTATCATGAGGATTTTAATTCCTTCGTTTGACCAGACGTGTCCCCATAACTATTTTTTATATATAATAACTGAATGCCATTGCATAATTTTAAAATTTAATATGAATTCCAAAAAAAAATACCAATAAAAAACTTACAGCATTTGTCAAAAATTTTCCATTACTCCATGTACATAATAATAAACACTTCCTTGCACCCTGCGTAAGTGTACATCGTACAGGAAAAGATCTTTTTTGTGTTATTTTATAATTAAAATTATTAAAAATTATAATTAAAAATTTTTGATTTCTAAAAGAATACGAACTATTTAACAATACAATTTGCCAAAAAGTCATCTAACAATCGTATCGTTCATGCCATGATAATTAAAATCTTAAGATAATAAAATAGTATGAGATTTTCACATAACACAGGAAATAGACAAATGAATATATTTGTCTATGTTTAGCTCTCCAACCAACAATTCTTGAGAATTTCATATTATTGCATAAATATAAATGAAATTTTATCGACGACGATTATTATCGACGCGTTTCGTGCAAGCCATTATTCTGACGGTGCAGTGCCTTGCCCGAAATGCGTCAATATAACACGTATAATAATTAATCAAATAAATTTAATTAGTAAAATGTTGGTTAAAATATATAACGTAGATCTGTAACTATCTGTCAATACACATTATAAGAAAAACAATAATTAATAATTATAATCGTAATAAAATTATGAGAGCAAGTTACTATATGTTTATTTTATAATATTTAATATGTGCAAGGAAAATGTTGCCAGTGTAAAATATGAATGAAGGCATTATCATTATAATATATATATATATATATATATATATATATATATATATATATATATATATATATATATATATATATATATATATATATATATATATATATATATATATATATATATATATATATATATATATATATATATATATATATATATATATATATATATATATATATATATATATATATATATATATATATATATATATATATATATATATATATATATATATATATATATATATATATATATATATATATATATATATATATATATATATATATATATGTTGAAAATGCCTGGTGATATTCAGGCGAAACGTCGGAAGACAAATGGTCTTAGTCAAGACCTACTGACACGGGAAAACCGAGATAAAAATATTATAACATATATATATATATATATATATATATATATATATACATATATATATATATATATATATATATATATATATATATATATATATATATATATATATATATATATATATATATATATATATATATATATATATATATATATATATATATATATATATATATATATATATATATATATATATATATATATATATATATATATATATATATATATATATATATATATATATATATATATATATATATATATACACAACATAACATACATATATTCAATAATTACTTAAGTAATTAAAGCCGTTCTCTCGTCTCAAAAATACATCGATATAACAACAAACACGGATAAAAAATAATAACAACGGTTTGTTTGGTTTGAATCAACAATCATATTTTTGTAATATTCATGATTTTGGTACGATGGCCAGAATCTTTCAATCAAAGACCTTATATACTAAAGTACATTATTATAAGGTCTTTGCTTTGTCCCTAGACATAGAGGGGCAGCGTTATTTAGAGGTAGGTATCTTAAAATACGATGTAACTAAATACTGGAATGACTTGCCAGCAGCAGTGTTAAGGTTTTATATTTTTAATGATAAGAATCGAGAAATGCTTTTGGTCTTGCAGGCATAGGAGGGGTGTATGTATGATGAGTATGTATATGAGTGTTAGTATTGCAGACATTAGGAGGTAATCCATTCCAGTTCATGGGACCAGACACACTAATGGATCGGTCATAGTAAGCCGACTTGTTGACTCTGTCCAACTGTCCTCAAGAATATGCTCCTCTGTGATTGTGAGATACCTCCCAGAGTTTTCTTTTAATATTTTAATTATTTTATCTACTTTAGTAAATTATAAATAAATTAAATATTTTCATTTTTTGGTTTGTAAAGGTTAAGTCGTATTGTACTTAATAGTTGTGATAACAATACAGTTACATAGAATATAGTTTCGAACAACTCAACAAAACTAGTTTAAATAATGTATTGTTTATTTAAATGATACAAAATGAAGATGGTATAATGAAAATGAATGCATCAAACACAAGCAGATATAATTGCATACTGTTTAATATACAGGGTGTCCCAAAATGTATGGATAATCGGTAAACCAGGGATAGAAGACCCCTAGGTCTATCTAAAAACCTCAATGTATGTTCTACGATTTTTTGTCGTTTTCGAGTTATAATTTTTTTTCGAATTTTTTCGAAAAACTCAGACTGTCACGACATAATTGGTCACAGAGACGCTATTTATTGAGATACACCCTTTATTATTTTTTTCAAAATTGTTGAATAGTGTACGTTTTACATAGATGTAATAATTTGTTTTATCCAATTCGATATAATATCTTTAAAAAAAAATGTTGTATCTCAAAAATAGTCAAATCAGAAAATTAACAAAAATGTTTGAGGTAGATTTAAAAATAGTAGGTTACATAAAAAAAATTTCCCAAACATTTTTCAAAAACTTCCTTATTTCATCTTGTATTATGGCGATATCTCACGTAATGAAATACATACATTTCCATACAAAAATAATCATTTATTATTCTACAAGTAATACATGTATTAGAATGATAAATATTTAATGTATCAAAATTTCACTACGTCAGAATCTACCTCTAGTACTTTCAAACCATTTTTAAGTATGATCCCGTAGGAATAGGAAAATGAAATTTACAGGGTAGATACTAGATAAAATAAGGAAGTTTTAGAAAAATGTTTGAGAAATTTTTTTTATGTGACCTTCTATTTTTAAATCGCCCTCAAACATTTTTGTCAATTTTCTGATTTGAGTTTTTTTGAGATACAACATTTTTTTTAAGATATGGTATCAGATTGGATAAAGAAAATTATTACATCTAAAACGCACACTATTCAACATTTTTGAAAAAAAGAATGAAGGGTGTATCTCAATAAATAGCGTCTCTGTGACCAATTATGTCGTGACAGTCGGAGTTTTTCGAAAAAAATTATAACTCGAAAACGACAAAAAATCGTAGAACATACATTGAGGTTTTTGGATAGCCCTAGGGGTCCTTTATCCCTGGTTTACCGATTATCCATACTTTTTGGGACATCCTGTATATTTAGTATAATGTTGCGAGTTTATTGTTCGCATTTTACATAACTATGTAGTTTTATTGTTTATGCATAATTTATCCATAACATGATATATTAATATGTGATAGGTATAAGTGGAAGGAACAAATTTTGTATACATGGAAAATGATACAAAAAAATCTTTGATGTCTTATTGAAAACATGTTAGCAATGGGAAAATATTAGTTCAATTCCAGCTGGATAAACGGCTTTGTTCGCTCTAAATTATTTGAAATTCGTTAAAAATAACAATAATAATATTAAACATTTTTATAGTAGTATTTTACGAAAACATCCATTTTTTTTCCTCTGTCGGGAGTCAATGATATTTTTATGAGAAATTTTTAATACCTATATGCGTAGAAACCAAGTAATATTTTACCGGGAAATCAAGGCACATACAGGGCTTACGACCTGTTATTGAAATATGTAATTACATAATGTAGGCAATAAATATTTTTTTTATTGCGTACCTACTCAGTTTCTAAGTTAATTTTTGCAAATTTAAAAAACTTCATTTACATAAAACTAGTAATATTATTCACACCAATGTAAACACCATGATGTATTCTGATATATTATATCGAGGGGTGAAAGGCTATTTGTTTTCAGCGAAATTTTTGCAATATTGACATTCATCTGTGAAGCCAGGGCTGTATTTTTACTGAAACTTATACCAATATATCAAGAGATTTTTTTTGAGAAATAGTCACCTTACCTAGTTTAAAATATCTTCTTCTTGTAGTGTTGGTCAACACATAGGTGACTAAATGCCCATCCGGACCGCGTATTTACCTTTCCGTGTTGATTGGGAGGCAAGTACTGCCTCAAATTAGGTACTAGTTTGAAAACTCGTGTTGAATTTAAGGCACGTGTCCTCCAAATGCACACGGTTTCACAACGCAAACTTTTTCTGTTAATACGTGTTCAATTCAAGGCACACGTCTTTCAATCGTACACAGGTTTCTCGAGCTATCTTTGGGATTCTATCTTAGGATATGCGGCTGACGTGTTTGTTCCAGTTCCTTCTTCTTTGGCGCCCCCATCTTACGATGTCCTCAGCTTTGCAGATTCTTCGGATCTCTGTATTTCTGACTCTATCACGAAGACTTTTGTCAGCTATGGATCGCAGTATTTTCATTTCGCTGGTGTACAGGAGTTGTTTGGTACGGACCGTTGGATTCAATGGAGTATGTTAGGATGAGTCTGACGCATGTTTTGTAGATTCTCATTTTGACCTTGGTGCTCGTGTGTTTGTGCTTCCATATAGTTTCCCTTAGACATCCCGAGATTGCTGCGTCAAATCATTGCCGAGTCAAATAATTGATTTACATAAATTAGTAAAAAGCTCGAAAAGCTTGTTGTTGTGATGGTAAAAGACGAAGATGTCGTGGTCGTTTACCGAATACATGGGGTAATCCTGTTAAGTCTGCATTGGGACCTTCAGTGACTGGTGCTCTACGTTCTGCCCAGAACTGATTACCACGGAGGTGGGCCACACAAAGAGCGATAAATTACAGCCACCATCCTCGAGAGAGATATATCAATAATTTACATACATACACAACCCATCACGTCTGGTCCTTCACGGGGTAGGCACAGGAAGGAGATCGCGATTCCACTTCCAAGCCGGAGACGCTATAGGACCCATTAGTCCTGTTCACCCCCGGACGCGGCCGCATCGTCGGACAACACAAACTATCCACCATCCATTGGGTTCAACCACTGCCCCCGAGAATCCAACCTCACACGTCGGGGCCTCCGATCGGTCTCGAAATCGGCCGCTATGTACACTCCGATTCAAGTCGGAGGGGCTTGTCCCCGACCCCTCGGTCCTCGTGTTGGCGTCCGAAGGTTCCGCGGGCTAACACCGGGTGCATCCGACGCAATCATCACCTGTCAGATAAGACGTCAAATTGTCAACACAGGATGTCTGACCCGACGTCTGCGCCGGCGGTGTGCCCGAACCACACAACAACATTCGCCACAGTTGACGAGTCACTGCCGAGCGAGACTAGAGGCGTCCGTCTTGCTCTTCTCTAAGTACAGAATTGACGAGGGCACAACAGCGCCGGCTGCCCACCCCCGCCTTTACTGCCTAGGCCCTTAGAGCCGCAACCTAGGCCCTTAGAGCCGCAACCTAGGCCCTGAGTAGGCACCCAGGTGGGTAGGGGTAGGCACAGAAGATAGAGCCCCATATTTATGTATCTTGACAAACATTCATCGCCTCGTTAACATTCATGCTTCATCTCATGCATGTTCGTCTGCCGTTCAGGATTCTTACATTTCTGTTTTTCAGAAAATCGTTCACATTACCGTATTTCATTACTGTCAGCTTTGTATATTTTATTCGTCAGGCGTTCTTCATTCTTTCTTTTCAAATTACCAAACCATATTTCTTCATCTTACATTGTTTCCTTGTGTCCTCATTTCTTATTCTGTCATACATCGTTCTATTACAAATTCAACTGCATTTATTCTACTTTCGTACGAATTTTGCCTTGCCCAAGTTTCACTTGCATCAGTAATTTGATTTCATCAAACTATTTCATTTAAAGTATCTTGATGACAGAGGATATGATACAATGAATATAACATTTTGTCAAATTTAAATAAATTTTCAACTATAATATTACAACTATACAAAATATTCTCGTGTAGCTGTTAAGTATGTATGTATACTCAATTTTTCCGTCTCTCTCTAACAGTGCATAAATGAACTGCCGTATAAATTGTAAGTCTGTTTGTATGTCTGTCTGTAGTAACCCACTTACCCACTGAACAAGAGAATAACTGCAATCCTCTTTACAATTATACTTACACTTTATTATACCTACTTCACTACACCACAATACTGATTCAATGCTCTTCAAATCTGTATAATATTTCATTATAAAATAATTTATTAACAATGTCAATATGTATTTATTTATGTAATAACTAGCGCCTGGAATATATTGGATGGGAATGGACGATTGAAATCTTTCCGGTCGCGTTCTTCATTACTGAAGGTCGTGTTCAGCATTAGTTTCACCACCCATTCCGAATGATGCCTTTTTCAGGGAGCATGAAAACCTCAATATAAAATCAAATTTCTCAACCATGTTATACAGTTTCTAAAAAAAATAACAATAAATATTTTCAACATTTTTCGAGCGAATGTTCGTCACATAATTTTAAAATTCAGCATAAATTCTCCCAAAAGAAATATTCAAAATATCGTTTTGGACAGCATTTTGATTAAACACTCCATAACTATGTGTCGTGGAGAAAAAAATATTTTATATGCTTAGAGTACTTACATAAAATCAATATGAATGTTTGTGATATTTTTTTCATTTCAAGTCTAGTTTGTTCTTAAAATGCAAAAAATCAACTAATTCGGGGTTTCTGATAATTTAAATTACGTATATACCCCTTTTAATGCACGCGATAGTTACCCTTACTAACACGTAACTTCATCGTGCATTAAACAATTTTATCATTTTTTCAGTTAATGTTAAATGTCCTCTTATATGAGACGAGACTGGTGTTTGGAGATACACGCATGTGTCGTGTAATCCTTTGGTACATTGAAACCTGCTGAAAATTACGATGTTAAACTGTTTTTGATTGTTCAAAAGAATAAATTTATATTTTTTTTTGGTGGGTATAAGAATCGCTAAATATCTTGATAATTTTCAACAAATTTGGGGATGGTTTGCGCATTTACCAACTAGAGAGAGATTTACTTAAAAATTTGCTGGATCGGCGCTGGACCCAGCAATTTTTGTTTTTTATTAAAAACTAAAATATTCTCATAAATATGAAACAACTTAATTGTATTTGTTTTTTGAATTATAATTTATTAAATTGAAATGGTACGAATGAGCCCTATATTTTCTTAATTGTATTTATTTTGTCGTGTACAATGTTTATATGGATTCATATTTTTGTACATTAAGCAAACCATTTCTCTATGGCAATGACTTTTTTTTCAAAACCTATTGATAATTATCCAAATAATCGTATTATAACTTTTTTACAAAAAATGAAGATTCTATATAAGAGTTGTTATAATTTTACATGCGATCTTAATGTTTTATTAACACAAGGTAGTCTTATACTCCATTATTTGGAAAAGTAATTAATTGCAGTCTTAACAAACAGAGACGAAAATAGCCTATTGATATTTGAAAGGAAAATCTTGAGAAAGATTTTTGGTCCAGTAAATTATAATGGACTATAAAGGATACAATATAATCACGAACTACAGGCATTGTATGACGAACCCAAGTACAAGTCTTAAAAGTACGTAGACTGCAGTGGTTGGGACATGTCAGCCAGATGAATGATGATCGTATCCCCAAAAAGGTTCTTAATACCAATCCGGAGGGCAGAAGATGTAGAGGCAGGTCCAAGCTAAGATGGCTGGATGACACAGAACAGGTATGACATAAGGGCTATCGGGATAACAAACTGGAGGAGAGCGGTGGAGGACAGGGACGGCTGGAGAAGGATTCTGGAGGAGGCCAGGGCCCACACAGGGCTGTAGCGCCAATGATGATGATGATGAATTAATTGCAGATCCGTAGCGTTGGATTCAACCCATTTTGCTGGGTCCAGCAAGCCAAATAATATCCAGCAATTGCAATCCTTACTACCAACTTAGCAAAAACGGAAACATAAATCTTGCTCTGCGCAGCTCACGCGATGATTATTTTCAAGTTGTTTGCCGATACTTAACTGTCCGTTAAAACTGTTATAGCGGTGAGGAAAATTTAAACATGGCATCGATTGGTCAGGTAAGTACTTTTTAGTAGCCAGAAGGGAAATTAAAATATCTCTCGGATATTTCCAGGAAGACTTTCAAGAATTTCCGGTGTCAAGATTTAAGTCTTATTAACATTCCAGCGGCATGTGTCCCTTTCTTATTTGAGAAACTTGAAACGATGGAATTTCTATAGTCTAATGTCAGTGCTGATTTAAGTATATTTAAATAGCAGTACAGAATTTGGTCATTAATAAAATATGCAATTCACGACCAGTGGTCGTTAAAATTTGTTGGTCTGTTCAAGTCAAGTCAATGTTCAATCTCATATATTTATATATTTTTATTTTAACCTATTCATTTTTTAAAATTATCATATAAAAACACAAAAACATTTTTTTTAAAAACAATATTTAACTGACGCTGTTTTGCGAGAGATGAGCATCGTACTTCACATTACTTTATTTAATCATTTATTTATTACTTATAGGGCAACCAACATGTACCAAGTCAAATACAAGTTTGATACGTACCCAATTGCAATTTGCTACATTCTGGAGACTAACGATATAAATCTCACAGATCCAGTCTGAAAATACAATTGAAAACTGTCACAGGAATCGAACCCGGGACCGGTCGGACAGGTCGTAAGCCCTGTAGGCGCCTTGATTTTCCGGTTCTTCTATAAAATTCCAACTTCTTCTCTATTGAGATGTTAAACATTTGTAATAAGATAATATTAATTACTTAAAATTAGAAAAAATAATAATTTTTAACTTTCTTCCATTTATAAATACTAATTAGAAGTCATTATGCGAAATTTGTCAAGTCACAAACCTTTGCCAGACGATGACCTATCAAAACGCATGTCAGCCTAAATTAATATTTAATACCTCTTATTTTATATTTCCTTTGGTCGTACTAAAAAAACTTAAAAAACAATGTCTTTTCTTAAGTGAAAAATGATTACAGCTTAATATGAAATCTTAAATACCCACGAGAGAGAATCAGCGTGAGAATCTGACAAGATTATCTAAAACGTTGCATTTTAAGGAAAATGTCTAAAATATGTAGGTAACTAAATGTGGTTTTAATATCTGCTTTTGCAAATCCAAAAATAGTAAACATAAAATTAACTTAATTATTAGCTTTACTGTCATATGTAACTATAACAATTGTTAATAGTGCATCACATCATATTTTCACTCATGTATTGTGTGATACATTAAGACATTAATATAAATTAACGGTGTAGCAGAAAAAGTAGGTGGTTTATATTGGGATGAAAAGAATGAACGCCACTTTTATATACGCTACATAACTTGAGACATCACGTGAGATGCACAATGTACAAATTTGGCTTTTTGATTGGTTGGCAAACGTGTAAGTTTTTCTACGACGTAAATTCTCAAATAATTTGCCGGAAACTATGCCTATATCTTCTTATTTTTCCTGACACTGTCCCAAATTAAACCCGTTGAAGGCTATTAGGTTGGTCGTCCTCCGGTTAAATCTTCTTCTCTTCTGTATGTCCTCATCCTCCAGGCAATTTCTCCGCAGAATTCTGTCGCTCTGTGTCATCCAGGTGTTCTTTGGTCTCCCTCTAGTTGGATGTCGAGGGAGATTCATTGACATGGATTTGTTTACTGTGTGTTCTGATGGTCTCCGCCTTATGTGCCCATAACATATTAGGTATCTCTCCTCTAGCTTTTTATTTATGTCAGTAACACCCATGCTACCACGAAAAACTTCTTCTTCTTCTTTTTCCTTTTCATAGATCCGAAGATCTGTTTGTACCGCTATTCTGTCTCCTGCGATGTGGACTGCCAACTGTCTCGCCATCTCTTTGGAGGTCTTCCTGGTGGTCTTCTTCCAGCTGGGTTCTCCTGGAGAGCGATACGTGGGTGTCTATTTTCAGCCATTCTGTTTACATGTGAGCTCCAATATCGCCTCCGCTGTCTTCCCCATCTGACGATGTCCTCCGTACTACACTTTTTTCTTATTTCGGTATTTCGAATTCGGTCTCTTAGAGTGTTTCCGGTTATACATCGCAATGTCCTCATCTCTGATGTTCTCAGAAGAGATTTTGTTCTCGTTGTGTCTGCTCTGGTCTCTACTCCGTAGGTGGCAATGGGTCTTACACATGTTTTATATATTCGGACTTTGCTTTCGATATTCATGTGTTTATTCCTCCATATACTTTCCTTTAGACATCCTGATATTGCAGCGATATTGCACGAAAAACAATATAAACTATACATATATGTGTAGACAATTTTGCTTGCATTATTGAAGCACTTGCACTTTTTTGAATATGTCCAAGTTCATATACATTTTCATTCATCATCATCAGCCATTATACGTCCAGTGTTGGATATAGGCCTCCCCTTTCAACCTCCATGCTTCCCTATCCCTCGCCACCCTGTGCCATTGACCTCCTGCCACTCGTTTTATATCATCAGACCATCTTGTTTGCGGTCTCCCGGGTTTCTGCGTCCAGTTCTCGGTCGCCACTCCAGGGTGCGTTTGGTCCATCAATCATCTGCTGTCCTTACTACATGGCCAGCCCAATTCCATTTTAAGGAAGCTACCTTGGATGCAACATCGGTAACTTTTGTCCTTTCTCTGATCCATTCGTTGCGTTTTCGATCACGAAGACTAATGTTTAGCATCCTCCTCTCAATTGCTCGTTGCGTTACTCGGAGTTTCTGTACTGTACGTTTTGTAAAAATAACAGTTTCAAAACCATATGCCAGTATAACTGGGAGGATGCACATATCAAATAATTTTTTCTTCAAGTGGTTTGAAAATCGTTTGGATGTGAGAATATACGATAGTTTACCGTCTGCTTCCTGATTGTCTCCACCTAGCTTTACCTTATGTCCGAGATATATGTATGAATCTACTCTTTCAACATTCCTTCCTTCTACCATCACTGGTCTAGGTTGTTCTGAAGTGCACATAATTTTTCTTTTAGAGTAATTCATTTTTAGGGCCACATGACGCGAAAAATTATTGACATCGTTGAGCATCAATTCAAGTTCTACTTCATTGTTTGCAAAGAGAACGATGTCATCTGCAAATCTCAAGTTGGTCAAGGATTCGCCGTCTATATTTATTCCTCGGTTTTCCCATTTAAGCTTCTTAAAGACACCTTCAAGTGCGGCAGTAAATAGTTTGGGGGAAATTGTGTCTCCTTGTCTGACTCCCCTTTTACATTTTCATTAATGTTACCTAAATTAAGCAAATGCACCTATAGGTGAACGAAATCGATCGTCGCAAGATTCGAACCGCTGGATTACTAACCCAGCGCGCGAACTGCTCTGTCACCACCCTTCTTAATGTAATATGAAAATACTTATTTACTTTGAATATGTATTATTAAATATTTTGAAATACTTTGCATATTGGTTAGCTTTTTGGCTTCTTTGCTCAAGTTCTAGATACGATTCGCCAAAAAAAAAATTTTTTATAACTTCGGTAGTTGGAAGATATTGCATTTGAAAATCATTAATTCATAGCGTCACGGCATATCCTACAGTGTGGGGTAACATGTGACAAGGGCGGGTGTGCATTACCTTATAAAACAGAGCTCAACACATGCATAATGTATACCCACAAACCAGTCTCGTCTCACCTAAAAAAGCTTTACATTCGAACTGGTGGTGAAAATCATTGCTGAACTTTGTGAATTGTTATTTTGGGTGTTGTATTTTCGATTACCCGGCTCTTACGAGACACCCGAAAACGATAAAAGAAAAGAGTGGAAGCACTATTCAAAGCCGGTGACACAAAGCTATTTAATTAATTGTATTTTTGTGCATTTGACAATGAACAAAAATACGCTACGTGCACAAGGAGTAAGGAAGCGTGTATAAGACCTATGTGATTATTTAAGAAGACATATAACGCTAAACTTAGTGACTGAAAACGTGATATATTAAAACCGCCCAATGCACTATGAAGTTACGCGTTAGTAAGGGTAACTATCGCGTGCGTTAAAAAAAGTTTACACGTGATTTAAATTATCGGAAACCCCAAATTTGTTGATTTTTTTGTATTTTAAGAACAAAACTTAGTTGAAATGAAAAAAAATTATCGGTCATTCACTTTGATTTTATGCACTCTTTAAGCATATAAAAGATTTATTTCTCTACGACACAGAGTTATAGAGTAATTTAAAAAAATGTCGTAAAAAAGGATATTTTTAATATTTTTTTAATAGGAATTTAGGCTGAATTTTAAAATTGTGTGACGAACATTCACTAGAGAAATGTTGAAAAGACTTATACTATTTTTTCTAGAAACACACTGTTTAACATATTTGAGGGATTTGATTTGAAATTGAAGTGTTTAGGTTTATATGGCCCCTTAAAATTATACCCAAAGTTTGTTTTTTTATAAATGAAAATTATCCAAAAAAGTGTTTCAAAAGATAGCAAAAATGGCAATTTATCACAATTAACCAGAGTGTTCAGCCCAGATAAGTAGAGATTTGAATGAATGAAAAAAATTTTTTTTTTATCAAAAATTGTAGATAATATAAATTTTCTTTGATATTTACATACACATTGGTATAAGCAAGTAAACAAGCCAAAAATAAACCTATAATTCTCGAGCGGTTCAGCACCTCATGTATAAAGATTGTTGCTTTCATTGTATACAAACCAATTTTTCAAAAGATGGCGTAACAAAAAAATAGTTTCTTCGTCACTTCTTCGTCAAAAAATAGTTTCTTTGGCGATGGTGTTTTAGCTTATATCCAAAAGAAAAGGCAGGTGCCTTGAGTTCTCGATTCTTCTATAATATTCCATCTTCGTCTTTATTGAGATGTTGAAATTTGTCATAAAAAGCTATGTGTTGGCAGAAGTTAGTTCATTTTACTGTTCTCAGTAGCACAGCTTCTTGTAGATATTATTAGATTTTTTTGCAATTTCTTTGTTATATTTTTTATGAAATGTCGTAATGTTAGAAATCAATGCTTGGTTTTGTTCATATAAGGAGGAAACACGTTGCGAAGAATACGAAACAAGTGAGATGTAGCCAACACAATACTCAATGTTACAATTTATTTCATTATAAAGTGATATAAAAAATAATATGTCCACACGTAAAAACAAAAATATTATTGTTGAATGTAACCGAATAAATTTCAAATTTTATTAATGCTCAGCCGGAAATGCTTTGCTTACTTTGTTTGACATACATAATTGTTCAATTTTATAAAATATCAAATTAAACCATCTGAACAGTTTTAACATGCATTGTCATCGGTAATACACAAATTCTGAAAGTTTCAGAGCTCTAACTGGTCAGGAAAGTAAGTTAAAAAACCTATTACATATTATTTTTTTTTATTTACATAATTAAACTGCACACAAACAACACTAGGTAAAAAATTACAATGAGTAGGCTTAATATATAATTGTTAAACTATCCCTACCTAGTGTCAATTACTTGTGGCAAATCAATTCATATAAGTAATAACATATGGGATGTGAATGTGTAGTGGGTGAAAAAGTGTAATGACGTAATGAGGTGTGTAAAATGTGTCTTGCTATTACAGACAGACAAGTGAAGTAAAAGAAAAGGGTGTCAAAACAAATGATATCTAATGCTCCAATGACAGGCGTTTGTCACACAGTCAATACTTAATATTATTAAGGCCGGTAAAATCATCGCCTGAAACACGACGATTGTGAAAACACAGTGGTGTTAGATGCTCACTGCCTACCCTAACAGGAGTACGGTTTCCGACAGTATCGATGTTTGTATACGCCCAACTTCTTAGTATAATTTTGGTTGTGGGATAAAAATTGAATATGACTGACGAATGATTATTACCACGCGGTTCAAGGTAAAATATTTCGCCGCAAAAAAACTCCGTGGCGAGTTGTTCGTATTCGGTCCATTCATATTACAGACCAGGTGTTTGATACTTCTATACAATTCTCACACATTTTTTTCGGCCAAACTTTTTTTTATATCATATCTGAGCGAACTCGACCAGCCACCGGCGATTGAATGCTCAAACATTTGGGCACTGAACAATGATACATCGCCGTTGTTACGAGATAATAATTCGACTATAATATAATGGACAATATTAAGGGAGTCAATATTCGATCGTATTTTGATCTGCTTGAGAAATTTGATACACATTGACTATCAACATCATATATATTCAATTAAGTATGGGTTAACTTCTTTATTGATTTATTTTATGAATTTTATGCTAAAGAGAAAATTCATAAAATATGTTAAGTAAAAAAAATTTTTGTTTTATTGGATTTTCTTTATATTTTCTGTTCATTTTTATGAAAATTGTGTTATCAATCATTATTATGTATTTCATTTTTAATTATTTGCCAAGAACATAACTGTTTTGGATACCACTGGATAGTATATATAGGTAATATATTTAAACAGGAATATTGCAAGTGACACGTCTTAGAACAGGTTTTCCCTAGTGAAACGGGGAACGAAAAATTTTATTGTCAATTACGTATTTTTGAATACGTCGGGCACTCAATATAATTATACATTTATTCGTGTGGTTACTCATTGTTCGATTCATCTCTTTAATTTATTTATTTTGTGTCAATTTGTTGATTTATTATTGATCTTCATAATTAATCCAGTCAATTCATGTGTTTACTTGTTGATTGACTTATCTTCTAAAAGCAGTTACGGACATTTAATAGGGATATCCTTATAAACGTTGAGCTGTATCTTGAAAATTTCAAAATAATATTACTTAAGACTACCATGTTTTGTGGGTTAAAAATCAAGCAGTCAAGAAACGGCGCTACATGTTATTTTTTGAGATGCTACATGACTTGCAGAGACGCTAGAATTTTTTCGCTACTCACCACTCATAGCATAGAAATTGTCGATTCGTTCCAATACTAAGGCTCAGTAGTAACCAGCAATAATGATGTCAGTGTTGAGAACTACAGTAGCAAATAAGTGGTACTCTGAAATCCACAAGCACCTTAAATCTCGTTTTCTGACAAGAAGCACAACGTTACTGTTGTATAAAACGCTGTTGATATCAGTAATTGTGTAAAGAGCTGAGTGCTGGGTCCTGAGAAAAGGATATGAAAATGCATCTGGTCTTTGAAAGAATCTTCGGACCCATCTGTGGAAATAGAATATGGAGAATGAGGAAATGGAGAATGAAATAGAATGTCTTGTCCTGGTGTGGGGTTAATATGAACACATATGTAACTTTATACTTGGTTTATTCCGTAGCAGATCTCTTGGCCGAACAAGTACCTACACTGTTATATACCTAACTATCTGTATAGCGCGCGGAAGCGTTAAGACGCCGCGAATCGCGTTTCTAGAGTATTTATATCCTTTATCGGGGAAGGGGGCAATACCACGTATTCTAACACACCACAATAACCATGAGCTGGGACGTATGTACTGTAGTATGAGCCCAACATAGTAAAGTATAAAAAAACTTATTGCCTCAGTTGGTTGGGACATCTCCAGCGCATGGAGGAGAACCTAGTCCCGAAGAAGATTCTTAACACACGACCAGATTAAGGTAGATGGACGGTGTAGAAAAGGACCTGAAAGCAATCAGTATATCGAATTAGAAGGTGCGGACGATGGACAGGGTGAAATGGCGGAAAGTTCTTGAGGAGACCAAGGCTCATGATGGGTTGTAGCGCCATCGGTGATGATGATGACATGTTGTTTTTGATCAAATATAAGAAGCAGAGTTTTCAATGTAATAGAATGAATTGATTGAGTATTTCATAAATAAATTAAAATAATATACCTAATATTATATAATTTCTTAAACATACGTGTCAAGATTCATAGATTTAGGTTCCCGTTAGGTTAGGTTAGGTTAGGGGTATGGTGTGATGGTATGTTTGTTTTTTTATGAATATTTCCTATTTAATCCCTGTTAGAGTATATTTTACTAGTAGGTATGTATTATCAAAACTACAAGTACTTTGGCATTATCACTGGTATAATACTGACATACTATATAACATAATGTTTCTTACACGTTTTATCATCATTATTATCATATTATTTATCACACATTGCCGCTATAATTTATCACATTTTACGACAATATTGTGTTATTTATCACCTCAAGCGCTATTGTCGTTACGCTTTATGCTCAAACTTAACACTGAACTTGTTTTACATGCTAAATTATACATATAAACAATTTCATTTTACTATGAAAAAATGTTGGTCAATTTGTCCAGAATATAATTTGAAATTTTCTGCAGGGTTACTCGGACACGATCTTAATACGTTCTTATATTTTATTAATCTTAAAAATGTAGAGGTATTAGGTTTCTTTTTATTAAAAAAAATGAATATCATTAAATTAAACACCATAAACTTCTGTGTAAAAAAATAGTGTAGGTACATTTATTGTAAATAAATAATAACATATACCATCACGGCATATCCCACAATGTGGTGTAACTAGCGACAGGTGTGCGGGTGTGAATTACCTTATAAAATGAAGCACGACACATGCGTGTATGCCCACACAATAATCTCGTCTCACCTACAAAGGGAAAATTCAGAATGGGTGGTGAATAACATTCCTGAACTTTGTGAGATATTATTTTTCCTCGTAATTTCAACAATCCGGCTCTTACGGTAAACCCGAAAACGATGATAATAGATAAGAATGGAAGCACTATTATAAGGCGGTGCCTCAAAGCAAATGAATAAAAATACTTTTTATTTATTAACGTATTCGAACGATTGACAAATGTCAACATTGAACAAAAGGGAACAAAGAAACAACGGATTTGTCAGAAAATGTTTTACAATTTATCTGATAAGTTACTTATACGTTGAATACAATATACCACATGAGCTTACAGCTTAGATAGATACCTACAAGAAGTGTAGAAAACATAAAGCCCACAGTAGCTTGTTATCGAGTGTATTTGGTACAAAGATGTTTGTTTCCCACACTTAAGAAATACATAAAAACAATAATAGAAAACAAAGCAGTAATGCGGAATGGTACCTACGTACTTAAGTACCTACGTTACTTGAAGAAGCAATTTCTCAAGAGTCTAATAGAAATAATTTTATTTCCTGACCTTCGACTGTGGTATTCATCATCCTAGACCAGAGGTCGGTAGACTCATTAGTCAATAGCACAACAAGTGAAATTTCTTTTTAATAATAATAGTAATCAAAATTTTTTATCGATGTTTTGTGGTTAAAAACCATTCCAAGAGCGCTTTTGCTAATATGTTGGCTCTGCGAAACAAAAAAGTCTCGAGATGTTTACCGAAGGCCCCAAAACTCTGCTCTCCACGTACTTCAGAAGGCAATTTATTTCATTTGATATGTCCGTTTACACTGAAACCACGATCAGAGAAAGCCGCGTTATTGCCTCTACCCAATTCCTTTAAAGAATACGTATACTGTTATTCTGACTATCTTAATGTTAAGCGTCTCTCTGATGGTATAGACATAGTTCCCGAATATAGTGCGGACCCAAGTCATGGAGAGCCTTGAAAACCATCAAGCACACTTTG
Organism: Molanna angustata; assembly: GCA_963576475.1. Lineage (NCBI taxonomy): Eukaryota > Metazoa > Arthropoda > Insecta > Trichoptera > Molannidae > Molanna > Molanna angustata. Next base: position 10,206,667 of record OY754976.1, on the reverse strand, counting down.
TAATTTATTTGCTCCGGACACCTCAACCAGTGCAGCTCGTTTGGGAGAGGCGTTATGTGGCATCTTTTTTACGCCCCAAAGATAAGCCTTGCCGCTGTGTTAAACACATTACCATTTGAAAAAATTCGCTACTCCCACCATTACCCGGCCAGGATATGGAGACAGTAATTGGCTCATTCACAGACCGCTAGCTGAGCGATAAAAATGGTATAGCATAGTAGCTCCCGGAGCCCTCTAGATTATGTGCAATCTCGGCACCACGTGCAAAAAGAACAACCGACAAATGTGAATAGAATGTGGACTGTCATTGGCTTCAGATCTTTTTACATGTGGAGTAAATATTCAAAACCAAAAATTTAAAAAAATTAAGCGAAATAACAAAGGTAAGTGTTGAGGAACTTATAGATAGAAATATTCAAAAGCAAACAAGAAGACAGAAAAAAAGTAAATCAGAGGTGTTACCAAAACTTAATAGGAAGGCAGTAATACAGTAATCTCCCAATACCTTATCTACATGGCAGAAGTTTCTAAAGGCTTTAAAATTGTTGTTCGATATCGCAAAATCCGCATGGTCAATGTTACCTTTTTTTAATAACAAAAAAGTCGGACTAGAAATTATCCAGCGACGGACCAAAATAAACTAAACTAGTAGAAATAATTTGTACAAATCTTTGAGAAATATGTAATAGGTACTTTTTCTTAAGTGATGATCGTATACTTATTAATATCAGCACTGATTATACCTAATTGTATGTTATTTTTAAATTTTTATGGCATTTAGAAACAATAAGATATATTTTAGTGTTATTTTACGAAAAAATAATCCTAATTATTTTATTTTTGAAACATGAAAATTAAGATTAACTTGCCTTTCTAAACAATAAAATGTTATCAAATGTTTGAATGTTAACTTGGTGGTTCATATTTAACAAATTAAATTTAAAGATATAACTTTGTATTAACCACGTTTTTTGGTTGAAACGATGCGACCGGTTTCGGAACTAACCGTTCCCTCATCAGGCTAACTTTCAACTGAAACAGAATGTGACGACGTGCTTACAAGAAATCTATGGGGGCGGAGGTAGAGGTAGGGTGGGGGTACTTAGGGTTGGGTCTTGTGCAGGGTGGGTCCGATTGGCTGAAGGATTAGAAGTAAAAGGAAACATATTTAATAATGGACTGAAAGATAAATTTAACTGATTGTTTATTATGTTCTGTTTTGAATTAATACACTTTTTAATTTCTAGCGACTCTAAATTATCAAGACGGAGACCTACTTTGTTGACGTGTAAAATTTTTGTTCCCGATTGCATATTAAATTGATGATCATTAAGTACTAAGTGTTCTGCGAATTCTGAAAAATTATCATTGTTTATACATCTAATATGTTCTTTTACTCTAGTCTCAAATTTCCGTCCTGTTTTTCCTATGTAGACTGCAGAGCAGTCTCCACATGTCAGTTGGTATACGCTGGAGTTTTCCATTTTATTATCTTTATCTTTGGAATTCATTAAACTTTTTCCAATATTATTGTCAGTGTAAAATGCCGGTCTTATGTCTTTTGGTAAGAAATTTGAGACTAATTGGGATAAATTATTATTAACAAACAATATGCGTCTCCATCTATATTCATCTTTTTTGATATTTGTATTATAACTATGTAGGTATCTATTGACGTTAATATTTTTTATTTTTTTATTTAAAATAGAGTCTATCAATTTACTGTTATAACCATTATTGTATGCAATCTGTTTTATTGTATTTAGTTCTTTATTAAAATTATTTGATGATAGTGGTATATTTAGTAATCTATGGACCATGGAATGATAAGCGGAATGTTTATGGGATGCTGGATGGTTGGATGTATTGTGGATAGTTGTATCTGTATAGGTCGGTTTACGATATATATCAAATTCAATTTTATTATTTACTATTTATCTTTCAGTCCATTATTAAATATGTTTCCTTTTACTTCTAATCCTTCAGCCAATCGGACCCACCCTGCACAAGACCCAACCCTAAGTACCCCCACCCTACCTCTACCTCCGCCCCCATAGATTTCTTGTAAGCACGTCGTCACATTCTGTTTCAGTTGAAAGTTAGCCTGATGAGGGAACGGTTAGTTCCGAAACCGGTCGCATCGTTTCAACCAAAAAACGTGGTTAATACAAAGTTATATCTTTAAATTTAATAAAATGTTAATTGACACTAAAGTATTTTTTATTTATTTATTTAAGACACCAACAGAACTTTAGAATATTATACAGACACAAGTCAACACAATTTAAGTATACCTATTGCTTGTAACAGTACTAATTTCGCTGCATTTGGCACTCTCACGAATGATTCTAAAAGATCTGTAGGTACTAGGTATAGTATATTTATGCTTAAAAGTATGGGAGGTCTCTGTAGTTAGGTACACTGAAAGTAACTTTCAGGGTACTCCTAAGCTGGCCTTTGCTCTGAATGTCCTCAATATTATTGATGTAGGTACATTTGCTGATGTCGGCCACTTTTCTACAACCATACTCGTCTTGTATACTTGTTTCGTCAATCATCTTCTTCAATTTGATCATCTTCTCTATATGTTCAAATGATCTCAGCATACCTTTCTAAACCATTAACACTACACCTTTCTTCAATCCACAACTTTCCCTGATTATTATTATTTTTATTATTATTTTGTGGAAGAAGCACACTCAAGGGATGCAGTTTGCCGACCCCTGTCCTAGACAAAGGAACATACAATTTCAATAGTTGAGTATTGTGTATTTTACAGGCAGATTGTAAACGCCTAGATAATTTATAAAATGTTAAGAAATTTCTTGAAATATGAGCTGACAGGGAAATAGTCAATACAAACTTAATAAGTAATACCTATTTAAAAAGGCAAAAGTGTTATATTTGCTGTAGGTATATCTATAAATTCTCATTAATTTTTACACTTCCTTACAACCTGTGTAAGTGGCGAGTTTAGTGCCTATTGGCATTTTTTACAATTAACCAGTGTTTCTTGTCAAGAGAAATAATTTTTTGCATGCGAAATTAATTTAAATAACTACTACATTTTATATTAGTTATAGTCATATTTATTTTTAGATCTTGTGATTAGTATGTAATTAGTCTTATTTATGCACATCTTTTGTTGCTATAATTTTTAATTTGACTGTATACTGATCCAAATAAATAAATAAATATTTGCTAATGGAGAACGCATTTTATATCAGTGAAGAAATAAATTATTACTTAATTTTTATAAAGATACAATTCACCGTTTTCTACGATAGTAGTATTATTTAGTAGAATAATAAATAATTTTCAACAAAATATGAGTAGAAAATTAAATAAAATAATTAAATGATGAAACAGATTGGGCTTTTTAAATCGTTTGACGTTCCTAAAGACCGAAATGCGACAATGAACGAATAAAATTATATAAATATCGTGATTTTATACACGATTTAAAGCCACACGTCAAAAGATAATTTCTACCAAATAAATGGTTACAAATCATAGATGGCGTTAAATTTGAAGAAATTTATAAATGTGTCAAAAAGTAATAAGTTCACATTATTATAAAAACAAGATGATATTTTAAAGATTAGTTTTAATTGTAGCTAGCTCATGAACCCGACGTTTCTTGATTAATTTTTTTTTCAATCCATTCATTTTGAGACTTTGGCAACATGGTGATTCATAGCTTCGAATGGTATATTTTAATCAAAATATTTTTTATGATAAACCTACGGTATTGCTTACTATTTGCGGCCTGACTACAATGCGAAGCTTGGCCCGAATTTATAAAATGTACTAAGTAAGATCGATAATGATAAAATGAATTTATCTTTGTAAAAAGCACTATGTTCCATACTTCTATATGGAGTTGAAACCTGGATCATAAAGGTTTAAACGTCTTGAGGCCTTTCAAATGTGACTGTAACGCCGCATGCTGAAAATTTCCAGGTTCGATAAAGTATCAAATGTGGAGCTACTCAGGAGAGCAAATGTCGAGCGCGAGCTGGTTGACACAATTAAGCGACGAAAAATATCATATTTGGGTCAAGTTCTGCGAGGTAAAAAGTACAGGCTGCTCCAAGTGATTATGAAGGGCTGCAATAAAGGGACGCCTCAGAATAGGAAGACGTCAGATGTCATGGCTCCGCAACATTCGTGAGTGGACCGGCATCAGAGACGTCGGCGGATAGACGGCCTTCTCAGCAGTGATCACCAACGTCGTCGTGGGGACCTGATATGGCACGAAGAAGAAGAAGAAAAAGCACTTGATTTAAAAAAAAAACGTACAAACAGTCGGACACGGACTTTTATTAATGATACATTATAACGCTTGGTGTCGTTATAATTGTGACATTAAAAACATTACTTAACAAGCCGTGAAGAGATAATTCGTATATTATAATTCCGTTAAATTACTGCCCTCATTGTTCATTTACGATCTTGTATATTTCTAATTGGCGATTTCTTCCAACCAAACATATTTTGGTACATAATATATTACATATATCGTTTAAAACTGTTTAAGTTTAAATAATACACCATCAAACGTGTTTCACATGTGTAAAAAAGGACTAAAGTAATAATACTTATCATGTGATAAAATCTGATTATTTTTTTCTAGTTTCTCTCATTTTTTCTTATTACTTTAAACCATTATGTAACAGTGGCATTTATAATTAATACTTCCTTAATTGAAAGCATACTTTTATATCATAGTTAGGTGTTTAGAAATACCGAAAAAACATATTATGAAGTATTTAATATAATTTTGAATTCTCAAGAATGGCTTTTAAAAAAAATGATTCATATCATTACCTTACAGTGAATTTAAGCCATACCCAGGTCCTAACAGGACCTGGGTATGGCTGGGTAATGGGTATGGAATTTCCCTTTTGAATATATTCAGATACAATAAAAATGTCAATACGGTAATTAAATTGGTCATTAAAGTTTTTACGTATTCTGTAAAGCGGTATCCTGAATCCAGCATTAGTTCTCGGTGTTTTTGTGAAAAAAAATAATAGATGATTATCTGCAATAAATAATATAGCCTAAAAAATGTGAATTCGTAACTTCTTACTATATCCCCTTGGGTTAGTGAGGAGTACAAAGATAAGAAGGAAAAAAAAACTAATGTAGCAATAGATCAACTGCAAAGTTGGCAGTTAACGATATAGGAAAGACCATATTTTTTATCTTTTTGAAAACCAGCAAGCTACCGCGAAGTATGTATCTTTATCGAGATACAATTCATTCCTCATGAAACTGCACGGCTTGTCTTGTCCGTCTATTTGGAACGTGAAAATGAATTGCACTAACACACACGATGAAGTTTTTATGAATGTATTTATACTATGGGCACTGCACTAATAATACTATACACATATAGACAATACAATTAAACACAAAATAAACCTTTATGTATATATCTAACAACAGGCCCAAAACAGGTGGGGCCTAGTGGGGCCATATTGATCATTTTAAACGAAAAAAAAAATGAAAATAATAAAAACATTTGAATCGATTATCTTTATACATATGAATCGTTATTTCTTCTACGTAATAAGTTACGTCACATCATATACAGGATGGTTTATATCATCAATGTAATACATATTTATCTTTGAATATAACAATATTGATATACAAAAATATTTTAAAGATATTTTAGTTTGTATGTAATATATTTTATATATTGATATTTTAGTTTAGTTCTTGATTTGGGCGTAACGTTTGACGAAAATCTCTCATTTGTTAAACATATAAATAATATTTGCACTACGGGACTCCAAACTTTGGGGTTCATTTTAAGAATTTCCAAAGATTTCAAAAATTTGTATACATTAAAATTACTTTATACATCACTTGTAAGAAGCATTGTCGAGTACAAATCTTCAATATGGTCGCCCTATTATCGAGTCCACTCGGACTCTATAGAAAAAAATCAGCATAAATTTCTCCGTTTTGTAAATTTTAAAATGGTTATACCAATCGAAAGATTAAATTATGACTTTCTTTTAAAATCAATGCATTTGTTAAAGCTTTCAGATAGGCGTAAACTCACCGATTTGTTTTTCTTGTTTAAAATCATTATGCATAGCGTGGACAGCCCTGAAATACTGATGCGCATCAACTTTCATGTACCGCGTGTGGGTACTCGCGATACAAACCAATTTTATTGTGACAATTCCCGCACACTTGCGCATCACAATTCTGCACTGAACAGAATTCAGAGGTTGAGCAATGAATATGCTGGTCATATTGATCTGTTTATAGGCAATATAAATAATCACAGAAATACCCTACGGGTTAAATTCCACTGATCGTGTTTAATTTTATTCTTCATTATTCATACCTGCTTTACCTATATTGTTTATTTGTTCATTTTATACCTACTTTCATTTGTTTTCTCTTTATTTTTTGGTTAAATTTTATTTGTATGTATTTTTATATGTATTTTTTATAAGTTTTTCTTTGTATTGATTTCTTCTTGCTTTATTTTCATGGTTTATTGATTGGATATGTTTTTTTTATATATATACATTATCACACATTATGTACTATATTTTGTATCTTTTGAATTATTCTTGTAAATGGCAAACGCCGTTAATAAAATAAATAAATAAATAAATAAATAAATATAACTTGGTAAAGGTTTTGATTGAATTGTTTTTTTTAATTACTTTTTATCTCATATGTTTTAATATGTTTATGATGCATTTTATTGTGTGTACTCATGTGTGTGCGTGTGGTTGTGTGTATGTGTTTGTGAATGTACCTATATGTATAAAACATTTTTTTCGTGTGTATTGATAAACTTTGCTCGTGTCGTGTTCTTTCTAAAAGGGCATTGCAGTGTACTGTCTTGTATGCCGTTGTTAATGTCTGTAAGTGTCCCTAATAAAATAAAATAAATAAAAAATATTTGTTATTAATATTATTAATATGCCGGACAGTGCCGTGAAAAAAAATGGATCCTGTATAATATTATAGTGTTTGTGTATGTACATCTGTCTTACGATATTATATATAGCCTGAGGATTGCCACGAGGAGTCCGAACGACTCTTGGAGATTGTAGCGTAGTTGAGTGGACCGCCTAGGAATGAAATATTGATCGTTATACCGTACGTTGCTCATTTTCAAAACGGACATTTTTTATTGTCAACAGAGTTAAACACGCCGATGGGGGTCAGTGAACTCGACATCAAATTAATGGATGCAAATTGAGTCGTCTTATTGTTATATCGATTGGAGAGAGAGATGTATTGGCCGCATAAATTTAGATCGAAATTACCGACTGTGGTGTACATCTTTAATATAAGAAAATTAACTTCAAAATTAAGAGGCTATAGTAGGCTAGATAGTATATTTTGAAAATAATTTCCCCTGTATCCTCAGAAGAGAAGTCTTTGAAATAAAAAAAAACAGTTTTAATTTAGTTCTTTATTCTATTGCATGAGTTTTTTGAAATTTGAATTTGAATTATGAAAATTGAATTGAAAGAAAGGAAACCATTCGTCGAGTAATTCGGCACAGGGGCCATTATTAGTCATGAGGCCAAGGTGTACGAAGAAGATCATGGTGGGCTGCCGGTGATTGAATGAACACTGTTTGATAAATATTTTACCTTCTCCAAAATCTTGTTTTGAAATAATCTTATTCAAACACGAAACTACTTAAATAACTATATAACTTATAAAACTTTTATTCAAATTATAATTTGGTGTACACGTTTGTGACAGGACCGAAGCTAAGACTTTCTGCGCCACGCTCACATAATTCTAAAATATGCCCCGCACCTCCTCCAAAAATATGATGAAACTTAACTTAAATTAAATTATGTTCACTGAACACTTATATGTTCAGAGCAGCAAATAGAATCGAATGATAAACGATTCTTATACGACATACATTTCTCACATAATTTAAATCTATATCTCGTCTACTAAACATTTTTAATATCCTTGTTTTGTATTTGTTTTAGTTCTCGGGCAACATCATGTCAAAAGTTTAATTTTTGGCTTCTCGCGGTTTTGAGATGTTCTTATATTTTTTAACTTTTATATCAGCATCGATACGTAAATATTGACAAAATGGTGTTTTTTCTTTAATTTCTCATTATTTACAATGAGCTTAGTTGAACTTCAATATCCAACTATATAATAATAATAAAACTATAGAATACTCATTCCCATACAATACATCGTTGAAAAAGTGAAACCTTTTTATTGGCCGGCTCGTGTCAATATATGTATGACTCTGCTGGTAGACATTGTTCGTATAGTACTACTCGTTATGACTGCGTAAATAATGTTGCAAACAGTTAAAAAATTCCCTATTTGGAGAACGTATCATGCAGTAGCAAAATGTTGACCAAATTAGTCAACATAAAACAGTCGCCTTTTCTGCAGGCTAAAAAGTATTATTATACTATTATTATTCTATGTATCCAACCCAACCTAACCACACCAAACCGTTGACGATATTCCCTTTAGTAAGATAAAACAACATTATAAAAATGATTAAAATACTGCTTAATTAAAATTGCTGCCTACCTTAAGATTTATTTTAAAAACATGTTTTGATTTTGTTTATTTTTGGCGCCCTTACTTTTTATGCTTCTAGTCCTTATACATTTCTCGAACAAGCAATGATGCCGGTCCTTTTGTAAGATTTACTATGTCGTTAATAATTATAGGTTTTTGTGACATTTCATGCTGATATCTGAAATTATGATGTGACATAATTGATTTCATACAATTGCAGTATTTTGTACCGTTGTGATAGTATATTAAATATACCTTAGATGTTTTAAAACATTTTTTACATACCGGAATAAATTTACATTTATGATAAATCTCGTAAAGTTTTTTAGTCTCCACTGCCATTTAATGGTAGAGAGATATTATTTTACATTTTTTCTTTATTTTTTACATTCAATATTTGATAATGACACGAGATGTTCTTAGGGTGGCGTATAGAGTCTGACGTATGAAATGAAAAATAAGTTGGTCTCAAATGGGCTATTGGCAGTTGGATAATATGATACAAAATGCCTGTATATTGTTATGCAAACAAATTTCATCGTTATATTCTTCAATAATGGAACTATATCATATAAAAATTTCAACAAAACTAAAATTATTAGAATTTTTTTAATGATTTAAATTGTATCTAGCGCGGTATTAACAACGATGTATCTGTCAATTATACATTTCTATTGTTAAAAGGTCATATTTAATAAGAAAAAAAAATATACCAGAATATGATTTTAAAATCTACAGTTTTGACCTGCATAAAGAGGATGCGTAATTTGAATCCCTTTATTAACATGTATTTTTGATATTAGTATTGAAAACAGATTAAATTTTCATTCCGAACCATTTAGAAAATATTCAAATACTTTATAATGATTGCCGCCAAATTGGTTGGGTATCTGACTGCTGATATTAAGACTCGGGTTCGATTCCCGGTGGAGACACAGTTTTTAATTGGGTTTTCAGTCTGGATCTGTGAGACGATTAATATCGCAAGTCTCCAGAATGTGGCAACTTGTTATTGGGTGCATGTTTAATTATTATTTGACATAGTACCTACCTATCTGTTAGTTGTTCGAGAAGCAAAATATATATTTAAAAAAAAAAACAGAAAATAAATTGAAAACAAGAGAGGAGAGTTAACAGTAGAGAGTTTTGTGTTGGCCAAAACCTTATTTTTTACACAATTCTTTTATATTCACTTTTGAACTAGCCGCTAGTTGTTTACTTGTGTTTTTCATCATATTAAGATACACATAAATCTATTTTGAATAATTAATTAAAATACGAGATAATTATTTATTCTTGTTGTCAATGGTCACTGTTTTCAATTTATATTATTTTATTCAAACAACTAATGTAGGTACTATATTATTATCCTAAATAATATGAAAGAAATACATTATGTATCATCTATGAAATGTTAAAATATTTTATTTATGTATGTGTTGGTATAATTTATTATCGCAGAGATATTTTTCATGTATGTGTAATAGTAAACATTGGGGTGTTCGGATAGTTTTTCTTTTTTGTTTTTGTGAAAAAAAAGTCGTTATTAAATCACGAAAGGCCGAATTCGATACATTTAATCTCTCGGCGATGTCAATAGTTGTTATTCGGCAGTTTGCATTAATCGATGCATTTATTTTGTCTTCGTCACTTTGACTGACCCTGACTTTGACACTTTGACAGCTGACCGTCCAGAACGTGGTGCATTTTCAACATATAAAATGCCGGAACGAAATTTCTAAACAGTTTTGGTACTGGTTTTCTGTTAATACATCTTCTCCATACTCACAGATTAGTTTTTTTTGTTGTAACAGCATTTTTATCTTTTTGATGTAAAATATGCCGAAAATGCCGTTTTATATTTTCTGTATTCATCCATACAAAAATTATTACGTTGAATCAAACAAATTTTTCACAAACAAGCCTTGTTTTATCAGCCCCCAAAATATATGTATATTGACTATACATCTCAAGTATGATTTTGGCTGTGGAAAAATATAATGAAGTCAATCGTTAATCTAAAGACTACCGATATTTTAAATAAATTGATATCTTTGCAACATATTGTAGATTGTACAAGAGTGTGTAATTATATTTACTGTAGATTGTACAAGAGTGTGTTATTATATTTATTGTAGATTGTACAAGAGTGTGTTATTATATTTATTGTAGATTGTACAAGAGTGTGTTATTATATTTATTGTAGATTGTACAAGAGTGTGTTATTATATTTATTGTAGATTGTACAAGAGTGTGTTATTATATTTATTGTAGATTGTACAAGAGTGTGTTATTATATTTATTGTAGATTGTACAAGAGTGTGTTATTATATTTACTGTAGATTGTACAAGAGTGTGTTATTATATTTATTGTAGATTGTACAAGAGTGTGTTATTATATTTATTGTAGATTGTACAAGAGTGTGTTATTATATTTATTGTAGATTGTACAAGAGTGTGTTATTATATATATTGTAGATTGTACAAGAGTGTGTTATTATATTTATTGTAGATTGTACAAGAGTGTGTTATTATATTTATTGAAGATTGTACAAGAGTGTGTTATTATATTTATTGTAGATTGTACAAGAGTGTGTTATTATATTTATTATAGATTGTACAAGAGTGTGTTAATATATTTATTGTAGATTGTACAAGAGTGTGTTATTATATTTATTGTAGATTGTACAAGAGTGTGTTATTATATTTATTGTAGATTGTACAAGAGTGTGTTATTATATTTATTGTAGATTGTACAAGAGTGTGTTATTATATTTATTGAAGATTGTACAAGAGTGTGTTATTATATTTATTGTAGATTGTACAAGAGTGTGTTATTATATTTATTGTAGATTGTACAAGAGTGTGTTATTATATTTATTGTAGATTGTACAAGAGTGTGTTATTATATCTATTGTAGATTGTACAAGAGTGTGTTATTATATTTATTGTACATAGATTGTACAAGGGTGTGTTATTATATTTATTATAGATTGTACAAAAGTGTGTATATTGAACATTTTATTAAATTATGATAATTATTTTTTATTTTGAATTATAATACCTACATATTATATTTTTTTGTAATAAACCTTCACTGGGCGTATAGTATTTTTTTTAATAAGAATGAATATGTCCTTGAAACAAATTCATATAAATCCTCATACATTCCCTAAATGAAGTATAAATATTTGTGCTATAGGTGAACAAAATCGGACGCGGCAGGATTCGAACTTGCGACCACTGGATTACTATTCCAGCGCGCTAACCGCTCTGCCACAACCCATCTGAAATAAATGGTCGACGAATTAAATAAAATCCACTGAGAAAAAAATGACTCGCCGAACAATCTATTATATTGTTTGTCGTGAATCTTATTATCATATAATTATTATATAAAATTTACAATAATTATAAAAATTTACCGTTTTTTTTACGTTGCGCAAACAGTCATAATGTACCAACTAATGAGTACCATATGAATGTGTAAATTCTAATTTAAAACCATATTATTTTGGGTCAGTAGGTAATAACAGTTAACATCTTTCCATAAAACTTTTAACACAGAAATTTCGTCGGACGTTAAATGTATTTTTGTCGCATGTATATCAAATTAATACCAATCTACATCAAATTTAGGTACTATTTTGTTTGAATTATTTGATTTTTATATCTTTCAACATTAAATACATATTTCGTTATTTGAAAAAGTAGCCCCTAGCTGGTAATATTGAACATCATTATTATTATTCACCCACATTTTTGTTTTCGTGATTAATATATTTTTTATTAATTTTAATAAATTAAATTCCCAGAGTAAATAAAAAATTCTACAATAAATATAATCCCCACAGATAGTAAAATACTCTACAGTTAATAAAATCTTCACAGTAAATAAAATATACATACATACCATCACGGCATATCCCACAATGTGGGGCCAAAGAAAGGTGTGCGGGTGTGCATTGCCTTATAAAAGGGAGCACACCACATATGTGTATACCCACACACCAGTCTCGTCTCACCTAAAAAGGCACTACATTCAGAATGGGTGGTGAACCTCATTGCTGAACTATGTCAGATGTTATTGTTGCCTGTTGTATTTTCGATTACCCGGCTCTTAAAGAACGCGAGAGCATTTTCAAAATTTTGACACGTGATATCATATGAAGAAATTTTTTGTTATTTATGGAAAGCTAATCAGTTCTATGTTCAAGCTCTTTACTATATAACATGAAATCATATTACTGAACTTTTCCATACATAGATATTTATCTAATTACATTTTTATTCATACTAAATGTTACTACCAGGAATATAAATTTTGTTCCGATAGTATATTTTTATGTTAAGATAGACAAACTATTAATGCCTTATAGTGAAGAATGCTTATGTTGTATGAAATATTATAAAAAAAGCAGATAAATTTTGTTTTAAAGAACGCGAGAGCATTTTCAAAATTTTGACACGTGATATCATATGAAGATTTTTTTTGTTATTTATGGAAAACTAATCAGTTCTATGTTCAAGCTCTTTACATTATAACATGAAATCAAATTACTGAACGTTTCCATACATAGAAATTTATCTAATTACATTTTTATTCATACTAAATGTTACTATCAGGAATATAAATTTTCTTCCGATAGTATATTTTTATGTTAAGATAGACAAACCATTAATGCAGTATAGTGAAGAATGCTTATGTTGTATGAAATATTTTAAAAAAAGTAGATAAATTTTGTTTTAAAGAACGCGAGAGCATTTTCAAAATTTTGACACGTGATATCATATGAAGATTTTTTTTGTTATTTATGGAAAGCTAATCAGTTCTATGTTCAAGCTCTTTACATTATAACATGAAATCAAATTACTGAACGTTTCCATACATAGAAATTTATCTAATTACATTTTTATTCATACTAAATGTTACTACCAGGAATATAAATTTTCTTCCGATAGTATATTTTTATGTTAAGATAAACAAACTATTAATGCAGTATAGTGAAGAATGCTTATGTTGTATGAAATATTTTAAAAAAAGCAGATAAAATTTTGTTTTAAAGAACGCGAGAGCATTTTCAAAATTTTGACACGTGATATCATATGAAGAATTTTTTTGTTATTTATGGAAAGCTAATCAGTTCTATGTTCAAGCTCTTTACATTATAACATGAAATCAAATTACTGAACGTTTCCATACATAGAAATTTATCTAATTACATTTTTATTCATACTAAATGTTACTACCAGGAATATAAATTTTCTTCCGATAGTATATTTTTATGTTAAGATAAACAAACTATTAATGCAGTATAGTGAAGAATGCTTATGTTGTATGAAATATTTTAAAAAAAGCAGATAAAATTTTGTTTTAAAGAACGCGAGAGCATTTTCAAAATTTTGACACGTGATATCATATGAAGAATTTTTTTGTTATTTATGGAAAGCTAATCAGTTCTATGTTCAAGCTCTTTACATTATAACATGAAATCAAATTACTGAACGTTTCCATAGATAGAAATTTATCTAATTACATTTTTATTCATACTAAATGTTACTATCAGGAATATAAATTTTCTTCCGATAGTATATTTTTATGTTAAGATAGACAAACTTTTAATGCAGTATAGTGAAGACTGCTTATGTTGTATGAAATATTTTAAAAAAAGCAGATAAATTTTGTTTCAAAGAGCGTTAGAGCATTTTGACAATGTTGACATGTGATATCATATGAAGAAATTTTATGATATCTATGAAAAGCTAATCAGTTCTAAGTTCAAGCTATTAATATTCTTATATCAATATGAAATCAATGAACTGAACATTGCCAAATATAAAAAAATTCTCTTGTTACATATAAGTTTCATACAAATATCCATTAAATAAAATATAATTTTTGAAACCGTTGAATATTTTTCTTTTAACATTGACCAACTTTGAATACAATTTTATGAAGATTCTTGGTGTTGTATAAATAGTTGAAACCAAATTAAAATATCTCTAATTTCCAGGTCGTGAGAGCATTTTTTCAGTTTTAATAGATGAAATCATAAAGAAACATTGGGAAAAAATGAACCGTTGTCTATGGAAAACTAATCAGCTCTAAGTTTATAGACTTAACACATGTGATATCAATATGAAGTCAATCGGACTTATAGTTTGGGCTGCAGAGATGACACAAAAAAAAACAACGTAAATGATGAATTCATAGAGAAGAAATCAAAAGTTGTCTATGGAAAACTAATCAGCTCTAGGTCTTTGCACTTTACACATATGATGTTAATATGAAGTCGATCGGACTTATAGTTTGGGCTGTAGAGAGGACACAAAAAAGATAAATGCTACGGCGTACGGCGTACGGCGTATACGCCATACACACAAACACATCACGACGAAACTCATAGTGTGCATTCTCTACATGATACCCATTGAGAAATTGATGTAAAAAAAATACGCTTAAATTTTGCGAAATCATGACTCTCCCCTATTCCATAGTGTGGAGAGTAAAAACAATAAAAATAAATTATCTTATAAAATAAGTTGGTACATAGTTTTTTGTATTTTCTTTTTCTTTTTTCTCAAACTATATCTATAAGATTGCTGTATGATTTCTTAGGGTCTGTGTACTTTTATATAAATATTTATAGATATGGATCTTTATGTGATGATATGGTACTTGATTTGTAGAATCCCTTCCAAAGCTCGAGTGTAAACTCTTATTGGGGGGTAATGTTAATAAACATTGTAACTGTATTATATAATAAAAAAATTGAGTTGGCTAAAATGACCACAGACTGTCAAGTTCGTCCATTTTCAATATCTGGTTGACACACTTACTGAATCTATTTGCATAGATAAAGTATTAAAAAAAATCACAAATATTAATAGGTTTAAAAATATATATGGAATATCATCTTAATATAATCTTGAAAACAACAAATAATTGTATTGTAAACCTACTTAATGATGTAAGTTAAATTTATACTATCGTGGGACTCGACAAAATATGCAAATATGTTTTATTATTATGTTAAAAATACATGTTCAAATAGACAGAATATATTTTATCAAAATGACCGACAATGATATTAAAATAAAATTTATTAATATCCCTATAAGATATTTTTGTATATTTTGTTTAAATTACTCATTCTATATATTTATGCGTTGTTACTTGCATCTGAGACTGAATCCCAGAAAGACCACAGCTATGGCCCTCCATCTCAACAACCAGCAAGCAAATAGGACTCTAAATGTGTCCCTTAAAGGCAAAAGAATCCCAAATGAAGCCTGCCCACGATATCTTGGAGTAAAGCTGGACAGGTCCTTAACTTACAAACACCACCTCGAATCTGTACGAAATAAAATAAAATCCCGGAACAATATAATTTCAAAACTAGCCGGAATGTCCTGGGGTTGTGCAGCGCAGACGCTGAAAACATCAGCTATGGCTCTAGTGTACAGCACTGCTGAATACTGCTCCCCGGCTTGGGCCAGAAGCTCGCACTGCAACAAGATAGACACAGAACTCAACAAGACTATGAGGACGATCACCGGAACGGTGAGGCCTACCCCTCTCCCCTGGCTTCCAGTTCTGTCTAACATAGCCCCCCCCTGAGCTTCGCAGATCCATGGCAACTGTTAAATTGATGGACAAGATAAGAGAGAACCCATCACTACCAGCTCATCAAGACATCTTCCAACATCCCGCCAGACGACTGAAGTCCATAAGACCAATATGGACCATGGAAGATGTTAATTACAACATAAAAAGTGCATGGAAACAGAGATGGACAAGTGCGGAATGCCACAACAAGTCCCTGATTGAGGATCCCACAGTGCAAGTCCCTGGCTTCAACCTGCCTAGAAGACTTTGGGTTCAACTCAACAGAATCCGCACAGGCCAGGGGTGCTGTAACTACCTTCTCTGGAAGTTGGGGAAAAGAACCTCTCCCAATTGCGAATGCGGAGCGGAGACTCAGACGGTGGCACATTTGGTGGGGGAGTGCACCTTACACGGATTCGAGGGAGAGATGGAGGACATCCACAGACTCGCCCCAACGGCGGTCGACTGGCTATTGACAGCAGAGTTTCGACTTTGAGCCAAGCAGTGCCGATGCCATACGCAAAGTAAAGTAAGTATGCGTTGTTATATTTAGTAGATGCATTAATCCGGAGATTATGAATAGTAAAGTTTATAAAATATATTTCAAGTAAAATACATAATGTAAAAGCATTCTAAATATTAGTTGCTTCCATTGTTATAAAGAATTATATTCAATGTCTTTAGACAGCAAATTGAAAGCATATTAAAATATTTTTTCAATGAAATTCTGTTAACCGGATCGATAGCGAAATTAGTTAATAGTTTTTCCGGTTTATTCTGAATGACTTCCATTCATTATGGGTTTCACAGTGTTTTATTTTATAATTTATATAAGTAATGTACAATATATAAAAATACACAGTGGGCACTGTTCAATAAAAAAAGTCTTATGAAATTTAAAATAAGTCGAGGAATATTAGAATTAATAATTAATCTTTTTTAGGGCTTTATATAATCAAATTATGTACTGAATTATGTTCCACTAAATTTATTTTTATTTTTACATAGTGATTGTTTCGGCTGAAAAGGCAAGTGAAATAAGGTATCAATTAATAAGGACTTAATCAGCCAAAACAATGCTCCTGTACAAATGAAATAAATATTTATGTAACAAAATAATATATACCTAAGTCAGTAATTTGAACTATTAAAATTCAAAGATGAAATTCTATAATATCAATAGCGTCAACATTTACAAAATAAAAAAAAAATTTGTTAATGTTTTTATTTATCTGCTGAACGTACTACACTAGCTATCCCGATTCACAATACAGAAGTTTTCAGCTTTTCTTTTCAAGTACATTCAGCTAGACTATGGAATGGTAAAATATTTAAAGGTAAACTAAAAAAACTGTAATGTGTCAAATAGTTCCTGAATTCCTTTTATATCCTTCCGTAACCTCCTCCTTTTCATCATTGCTATGTGCAATGTTTTTTTGTAATTCTTTTTTTTTGTCTCTTTGTGTTTTTTTTTACTTCTTTATTTTATTTTTCATCAATTTATTTTTCACTAAATACTATTGTGCCAATTTAACTTTAGAGACTTCACGTTGCTCGGGTTGGTTGGAAGAAATTGCCTTATGGCAATAAATCCGCCTTTGTACACCTGTACAAAAATAATATAAATAAATAGATAAATAAATAAAAAAATAAATAAATAAATCATCATCAGCTCCACATCCCAAGGTGGGACCTGGCTTCCAAAAGAAATCTTTGCCATTCTAATCTGTCAGCAGCTCCTTGTCTCCAATTGACCACGCCCAAAGAGTCCAGATCCCCCTGGATGCAGTCCATCCATCTCAACTTGGGTCTCCCCCTACGCCTCACACCCTCTGGTCTATGGTGAAGAACTTTTCTGGCTGGCAGTTGCTCACTCATCCTCTCCACATGTCCAAGCCATAAAAAAATATATAATAAATAAATAAATAAATAAACAAATTAAATAAATAAATAAATAAGTAAATTAAATAAATAAATAAATAAACAAATAAATAAATAAATAAATAAATAAATAAATAAATAAATAAATAAATAATTAAATAAATAAATAAATAAATAAATTAATAAATAAATAAATAAATAAATAAATAAATAAATAAATAAATAAAAAAATGATTAATTAAATAAATCAATGAATAAAAAAAAATAAGTAAATAAATAAATGAATGAATAAATAAATAAATAAATAAATAAATAAATAAATAAATGAATAAATAAATAAATGAAAGAATAATAAATAAATAAATAAATAAGTAAATAAGTTTAATAAGTAAATAAATAAAAAAATAAATAAATAAAAAAATAAATAAATAAATAAATAAAAATTTATTTATTTGTTAAACTAAAAATTTCTCCATTTTCGATGATGTTCGTATAAATATTTAATAAAAAATAACACAAATATCGTGATGACTTTTTAAATAATATTTATATTTAATACCAATATCCCATGTATTTGCATGTTTGTTGTTGTCGGATTGGCAAAGCCAATTGATTGAACACGACGCGACGCAACAAACATGAAAATATTTGAGTCTCTATGGTTACCTCGTCGATGCCTTAATGATAATAGATGATCTTCGTTATATTAATTATCTGTAAACCAAACATAAAAAAGGTACAAAGACAACCATCGAAATTTATTCGCGGCAAACAAATAAACTTTCCTTTTCTATTCGAACCACCTTGCGTTCCATTCCACCTGTTCCTGCAGACATTCATTCTGACTCAATTTTTCATTAAAATATTTTTACTGAAAACACTATTTTTCCAAGGGGATTTTCGTTTTCTTGGTCGCGATTTGTAAAAACATAATATGGTTAACTAATTTTTTGTGTGGTGTCCATTTTTTGATTGGTTTATCTCAATATTAATGTCCGTGTCCAGTCGTCTGGAGTTCGTAACAATTTTTGGTTGGTAATTTTTGACCGTTTGTAAAAAATGTTGTTTTTTTGTTGGTTCCGTGTAGGTGCAGACGGTTTTTTTTACTCAGCGCTTCCGGGTTAAGTCTTTGTTGTGATGGGTGTATTGGGACCGATGCGATGGGTGTCAAAGTCAGATTTGTATGTATGACGTTGAATGCTATTGTATTGGTTACTACTACGATACGGTTCTGTCTGCCTAGCAATAGTAGGTATATACTCACCTCACCTACCTGCTCAATTTTTCTGGGCCACCTCATCTGACGAGATCTTAAACGTACACGTTAATGTTAGGTATGTTAATCTTTCGAAAACTTTTATTAGGAATGTGATTGAGCATTTATTTAACATTCTTCATACAAAATAGCACTTTAAAGATTTTTTTGTTAACATTAAACAATTCGTAGCCATAAAGGGTCAAAGGGATCGGTAGGAATTAAGGCTCTGGCTCATAAATTTAAATAAATAAACGTAGATTTTTTGCTGTGAGGCACAGCTCCACTTGATTTGAATAGTGCTTCCATCATTATCATTGGCGCTACATGCAGTCCTGTGTTGTCCTTGTCCTTAGCCGCTCTCTTCTACTTTGTTGTACCGATCGCCCTTATGTCGTCTTCTGTGTTACCCATCCATCTTAACTTGGAACTGCCTCTACTTCTTCTGCCCTCTGTATTGGTATTAAGAACCTTTAAAGGATACGATCATCATTCATCCGGCTGACATGTCCCAACCACTGCAGTCTATGTACTTTTATGACTAGCACAATATTGGGTTTGTCATATGCTTCCACCCTTTACGCTTTTTTCTACTCTTCCACTATCGAAAATACAATAGGTAAAATAACATCAAACATACTTTAGATACGAGGTTAACCACCCATTCTGAATGTTGCTATTTTTAGGATGATGTGTCGGGATTCACGTAGGTATATGTTGTGCTTCCTTTTATAAGGTAATGCACACCCGCACATCTACCGCTGGTTAACCTACGTTGTGAGATATACCTTGATGTATTAGATGTATTATTACTGCAAAATTACTTGATTTTAGTAATGCATTTCAGGCATATTTATTCAACATCAAATATTGATTTGTAATAAGGATTCATAATAGACTTGTCTCATCACTATGATGATAAATTTAAATGTCAATAAAAATTTATATACGTGATATTAAAATAACTGTTATTGTGATTATCAATGTCTAGATGTGATATTTCAATTAACACGATCGTAATTTGGAAAAATATGACTAGTCATTTTATTGTTTTTTAGCTGTTGTGATAAGAAATGCACGATTTATGGGGTCTAAAAGTTATTAGATTAGAATTGTTTATGAGGTAAAAATACCATTGAAATATCTTAGTTGTGATATTTTGTCATTTAACTGTTATGTCGATCACAAAACACATATTTTTGAACAGATTTTTTTTTGTCGACCGTCGTGGCGTATGTATGTATAAAACTGATTCGATTTCCAGCAGATAAGTTAAAAACTTAAAATTATTTCTCATGTCAATCTTGCTTTTCTGGACTGGAAACTCTGTTTAGCTGGAACAAATTGTTATTTAGCAATAAAGTTTCCACTTGTAATGGGTGCAAGGATGTGCTCGTTATTATTATTAATTACTATAAACAAATGTGTGTAATGAATGTAATAACTATGCTTTATTTGTCTTCTTTACTTTTCTCATTGCCATCATAAAAAATCGATGATTTGTCTAAAATTCTAAAATAAAAATAAATCTGCATATTTTATTATACATTTTTTTTTTCTTTTTTTCTTAAAGAAAAATGAATATGTCCTTGTTAAACAAGTACATATACATCTTCCTACGGACTACTAGCCCAGCCCATCGCGCTAACCGCTCTGCCATCGACCCATCTAAATAAGTAATAGATTAATTCAGTTTGAAAAATGCCTTGGAGTTTTGTGTGATGCATGTAATAGCTGTGATTGTGTGTTAGCAATATTAGGGCTTTGAATTATGTGCAATGAATATGATGAGTTGGCAATGAATTGTGATCTATCATTATTATAGGTTTGTCAAAATCTTTTGGTACCAATGTCATGGCTTTGAGTTTATTACAAATATTATGGGTAAGAATTGGGTTAAGAATATTATGTGCTATCAACATAATGAATTTGAGTTTTGTGTGATAAATATTTATTTATTTATTAACTAGTGCTTTCCTTTAAATAACTAACTGATATCAAATATTAATTTAATACTCCTCCAATATCAAGTTGCCACATTCTGGATAATAACGATATTTACTGTCTCACTCGGAACCCTTGGCTCAGCAGCCTTCCCAACTGAGCCACGAGGGTGGACAAATGATGTGATGGCAATGAATTGTGTGTTATCAATATTATTACTATTGTTCTCCATGGCTTTGATGTAATGCCAAATTATATATGCAATTATAAATGCCAAATTATTATATAATTGTGTATTATCAATATCACCGCTAATGTGTGCTATGGTTTTGGTATGATGACAATGAATTGTGTGTATCAGTATTTTTACTATTGTTTCTTATGGCTTTCATGTAATGGCAATTAATAAAACGTGTATTATTTATATAAAATGTTGCTTTGAGTTGTGTGCGATGAATGCAATGTCTTTGAGTTGTGTGTGATGAATGCGATGTAATGGTAATGAATTATGTGTTATCAATATTATGGTTTTGAGTTGTGTGTGATGAATGCGATGCATTGGCAATGAATTATGTGTTATCAATATTATGGCTTTGAGTTGTGTGTGATGAATTCGATGTGATGGCAATGAATTGTGTGAAATCAGTTTTATGGCATTGAATTGTGTGTGATGAATACAATGTGATGGCAATGAATTTTGTGTTATCAATATTATGGCTTTGAGATGTGTGTGATGAATATTATGTGTTGGCGATGAATTGTGTTTAGTATTCCTGTATCTGTCTGAGTGTACAGTGTAGAGATGACCCGCCTGTAGAGACATCAGCCTCCGTCTGCCTCGAGGAACGGACCAGACTATCTGGCAGGTTCACAACTAACGGGTACTGTTCTACGCCGGCTTATGGCAGGGCCGCTTTCATTCTCTCTTTCACATCTCCAAATAACACAGACAGATTATTCGTAATTCAAATTATTTTCAGTTATTTACAAAATTACCTTAATTGATATAAGTGCGATCATATTCAGATAAAAAAATAAATTTTCTTATAAATATTTATACGTTTTAGTAACAAATATGGTTTTGATTAATGAAACAATCTTGTTATATGTATTTATAATATTTTACTGACACAGACAAGTATCGGTTTTTTGCTGGCCACCTTCAAGTTTTAAATTTTGCTATTCACACAATTATGTTTTGAATAAAGAGATTATATTCGAGTTTTTATTTTTTTTACTAATTGGTTATTTTACTTTTAGAAAGAAATGCAATAAAAATTATTGAGAGAAAAAAAAATACACAACCAAATCATTACTATTAAAAATAATCGGCAGGTCATCGTTTTTTCTGGTAGATAACTAACGCCTAACTATTAAAAGAAAAAAGTAATCATTTGACGGTTGTTGAAAAATTGGCTCGCCTTTTTTTATGATTTTTTTTTATTTTACAAAGTACAGCACACAGTACATGCATATAATTATTAAAAGGAAATAAGCAAAAATACAAATAAGACATGTACTATATCTAATATCATAAGAAAACAATAAAAAAGTGTGAATTAGTGTGGGTGCGCGCATGTGAGAGAGATTAACAATATGTATGTGTGTGTGAAAGAGATATCTAGAAAGAGTGTGTGGATGGGTAGGTGTGTATGTGTGTGCGTGTGCACGTGTGAGGGTGGGTGTACATGTGTGTGTGTACATGATAGATGAACATATATTGACAAATTCATAAATCGAGAAGAAAAAGGAAATATATTGCTGAGGGTGGTTGGGAAAAATAAAATCAATAAGTACCTACCTAGTTGTTTAATGTTATAGTATCACGATGTCATATTTGCATTCAATTAAATTTGCTTAAAATAATTTTTTTCAATTTTTGCTTATTGAATCTATTGAAAGTAAAAAATATTACGATTCGATTAAGAAAAGAATCATTTTTTGAAAAAAAATAAAGAAGTATTTCTATCTTTAATATAGAAAAACTTATTAATATGCCAATCGCCGTGGCCATTTGGCTGCTATGCGGAGGTCATGGATTCATGATACCAGCAAAGGCGATAAACTTGCAATAAACTTCAAAAATTTTATTATTGATATAATATTTTAGAAACATATAATTTTTAAGTATTCTATAACTCTCGATTGCCTCTTTAATAACAGTTTTTTCTTGCGATTTTGATCTGGATTGGCAGAGAAATTTATATAACGTATCTTTGTAATGTGGCAAATAGCTTTAGCGTATTTTATTTTACACAATAACTACCAATTACCCACCTGAAAGACAAAAACAATATAATATTATAAACAATTAATAACATTATGTCGACGACACAGTTATATTGACAACTGGCTATTCATGGGATAAAACCATAGAAAGGGCTAATCGGGATATCAATATAGTAAAAATATGGTTTGATAAAAATATATTATAACTAGTTGCATATAACACATGAGATCCAACTGTCGATAGCGATAGTATGTATAGTTGAAGAATAAGTACCAAACTATAAACCCATAAATACAAATTGTTTAATATTTTAAGATATTTGGTTTTCTATACAACACATGTACCTAGGTATGTATGTCAAGATAGAATAGTATGGAGGTCAGTCCTTTGATCCTACCCAGAATGTGAAAACAGCATGATGGTATGTATGTATGTTTGGAGATTAGTATCAAATTATTAAGTCTTCTTAGATATTGTGAGTAGGCTACTTCCATACAAATTGTATGAAACAATGTCGTCACTAAATTCAATTTTTATAAAAATTGTTGAAAAAAATTTGCAATGTGCTAATACAATTTTCATATTTTTTATTGAAAATTAAATTTTCTAGTTGGGGTGTTTCGGTTTTTTCGATATTTAAAAAAAAAATGGAAATATATGCAGTTAAACTCTTAAATTTATCATAAAAAAAGTATTTTTCTTAATAAAAAATGTTTGAGAAACCCTGAATTTTTTTTAAAAAAACAAATTTGAGATTTTGCATTTTCCTATGTTTATACCAATTTTCAGCGTTCTAGCTTTTACGGTTTCTGAGATATATGGAAAAATAGATCAAAATTTCAAAAGTTGATAGCCCCTGACTGAAACAAAAATTCACAATTCTGAGTATAAAAGTTTTGTAGGTTTGTAATTTTTTATATATTCTAAAATTTTGGGCTCTGTAAATTAAGCGGATCAAAAATTTATAAGGGGGGGACAGACAGACACACACACACACACACACACACACACAGACACACACACACACAAAACTCACATAAAATGTTCTTCTCCGAATTCTGAGAAAATCCATGTATAGGAACATATATGCTGCGAGGCCTCTAGTTGGTGCTATTAGCATGCAAAAAGTCCACTACACCATACAAAATTTTCCTTCGTACACGCATCTTGGCTTTATAATGTCGATTCATTAAGAGAATTGAATTCTCATGAACGAATCGACAGTTGGACTAAACCCAGAAAAAACAGTACCTTTTTGTACCTTTTTCAGTGAATCCATCCCATGCAGGTCCCACGAAAAATACAAATAAATATTCATAGTGGCATGTCTAATTCACATGTAAAAATTCTAGATGGGTCGATGGCAGAGCGGTTAGCGCGCTGGGCTAGTAATCCAGTGGTCGCGAGTTCGAATCCTACCTTGACTGATTTCGTTCACCTATAGCACAAGCATTTATTTGCTTATTTTAGGGAACGTAGGAAGATGTATATGTACTTGTTAACCAAGGACATATTCATTTTTTTATTTAAAAAAAAATGTGCCGTGGCTTATCATGTAATAATCTGAATTGTATAATACTGGAGCGTAAAATATCTGGGAATCACTATGGATCACGATATGAAGTGGAAGAGCCATCTCGAGATAATTGTGTCTCGGATACGAAAGCTGATATACATTTTTTTAAGACTGCGAAATATTATGTCAATAGTCATTGAAAATGATAAATTATGCATTTTTGCAATCGATGCTAACTCATGATATTATCGCTTGGGGAGGCACGTTCCCTTCGTCTATTTTTTGGTTCTTCCTGTACCTACCTTTAGTCTTAAATAATGGACTTTGTGAATTAGTTTGAAATTAGATTGAATAAAATCATAATGAAGAATGTAGTGTTGGCCACAACCCATTTATTTTTTAAATATTTTCATCTGAACCATGGGTGTATAAAAAATCAGAAAGATTGGATAATGTGAAATGATTTGAAATGCAATTGAATATGTGTTGCGAAGCAAGTTGTATAAGTTGTTGAGCCCTACAATCCTTCTTAAATTAATTCTACATAAACAAATCGTTTTCAAGAAAATCCTTAGTGAAGAGAATGTAGATAATTTATAAATAAATAAATAAATTAAAAACATTAACCTTCCTACCTTGGTTCTCATTTGCGACACGAACAAAAACAAAATATATGAACAAATACATACTTATACAGATGTACATATAACACTACACACTAAAATATTATGAGTTTGATCGGTATCATGGCAACGAAAATCAACAAAATGTATGGAAATATTTTGTACGAAAAAATGGCGACAAAAAGAAAATACTTTGGCATTTACATAAATAAAAATTTGCTCACGAAACGTACACTATTACTCACTAAAATATTATGGTGGGGATTATAAATGATTAAAATAAAAAAAACACGTGTCAAGAAAACACAAAAAACTAAATATCTACAAAAAAATATGAAACCAATAATTTATTGTTCAGAAATATTTCAACGCTTGATATTACAGAAACCCGAAAAAACTATAGGCAAGGCCTTATAATAAATAAAACATCGTTTATGGTTAGGCACTGTTAATTAAAAAAATATTGCACTACAACGAATGGACACTATCTCATGGGATTCGTCCTCGTGAAAAATCTTTCAAAAGATGAAAGAATTGTTGGAAAACCACCTCACATGAGAAGCTACCCTTTGGAGAACATATCTTATTATCACAAATAAGAAGTTAAAAAATCTAATAATAATAAAAATAATTACTTCCTTGCACCCTGTGTAGGTGACGAGTTTATTGCCTTATGGCAATTTCTTCCAAATAACCAGAGTTTCCAGCTCACAGAAGCAAGAATTGCGTGAGAAATGAAATAAAATAAATTTCTCCTCAGCTGGGGATCGAACCCAGGACACCCTCACAGTAGCCAAACCACAGAGCTATTGATGAACCTGTGACACTGCGATATTTGGACGGTATGAATTATTAGGAAGCTGCATACCAAGATGGTAGTGCACCGATATCTCGATGAACCAGGCACCGTTTACTGTTTGATGTGTGGCAGGGCACGGGCGTGTTCTACAACGGCACTGCAATGGCACTATGTTGAGGAGCGGGGAGAGTCCATGCATGGAGAACCTCGAGAGGGGATCACCGCACCGCGGGCATTTACAAACATTCAGTACTATCACGACTGTCGAACGCGCCGTTCGCGTGACACGGACCCCTGGGTTCCGATTTTTTTTAACATATCTAACGCCGCAACTGTGCCACTAAATCAACAATTAAAATATTTGAAAAAAAAACGCAATATATAATATAATATATTTTTTGATCGTGTGTGTAATCTAATATCTGAGACAATTTCAATGTAGTGAGCCAAATGTTATTATAATAATATATGATTTTTTTTCAACTGATAATCAATTAATCTTTATTGGAATCCATTAAGGTATGTGAATGTTTAGATGTGCAAAATATATGTATCGAAGATTATGAAGATCGACTGACCCAGATATGCCTTGTATTGATAAATGCATCACCTTATTTGATCATTTCATCCCTGGCTCGTACTACCTTTTGACCTATATATTTATCAAGATGTACCAACCTCATAACCATACCGATATATATTTTCCTCATTTTCTTTTGTGTCATCTAGTCATTTTTAGATAAATTTGTAAGCGGATCAACATATTGTCGACCTAAGTAGCCCAGTTGGTTGGGTATCTGATTGCCGATCCAAAGGTCCCGGGTTCGATTCCCGGTGGAGACACAGTTTTGTGAGACACTGTGAGTCTCCAGATTGTGGCAACTTGTTATTGGGTGCGTGTTAAATTAATATTTGACATAGTACCTGTAAGTTGCCCGAGAAGAAATATTAAATAATATAAAACTTATTTTGGAAATTCATTTTCAATTTTTGATATCTCTCATTTATAATCATCAGTTTCGATTACAAATTATTACAAACCTTTTATTTTTAATTCTTATATTTTTATATATATATAAAAATGTAATTATTTTCTCATACCCCCTTTGACCTATTTTAATTTTGTTTTTTATTCTCATCTTATCATAAATATCGTTCGTATATATCCGAATCTTTCCTTAAAATATATTTTCTATCACTGACAATCCACGTTTGACCCACTTTCAAATAAAAGTTGTCAAATTATATTAGTGTCAGATTTTTCTGATTTACACATTTGAGAACTAATATGACAAATCAAAATGGTGATAAGTTTATTGATCATGTTTTAAATTATAATAAGATGATCATCAGACGATCTAAGATTGTTGACCTAAAGAACCGATCGTTGCTGCATTCCTCAATCTTGATATTATAAACTGCATTCTTTTCCGTGTCTTAATTATTTTCATATCAATTACTTATTATATAATCGATCTCATTTTATTTTTTATTTTTACCACATCAAACAGGATCTGTATTTTTATATAACCATTTATCTTTTTTTTGTTGACCTATTTTTTTATTTCATTGTGTATTTGGATAAATATATGTTATGATTAATAAAGTACTGTTTACTAATAATAAGATCATTCAATGAATGTTTTAGTTTTATTGTGGGCTTTAAGAAACAATGTTGCTTTAAGTTACTAGCTGAGGGTTCTTAGGTACCACGTTTATCAAGGGATTATTAATTATTTTTTTGATATTTATCAATTCTGTATCTTTTGATCATTCATTTACTCGATATTTCACAGTTATTTGTGCAGTAATATACAACGTAATATTTATGTTGGGACGGTGGCAGAAAGGGCATAGCGCTGGATAAGTAATATAGTAATGATGAGTTCTAATTCCACCTTGCTTCCTTGTTAACCTTTAGTATAAGCATTTATAATACAAGGGAATGTATGAAAATAAATCTCGTGTTGAGAACATATTCATTGTTTTAAAAAAATATTTTGATTTTTAATGAAAACAACATTTTTGGATAGTTGAAGTAATATGTGCTTAAAAATTACTCCACAAGATCAAGAAAATAACTGGAAGTCTTTCGACTCTCGTTATTGTGTCTTGTGTCATTGTAAGTAATACTGTTCTTGCGAATCCGGAAAGATTACACGAAGCAAAATCGAGACTGATTCCGGGTTCACAATCTCTTTTACTCGAGACCACATTAACATTCTAAATTAAATTAACATTTTTAGTACACCTACCTAGTAATGATTACGCAGAACGTAATAATATATTATTTATTTAAATATTAGAATTACTATACATAGAAATTCGCGAAATTAGCGATGTCAATATAAAATATCAACAATGTAAATCAGGTCATATAATATGGACGCATGTCAAGATAACAATAATAAAATCATTTATTCATACCATCTCGGCATATCGAACAATGTGGGGTATCCAGCGACAGGCGTTCGGTTGTGCATTACTTTATAAAAGGAAACCTGAAAAATGCGTGTATCGCTACAAGCCAGCCTCAAAAAAAGTCACTACATTCAAAATGGGCGATGGACTTCATTGCTGAATTATGTGAGATGTTATTTTACCAGCTTTACTTTCTATTACCCGGCTCTCACGGGATAAATCGGGGATAAAATCGTTACTCGAAATTCTTTATATAGAGTTCCTCATCACAACATTTATTTTAGCCCAAATTCAATCTTTAAATCAATTATAATTTTCCTTGTGTTATCTTTTTGCTGTTCTCAACAGTTCTTTCATACACTTAAGTAATTGAATTAGATTTGAATTCTTAGACCCGAACGCAGATTTCTTGGTAACTAAATGCTAACTCCTAACCTCACTGAAGTATTTAGTATTCTTAAGTTAGCAATTGTGTTGCAGAGACATCACTAACTAAATACTTAATACTACGACAAACTTAAGGTCGATGGCGTAGCATTTAACATTATTGTCACATATTTATACGAAGAAAAGAGATAGATAGTTTTATATGGGTTTAGACTGATGTTTAAAATGTTTTTACTAGTCACTAACCCAAGGGGATATAGTGGGGAGTTATGATTTCGTAATTTTAGAGGCAATTTTTTTTTGCAAATTATCAACTAGTATCATGCTGAGATTGTATTCTGAAAGTTTCATCACAATGTATCTGTGTGTGTGCTATGGGCTATGTGCTGCGTGCTGTGTGCTATGTACTGTGTTCTATGTACGGCGTGTTTATTTTAGTTTATCAATTATCGATTAAAATACTTATTCGATTCTTTTCAAATTTAATAGCAAATATTTATACCTAATACTTGCTTAGACCACATTAGATTTTGAAGAATATCTGAATAGTGCTTCTCAATTGTTTTAAACATCAAATATTTTAAAGTGACCACAACAAGCTCAGGAAACTTAAAATTTGAAATTTTTATATTTAAATCGGTAGAAAGACACATCACTTACATAAAATGGCATTGAAGAATTATCAAGTTTTCATAATAAAATATTTAAATTAAAAAATAATTGAACAAACTCATTTCATGCAAATGCTGAACAATTTTCATACAAAATTTGAATACTTTATGGAGTGACTTGCTAGTGAAGAGTTTAGCATTAGCTACAACTCATTCGTTTTGTCATAACAACAAACACATGTAACCAAGCTCACACTGACAGCTCATGTCACGATTTTTCTGGAATTCCAGCGAATTTTCGGCATCTCGTATTGATCGCTGAATACTCTTGGTATTTGATTTGACAAAATTACCAAATACATATTTGAGGAAGATGCTAAAATCATCATCCATTGAAAACATCTCGTATTTTAGTATTAAACCACTCGTAAGGTTCCTCGCGATCAACCTTACTTTTTGACAGTTCGCAAATGTTAGTTTACGCCAACGCGCATCCGCCAAGTATTTATATATGTCTCTACAATGCAATTCTCATACAAAAACTTCATATGTAGCATCCTCCAGTTAGAAAGCCACGTGATTTCCTTAAGAACTTAAGTGAACGAATGTACAATTAAAACATGGTTCGTATTTAGGTAGAACTCTGCATTCGGACCTTAGTCTTAAAATACCACACATTCTGTCGATATAATTTTTGCTTTTTCTACATACTTTTTTAAGTCTATCGATATCCTTGATACGTATTATGTACTTAACAATGTTATTCAAAGCTTTTTTTAATATAATACAACAGCATCAAAAAAGATGTATAAAAATATAATGGTAATTTTTAAAGAGACAATTAGAGTATTCTTAAATGTATGTATTACAAGATATTCTATTACATTTTAGCAATTTTGAAAACATAGTGGGAAGGGAGAAAGGTAGGGAGGGGAAGCATTTTCTTCGCTAATACATTATTCTTCGCTAATACATGGTCCCTCCAGAATCTACCCTTAGCTCTACTCCATTGTATGATGTCCTCGGTCTCACAAGTCCGCCTAATGTCGTCAATAGCCCTTAAAACATTCATTTTCGATGTTTGTAGGAGGTTTTTGGTTCTGGTCGTGTCGGCTCTTGTCTCCACCGCATATGTCATGATTGGTCTAACACATGTCTTATAAATTCTGACCTTACTATCCGTTCTAATATATTTGTTATATCAGATGATATTTTTGTGACATCCTGAACTAGCGGCTGCTTTGTTGGTCTGTTCTCTAACTTCTGAGTAAAGGTCACTATAGCTCGAGATTTCCACACCCAGATATCTGAAAATCATAACTTGCTCCACTGGAATGTCATCTATTACCAGCTTGCATCTTTTTGTTTGCTTGGATATCGTTAAACTCTTCGTTTTGTTGATATTCTCTCAAACTCCTTATGTTTCAACTGAGAAAACAGAATTTCACCATGAAATATCATAATCGAGGGCTAAATTTCATTGATATTCATTCATTCATTCATACCATCACGGCATATCCCACAATGTGGGGTAACCAGCGAAAGGTGTGCGGGTGTGCATTGCCTTATAAAAGGGAGCAAAACATATCTGTGTATACCCACACACCAGTCTCGTCTCACCTAAAAAGGCACTATATTCAGAATGGGTGGTGAACCTCATTGCTGAACTATGTGAGATGTTATAGTTGCCTGTTGTATTTTCGATTACCCGGCTCTTACTGGACACTCGAAAACAATAATAGAAAACAGTGGAAGCACTATTCTAAGCCGGTGCCTCACAGCTAATATTCTAAATCATAATAAACTTTTTTTATCGACAGGTAGATAGTTCATTAGGTGACTATTTTCATCCATGATTTGATCCTTTTTTGTCATTATCTCATATTTAGAGTTTATATTAAATTACTAATATGGAGCGTTTCTTTTTCTGCAATGGAGCCAATAAGCTATGAAGTAGCAAACCTATAGTTTTAAATAATCACACTTGAAATAAATGGAATATTAAAATTTTATGTTCGATTTCTACTTGAGTTCTAAATATATCAATGTTATTATCATCAATGCAAAAATACGTTTAACATTGAATGTATAATACATTAATATATACATCGATTGTAATGTTTAATTGATAGAAATATCTTGTTACTTACTGTTTTAGAAAATAATTGACCTACAAATTGAACAATTTGCCACTTTAACATAGTTTGCTAATCGATAAGAAAAAAACTGTAAATCTTTTGTATATTATTTAATCGATTGCCGTGGCATGGCTGGTAAGCTGTTTGGCTTCTGTGCGGGCGTCTTCAGTTCGATCCCCAGCAGAGTATCGAACTATTTAAATTCATCTCTCACACAATTTTTGATTCTCTGGGCTACACATACTTA
The DNA here is from genome assembly GCA_963576475.1 of Molanna angustata. NCBI lineage: Eukaryota > Metazoa > Arthropoda > Insecta > Trichoptera > Molannidae > Molanna > Molanna angustata. The sequence continues at coordinate 10,174,444 of OY754976.1, read as the reverse complement.
ATGAAATAAGTTTAAAGAATAAAATTATACCGCCAGTTGCGCAGGGTGCAAGGCAGTGTTTATTATTTTCATTTAAAGTACTTTGAAAATAACAAAGTATTTTTCCATAAAAATTTTCCGCGAAAACTTTCGGTCATAGTGTATCGAATTTTATGGAAAAATACTTTGTTACATATTATTCATTAATTTTATAATGGAATTCAGCTTTGAATTCAGCTTACAAAAACTTTAGGCTTATTCATTTTTTATTTATTTATTTTACTTTTATTTTTATTGATTTACAGTAACAGTTTACATTACAAATTTACAGTAGCTAAATTATATGAATCAATTTATAAACCTTTTAAAGGTTCTTTCAAATAATTTAATTTAATTTAAATTTAGGGGTTGTAGGGAAGATAAAATTTGTAGCTGTATGTATTTTGGATGAGAAATCTAAAAAAAAAAACTCTGTGACTTGAAATATTTATATATTGAGCATTTTATATATTTTTATATTCGAGCACCAACTGTTTCTGCAATATAATTCGGCCGATACTATTTCACTTGGTGTAATTGGGTTCGAATCCGCTATGAGCAAAAATCTATTTGAGTATCCGACCAACATTCACGCAGTTTTAAATTATAACCAAACCACAGTATGGCTGAATAGAGTGGTTGAGATACAACTGCCTTGGGCAATATATGTAATGTTCCGGTAAAAAATATAATAGAATACTTCTTCTTTTTCTAAGTAAATCTCAAGTGTGTTGTCAATGGCTTCCCCTGACAACTGAATGAAGATTCATGGTAATGTGCACTAGATATTCTCCTGTCACAACAGATGAAAAAAAAGAAAAAATATATATTTTGTACAATAAACATTAAAAATCAAATACACTGACACACATGTATTTTACCTTATTACAGGACAATCATTTTGGCTGACTATGTCCTTTTATATAAAATACATTTGTGGAACCTATAATTGGTATATTTTATTTGAAAAAAAAAACATTTGAGATATATATTTAACTATTCTCAGTAAAAAAAACCTATAAATAACTTTTCTACAATGACGTGAACATTGACAAACCAAATTAATACAAACATGAAAAAACCAACACGAATAACTCATTTTTACCATCTTATGATGTTTTGTAGACCCTAGTTTTCATCTTGTTATCGTTCTTTTCTGTCGATTTTTATAATCATTGAATTCATTATCATCGTCTAATTCATTTTCATCTTTGCTCTCTCTACCAATAAATTTAATAATAATCAACATTATGATTAATATGTATGTGTCTAAATATGCCAATACGTATTATTTGAGTCATATTTGTTTAGTGTTATAAGTGAAAGTATCATTAGTGAAGCAGTTAATCTTAATGTTTAAATTAATATGTCAATATTCATGAAATGATTCATTTTCCACATAATTTAATGCAGTGACTTTCTTAACAGTTAACTTAAATCTAAGACACTCCAGGAGAAAGTTCCTACAAATGCTCTAACGTACAAGCATTAATTTAAATATATTTATGAACATATATTTCATCAACAACTTATCAAATAGATATATTAGTAAGGTTTGATCTATTGAAAGCTGATTGAATTAGTTCGATTCGTTACATTTGTTTTCATATCGGTGTTGTTAGAACGATTGATTCGTTCAAAGAAAATGTTAAACACTAAAGTTATTTGATAACCATTGGAACTACAGTTAATTACTACAGCAGGATGTGTTTATATTATTTACGAATCCTTAAAATATTCTATAAAATAATAAAAATGATTCACAATCAATGGTTTTTCATTGCCATCGATTACTCTTCATTAACATTATTAAATTTATACATCTAATGTGACCTAATAATATTTATAAGTAAACATCAGAACACATATTTTTTTGTGTTCAAGTTTTCAGTTTTGTTTTTAGCAATATCGAATTGAATTATTTTTAAATAATAATATCGAACCCGTATTCACTGGATTACAATTCCATCGCAATATCTCATCAATATATTAGTCAAACGGAAAAGGTTGTGTACCAATGACAAATATTTCATACATAATCTTCCTTTAGACATTGATAATAATTATTAATTGACTAATACCGGTCAGTCTTTTTAATCAATCTGGAAAAAACCTAATGATACTACTGAAAAAGAACGGTTTTTGGTAAACCAAATTTATGTTAAAACAGAAGAGGTTAAATTATTCATCCTAGGTTATAACGTCATTACCTATCTTGTTTTTCGTCTTATTGCCACTTGAGTTGGACTTATGATAGGGCAGTATATCCCAAAAGCTTAGCAGTGAAGATATTCTTTGTGATTGTGTTTACGTTCAATTTCCAAGAGACTTGTATAATGTATTTATTAACATTTGTTTAATATAATCTGTTTTGCCTATTACTTTGAATATGATTGTCAATGTTATTTTAGAAATTCGTTTTGGTAATATGAACAAACGAGTGAGTGGTGACCAACGATATTATACTCCTCACTACCAAGTCACTCCACAAATATAAGGAAATTCAAATTTTAAGGAAAATTTTGCAAAATTTCCTTAAATTCGCTTGTAAAATTGTCTTTGGTTTAAATATTTTATTATGAAAACTTAATAATTAAATGTATTACCTCTTTGGCAATTTGAAAATAAAAATAACATTTTCAAGTTTTCTGAGCTTGGGCTCACATTGATATATTTTTGAGTAAAAACAATTGAGAAGTACTGATCAGATATCCTTCAAAATAATGGGGTCTAAGCGAGTATTAGATAAACAAATTTGTAACATTTGAAAATAATCGAATGAGTGCTAGTCTATAATCGATAAAGTAGAATAAACACACCTCACGTAGTATCCGTAAAAACCGTCATAGCTAGAACGCTGAAAATTGGTATAAATATAGACAAATAAAAAATCTAAAAAAAATTTTTCAAAAAAAAAAGAGTTTCTCAAAAATTTTTTATTGAGATTTTTTTTATGATAAGTTTATGTGTTTAACTGCCTATATTTACAAAGTTTTTATAAATATCAAAAAAGCCGAAACTCCCCAACTAGATCATTTAATTTTCTACAAAAAAATATGAATATTGTAGTAGTACATCTCAAACTTATGTAACAATTTTTATAAAAATTGAATTAAGTGATGACATCGTTTCATACAATATGTAAGGCAGTATACACTACACAATATCTACGGGAACAATAGTTTGATACTTAATCTCCAAAAATGCATACTTTCCATCAAGGTAATTTGTGTTTAAGTTTGGTACGCATTCTACAATTATACATACTATCGTCATCGACAGTTGGATCTCATGTGTTACATGCAACTAGTAATATAAATATATAACTTTGTTTAATTCCACTTTTTCCATGTCCAGTTCAAGAAGAACTTCTTCTATTCGCTTGTTCTTCAAGAGGAGAACTACCGTTCTTTTCTTGAAGAAGAAGAAGAGTATTTACTAAACTATGTAGTTGTGTAAGAAAAAGAACAAGTGGAATTTAACAAAGTGATGTTATTATTTCAATATTTTTTAAATGAAATTTCACAACGTAAATGCCTTTGTCTCATAAAGAGTATATCAAATTTATATTACAAAACACAAATTAAATTCAAAATGTTATAATAAAAACATATAAACCTTTGCACCCTGTTCAATTGTCAATTTTTTTTGCCAGTATTTGTAGGCAAATATTATTTAAATTAATTAATTCATAAAATTGCAAATTCCATCATCAAAATTATATTAAAAGCATTATGCGAATAGGTACGATTGTTACAAAAAAATCCATGCATTACGATTCATTAAAATATTTTGCCAAAATATGATTTAGTGAGTTCATTGAAATATCCATTCAACAGTTATAATATATGTTCAACAGTTTGTATATCTAATTAAATATGAAGTTTATTTTAGTATAGTGACATTAATCAATAACAAAAAGCTATCATTTTAATGACGTTATTTGATAACTATATCAATAATCGCTAATTAATAAATATACCATTCAAATAATAAAATAGATTTTACAATAATAATAATAAATATTAATTTTTATCCACAACTTCCATATATGTTTTCTCTAAAACGAATCAATTTCAACTCTATGTATTCTATTATATTATCATTTTTTAAACGTAGGTTAGTGTCTAGTAATTGTTTTTTTTTCAATTTATATGAACAAAATACAATTATCGTCAATTGACAGTTGGAATCGTTTAGAGAAAAGGTGAAGAAATATTTTGTTATTCGAAATTATTATGTATTACGACATTATTTTGTAAGATAAGGAGCAGGATTGCTTAGCATCACCTTAGAAATATTTTGTAATAACAGACATAATATTTTAGATGAAAAATATGGCAGATTTTCATTTTAGCGATTGCGACAGTGTTTAAATGATACTAGAAATCTATAGTTATATTGATAAAACATCTTCTCTTCTCTTTTTAAGCCTGTTGGCCTGTTAAAGTTCTACGTCAGCTTCCCTCCTATGACATGGACTGCCATCTGTCCTTCCATCTCTTGGGAGGACGTCCAGGAGGTCTGCTTTTTTGATGAAAATTAAGTATATTAAATGTTCTATGAAAAAAATAATCCATTTTATAAGACGGTTGTTTTCCTGTTGCCATCAATTAAAAACAAGATTAAAAACTGTCTCTGCACTGAGAACCAACTAAGCCACAAAGGCCGTCAAAAAGAGTGACATTGTTGATCATTATTAATTATGAATCACCTGGTTTATAATTGCATATAATTGTCACTTAAATTGTAAACTGCTAGCTAGGATTTCCTAGTTGGGCAGCAGTAATCTATTTATTGTTGTCATTATAAATATGGTGAGAATAAATAATAAAAATATAAAGAGTGATCTTTAGAGAGAAAGGTTCATAAATAAATAAGGAGTGATTTCATGCTCTACATTTTCAGGTGATGAGTCCCATACCAGACAAAATGATCGAAAATATTGTGAAAGGAACTAATTTTTAACATAAAAAATCATATATGATTTTTACCATTATAACATAACATTATCAAATTTTGAGATTGTCGAGTAAGAGAAAGAAAGAGAGAATATATTGGGTGAGAAGAGGTATCTTGTGGTTAGTACTCGTTCAACAATTCTGCTCTGCCCCGAAGCCGATACATTTTTGAGTCACTACTATAATACATAGTGCGGTCTGCTACTAAAGTCGGCCGTTTTTGTGTCCGAGAGGCTAAATTACACCCGATGCGATGGTCCGGCTGGTGTGTCTTTCGGCCAACAGCCTCGAAAATGAAACAGTCCCGCCAGAAGTGGTATAGGCATGGACATCTTTCATGGTACGCAGATAACTCGTTTCAGATGCTTCAGATCAGATATGATCGTAGTAGAGCCAAGCCATGGGACAACTTTGGTGTCTTGTATAATTTATGCATTCCGATCTAATTGGTGTAGCGGTTTTTATATATTTGCGAATTATGTATGTGGGTTGCAGAAAGCACCCAATTGTTAATGCCTGCCGAAGAATTCTTGTCGGCGGCGGCGGCAGCGGTTGGTAATTGCTTCATGATAACTTATATACCTTGCACCAGTCATAATATTACACATTCACTAGCCGTATCAAACATATTTGTATACTTTGTATTCATATTTTAAAGACTTCTGTTTTTTGTCACAGTAATAGTATAAAATATGGACTTGCAAACATAACAACAATGATTTCCTTATGTTATTTGGGTATCCAATTAGGTCATAACCTGTTTAAGAACAGGTAACATTATGCGTACGTGTTTGGATGTATGTATTAATGTATATCATCAACATAAATATTTTATACTTTGATATTTACAACTACTTAATTCGATACGTTAAAATAAATAACGTACAAACATCAATATATAAACGTGCAATGAAAGTGTAAAATTTCAAAAATAAAAAAAAGGATTAATAACTTAAAAATATTTACCTAGTAAAAACAATAAAATAAAAGATGCCTATCAAAAAGCCCAAAGATGTCATCATCAGAAAAAAAAAATATTTTTTTAAGAACGACTTAAAAAATCGAATCAACAACCACTAAATTTCATTAGGAACTGCTGATATTAAATTCATTTATGTTTAAACGCCTATTGTTTTCTGGACTTATTTTCTCTATTTTGTGAAGATAGTGTAGATTTTGGGTAAAATGTCTCTTTTGTGTAGACACATTAATAAAAACACACATTGGAAAGATCAGTGGTAAGCTGCAAGCGTAATTCAGGGGGGCAAGTCTGGTCCAACCGGCGAAATCAAAACCCTCGTGATTACCCATATCATCTAAAGATATTATAGAACTCCATATTATAGTAATTATATCCATGATATGGGTAATCGTGAGGGTTTTGATTTCGCCGGTTGGACCAGACTTGCTCTCCAGATTGCTCTTGCATCTGTAAATCATTTTCTAACATTATAAATTCTTGTAAAGTACTTGCTTTTATTCATTTTTATTTCATCTCCACAAACTCAAAGAAGCATATCTGGGGAGCAAGTCTGGTCCAACCGGCTAAATCAAAACCCTCGTGATTACCCATATCATGGATGTAATTATCATTTGGAGTTCTATGACGTCTAATGATATTATAGAACTCCATATAATAATTATATCCATGATATGGTTAATCGTGAGGGTTTTGATTTCGCCGGTTGGACCAGACTTTCCCCCCCAGATTTATTATGGAAGCATATTTAAATTTTACACTTTAATAGGTACTTTTACACTGAAAAATAATATGACAACCGAACTGGCTACCTGCGTTTTTAGCCAAACCTTTGTTATAAGTAATAAAAGTTTATCTATTTATGACTGTACTGTTTGGCTAAGGGCACAAAATATTTAGTAGCACAAAACGAAATGTTTTGTAGTCACTATAGTTCGGTTAATTTTAACATGTTTTTTTTTTCAGTATAAATCGATAATTATTTCGGCTTATTAGGACAGGACATATAATTGAAAATGTCTTAGAAACACAAAGTATACATATATTTTTTTACTTTACATAGTCATATGTACCTATATATTTATTTATTTATATAATTTATGTGCATGTGTACAAAGGCGGGTTTATTGCCATAAGGCGATTTCTTCCAACCAACCCGAGCAACGCGAAGTTTCTGAAGTTAAATTAGTACAATACTTAGTTTTTAGTGAGATATAAATTGATAATACGAGTATATAAACTAATGAGTTGGAAGTAGTTGCCATTTTCAAATAAACTCTCTACTTGCGCTGGGTGCAAGGAAGTGTTTTGATTATGTATTATGTACGTTATTATACTATTATTTAATATATAATTGACATTATATACATAATATTTGTAGCATAAATCATAGCGTTAAGTACCCCACTAGGTAAAAAACCGTGCCTAGGATACAGCATTTTGAAATAATAATATAAACTGTCATTATTCCAAAATCGCTTGGCCGTAATTGAGTAATTTTAGATTTTATCGAAAAAAATAACAGTAAAAATGCATAAATCAATTATAACTCATACATGTAGAATCGTCAAAGATTTTTTAAACATTAATAATCAGGAATCATTAGGGTTTATATGTGGTATAGCGACCTCCTTTGGAAGCTTGGAAGCGTTAAGTATTGGAAGCTTTGGAAGCGTTAAGTATTGGAAGCTTGATAGGTGCGTTTGTTGCATTTTATTGTGATCTATTAAATAATTTATAATTTACGCATTGATCTGCTAATTCTTTTGAGGAAGAGTATAATTATATAAATAATTGAGTGATATTATTTGCAGTACTTATTTGTTATTAATATAATTAATAAATCAGCCATCGCCGTACAAAAAAGAAATAAAAAAAAATTGATATATAGAGTATCACAAATTTATTGTTAAACAATGAAATACCTAGTATATAATATCTACCGTCGAAGTTGCAGAATTTAAACATGTATCATTTTTTTATTATAAAAAATAATAATGGAGTTCTGGCTAATAAATAATCACGCAATAATTAGGTATTCATCATATTTTTTGGCGATATATTCTTCAATATCTAATCTATGATGTTAGCACCGGTAGCTTATATGTATTCTAAAGGCAGAATTTGTTTACGTGGAAAAAATATATAAATATATTACATAAATAAAAAACTGGTGTAAGTATCTACGTGTAAATTTAAATAACGTCGGCGTTTATCACATGATAATTAATCAAACATGGCTAGTTTGATACGTGCATACGCTACACTCCCATACATAATAATATTATTGTGTTTATTGTATTAACTTCTTCAACATACATTTCATCGGCAGTTGTTGTTTATTCATCCGATGAAATAATATTAATGATTATAATTAATGATCATATTCATAGCACAGATCAATAATGAACAAAAAATTATTATTAAATGAAATATATTTTTTATTATTTTGAATCAACAGCGAAAAGCGAGTTCAACCGAGGAGAAATTATTAATGTACACGATATTGTTAAACTATTTGATCTTCTTAATTATTTTATTCTTTTCTTGATAGTCTAGGTATGTATCTAGGTACCTAATTGAGTTGTCGGTAAATATTTGATGGAATGGTACTAAGTAAGGCATTTTGTATTTCAATAAATGGACGATAAATAAAAATAAGATACTGGAAAATTTAATTAAATCTACATTACCCCGTATTCAGTACCTAACTATTGGAACTAAATTAGGAACGTTCTAAAATTGTAGATTTTAGATTTACGGCCTTCTGCGTTATAAAATATAAACTTGGAATAAATGGAATAGGAACGTATCTATATTGGCCGAAACGTTCTTAAAAAGTTACTGAATCAGACGTATTTTGAATAATTATGAAATTTTCATCATTTTTATAATTATTCAAAATACGTCTAATTCAGTAACTTTTTAAGAACGTTCCGGCCAATATAGGTACGTTCCTATTCCATTTAGTCCAAGTTTATATTTTATAACGCTGAAATAAGACCGTAAATCTATGTAAAATCTACAATTTTAGTGTGTTCCTATTTTAGTTACAATAGCAACTGAATACGGGGTATTATCAAAAATTGCCCATGATCATAGAAGAATGTAGTATTCTATACTCAATCACTTTTTGTCCTAATGTCTAGTAACAAAATATTATATAGTATTATTTTTAAATAACATTATTTTCTCGCTAGGTTAAAACCTGTTCTGAGACAGTATAGATTGGTATTATCTAGTAAACAATACATTCAAGAGCTGTGTCTGAGAGAAGAGGACTCTGGGAGGCATCTCACACTCAGGTCGTCTGGATCACAGAGGAACAGCTCCCCAAAGGAGTTGGACAGAGCCAACAGAGCGGCTTACTATGACCGATGCTTTGGTGTGAGCGGTCCAATTAAATGGAATGCACTGCCTCCAGATGTCTATTTTATTAAATCACTGAAAACAGCTTTGTTTCGTAGAATGGCACATAACTAAACTATCAGCGCCATTGGAATGATTTTGAATCATTAAACGGCGCTATATTTAATCCCTAATTATTCTTATTATTATTATTATGAAATGTATTTGTACGTTAACTTTACTTAAACCACAAAATGGCGTATTATATTTGTATGTTAAATCTACCTAATCCACATTTTGGAACGTATTGATTTGTACGTTAATTCTACATAATCCACATTATGGAATTATGTTATGTATTTGTACGTTAACTCAACTTAATCCACTTAATGGAATGTATTTGTGTATTGATTTCTATTTAGTACTGTTGGTTTTCTGTTTCCATTTACCCTGATTCGTCTCTTCACCAGTTGCTGTTACAAGTCTTCGTCTATGGTCTGCACCGTTAGATTTGTGCTTGCACAAGTTTTTTTTTGCCACTGCTAAACAGCGTGGATCAATATTGATGTATGATTGTTGGGATATCATCGTCAATGTTTAATTAAGACGATGCGTGCATCTTTAGCGAGATATCACGGAAGATAACCCATTTAGTTCGGCTCGTACATTAGCACCTCTCACATGTTACTGGAATAATTTACCGATCAATTATTCAAAGATAATACTGTCAGGCTTGCGATGCTTTAAAGAAATACTCGGTATTGACGAATGCAACTTTGTGTGAGCGAATACTATGTCGTTTTTCGCGATAGTCGATATTCATGTGGTGCACACAAATAAGTAATTTTATGAATTGCAAAGTTGAGTTTTTATGAATTTAATGCAAATGTGACTTGTATCAGTCAGTTTATGTGGAATCAATACTATCATGCCATACCCCTAATGGGGTAAGCAGGGATAAACATTTAATATGTTTATATGGATGAGTCAAAATATTTATATGGATGTCGCCTTGAAATAAACCTACGTCTATGAAGATGACGAAGATAAAGACGTTGATATGATTTTTTTCTATTGAATCAATTGTAATTTTATTTTCGTTAATATTATTAAAGTTAGTAAATTCAATTAATTTGTAAAGAAATAGTATCCTATAACTAGTCAAACCATTTAAAAAGGCATAGCGCTTTCGCTCGATACAGAAAGCACTCTATCTAGCGAATAAGTTTATTGAACGAAAAAACGATTCGTTGTGAAATGAAACTATATATCTTTATGAATTAAATGAAAAAAGTATGAATTAAATTAAATGTTATATGTATATGACGCACTTTCATTTCTGTACATTTTTCATTAAAATTTATTTGATTTTACATTTTTTTGTTTTTGCCAAATACCATAAAAATATATACATAGGTACATAATCTTTTACAAGGATTACAAGGATTTTGAAAGTGTTGCGTCAAATAGTCCATAGCCTACTCTTAATCTTTATTTTATTTACTATCGTTCTGCTTATTACTGAGTCTATTTATGTTTAGTGATGAGAATCTTTCTGCTCGTTGCTGTTCGTCGTTCTGGTCTTTGCTGAGTTTGGGGGTCTTTCGACAACTTACAAACGCTAGATGCTATGTTTCTGTTTATCCATTTCCGGGGTTACTTTGAAAAACAATTATTGATTTAAGACAGGTATTTATCAATTTATTGCATAATGGCTTTTAGCAGACATACATAAAAAAACATTCATTGAAATACAACAATAAAGCAAAAAAAAGGAAAAATCTAACAATGAAATAAATATAATAAATAAGTCCATATTAAAAGGAAAAAAGTCAATTACAATTGAAATTCTAATATTATATGCTGACCGCCATGGCACAATTGGTAAGTCGTTTGGCTACTGTGTGGGCGTCCTGGGTTCGTTCCCTAGCAGAGGAGAAATTAATTTTTAAATTTATTTCTCAGGCTTCTCTGGGCCAACAGTGCTATTTGCGCAGGTTCCAAGGAAGTGTTTAATATTCTTATTACTTGCTGACTTTTTCGTATGTTCATGTTTTTCATATTTATATTTCAAAATAAATATTATTTAATACCTAACCATTTGTATTAACTGAGTTCTTTTTTACACCGATATTTTACTGTTTTTTGTTATTTTATTGTTTATAGAATGAAATTTTAAATATAACACATAATCAACCATCGAAACCCTCAGGGTTCATCTGAGGTTGACGAGGTTGAGGTTGAGTATTTGGTCATTTTAATAAACATAATATGATGCAGGTTCCAACCTATACCAGCCGAGCAACTCAAAGAGTTTATTCCTAGAGCACATAGTTGTCGTCATCGGACCTCATCATGTATCTTCTTAAGTGGGTAAAATATTTTGGGCATGTAGTGTATATATGCAAGAGCTCATCATTCATATTATTTAGTATTTTTGGTAGGAGATATTCCCATGTTCTCATGCCATATGCATTATTGTACACAGGTAAAATATAGTTCTTGTTGGTGGATGTTTATCTTACGTGATGTTATAAATATGTGACTCTTTTATTTAAAAATACATTCTGTTAAGTCATAAATTGTCGTTTGTCAAACATATTCCAATAGCCTTGTGGACACAGGAGAGTAGAATATATATATATATATATATATATATATATATATATATATATATATATATATATATATATATATATATATATATATATATATATATATATATATATATATATATATATATATATATATATATATATATATATATATATATATATATATATATATATATATATATATATATATATATATATATATATATATATATATATATATATATATATATATATATATATATATATATATATATATATATATATATATATATATATATATATATATATATATATATATATATATATATATATATATATATATATATATATATATATATATATATATATATATACTGGATCTATCTCTATTTATACAACGATTAATTAATATGTCTAATAAAATATGCGTTTGGAAAGAGCTGACGTTTTATCCTTTAGACATCTCAAGATGCTGGAATGAAGATCGATTCCTTTTTTTTTCATGTGCCATCGTACTTTTCCGTTTGATCGCAACCTCTCAGCTACCGGGCCTTACCGTCATTGGATGGTCTAGTTTTTGCGACACGGACACTCGACTTCTCGATAATCCGTCACAGTTAGTCGTCGATGCTAACCGTAAAGCACTCCTCCGCAATTAAACTCGACAGAAGCCATCGGAGCCACGCTGGCGAAAGGGAGAAACCATCAGCACCGTCCGTTCGGTGGATCTGTAGGTGTTCATTGGGTCTTTGCATGGAGTGGGTGAGATGTCTCACGACGCTCTCCGTGAGAGCGATACTAGAATGCTGGCGAAGACCTCCAGTACCATGAATGATGATAAATGCAGAAATTCGCATCGGCGATGGCGAGCAAAATGCGACCGCGAAGTAAAAAGAAAGACACTAATTACTCGATCATAATCAAAACGTGTTATGGACGAAATAGCATTTTATAATGGGGCAAGGCTGTTAGATGTAATTGCACCAGATGAGATGTTTGTTACAAACACGTTAAACTCTTTCCCCATTATTTGTCGTCCTTTGAAGAGTTAGTGATGGGATGGACTAGTAATACATCTGATTTAAGAGTGTTGAGAAGTGAACGGTGCGTATTTAATACGGGATACGGGAAAACATAAAATATGAACATTAAAGTGAGTAATTACCCTTTACACTTGGTTGAATAATAGTATTCCATTTCTAAATAATTTTACTTTTTCTTGATATGTTTTTTTTTCGGTCATTTATTTTATTTTTTATCCAGAGGAGAGACAGAGGAGATATTTATTAAAAAAATAATCTCACTCAAATCGGTTCTCGTTTCTTT